>OU343220.1:122334616-122542516 GCA_910596185.1 Chrysanthemum makinoi
CCCATCCTGAACCTCCACTGAAGGATGGTTAAAACAAATTGTTTTAGATCCAAATTTTTGACAAGACCCCAGTCACTAAAAAGCTATTCCCCGTGGCTTGGAGGATCCTCTTCACCTTGGTGGGATTAGGTCCTCGGTGAAACCACTCATCCACTGAACAAGTTAACTCTCTATTCAGTTGATGATGGCATACTGGGCTTGATGAGAATGGGGTCACTGTCGATATAGGAGAGATCATTTACAGTGATCTCGTAACGAAGCTACAGAGCAAAACTAGGACGTAGCGTATGTTTCGTATCCTAGGTTTGTCTCTTGTGCTCTGCAATCGTTACTGGGTTCAAATTATACTCAGGATGAAAAATTTGGAAATTTACCTGGCATCCTGAGCCCTTCAAATTTTCAAAAGAACCCATCCCTCGTCACCCCCATTGAATTGACGGCCCACATGATTGTTGTTAACAATCAAAGTGGATCAGTGTCTCCAAACCCTGCTCCTAAAAGGAAGCCTCAGACTGGGACTAAGACTAAACCAAAGTCTCAGGGCCCTGAGGCTTCAGGAGCACAGCCTAAGAGGCACAAAAAGCCCGTGACCAAAAAAGACACCCACTGACCAGGTAACAATCACCCCAGTGACAACGAAGGACACGATACATCACAGCCAGTACCCTTGGTCACACCTACTACTCCCCAAGATCCGAGGGAAACATACAACCCGTAGGGAGAGCTTCCACAACGCCCAGTGATGACATTAGCAAATCCAAACCTTTGTCTGAGGGCACACTGATCTCTCCCAAAGACTCAGAGGGACTCAAACAACCGGCTGATAGGGATACAACTATCACCGACTCTGCTAGGCATGGAACGCCCACCAGTGTCTGTGGGTCACTGGGACAAAGACTCGAGGGAAAGGAACAACCCGCCGATATGGAACCCACAACCAATCCTCGACTCGTGAGAAGACACCGAAAATCCCACCACCGAGGTCAACGGGGACAAAGACTCGAGGGATATAAACCAACCGCTGATATGGAACCCATAACCAACCCCTTGCTCACAATTGCTGATGTCACCGATATTATTCTCTCAAGATGGGCTCGCGAGATGATGATGAAATATTTTCAGCTGAGAAGAAATGGACGCTGAGGTTCGTGAACAAGAGCCTCAGCCTCGATCCAAAGGATTATGAATCCCCATTCCAACATGATGATCATGCTTCTCAATCCTCAAGCTCGATGAATTCAAAGAGTTTGACAATGTTCTTCCCCCTCAATGAAAGGCGTTGGCCTGGATCACCAAGGCTTCAAGAAAGCTATACTCGTGGGTTACTAAAACATTGTGGGAATAACATACTGAGGCTGCCGCAAGTTATGCTGATCTAAAGTCGAGGTACGGGCTTCATGAAAATGTTCATGAGCATAGAGATCTGATGTATGACAACATTCACCGACCGGATGAAAACATGGCTAAATTCCTCGTGCATCTTCGGGTGTAGGTACCACAATAGATGAAATCAGAGTTTGTCAAAGAAGACCCAGAACCAACTCTAAAGTCTTGAAGCTACTGAGGTGTACCTGAAACAATCCTCAAACCTCACCGAACTGCTTCAATAAGCTCAAGTCTACAAATGTTCAGGTCTTCCATCCTCACCCAGTCTCTTCAAGCTACATTGACTCATTGAATATGCAGTGGCTACATTGGCTCAGTCATCCTCATCTCTGGCCTGGAATCTTGGGCCCAGAATGACTGCTCTTGAAATTTCACAAGCTAATTTGGAAGCAAAAGTCACTGGTATTCAAACTGACCACATATGAATGCGCAATGATCACTGAGATTTATCAAGCCTTCAAGGGTCAAGCAGCTCCCCCCTCCAGACAAACACCAACTCTTGCCCTCAACGACGCCACGGAAACAGTTGAGGGGAGAATATTGCTGAAGAAACTCCTCTCACATGAGGGGAGCCAACATCAGTCTCCAGTAGCTCCACATCAACATCACCACCACCACAAAGAACTCCCATCTCATCCATCCCACCAACATCATCAACAACAACAAGTAAGCATCACAACAACAACACCCTTGGTTGCATCATCTTATTCAGGCAGACAAAGGCAAAGGCATAATGACGACTGCTGAAATCGAGAAGATTCCCTATAAAATCACATTAATACACCGCCACACCTCAACAGCTGAGCAAACATCTTGCTAAAGAAGAAAGAAGATTGAAACTAGCTGAGGAAGAGAAAGAACGAGAGAAGCACGGCAAAGGTTGTCAAGAAGCTGAGAATATGGGATTAGATGCAAGCAAGCTCCCAAAGGGTCGCAGACAAAGTTCAAGGATGCTCAAAGTCATTGTGGTCAGAAATGAGAAAGCAAAATAAGAAAAGAGAAAGAAAACTAAGCTCTCGTGAAAAAAGTGCATTGAGGAATACAACTCTGACAAATGAGCAAAACCGGGTTTCCTGAAAAATTCCATGTCAAGATTATTCCCAACACCAAACCATTGGCTATGAATGCTTACAGAGGGATGACAAAAGACACTTGAGGTTCATGATCCTTAAAATTCAGCTGACTTTGGGATCACTAAACTTGATGAACTTGGTCCGATCATTGGAAAGAAGCAAAATAAGGTGGTCAAGGACCTGATGAAGATGCTCAGCAAAAGATATGAAAGGCCGAGGATGCACCGCCCAACGGGAATTAACCTGCCTTGATCAGCACCACAAGGATCTCAACCACAAACATCCACCGCAAAAGGAAGAGAGTTGAGTTCCAACCTGAGATTAAAGTTCCCGGACCGGAGTGTAATAGGAGCTACCCGGGGGTAAATTTGTGAACTGTCTAGTGATTGAAGAGCCCGAAGAGGGCTATTTCACATTGATGTCTATGGAAACCCTGCTTTTCAAAGATGGAGTGATATTGATCAGCCGGGTGTAGCCGCAATGATCCTATTCCAGTGGCCTCTCGCATCCAATCCCAAAGAAATATCAGTTCTGCCAAGACCTAAATGCCAAGATAAGAGACCATCCCTGACAGAAACACTCATCACCAAAGTGCGTCAAGCTTGAAGCACTGGGAATCCATCCGATTGACATCATTTTGTTTTATCTTTTGTACTAGTGATAGGAACTATGTAATCCGATCAATAAACGATGTATGTTTTATTCATTTACTCAGTGTTCCTTATTGTATTCATTAGTACATTCAAGGTAGGAAGAAGCCATTTGCTCACCTATTACTCGACAAACCACTTAGGCTATTTGTATATCCAAATAGGGGAGACCAAGGTTCAATAAATACCCAAACCCCTTAATCTAGGATTTGAATAGAAAATAGCCCAAGTGTTTAGTCCATTAAACACTAATCAGTCACCGAGTGCAAAGCCTCAAAGGAGTCATCTTCTGACACTCAAGATCGAGGCTTAGAAGAAGTCTCTCCACTCATAGGAACTTAAAGGGTGAAGACCGAGTCAAGAAGAAGATGATGGATTCAAGGAGTGATGACAATAACTCATGAATCCCAAGACTCCTCTCCAACTACTTACATGAAGACAAAATGAAGGTGAAGATGAAGGATAAATAGACTGACGAAAGAGCGGGACAAGGCGGGAGAAGTTTGAATCAGATAAAGAAGTCCTTATCAACATAAGTCAACTTTCCCTGAATGGCTAACTTACAAGCTCATGTCACACATCGAAGCTTATGGAAAGCAGCCTTGTCTTTACTCTAGAATAGTCTTTGTAAACAGAGACAAAATACATCAGTATTTTGTCTTCTGTATGATGTCTGATTTGTCACTTAGGAAAGAGTTAAAACTCATACATGTATAAATAGCATAAGAGATGGAGTGAAAAGGTTAAGCTTGTGAATTGTAAAATACACATACACACAAGCCATCTTTTCATTCCTCCAAATACAACTTAGTTCCTGAGATAGCTCAGTGAGCTCTAAGAGTTGTGCTCGACTTAGCCTGAGCTTAGAGAGGAGTCACCCAACTTTGTCATTCCAATCCCAAGTACTATTCCGCAAGTACTTGGGTAACGTATTCTTTGTTGATTTATTTCTAATAAGAATATTATGTTGAAAATTACTTAGTGTGTTTTCTTATGTTAATTTCAGTCATAGTTCACTATTAACTTGTTTTATAAACTTAAACTATTTTAAACGATAGTGAACGGGGAACAACACTTTCCAAACTTACACTTCATACTTAACCAAAAAGGAAATTATGGGCTATGGATGAGAATGGTTAAGGTGGAGGGACCAAAGTTGTCAAAAGTCTAAAGTTAATTTAAACAAAACCTCTCCACCTAAAAATCTTTTACATTTATTACTATCATTAATTTCTTCAACCACCTCATCCCACGCATAAGATTCAACCTTCAAATCCGTGTTTCAAACTTCAAATTTAAAAGTGGTTAATGACACTTGGTGAAATTTTAAACATAGGTTTTGATTTATATGGAAAACCAACGATTAGATTTAACCCTAGGAGTGATTTCATGTTCTACGCGTATGCGTATGAACATGTAATCATGTTTGGGTGTTTGTTTTTATATAGATGTGTTTAAACATTGATAACATCAATTCTAAAACTATTTCCAACATTAAAATCAACCCAGAAACATCAATTAATCATTTTCAAATGTTAGGGTTTATGCGTGGATTTGGGTGTTTTTGATTGTGAGTGCTTCTGTGTAGTTAGTTGCTTGAGAGATGTTTAAAACATGTTTAATTAACCAAATCCAACCATGAATCTTACCCAGAAACATGGATTTTGCATAATTAAACTTTAGGGTTTATGTCTCGTTAAAATTTGGTATTCTTGATTCTTGAGGCTTTTGATGTTAAAACTTGTTGTAAACAACTCAATAGGCATCTAAGACTTTCCAAAATGAATTTGGTGCAAATCCTATGGCTAGATTTCTTATTCGTAAGAATTGAAACTTTAGGGTTTTAGTTTACGCCTAAGGCTAACTTTACGCGTAATCGATATCTAGTGTGATTCCATGTGAGGATGAAAGGGATTGAAAAATGTGTTAATGTTATGATGAATTTATTTCAGGTTATTACGCATGCAAAATCAGAATCAAGGTTAAAATGGAACTCTACGCATAAGGATCATCTTACGCGTAGAAAGTTACACGTAAGAGAAATCTTACGCGTAAGGTTCTACATGGGGACTACGCATATCCTATGAAGGATATGTGAAACTGAGTCTTACTTATAAGGTTCACTTCACGAGTAAACCTTACCATAAGCTCCCATATGCTTACGCAGAAGTCTTATGCCAAGAGCTCTTTTCCTACTGTAATATTTCTTACGCGATAAGAAGAGTTCCTACGCATAAGCTTGGATGACTACGCTTATGGTCACAATTTGACGATAAGCTTGTAACTTACGCTTAAGCCTTATTTTCAACCATAATTATGAATTGTTACGCTGCATAAACTTGTAAATAAATAACTCATAACGCCAATAAACCAAAATGTCACTAATAAGCTATAATGGTTAATATGTTGTGTGAATGAGTGAAAATTTGACTTTAAATTCAAAATTAATTAACTCACTAAACTTATCACGACTACTTTGGACTATTGGACAATCAAGGATGGACTCGTAACATTTATCAACATAACATATTCAATAATTGGACAATAAAATCAACTTTTGACTAACGTAATGTCTTTCAATATGTTGGTTCTTTTGCCAATATCTTCAGATCACAATATGGACGTCACGATGGAAAACGTTAACGCACCAAATGTACTCACAATGGAAGACATTTTCCTACCCTAAGTTACAAGATGGAGATTGAAAGAACAATCTCAAAGTGGACTTTGATAACTTCATGTGCTCACTGAGTCTCTGGCGTCATATTGTCAGGATATTCTCAAGACTCATCCCTACAACAACATGCTCACAAATTCGCAATGCGATCGAAAACTAATCCATCAGGAAGCACACCTGCGAAGAAGGTCGATGGTCAAGATGCTGTTACTGGGCACTTCAAACAACAAACAAGTCACCATCACGCTAAGTGGATTTAGGACAATTCTCCTCCCTACTCATCCAAATTCTCACAATATGTTGCCACCCATCGAAGAGGCTTCACCCAATTTATGGTCAATATTGGCGATGAAGCTGCTGGGATCATCACCAAACATTCTTCAGCTTTGACTTAAAACAACATCCTCACCGTGGAGAACATTAACATTGCGATTAAGCAACTGCTGACTTGATAGAGGTTATGAGCATCCAAGCTCATGGAACTACGTATATTCGCATGGTCAACAAGATGCATATTGGACTTCGTAAGTCTGATTTAGCCACATGATGTCTTACCTCAAGAAGTCGGCACAAGGTCCCCTTCTTAAGCATCGATATACTAAGATGTTGATCCAAAGGATACTCGAAACAATCGACATTTCTTTGAGATTCTGATGACCCCAACCATCACTCCGCATTGTTTGAGCCTACTCTAAATGTTTTCTATTCAAAAGACTCTTGTGGAAAACTAGGGGGTTGAATAGTTTTCCCAATTAAAACTTCCTTTAATCTATTTAGATCGACTTATGTCAATCTATTTGGATGTGTGTTGGATGTTGATAAACAAGCATATAAAGGTAAGTAATGAAAAGATAAGAGTAAGAAGCACAAAACCACAACACGAGTATTTATAGTGGTTCGGCTACAAGGACACCTTCCTTGCCCTACTCCACCCCCGAGTCACCTACTCGAGAGTTCGTAATCACTACACCAATCTCCTTATGGCGGAGAAGCCTTCACAACGTCGCTTACCCGTGCTAGGCTAACCACCGGGTTCTTTCACTCCAAGGTGAACCACACCTACACAACGCCTTTTATAAGGTACTAGGATATGTACCTAGTTCTTTCACTCCAAGGCGAACTACACCTTCACAACGTCGCATACCCTTTATTAGGTACTAGGCTAAGCACCTAGTTCCATTGCAATGGAGGAACTACTACCACACTACACCAACGACTAATCCCAAAGGAGATCTACCCTTTACAACATCATCAAGGATATCAATATCCTTGGATCTAATACTAGTCTATCTTGTACATCGAAACACACCATATCGAATGTACATCTAAGGCACCTTTCACTAATGCCTTTGACTAGATCTACAAGACACCTTTCACTAATGTCTTGTGTCTTCACTTCTAAGCACCTTTCACTAATGCTTCTTTGTCTTGACTTCTAAGCACCTTCCACAAATGCTTATCCTATAGACGATAGATACCCTTCACTAATATCTTCTTCTTGACACTTGAGACATCTTTCACTAATGTCTTCAACACTACACTTCTTTGAAGAAAGAAAGGAATCATCAACAAGAAGACTTCAGTAGCCTTGATGATGAGGAAGCATGGCAACTCATGGACTTGCTCGACTTTCTTGCCTTTAAGAGTAACCTAAAAGATCACACAAAAACAAAACTACAAACATAGATCTCTTGGATCTAAGGTTAGTGAGTTTTTAACTAGGGAGAAAGTATTGTTAGAAGGGGGGTGAGAAAAATGAAGAAATGGCTCACTATTTATAGAGGAAAAATCCTACTTTCCCCAGACCCACGGATCCATACCACGAGGGATCCGGCTAGCACAAAGCTAGGGATCCGTGGAACGCTCCTCTTTGCCCATGGGTATTTTTGGTTATGGGTCATGGGTCATGGATTGAAATGGATCTTTGGCTAGATACAATGATACTTTGAGTGCATTGCACTTAGTCACTTGGGTATGGGTTGATCCATGGGTTATGGGTATTATCCAAATGTGATATAAGCATGATGTCATGCAATGGGTTATGGGTCAAGATCCATGGGTTATGGGCTTTGGGTTATACCCAACTACATTCAATGTATTTGCCAAATGGGTTGTGATACTTAAGTTTCTACCCATTTATATTACCCAATATACTACATACTAGTTATGTGTATTTTTTATCCAAATATGTAAACACTAGTTGTTGTACATATGTTTTACTAAATCATAAAAATCACTTATACTTATTTTAGTGTTTTATGTGAAAATGTGAATATGTTAGAAACTATTAGTTCAAACCATTTACGTATTTTATTTGTTTCGTAGAAAGTTACGTTTCTTACGACAAACATTAGAAGAGATTTAAAATATAAATAAAGTTTTTACGGTATTGTATTAACAATCTCCCCTTTTTTGTTGATGACAAAACATAAAATTATTTTAAGGAAAATCAAAATTCGTGTTAAAAGTTTGATTTGTAGTTTTACTTTCTTCTCCCCTTTTTGTCGAAACAAAAAAGAGCTTTGCAGAAAGCAACACATTATTTTTAAGAAAAAATAGTGGAAAGAAATAAAAAAGAGAATAAAGAGAAGTAACGGGAAAGGATCTCGTCTTTACTCCCCTTGACGAGTCCATCCCTATGTAAGGGCGTCAAGAAAGTGATACTAATCTAGTTTGTTTGCAAGTAAACTTGGTAAAAAGATTTTCGTCTAAGGACGAATGTGCTCCCCCTTGATGATTGCAATTTGCAAGGGATGTCACAAAATGTAACCTGTTATTGCAAGTAATGCAATGTATTGCTTGACACAAGCTCCCCTAGCTTTAGGATGTCAAAGTCTTCATATGTAAATTGAATAACTAAAAAACAAATGTTAGAAAGCAAGTATAATTCACAATTTCCTGCAAATGTGATTCAAGTTAGTAGAAAGAAGACTTTCTGTCTCACGGATCCCACGATTCCCTCCTAGTAGGATCCGTCTAGGCATTCTGAGATCCATATTAGCGTTTATACAGCCAAGGTGATATAACAAGTAATGTTATCTCAAAAAAATGAATACACAGTAAATCATAGCTAACAACATAATAACAAGTAGCATGTATTTCCATTTAATAAAACTAGAGTTATGATATACATGACTCTAAAAACTAAGAATATAAGAAATTTTTTAATGAATAGGACCAACTAGCTGATTGGCTGGACACCACTAAAATCTTCTAGCTCAAGTTTGTTTAGATTTAATCTCGTCGAAACGTTCGAGGAGATGATAAAACATGAAACGTTGGTATTCTCGTACTTCATGTATCAAACTTTCAACATGTTGACAAATGATGCAATCTTTGTCATGGCTAGGTAGTGATGGTGGAAGAAATGAAATGGATTGATGTAAGGATCAAGTGAAACGGCTTGTGGAGCTTCAACGATGGAGGATTGGTGGAGGTACATTTGAGAATGACTCAACCAAGATGGTGGTGGTGTAGAGGTAGAAAGTGTCAACTTCCATATGGTCGGGGGTTGACTTTGATGATTTCTCGAATCCAAATGGGATTATATGATGGAATCGGCGAAAGGAAAGCGAAGCAAGTGTTTGACTCAACACCTTGATTTTGAACCATTATTCCTCCTAAAGGGGAGGAGAATGGTGTTGGCGAAAAGCGGATGAAGACGCCTAGTAGGCAAATCTCTAAAGTAGAGATGTTGGTGATGATAGTGGGGATGTAAATGAAATAGCTATAGGAACTAATGGTGATGGTTTAGTGGAGATGATATTGTTTGGCCTAGGAGGTATTGGTGGTGTTGGCATAGGTAGTTTGTGGGCAATATCCTTGAGGAATTGGTTTGATTAGACGATGAAGGATTCTATCATTTGTTGGCTTGACCGGAGATGATTCGGTTGAAGAGATTTCGTGTATAACACGAGCCTTTTTCAGGGTGGGGTCTTTGGTGGATAATTATACTTGGGTTTTTCCTCACGATGAGATGATTTCAAGAGGTTGCAAGAGCTGAAAGTTAGGAGAGAGTGATGAATTATGGAGGTCCTAACAAAGTGGTTGATAAACCAAGAGATATGGCAAGTGCATTTAAGCCTTAAGCCACTAGGATTCATTGGAATGTGATGATTTAACATGCACAAGAGTCAACTTCAGAGTTTGCACTGATCTAGGAACTCATTTAAGATGAGATGGAGTGTTTGAGTTAGGAAGATGATATGAAATGATTGTTTTAGCAAGATTTGACATAAACTGTCACCCGGATCCCACGGTTCCCTTCTCAGAGGGATCCGGCTTTCAGCAGTTATGAAAGAGTGGAAATGATGTTTCTAAGATCTAAGACCTATAACATCTTGAGTGTTTCAGTCTTCCTAAGTGTTTTAAATTGAGGGGTGCTTAAGTACTTTGAAGGTAATGAATGATGTAGCTAATGATTGTCTTTTATAGAAGGATTTGGAACTTTCAAGAGTACCAATGGATGAGCAAGGATGACACTAAAGATGAGAGTGTCAATTGAAGCTAAATGATCCTAGAGATCAGGTTGTGACTTAGGATAGTGTTTTGGAAAATATCCTAGAAGCTTTGAGGTGGGAAAAACTAGAGTTTGATCAACTTTGATCAATTTTAAGGTAATGATGATTTATGATCAATTATGCCATAATCGAAAGATTTGTAAGACTAAATGTGAGGGATTAAGCAAAAAATGAAGTGTGAGTTTGAGAGCGGAAGAGTGATGGATTAAAAATGAAATGGTAGATCTACAAGCGTCTTAGAGTATGATCTTGGTGAGTTATGTGTGAGTAGGAAGGATCAACCTATCTTGATAAGGACTTAACTTCCCTTAAGACCCTATGTTTAGCTTAGTGTGAGATGTTCTAAGGATATGTTTGAAATATAATGCTTGCAATTGCAATTTCTGTTTGCCGGATCCCACGGCTCCCTAAGTGTAGGGATCCATCTAGCACAATCTTTGGGATCCGCCTATTTGCTCAGCAGGACCTTTACTAAAGGTATGCAATGATCTTGACAATGCATTATATCTCAAGGATAGTCTAAAAAGAGTTCTAATACTAAGATATCAAATGTAAGATGTTTTATTTCATGAAATAAATTGGATTACATTGATAAAGCACGAGTACAAGAGAATTGATCCTATTTTGGAATACTACTAGGTTCCTTGAGTGTTTTGCTCGGAGGATCATTATGTGATTGATGAGTGTTGGTGGAATCAAGAATGAAGAAAGTCTTCAGAGAGATATGTTTAGAGGTTCCATCATCTTGTTCACAAGTACAACGGACTTTGAAATTGAGGATGAAAATGCATGACGTTATGATAGAGGCGTGTCAAGAATTCCATAAGCGGATGAGTTTATTCTTGGAGCCTTGAAGATTTGCAATTTGCCCTGCGAGAGAAGTAGGCGAGATTGTATGGTTGGTGGTAGCAAAAGTACAACATGTGAGCACAAAAAGCGGGAAGACTTTCCGATTCCCCTAAGACTCCAAAAATTTTCACGTAGGATGAGTGCAAGAGGCTTGTACTCTTCTCGGATATCCCTGGTAAAGATAATGTTTGGATCGGAGTAATATGGTCGAGGTTTGCATATTATGCAATTTAAATCTTCCGGAGAGGGTATGTGTGAACAATATGGACTATTTTCTACACGAAAATTGAAGAGAGAATCAAGAGACCAATCTTCGGTGAAGGCACATTGTCCATGATTTGGAATCCGGAGGATGTGAGCAAAATACCCAAGGGTTAGAGTGAACTTTTGGTTTTTGATATAAAACCAAAGAGATAGAGAGCGATCCTCGTACGAAACGAGTTCGACTTGACAGAAGAATTCCATTATGAACTTGGACATATGTTCGTTGATTTCAGAAGACATTCTAGTCCGATAGCTCGGAAGGAGGTATTGATACCTTCTTCGAATTGTAGAGAGGTGTCTACAATACGTCCTTCGTGGAATGACGGTTTCAGATTATGAACCACGGACATTGCCAGGTGTTGGGTTCGAGATTGATGTTCGGAGTGTAGACGCTAGTGAGTGAAAAATCAAACTCATATTCATGCGTCATAGATGAACCTATAGAAATGACAAGTTAATAAAAGGATATGTTTGTGGTCAATCTATGATGATATAATGTTTTTACTAGATTTTTATTAACAATGGTATTTAACATTTTAACTCACTCAAGGTTTTGACTTTCTAGTGGATTATTGTATTTAGAAAGATAGAGGGTTTTAATTTGCATGAAAAACTGTTTTCCAGTAGGACGGATCCCACGGTTCTTTTATAAAAGGGATCCGGCTAGTATATCTTCTGGGATCCGCGGGATATGTAGTAAAGAAAAAGATTTATAAAACACAGGGTTTACAGTTTTATACCACGAAATATGTTTTATCCTACATTTTCTTTTAGCATGCATACATGACTTCTAATGTACAGAAAGATATAAAATATATAAATCAAAATAAGTGACAAACACATTATGATAAAGATAACCTAGATAAACTAGATTATTAATAATATTGAATTTCAATACTAAGGATGATACAAAGGATTGGGTATATGATCCCAATATAGATTAACAACACAAAGTAAATGTCTCCGTATGTGAACTTCATCATAGGGAACAAGTGCGATGAGTGTCGTAGGACGATGGCACGAGTGCAATGTAAACCATGTTGATGACGGATCTTCTTGGTTTCGGTGAGATGAAATGGAGGAAGATGAAGTTTTGAATACGATGAGTTTTTTGAAATTGGAGGATTTGAAAAAGTGAGGGTTTGGTAGAGTGGTCGACGATGGGTTTATTATAGGAAGGAGGAATTTTTTAAATGCGTGTTTTGTTTTTAATTGAATTCAAGAAACAATACATAAGTTTTATATACCACGACTTTAGACGAGAAATAAAATACGTATGTGAGAAAAAGGCTTCCTAATGAAGCTTCATGTAAAACATGTATAAGCACAAAAGATAATCATATAAATACCTAAATAGGTATACTTTAATTATCAAGCAAAGTGAAAAGAAAATCATACCTCTAGCGTACTTAGGAATGTCTTTACAAATGACACAACAAATGTCACTTAGACGATTCCGCTCCTTTGCGTTAAGATACCTTCTAAGGAATGTATTCTTGTTACCAAGCGACTCCTAAAGCTAGGTGGGTATGAGCTTTGACTAATCAACATGACAAAGAAGATTAGTGCAAAAAATAATAATAAATAAATAAGAAAATGTTGTTATCAAATCAACATCCAAACAGAGTTTAAAAGACATGGTGTTTGCTTTTATGAAAGACCTTCTTTGTAGTTTTCAATTAACCATGGATCGTATCAAGTTTTTAAAGTACAATATACTTCAACAAAATGGTAACGAAGCCTGATGCCAATTGTGGAAAACTAGAAGGGGGGGTTGAATAGTTTTACCTATTAAAACTTCATTTTAATTTATTTAGATCGACTTATGTCAATCTATTGGATTTGTGTGTGTATGTTGATAAACAAGATATAAAGGTAAGTAATGAAAAGATAGAGTAAGAAGCACATAACCACGGCACGAGTATTTATAGTGGTTCGGCTACAAGGACACCTTCCTTGCCCTACTCCACTCCCGAGTCCCTATCGAGAGTTGTAATCACTAAACCAATCTCCTTATGGCGGATAAGCCTTCACAACGTCGCCTACCCTTTTTCGGTGCTAGGCTAACCACCGGGTTCTTTCACTCCAAGGTGAACCACACCTACACAACGTCGCCTACCAGTTATAAGGTACTAGGCTAAATACCTAGTTCTTTCACTCCAAGGTGAACTACACCTTCACAACGTCGCCTACCCTTTATTAGGTACTAGGCTAAGCACCTAGTTCCATTGCAATGGAGGAACTACTACCACACTACACCAACGACTAATCCCAAAGGAGATCTACTCCTTTACAGCATCATCAAGGATATCAATATCCTTGGATCAAATACTAGTCTATCTTGTACATCGAAACACACCATAGCGAATGTACATCTAAGGCACCTTTCACTAATGCCTTTGACTAGATCTACAAGACACCTTCACTAATGTCTTGTGTCTTTACTTCTAAGCACCTTTCACTAATGCTTCTTTCTCTTGACTTCTAAGCACCTTCCACAAATGCTTATCCTATAGACGATAGATACCCTTCACTAATATCTTCGTCTTGACACTTGAGACATCTTTCACTAATGTCTTCAATACTACACTTCCTTGAAGAAAGAAAGGAATCATCAACAAGAAGACTTTAGTAGCCTTGATGATGAGGAAGCATGGCAACTCATGGACTTGAGCTTGCTCGACTTCAAAGGTGGTGATCTTGCCTTTAAGAGGAACCTAAAAGATCACACAAAAACAAAACTACAAACATAGATTTCTAACAAAACTACAAACATAGATCTCTTGGATCTAAGGTTAGTGAGTTTTTAACTCAAGGAGAAAGTATGTTAGAAAGGGGGTGAGAAATAATGAAGAAATGGCTCACTGTTTATAGAGGAAAAATCCTACTGTTCCCCGGATCCCACGGATCCCTACCACAAGGGATCCGGCTAGCACAAAGCTAGGGATCCGTGGAACGCTCCTCTTTGCCCATGGGTATTTTGGTTATGGGTCATGGGTCATGGGTTGAACCATGGATCTTTGGCTAGATACAATGTATCTTTGAGTGCATTGCACTTAGTCCCTTGGGTATGGGTTGATCCATGGGTTATGGGTATTATCCATAGGGATATAAGATGATGTCATGCAATGGGTTATGGGTCAAGATCCATGGGTTATGGGCTTTGGGTTATACCCAACTACATTCAATGTATTTGCCCAATGGGTTGTGATACTTAAGTTTCTACCAATTTATATTACCCAATATACTACATACTAGTTATGTGTATATTTTATCCAAATATGTAAAACTAGTTTTGTACATATGTTTTACTAAATCATAAAAATCACTTATACTTGTTTTAGTGTTTTATGTGAAAATGTGAATATGTTAGAAACTATTAGTTCAAACCATTTACGTATTTTATTTGTTTCGTAGAAATGATTTTACGTTTCTTATCGACAAAACATTAGAAGATCGTAAAATATAAATAAACGTTTTTACGGCTTATTTGTATTAACAGACTCAACAACAAAGAAACAAGGTGCAGTTTTGCCTGACTGCCTTCTCACTGATGATATCAAGCAACTTCAATCATACTCACGATATCACAAGAGATAGAGTAGCATCAGGCAAAAGTTGGCTTCATTGATGAAAAGTCTTCCGATTACAGTCAAGAAGACCGGAGAGGCGTGTGGAAGGCAAGCAAAACTGGAGTACCCCCAAGTACCCAAAGAGAACTCATACCCTCAAAAGGAAAGTTTCATCTAAGGTTGCTATTCCTAATCCTCAACAGGCACCAAAATTAGAGGACGAGGACTCCGAGGATACTGACACGGATGAAGAGGTTCACTACTCAGAAACTACTACAGATGATCGAAAACAGAGAAAAACCTCTTAGTCCTAAAACTGAAAGGGTATAAACTCCATAGAAGAAGCTTGAAGAAGAAGAGAGTTCGGATGAAGAACAAAAGGATGAAGATAAAGACTACAGAAAAACACTAAAGAATCTCAGGTTACAACTAGTGCTAGGAATTTAACCTTCAACAAACTCGGTGGCCCTAGAGGTTCATAGTGGTGGTTCAAAAACCACACCCAGGTTCTCGTGCGTTTAATCAACCCGAAAAGGGAACTGGTACCACCCTCACGAATCTGACAACAGCAGCAAGAAGATAATATCATCTTCGACTTTGAGAAAGAAGAGAAAAAGGAGAAGGATGAAAGGATTTTGATGAAGATATTGCGAAGCTGATAAGGAAAGAGGCTGAAGAGGAACTCGAGCTAAAAGAGAGGCTAGGATAAAGGCTGAAGAACATGCCAAAGGAGAAAGAGAAGCTGGTTATTATCTTTTAGATAATCCTGAACATAACCCGGAACAAACTTCTGAGCCTTCAAATGACCAGAGCCTTCTCATGACTATCTAACTGACTCATCGTCTCATTCATCTCCACCACCATCCAAAGACACCACCACCAGATCCGCATCTAAATCAGTCAAGAAACCGAGCAACACTTGGGCATCACGGGCTAAAACTAAGATTGTTAACGCTGTCAGGCAAGTAAGGAAGAAAAACGTGGTCAACAAGAAATTAAATCAACTGGCCGACAGATTAAACTTTCTTCAGATGTGATGAACGAGTTTTTAGATGAAAGGGAACAGATTCAACAGTTTCTCAATAGAGATATCCAGGGGAAATGGACAGACGATCAGAGAATTTACTCACAAGTTTCTTCTCGACACCGTCCCTGGAGTGACAAGAGAGATGTTCGCCAGACAACTTTATCCTAATCTCATGCAATTGGTCAAGCAAACAAAGCAATCTACTCCTGTAGCAATGCAAATCAATCTAATCCAGCATGCGGTTGTCTCCGATGCAGAATTGATTTCAAAGCTTGTTTTACAAATGTCTAAACGATCCGCAACATTACTATGACGAAGTTAAACTATTTGAGGCATTGTTGGGAATATCAACTCAAAACTTCATGCAAAGTGAAGCATCTGAAAGGGCTAAGCGTCCAAGAGACGATGATGATGCGGATAAGGATTCTGAGCCGAAACGCAAGAAGAAAAATGACGAATTATCATCTATGCCTCCACCAACCCAAAGGACCACAACCACAAGAAGATCTTCAACGTCCTCCGCTAAAGACAAACCTCAGGACCTGAGTCTCCACCACCAACAGGAAAAAATGGTGATCATTTGAATACACCGGGGTGACGATGAGGAGATTCCTGAGCCCCCAACAACAACTCCTTCTTCTACATAACCAAGCTCCAGCATCATCCTCCAAGCCAAAGAAGAAAAAGTTAACATCAGTTGTATCATGGCTAGATGAAGATGAAACTGAAGAATATGACTGGTTTTCAAATTGTTAACGAACCCTCAGTTACGGAAGGCCAAGAACGGTAGATAGTAGAACTATGGAGCAGTCAAGATTATCAGGAAAAGTTCAAGGTGAAGAAGATGACGAAATCAGAGTTGAAACGAATCAAGAACGAAGCTTTTCAACTGCTTAAGACAGCTTGCCAGTGCCATAGAAGTCGAATATCATCTTGACAACATAGCACGAGCCATGTCCAACCAATTATTGGCTAACCCTGAATCCAATATCGACTTCACCAGACGACAAGCTCCATACTACACGACTGGACAAAGCCACTACCCACCTTGGTCGACCGGATCAACCAAAGATTCCCTACCGATATTTCTTCAACAATGACCTGGATTTCTTCAGACGGTAGCGATGTAAGCAAAAAATACGCTACTTCACTCACCTTCCCATTCCCGGCAGCAATCTTCTCCAACAATGTGGCCATCGAGGAAGAAGCCACACATATGTTCGTTGATAATGTGGTAAAATATGACCTCGATGCACTATATGGAATTCATCATTGGCCTGAACGAAGAAGAATATACTACAAAAGCTGACAGGTACTCAAATAAAAAAAGGAGGTGTATAGTGACCAAAGGATCGTTGCCATAATGCATGTTAGCCTGTCTACCAAATGGGACTACTCATTCCTGAAGAAAATCGTAGTCAAAAGCCAAGACGAACAGGAATATGACTTTTCTGAAGCGGATTTTTTGAGGTTGTCACTCAATGACATTGAAGATATGTATCTTGCCAAGGTACAAGGATGAATGCGACACTTCTCCACGAACATCCAACTCCAGTACATCAAGTCATTGCTAATATTCATCAAAAGCATCGTTATCCAGGAACGTGTTAAAGACCTTCTACTTGTCGTGGTATCTTACCAAAAATGTATTAATCTCACCAAACCACAGCTAGACCTTCCCGATATCAACCATCTTGCTCAGTACACCATCCTTAATAAACCAACGTTTGGGGTAGTTTACCGCAGTGAACTTCACCGTAATTGTTTTATGGCGTGCAAGGAGCTTCACAAGTTTTGTGATCACACCTTAAAGAAGGTTCGGGACGGGTTAGCATATCGGTTAAAGGAGATTCATGAAGGCATAGGTCGAAGAGAAGAGGTGGAATTCAATGGAAAAGAGGGATGCAAAGAAGATCATCACAAGGATTGATGAAAGGTTGTTTCGTCGGGATCAGTTAAGGACATTGGGGAGCTTCGTGGGTGGACGTCCGAGCATATCTCTAACAGGCTACCAAGTCGAAAGAACTCCGGTGTTATTGTGGACTTCCTGGTACTCCTTAATTTGTTTCTTTCATTTATATTTGGATGTGTTGATCTTTATTTGTCAATGGCTTGTGCACACATAACAGTGTACAACCCGTACTTGTAATGAAAGGACCATGTGGTACGCTTCAGTGCCACAATCCTCATAAAAGGAGCGAAAGCTTCTTACTTTTGAGTAAAACTAATCAAAACTTTCACTTTCAAAGTTTTGCTCAAAAGAACAAGTACGTCCCCTTATGATTTTTAAAACCTCAAAAGTTAATATCACTTGTTGAGGGGGAGTATTTGCTTAAAACTTTGTTCACAAATTGTTCTTCGTGGAAATCTTCCCACAAAACTCAAAATGGACATATTCGATATCAAAATTTCGTCAAAAATAACATTTATATGTCATTTTTTAGGGGGAGAAAATTTATGTGATAAGAAATATGTTGTGGATTGCTATTGAATCCTCGTGCTAAAGACTTAACCAATGAATTGACGAGCTCTTAAATGTTAGTAACTCAAAAAGACTTATCCGGGACGGGTAATAATTTCAAGCTATTTCAATAGTGATGTAAACGTGTCTCGCAAAGGACTTGTCCTAGTAGAATGTACCAATCGAGAAACTCTTGGTAAACATGAACCTTGACGGGTCAAACCTCCTCACCAAGGAGTGTTTACAACTTTAAGCTTACCCAGTCAGTGATGTAACCGTGTCTCGCGGGGAATTGTCTATCTTGAGTTGATCAATTCAAAAGTGCGCGCTCTTCTCTCACCGTGCATATTTCTGTCAAAATACTTAAGCACGTGTGGAGGGGGAGTATTTTTGCAAAATACAAAACTCTCACAGTGGTACAAAATGTCTTTACTCACAACCACTTTGAGAGATTTTCATGAAAATGGTTTTATGACAACATAGGTTAGTCATGGAGTCATAAGGTGACTAAGGTTAGGAATAACCGTCCTATGATCCGCCAGAGCCGGAGGGATCTACCCAAGGACACCACCAATAGTTAGAATTTAGAAGTCCTTAGGTGTGATTATAAAAAGGAGAAAATGAGAATCGGAGAAAGAATGAGTTGAAGAATTAAAAAGAAACGTAATGAAAAGGGTGAAAAGAAATAGCCCTCCAGATTATTCAACTTAGGGCAGACACCGGGTTCAAATCATATACTACTGGTTGTCACTTGATGACACCAGTATTGAAGATTAAAGTCGTCATGGACCTAGTGACGCATGCACTAAACCTTCTTAGCCACTCAAGTTTCTCTCAACAGAAGCTTGTTTCATTTTCACAGGGAATCCTACGCAAACTATTGGCTTTCTCTTAGAGATTGCTGGTATTGAAGAAGGAGACCCTCTCCCTATTCTCCGCTCAGGAAAACTAAAGCGCACGATTGAGTCTATAGCCACGAGATTCATCAAAAGATCTCTTAGGAACACTTGACAGTTCATCGCTTGTCGTTCAACAATAAGGACGCAAGTGATACATTCTAGAGTCCTTCACAGATCTTAGAAATCTGTCGAGAACATTTATGAGGGGTTCACAACTGTGATCCTTAGTGATTGAATGGAAACTCTTGCCAGGGTCAACATCAAACAGCCCTGACAGCATGTCACTTTGGTAACTCCTTGTGGGTTACGCTTAGTGTTGTCTCAAACGGTCTACAGTCGTGGGGTGATGCTTCGGTGTACCTCGGCAACTCACCTAAACCATAGATGTACTTCGGTATATCGTGTTAGCCTTCTTGAGGGCATCCGGTTTCAGGAACAGCCTTTGCTAGAATTAGAGATGTGTTTTCACATTATGTTGTTGACACTCTCGAAGTTCGAACTTGTAAGTGCTGGAAATCCAGCTAAGGAGATTCCTTTTAAGAATCGAGTCCTAAATATGTGGGTCATTACTTGAACTTGTTCAATGTAATGCCAACTATCCCTTACGGGATTCGGACGGCTGATTCGCCCGACCAAGGTGAATGGAATCAAGACATTCATCAGTAGAACAATTGTAGTAATCAATTCTTTATGAAAAGATTACAATGATCAATTGGTGTTCGTGACTGTACCAGAGATGCTGCTGCTGATGGATGGTCGCGGGAGGAAGTGATCGTGCTGATTCTTCACATGCTCATACCAACAACATCACTAAAGAAGTTCTCTCAAAATCTAAGGCATCTCAAAGTTATAATGATTCTTCATCTAATCAAAGAATCTACAAATTTATAAAGACTCGAGAATTTCTTCACAACTGGAATTCATTGTCTAATGAGCGTGTGAGCATGTTGGAGAAAGACGTGGAGACGCTGGAGCATGACGAAGCGACTGTAGTGACAACAACATACTATCACAACCTCCACAAAGAACAAAGAATTAAAGAATAAAGATATCAAAGACGTCAAAGCAGAATACTTCAAAAGAAACAAGATCCCTACACTGGGGAGATTGTTCGAATCAAGACACTTCTTCTCACAAGAAGAAGAATTCAGAGACGTCAAAGCAACTATTACATCAGCACCAACAACGTTTCAATATTACTTAAGTTATTAATACGAACAACTTAGGGGAGATTGTTGGAATCACTACTAAACTATATTTCAAGTGTTTGTAATTAACATGTAATAGGTTGTAATTAGCTTTTATGTTTGTACTTAAGGCAAGGCTTATGTAGAAAGCCCATTAGCCTTGGCCCAAGCCCATAAGGAAGGAAGGGACTAGATTTGTTGCCCTAGCTCCCTTCCCCTATAAATATTGTTGTAAACTCCCATTTGGGAGTTGGTCGTTCACTTTCATATTACACCTACGCATAATATTTCTCTCACTCTTAGTCGTGTGTTTGTGTTTGTGTTCATCCGATCACCTTGTCTCTATTTTTTTACATATTGATGCTTGTGTTACAACGTGGGAACCTAACACTCACCCCTCATGGAGAGTTATGAGGGGTATTTATAGGCTCATCCAACTATTGCTTTGCCACTTAAACGATACTAGTCCTATGGGAAAAAGTATACTACGCATCTAGTCCAATTCACGTAAGTGACGTTATCTTTATAAAAAAGCGATGCTAACATTGTTAAATACATACTCAACCCAAACACGGCCCGTTTATTAAACTGGTTAGACAGGTTGACTTGTTTCTGACCCAAACCTGTTTATCCTCAACCCAAACCTGTTTAACTTCGTGTCGGGTTCGTGTCGTGTCGAGAATTGCCACCCCTAAGTAAAATACATTGTTGGTCCCTAATCTTGTACTGAAACATCATGTTGAACCAAAACTTGGCATTTACATCGCCGGGAGTCCTTTTTCCAAGTTTTATAGTCTAAACTGGTCCTTTGACGACTTTTCCGTTAGTCAACCACCTCAGTCGACGTTTGCTTTGTCTTTAGTCCAAGGGCACAAATGTCATTTACTACTCGTCCATTATTTAATATTACCGGGTCAGGTCCACTTGTTTGTCGTGGCTCTAAAGAAACTTTGCTAATAAAAGGAAAGTTTATCACCACTCATCCTAACCTTCCTATCCCCTTAAATCTTATCTTCTTCACTTAGACTGTAATATAATCAAAAAAATGGTGCGTTGTTCATGCAATCGAAGGGTTGTGGTTCGAACATGTTGGAACAACACGAACCCTGGACGGAGGCTCTATGCCTGTCCAAGACAGGTTGGGACACTTAATTTTATTTCATTTTAAAGTTGGCTTGTAGTGGTTTACCTTAAATATGTTTATGAAAAACTAGAATGGGGGGTTGAATAGTTTTACCGATTAAAACTTCGTTTTAACATATTTAGATCAACTTATGTCAATCTATTTAATGTGTGTGTTGGATGAAGATAGATAAAGCATAAAAACAAGTAATGCAAAGATAAACAGTAAGAAACATAAAACCACGACACGAGTGTTTATAGTGGTTCAGCTACAAGGACACCTTCATTGCCCTACTCCACTCCCCGAGTTCCCCACTCGAGATTTCGTAAGCACTACACAACACAAGCTCCTTAATGTGGCGGAGAAGCCTTCACAACATCGCCTACTCTTTATCCGGTACAAGGCTAGACACCGGGTTCTTCCACGAGGTAGAACCGAACCTATCACAACGTCGCCTACATTTTATCCGGTACAAGGCTAGATACCGAGTTCCATTACAAAGGAGGAACTACTACCCAACACTACACCAATACATGACTACCCCAAAGGAGACACACTCCTTATTACAACATCATAAGGGATATTAATATCCTTTATCCCAAACTAACTATCTTGTACATCATTGCACCATATCGAATGTACACCCTTGGCATCTTTCACTAATGCCCTTGACACGATCCTTCGGCACCTTTCACTAATGCCTTCGACACGGACCTTTGGCACCTTTCACTAATGTCTTCGTCACAACACTTCTAGGAGGGAGGAAAGAACTATCAACAAGATAACTTCAGTAGTCTTGATGATGACAAAGCTTAGCAACTCATGGACTTGAGCGTGCTCGACTTCAAGAGGTGGTGATCTCTCCTTCAAGAGGAACCTAGAGAATCACACAAACACAAAATAACATAGAAAGATCATTTGGATCTGAGGTTAGAGAGTTTACAATACTAAGAGAGAGTATGTGTAAAAGGGGTGAGTTGCAAGAGAAATAGATACTATTTATAGGCAAATTTCTCTATTGTTCCCTGGTTCCCATAGATCCCTCCCCAGAGGGATCCGGCTAGTGCAATCCAAGGGATCCGGCAGCTGGGTCAGCTTAAGTCCGGATTTTGGGTTGCAAACAAGGTTATGGGTTATGGGTTATGAACCATAAGTTATACAAAATGCAATGTATCTAGACATTGGGTCATGGATCATGGATAATACCCAACATGACTTCATGCATGATGTCATACAATGGGTCATGGGTTATGGATCAAGCTCCATGGGTATGGGTCATAGACTTTGGGTTTTACCCAACAATATTCAATGTATCTAGTCAATGGGTCAAGTACTTAGATTTTTACCCATTACAATATATACACATTTCCATATTATGTAAAGACTGGTTGTTATACATATGTGTTTCTATAAGATGTAAACACTATTACTTGTTTAGTTTTTTATATGAAAATGTAAGTGTGTTAGTAAACTATTGGCTCAAACCAATTACGTATTTTATTTGTTTCGTTAAAATGATTTTACGTTTGTTATCGACAAAACATTGGAAGATCATAAAATATAAATAAACGTTTTTACAGCTTATTTGTATTAACAGTGTTGATTATAGTAATCTCTATTTAATTATAATCGTGATTTTATACAAGTAGGTTTAGTATCAATTTATGCTGCAAAGAGATGCTAACATTTTGATTATCAATTTTAGCCTACTACTTCTCCATTCAATGGGTGGTACGATCCACCCATGTCAAGGAGAGCAAGGGATGTGATTATCTACTTGCAGATAAACATATCTGAGGAATGGCGGCATTACAAGAATGTTAAAGCCGCCTCATTCTGAGACTTTGGAGGCGTCAAAGCGGGGAAGGCAAGCGAGCTAGAGGCTGCTCACCAAGCATCCTTGGTTGATCTCCTTCTTGAGAAGGAGAAAGTTTGTCGTTTGAGGAACTTTTGTGTTTTCTCTTGGATAGTCATAATCTTGGTTTTTCTATGGTTTTTCTAGAGGGTTTATGTTTGGTCCTTGTACAGTGGTAATATTATATTTCTTTTATGCTTTGGTCCTTATACTGTGTTGCCTTTACTAATAGGTCCTTGCCCCAAAATTCATATATCCGCCTCAGTTGCCACACAAATACTAGTAAAATGATCAAACTCATAACACAGATACAAGTATCAAATATGGATGAATGATCAGAGATGGATGAACAGACACCACTTTTGAGTATCAACATAAAATTGATATGGTGTTTTTCATCCATTCTTCATTCGCTGTTTGTGATAATAGAATTGATATCTAACTCAAAACATAGATCCAAGTATCAAAGACTATGAAGTTTCAAAGATGGGTGAGCAGTAACAGTACTGCTTTGTAAAGTCGAATTAATATCGTATGAACTTGTAACAATATGTAGAAATGGGTACAGTGGCAAATCAATACAATTAAAACACAATTTTCCATAGAAACATGACATGATTTCATACATAATGCAAATGGATATATTTCCAAATGCATTAATTTTTAGTATACAAAGTTCGAAGCAGACATTGTTTAAAGCCAGCAAATAATGTTTAGGGAATACATATGGAAACATTGGCTTTCAAATGCTTAACCAACATTTTTGTGGTGAAGACGCTATGATCTTGGTCGTAGTAAATTGTTTTGGAGACCCACCGCAACATCAACTTGACAGCGCGATGGACCCACTTGTTTGAATCACCTTGAGATTGAGCATCATTTGACCAAGGTTTTCATTTACTTCAAAGTTGTGACATAACATTTTCCTTCCTTTCTGTAACTTTTGGTTGGGATGAACCCTGTTTTTGATCTTGCCTTGACTTCTCCCTCCGACGACATGTTGTTGTGTCCATTGCCACTACCACCTATACTCCTACTGCGCTCCGTTCTGGTTTTGTCACCCCTCGTAAAATCCCTTCTTTTTTCCGCCTACCCGTATGGAAGGTGTATGATTGTAGGCACTTGTGACCCATTGCCATTGGATGTGTCGTCTTCTTCCCAGTCTTCCAAGTAACATGCCTGAACCCATGATTCCCGATCCTACTTGCATTCCATTGCTCATATATTGATGGGTAGCACAACATGTATACCAGCTCTCCATCTCTCCCGTCAGTCTATCTTCAACATTCCACAACACTTATCCCTCCTCCCATCCTCTTCCCCCTTACCCGGGTGTACTTATAAGCCTCTTTCCTATCATGTGTTGTCTTGGTGTTAATGGCCGCTTGTCAACATTTACAACATTCACTATTCTTTTCATAGAGTATTCTCTAATGTATTCCAAAGCAGTAATGATGGGTTGGTGCCTACCTCCAAATAGTTTCCCATTGAACACCTCACACATGTTATTAAGTAACACATCGAATAGCCCCTCCCCATTTATATAGCATGTTTGAGTTATACAAACAATGTTGCAAATTCGAGTAGAACAAAAGATGTACACTTAGACATAGATTTGGTTAGTATGAAAAATGCGACCGGGGTTGGTGGTATCTTACTTAACCAAGCAGGGCAGGTCGGCTAAAACTCTTGAATGCCAGATGGGCCTAGTGTTGGACGGTTGTTGATGTTGTACATCTCCACAAATGTTCCTTGTATGCTTTAGCATTCCATTGCAATTTCATATTATCATGGATGTGCTTCAAACAATATTTGTATTCAGCACTAGGGAATACTGCTGCTAATCTTTGGAATGGCCCTAAACAAATAAGCATCAATTCATTACTAATAAAAGTGGCATTTATCGAAAATACAAGTGAATGTAATCAACTAAAAGGTAGCATTACCTTTTTCCTGTCACTGATAAAAGTGTAGTTTGAGTTTGGTTGCAAGTCAAGATCATCTCCTAGACATTCAAGAAATCAAATCCATGAGTCTTTGGTTTCAGCCTCTGCAACAGCATAGGCTAAAGGGTATATTCCATTGTTTCTATCTATAACGATTCTTTGTAAGAAGCTGACCAGGAAAAGGACCCCTCATAAAATCACCATCTAACCCCAACAACTCTCTTTGACAAGCTTTATATCCTTTCTTCAAAACACCTAAGCATACATAAAAGCACCATCTAACCCCAATTTCCTCCTAGTCTTTATTGAAAGCAGGTTGATCTTATCTTTCACTTCTTTTGCAGTTACAAAATTTTGACCACAGAAAAAGTATACTTCGTCCTCTACTTATGCTGCCTCACTTAACTTTTGTTTCTTGTATGCCCTCATTTTTTTTCTTCCTAATAACATAGTCATCCTCATTCTCAGAACCACTTGCAAAATCATTATCATCTAACAGATCTAATTCACTTTTCTTAAAAAAAAATCATCTGGTATCTGGCTGGAGCTACCTATATATGGTAACTCTATAGTCTCAGTCACTTTGAACAGATTAACATCAACATCAGGCTCCTCAAAAGTATTTGCCTCATCAACAATCGGTTTCCATCTCATTGTTCTCCATATCATCATCATCATTCACATAACTATTCTGCTTCACTCACATTGTCATCACTTAAAGCTTCATTAATTTCACATACCGTATATTTACCTTTTGAATATGCTCAACAGGATTACATATTTCCTCCACTTGATGACCTAACTCTTGATCATTTTGACATACCTCTTCAGGACTATCTATTTGTATATGCTCAACATGTTTATCTATATGTCGTTGACATCACCTACAACATCTTCGCTGACATACCTCTACAGATGAAAACAAGGGTTATGTTTCGGATCCGACTAGATTGTACCAAAGTATTGACTTCCAAAGGTTGATGTGTAACCTGACATAAATCCTCTACCACAAATTTATTAACAATGTTTTCTAAGAACAATTTGTTTGAGCAATATGGAACAATAGCAAGAGCTGCCTTTTTCTTTGTTGCATCCACATCAGCAATAACTCTCCTAATTGACTTTGTTGACATTTCATCAACATCCAATGTTGTCTTACCATTTTCAACATAAACTTCTATCATCTTATGGTCGTCAACAAGATCTTTCAATATTTCTAAATTTGCACTCTCACTTAAGCTATACAAACCATCATCTAAATTACTACCAGGCTTAACAAAGTAATAGTAATTTTTTGAACCAAGCTCGTAACCCAATTCATACATAAGAACATCCAACTCTTCAACTGACACACTATCAACATCAACCAAATCAACTAAATTTTCCATACCTCCAACGTATATTCTACTAGGCCAGTATTTAAAGAAACCGTTGTGATGAACCCTCATGCTAAACATATTAGATCTACCACCTGAAAATATGTCAATTTATGTTTAGGACATTCTCAAAAGTTAATTGCCAAAAAATAAATACCCCAATTAGAAACTCCAATGTTTATAATCAAAATAAAAACAATGCCGTATTTCTTCTTAACAGAGTCGCATGCAGACGGTATCATCAACCTGGATAATTGGATGTCTTCTTACTTTCCATAGAGTAAAATCCATTTTTTCGGTTTTTTTATTAATAAACACGGGTTTTGTGACAAGCAATTAGGGTTTGTGAATTGTGATAATTCTTGTAACGAAAGTTCTGGGACGAAAAATAATACAGAAATATGTCTTGTTTGGGGAAGAGGGTTAGATTACATGTGAAAATAATACATACATTTTTAATCGAAATAAGGAAATGACATTTGTGCCCTTGGAATAAAGACAAAGCAAACGGCAACTGAGGTGGTTAACTAACGGAAAAGTCGTCAAAGGACCAGTTTAGACTATAAAACTTGGAAAAAGGACTCCTGGCGATGAAAATGCCAAGTTTTGGTTCAACGTGATGTTTCAGTACAAGATTAGAGACCAACAGTGTATTTTACTCTTGTTTTAATTTAGTGTTGTGGGGTGTTTGTTTGGCTTATATAGCACGCTTATGGGTTATTTGGTTTTGGGCTTATGTTTCGTAAGCTTATTTTTTGTGGCTTATTTTGAAGTTTTTCAATTTTATATAAGCTTATTATGTCATATAAAACTTATATAAGTAAAAAAAATCAAAATAAGCCGCAAAAAATAAGCTTATGATACATAAGCTCAAAACCAAATAAGGCGTAAACCAACTATATAAGCCCAAACAAACACTATCTTTCTATATTTTGAGTTGTCTTGGTCTAGTTTTGATTTTTTTTTTTTTAAATATTTAATACCTTTAGTTGTGAGTGATATTAACATCATATCTACTACTATCAGACTCGATGTAATAGTAGAGGTTATCATTACCTTCACGTTAATATTATATCATTTCGTTTCTATTACTCCTTTCGTCTCAAAAAGAGTGTCTATAAAAAAAATAGCAAATTATGATATGTGTAATTAATGCAATTTTTAAGTGATAAAAAGTCATATGTGCCCTCACACTTAATAAAGAAATTATAAATAGTCATTATATCTATATATAAAAATTAAACAGTTTTTTAAGACAAGCATAAATAGTAAAGTGAACATTGTTGTAAGATGGAGGGAGTATCACTTTTACTCTCGTAATGGTTACAACCTTCTGCACCATTTACGTATGCTCTATTAAAATATAGACGTATCTCACTGAAACATAGAAAAACTCTCACAACGTTTGCACACGTAAATCATTTTTTTTTTATTCGGTGGTCTACACAACCGAATGATGCAAGTTTTGGTTGTTTCATGCCTTGTCAATGGACCTCCGTAGCAAGCATAACGCGTTACTAGTTAGTACAACGAGTCTTATAGCAAGAATGTTATCATATCTTGGATTTGAAAAAAATATGAATGATTTCCAAATTAAGTATCGACAATTTTTTCAAAGGCTTAAGTTGGCTGGGAGATCGTGACCCTGTGCACATATTTTCGGTGTCGACTGACATTTTTCAAAAACTCATCACCAGTGAGCACGTGTTGCAGTGATCTTTAACCAAAAGTTTTACCCATATGATGTTTTTCCAAAAGCCCTCCTGTCAACTAAGCATTTTCATATGATGTTTGACCAACTAATCTCACGACTTAGACGTCTTGCGTGGTTTAACTTCGCCCACACACAAAAAAAAGGTTTAGTTAAAGGATCATTTGTACGTAAAAAGAAACTTCTCTAAAAGACGATTCAAATTAAGTAAAATATGATTTTGTCTTGTAAACACTTATGACTTTTAATTTGCTAAAAAAGTAGATCAAATGATACTTAAAATATTATGTTTTTTTATTGAAAATTGTTAAACGTAGACTTAAAAGCTATGTTTAAGGTTTTCAGACA
This sequence comes from Chrysanthemum makinoi, assembly GCA_910596185.1. NCBI lineage: Eukaryota > Viridiplantae > Streptophyta > Magnoliopsida > Asterales > Asteraceae > Chrysanthemum > Chrysanthemum makinoi. The sequence goes on from OU343220.1 coordinate 122,363,541, forward strand.
TACATTAACTACTTGTACCTTCAATAATAATTACTCGCCTCCTGAATTTAACTTCTCTCGACCGACTCTATGTACTACCACATATATTTTGTTTCTTAAACGTATCTCTTAAAGCTATGTTTAACAAAACCTTTTTTTAATTTAGTTTTGTATGTTTTAGCAAAGAAACCTATTCTCTATATTTAATTATGATAACTTAATAAATTGGTTAAATGAATGTCAAATCATATTTAGACGAAAGTTTTAGTGTGTGAGAGTAAACAACACAAAAGCCTTAACTTGATGCATAGATGGTAATTTGAGACCCATTGGTTAAATATGGATCTTGTTAGTTAAATATCTAGTAGGGGATGAGAGTAGTTGCGTCTCTTTAAATGTTATAAATGAGTCTAATTGGTTATTTGATAGAAAGTGCAATTATATACTCCCTCCGTCTCAAATTTATTGTCACTAGACAAGAAGCACAAATATTAATAAAAGTGGGACCATTATAACTCTCAACCACTTAAATGGAATATTCCCTCATTATATTTCTTTCTTACTAAAATAGGAAGGTGGACAATTAATTTGAGACATCCATAAAAGGAAATATGGACAATAAATATGAGACGGAGGGAGTAATAATTACTCAGCAGGTGTAGACGGGTCTAGCGGATCAAAGTTTTTTCTTTTTACTTTCTTTTTCTTCATTTTTTTTCATATTTTACTAAAAATAAATAAAATAAAAATTTGTAAACCGGATTAGGACCCATCTAGACCATTTAGACTCATGCTTTTAAAGGACTCATCTAGACACAGACCCAAACACATCTAAACCCGTGACCCAAACCCAACCCACCTATTTTGCCACCTTTCACATTAAAACAAATCATTATTTTATAAAAACAGCACATACATGATACATCCATCACTTGGACTGTACAAATCTTTTCCTTCATGGGAAATTCTCTCTTATTGGTGTGTTTGGTGAGCTACCAATTTATCAATCAACAGGTAAAAACATATTTCCAGAAAAGTGAGTTTTTAACCATTGCGCTATTATCGACTATACAACCATAGACCAATAAAATTAAACGCCATTTCATTTTTCGTGTAGCTCACTCCCATTGAACTCGAAACTGAGCAAATTTCAGTCACTTGAATACGCAAGACGTACTTTTATAACTCAAAGCAATACCTTTGTTGTTCAAAAAAGAAAAGATCGTAAATCATGTATCATATGCAGGTACAAAATCACTGGTCAAATAATGTTAGCTGTAAATTCACCAAATAAAGTGGCATTGTAAATTCACAAACTTGTAGACGAGACGACCAATAGGATTAACATGAAATACAAAGAACCCTCAACGCATAAACATAAAGAGTTGCAGAAACGATATGAAGCCAAATGCACCCTAGGTCATGGATCAGAGACGATGTTAATATAGGCACTGGTCATGATCTCTTGATGCCAGCTATGATCCCCAGTGGTCTTAGTACAAAGTGAAAATTGCAAACCTAAAGCAAGTAAACACATCAAATGAGTCAGCCCATGTTTCCCATGAAGGTTTCAGTTAAGGTATTGCCGTTGATTATCTTTGTTGTCCCTATGATAATGTCATATGCCATCCCTTCCTGCAAGTAACAAGATGCATCAAGATTAAAATATCGAGGGTGAATATCATTAGAACAATTCAACTCATGAAGATTGTAATTCCAAGATATAAATTTAAACAGCCGTTAACTCTGTCTAACGTCATTTTGCCACTAAAACTGAAACTCTATAACTCAGGGTAGGCATAATCAGTTGGTATGTCATGAAAAGTCATAAAACATGGCTAAATGTGTAATGGGTGAACAAAAGTTGACCAATGTGTAATATTTATGCATATAATCTTCTCAATCTCTTATCAGAAAAATAGATGATTATGAAAACATAATATAGTTATCATAGATGGTAAACTAGCTAATTCTAAAAATAAAATAAAAAAATATACATAGACAGGTCATCAGTTGATACAGTACCTGAGAGCTGAGGAATCGGAGTGCTGAAATCTCTGCAAATGTTACCCCTCCGACAAAGACAACTAGAACAAGAGAACGCCTCCCGTCTTGAGGTCTGAAATATATTCAATTTTATATGAAAAGATATTAGGATCACGTGATTTATTTGGTAATTAAGGATGAGGAATTACAGAAAACGTACTTGTCCATGTGTAAACCTCCTGGTAGTATATCAGATGATGGACTGTTCGCGGTCGCAAATGCACTCTGTTGCAATGTGGTCAAGCAAGTTGGATATTATAATATATATTATAGAGTTTGGTTCAATAAAGATCAGATAAAACCATTCTCGAACCATTCCATTTTTTCATCAAAACAATAAAATAAACTTTCACCTTCATTTTTAAAAAGTAAATATCTCACAAACTATTGATCGTTAGACAAAACTAATCATACCATCACGACAAGCATAAAATTACCTTTAATTTGATATCCCACATCATATACTTTTCGACTCTAATTTTTTTCCGACTTTTTTGTGGGTTTAGGGTTTACGGGTTAGGGTTCAGTGTGTTTAGGGTTTAGGGGTTTGACTTTTTTTGGTTAAGCTTTTTAGGGGTTAAGAGTTTAGGTTTCTTACAGTTTAGCGGATAGGGTTTAGGTTTTTTTGGTTTAGCGGTTAGGGGTTTAGGGTTTTTAGGGGTTTAAGAGTTTAATGTTTAGGGTTTTTTAGGGTTTAGGGGTTAGGGTTTTTAGGGTTTAGGGTTTGTAGTTTAGGGGTTGTGTTAACACAAAAGAGTATTTTAAATTTTTCATTTATAGTGTAATATATCGAAACCCGCAAAAAACGATAAAAAATAAGTTCGTCGAAAGTATACAATATTGGATCTCTATAGAAAGATAAATTTATTCTTGTCACAATGGTATAATTAGTTTTATCTAACTATTAACGGTTTGTGAGATATTTAATTTTTAAATATAAAGGTAAAAAAAAAGTAAAGTAACTCCCAATACCGTCTTCCACGGGTTATGGGTCCCAATACCGTCTTCCGCGATGTATGGGGGAGGTTAAGACGTAGACAGCCATACCCCTACCTAAGTAGAGAGGCTGCTTCCGGTTCTACCAAAGGTAGAAAAGGACCTCACCCCATATATTATAAAACCAAAAGACGGATAACAAATAAAGGCATATGTATATAAGTAGCTACAGACAAGCTAAAAAACTACGAACCCTCTTTGACTCTGTATGTGTGCCAGGCAACAGCTTCAATATTTCTTCAAGAGGACGCCTGAAATATCATATGATACATGCTGATATAATTCAATGTTCAGAGATAAAAAAGTTAAAAACAAATTAAAAGATAATAAAAAAAAAATAGACTGCCGGCGAATGTGCTACATATCTGAGGATAAAAAACCAGCCCATTAAACTTATACAACATATCTGCCACCATTTAAAATAGAAGTCGCTATTTAAACCCATTTACTTAGGCATGAGTCGAATTGGATTATGTTTAATCTCAATGGGTCAAATAAAATAACAAGCAAAAAGGAAAACGAGTCACAAACGGTTTGGGAGTCGCCCAACGCCATTTTTTAGTGCATACAACCTCCTGAACCATTCTTATTCATAGATCGATTATTAACTTATTACTGTAATAATTTTCTGTAATCATAGCTGACACATTAATAAATCGATAAAGTTAAAAAAAAAAAAAAAAAAAAAGTGTTTGCGTGTAACCGAACCGGTACTAGTAATGACCATTGCACACCCCAACCTATAGCCGAATCCATCCATATCAGCACTAATTTAAAGGAAACGTATAGAAAAGAGTCAGACAATAGATTACGCTCACCATCCTGATCGAATTGCATGCTGAATCAGGCGAATACTAAGAGGAGCATATCCAGAAAAAACATATGAAACATCTTTGGGACTGCCATAAAAAAGAGGTACCATAGGTCAATTGCAATCAAATATTACACCAAGAACTAATCATCACTCCAAAATTTATATGGTTGGTATGACTGATTGAGGAAAACCACCAATTAATCTATAGTGACCAAATAAATAAATTACTTGGCAGTATCAGTATCCTCCACTATAAGTTGAAGAGCACGTTTGATGGTCAACCAGTTGCTTTTCCCCTCCTGCACATGACACAAGTGTAAATTGAACTTGTCTATTTTGTTAAAATTAGAGTGGGTTCAGTAAGAAATGTGAACCTGCTTCTTAACCAGCCCAGCTTTTTCCAAATTATTAAGAGTAGTTATATGCTCAAATCCATAGCTGTGAAGAATCTCTCGCCTAAAACAGGATAGCAACAATATTAAAGGAAATTGATTATTTCGTCACATAGTGGAAGTGAAAAACAATAGAAGTTGGCAATTTTGACCCATTTACTAATGAAAGTCTATTCAACTTATGTGGGTGGGTCCCTTTCTGTTAATGGGTCTTAATGGGGAGGATGACTCTTTGCTTTCTCTCTCCATATAGACCATTTAACAGAAAAAGAAACACATTATATATGTGGCCCCACCACTTATCTCCCCATTAAGACTCATTAACATAAAAAAGAAACACCCCCATCTCTAATGGGCAAATGAGAAGAATAAAAAAATAATAATAAAAAAAAATAATAAAAAAAATAAAAATAATAAATAAATCAAATAAGGAACCTGATCAAACGGATTACAAGTTGGTCAATGTGTATATCTATGGCAAACAAATATATTGGATTATTACTGAAAAATATAGTTATCACACTTAACACAAAAAGTATCTATATACAAAATATCCATAAAAATTTTACATGTGTTTCAGATCTACTTGACCCGGCTCTTTCCAGACCATGTCAAGGAATTACCAGATAGACCGGTTACCCAAACGCCCACCCCCAGTTTGCCACCTCTAGACTTGAGAGTATGAATATGATGAATCTATATAATATGTGCTATCCTTACCTTATATAGTCAAAGTTCCTTTTTGGTAAACCAGCATTGGTAACTGAAAGTAAGATAAGAAGCCGTAGGACACTGACAAGAGGCTCTTGCTTATGAATCATCTCTTCAATGTACTCGAAGCATCTGTAAACACAAAGTATAAAATTTTAATGCTCTGCCACACGATATTTGAATTTTCAACAGAAATAAATAATCATAAATGTTCGAGCAGAATAATTGTTATTTAATCTTACATATCATAGCTCTCGGCCTCCAAAATAGTCTGCTCCATGTCAAGTCGTCCAGCAAATGAAGGTTTTGAAGTAAGAGCAGATAAGTGCTGAGCAAGATTTATGTGCCTCTATAAAACCAATAAACAGTATTACATCCTAGAACTTTATTCTAAACCACATGTGTTGGAAATACGAGTCAGAGAAGGCACATACAGTCATTTCTGGCAATGAGTTCAGCTTTTTGACGAAGTCCTTCAATTCAGAAACTGTTTGATTCTGAGATCACACAAACCAATTAATTCTCTGATTTGGATCTTATTTTGAGTATTTATATGAACAAAAGAGTATTGACTTACAGTAGATTGCATCTCTGTATAGTCCTGCTTCATGGATGTTGCTTTTTGACGTAGAACCTGCAATCATACTGCAGATGGCAACTAAGAGAGGACAGCTAAGCTCAATACCATTAAAGTGTAGAAGAATATTTAGAGTTTTAGATCAACCTGGACAACAACTTCAAAGTTAAGATCCCGCGTCTCCCTGAACAGCTTGTCACTGAATTTAGATCAAATAAAAAAAAAGGTATAAGCAATAGAAAAATGCGTCAAAAGCTACACTAAAAGCTGGTAATAAAACAAAATCACCATTAAGCAAATACGGATAGGTGGTAACTAAGCAATATAAGAATAGAGTAGTGCATACGTTGAATTGAGAGGAACCTTCTTCTTTTTTCCATCTTTTTCGTTAGCGTCCATGATTGATGCATCTATCTCAACAGCCCCATTATTGATGTGTAAAAACTGGAAAATCAAAGATGGGTTTAAAGAGAATAGCAAAACTTGTACCGTTTGATTGTGCTTATAAGTAAAAAGTGCATGGTCCGTCAAATTTGACCCAAATGAGTCAGAAAAGAAAACATAATTAAATCATCTAATGAAAAAAGTTCATAATATGCTAGACTAGCAGTATTAAAGATAATTCTAAAAGATAGGAGGGATTTTAACCGATTACTTGCCTCATAAACACAGTAAATTTTGATCAATGTGTGTGTGTGTGTGTGTGTGTGTGTGTGTAGAAATAAAGCAGTTCGGGCTTAAAATATTATATTGGCTCATGAAATGTGAAAGGCCATCCTGAAAAATGTCGAGTTTGGTATCATAGATATAATGTGAGCACTGTACTTCAGTCAGTACAAGACCATATTGCCTTTACCTCGTCTAGAAGCCCTTCATATGTCAATTGACAACACATAGGAGTAATCATATCCAACTGCAATGCAACGGCACAATAACATAAGCATTTAGCACACATGCATAAATTATGGTATGTCAGCAAGAAGATACTTCCTATTGTCCTGCATAATTCATGTAATTACATGCAATGTAAATGTGACCCTTGTTTTAATTCATAGTAGTGCTTCTGCAAGAAAAAAGATATAGAAAGGTCCACAGCTCTATTATTTTATGATGTTGTTAGTTTTCAAATGCTACAGAGGCTATTGGATATACAGGGTCTTACTTCAACTGCAAAAAGTTGTTGAATTTCTTAAACCCAGTCAATTTCAACTAGTTTTGTGAACCTCGTCTATCCGACTATTTCAGCAAATGAATCCACACAGCTAATTAACAGACTTATCTCCTAAATGTCAATCGAGCACATCATAAATGCTGACAATCCACTATGCAAACACCTAGAGGAGCTACACATATAGGAGCTCATACAACTACATAGGGCTTACAATTCTAATATTTAATGGCAATCTTATTCTGAAAAACCCTCAGAGTGATAATACTTTTCATATATCAAATGTGTTTTTTCATCTATCACAAAGTTTATAGACTTTTCCTAACGAAATAAATCAGACTACTCATATGTCTTTTACTATCAGTTGCATCTTTGTGAAATAAATCAGATTACTCAGATGTAATTTTTTATAAGTTACATACAAAAGCATATGCCAGTAAGGAATAAACCCTGCTCCCAGAAATCAGATTTTACCTCTCTGTCAATAATTATAACGGTATTTATCTCAGGGACGTCCGTCTGCAGTTAGAGAAAGAAGGGTGAGGATGATTTGACATATATAATATCGTTGTATGATTACTACGAAAAACAAAAAAGTAAAAAGAAAATTCATGTATCATTTAAGGCTTCGTATAATGCAAAATTACATCAGTTGAGTTGACGGGCTCTTCATCTTGCATACGGTTAAGCATGTCAGCAACACGTACAGATGCTTTCCCTTTTGCCCTCACATTTGGTATCAGACCATAAGCAAACTGCAAGATACATGAGTCTCAAAGATTATATAACATCAATATAAAGAGAGAGAGAGATAATGTGAATGCAAATCAATTAAACCTCAAGCTTGTGAATTGCTTTGGCAATATGCCAAAGAGAGGTTGTATCCCCATCAGTAAGAAATTCCTGTTAAGATGCAAACCAAACACACAATAGTATAGAATAGACGAATCATGATGACTAAAATTTAATTTTCGAATGTATTGATACATACCTTACAAGATGAATCGAGTTCGAATGATAATATATCTTCATCTACTGGTATAGCATACAACGGGAATTCCCCAATAGTTATTAGATTATGAACCTTTTCTTCCTCGAGAAGCTGCAAAGCAAATAATGCTTTTTGAGTATTCAATAAAAATGATCATCCGATTAATTACTAGAGTTGAACAACTTTTTCAAAGAGCTTACTTTTTCACATGCAACAGCACGACGAGGAACAAAATAGAGAAAATACTCTCTTTGAAGCCCTTTTGAGGTATCACTGCGAATATGTGAAGATATCAACTTCATCAAATGAAGCTGAGTTTGTACAAGGTAGACCACTTTTGTACAGGTACTCTCGATTGGATCCTCATTAAGATGATGTAGTTCAGCCCCATGTTCCTGTGTGTTGCATAACATAAAGCATTGGCCGTTTACCGTTAGCACATATATTGCTTACTATGGAGCTTTACGACTACTTTTCTATATTTTCAAGTGTTTTCATTTGCCTGGAGAACCCAAACTAAGGTTACGAGCAGAAATAACTTGGGTTTTAACCTACAAAGAATCGGGTTCATATAGTACAATGTAGCACAAAAAATTCTTATAAACTGCCAAATTCCATGTACTTATCAAATTTTAATCAACTCTTAAAAAACTTTGTACCTGTTTTTTTCTCGAATCCGATTGAACTCTAAGCGAAATACTATAAGCTGAATAAGTATCAACATGGGTGATGAAAACTGCTTATCTTGTTATGTGTTTTGAATACATCAAATAACTCGTTCTGAGGAAGTTAAGTAGTGCTTATCGTTGCTTTCAATATATAAAGTTTCTTGTTTGGGGAATCAAACACAATGCAGGAAATATTGTTTCCATTCGCTTATGTCATAACAATAAACAATAATCAGATAAGCAGTTTTTTTATGACAATAAGCAATCGCTTATATTCAACAAGTCGAAACTATATATCCGCACCAGAAAGTAAAATTTAACTTGCCTTAAGAACCGAAGTAAGAACGATCAACGACAACGAACCGCCAAGCTTCGGATCAAGTACCAAACACTTCTTCCCTCGTATCTAGAAAAATTCCATCAATTTTTAGTAATTCAAATTAATAATAAAAGACATTTAAATCTCATAAAATGAGCTTACGTTTTTTAGGATTGATATGAGCTCCTTTTGGGACTGGTCTCTGTAATTAACATTAACAAAATAAAAAAGTTATACCTAGAAATATAAAATTAAACAAGTAAATTAAAGTTAATAATAATAACTAACCTTATGGGAGTGAAATTGATAGGACCGTTTTGTAAATTGGGGATTTGAGACATGATTTATTGATTGATTGATTCCTCTGTCTCTGTGTGTCACCAGATCACTTGATTAATGAATTTTATGATGATGATGTATAATATTTAGGTTTTTTTTTATTAAAAAAATATATATATTATTTTTTTGGAATTAAATAAAAATAAAATAAAATAAAACCGCCATCCGTGGGACTCGAACCCACGACCACGTGGTTAAAAGCCACGCGCTCTACCAACTGAGCTAGAACGGCTTACATGTCACCAAATAAGTTTTGGGTTATTTGTTTGATATATTGATAACTGATGGTCGCGACGTGGCTAATGAAATTGATGTATGGTTAACACGTTGTATAGGTTTACTACAGCAATTGTATTGCTTATAGGCCGGGACAGAATCAGGGTTTTTGTGATTGTAGTGCTACTTTTTTTTTAAAAATATATTAAAAAATGCATTCGGTCTATCAAAAATTCAAAATGCTTTTTTATATATTATTACGATTAATAAAAAAATTATGCACCCGATCATATTTAATTTTAGATTCGTCAATTTTAGGAACGTCACTCATCTTATAATAAAAAAAACAAACAGTTGTCATATAGCTATAAAATATACTATTAGCTATTTTATATTTTTAGGGGTGTCTCTCATCTTTTATAGTAAAAGAAACAAGGCGAATTTCAAGAAGTTTACTTAGTTGTAAGGTTAGTTTTTATGAGGTGGTGAATTGCCTCTATCTTACGTCTCATGAGTGAAACATCATAATAGGCACGTGCCTTGACCTCCACCTCATCCACTCTTGCATCTTTAATGGTGGTGGTGACCACCTTTATCCAACCAAGAAATTGTGAGCCCCATTTATTTGGTTTGTAAGTGTGTGGAGTATGTTTGTATAAACTAAGATATTTTTATATTTTTTGTTTGGTGATTGGTTAAGTAGTCACTATAAGTGAGTTTGGTGGTGTTTTGAATGATGATGTGACGCTGATATAAAAGTGATGGTAATAGTGACAGTAATAACTAGTCTAAAATCACTTGGTTGATCAATTTAAATTAAAGATCTTAGTCTAAAATATACCATTATAAGTGTGTGGAGTATGTTTTTATAAACTAAGATATTTTTATATTTTTTGTTTGGTGATTGGTTAAGTAGTCGCTATAAGTGAGTTTGGTGGTGTCTTGTATGATGATATGACGCTGATATAAAAGTGGTGGTAATAGTGACCGTAATAACTAGTCTAAAATCACTTGGTTAATCAATTTAATGAAAGATCTTAATCTCATAAACGTACTAACACATTAAAAATAATTAGCATTATGTAAAAAATCATTTAAAAGATGAAACACATAATCTTGCTTATGTTCACACCAATAGCCACAATTAGTTGATATCTTCATTAAAGGCGTCACTATATATCAGCATCACAAGCTATTATTCAAACTAGGAGAGTATAACAGAAAGGCCAAGGTCAACGATATATAATGTAAAGTTCATACTTCAGAGACTAAAGATGTACATCTCTATGTTAAGTCGTTAATTAGTTAGAAAGAATTACTTTTTTCTCTTGTACTCCTATATCATTAGTTAACTCTTAATGAGTTAAGTACATTTTTGGTCCTTGTAGTTTAGTGGGCATAACACTTTTAGTCCAATAGTTTCAAAAGTCCCGGATCCTGTCTTGATTTGGACGACCCGTAACGGGTTTGGTCCATTTTTGCAAACGCTGTCAGTTTGACTTTCGTTGACTATTAAATACAAGGGTATATTTGTCTTTTCAAGCATTTTGTTAAATAAAAACAAATACATAAACACAGGCATAAAATAAAAAATGAATATATACCCTCTTATCCTCAAACATTCAACCCAAACCACTCACTTATCTCTCTCTTTATATACTTTTATCACTATCCATCTCCTTCAACTAACATACACCATAACCATCAATCTAAACTAGTTTATAATACATTTGGGACTTCCTATTAATAGAATGCTTAAAAATTCAGATTCAACACTTACTACTTATGAAAAAATTATATTAATTTGCTATTAAATCAATACATACACATATAATTAAAAATTAAAAAACTGAAAATTTAAGTGTCATCTATTGTCCATTTTGTAACAGGCCATTTCATTAAATTTATTGTAACAGTCATTTCAACCACTGTAAAAGCCCATTTCATAACACACCAAACCAATACACCTAAAAATATGTAAAACACGCACACTGCCCTCTTTCTCTCATATCTTTCTCTTCCATCTAACCTAAACACCTACATAACCCTCATTACTGCCGCCACCATTACCCTAATCACCGTCGCCTTCTGCCTTTCCTCCATGTGTTGGTGGTTTCGGTTTGTTTAGGCGGTTTTGGTTTGTTTGGTGGTTTTCAGTGTGCTTGGTTGTTTGGAGAAATGTTAAGATATATCTTAGAGTTTGTGGTTTTTCTTGTGTTTTGTGGTTTTCGGATGTGTTTGTGATTTATGTTTGATGGTTTCAATGTGTTTGGTAGGTTCGATTTTAAATACTTGAAGTGTCGGATACTTTCATTGACTATGGTTGCTAATGACGATGGTGATATCCTGAAACAGACCATAGAAACTTTCTAGGAACCACAACTTCAAATTTGTTGTTAGCTTACAAAAGTGCTTCAAAATGTTTAGCCATTTTCACATGTTTTCACTTAAACTCTCCTATCCCAGTTACTTCATAGCTTCTCTTCACCATCCATAACTTAATAGCATGAAAAATTACCACTTGCTTTGACATTCTTTCTTTATTTTTCAAAAGTTCAAGTTATGTAGAGAGTTTATGTAATGTCATTTCGATGTTTAACCCAAACACAACAACATTTAAAAGATTTCTGGAACCCTTTGCGAGGGTTAAAACGATAGGAGCTTGCACCGTCAACACTATCATAAAAGGGTATGTAGATGAAGTGCCACGAATAAGCAGTATTGACCAATGTTGCAAAAATCGTGAATCGGTAGTCGGGCGATCGACCACCCTGCAGCGAGTAATCGGTCAAGTCGGAATTAATCGTTGATTAATCGGATTGGCATTTCCTGCAATTTTTTGGTATTTCTGGAGACTAAACTAAAAAATTTAACCGATTCCAAGCCTGCTATGTTTCCACACCTCAATAAAAGGCTCCAATTCTGATTATGATGCCCATTGTGCGTTATTAGTGAATTATACGATCCCCAAATTAAGTATAATGCCTAAATTATTATTATTTTTAAAATGACCGATTTGGCCGATTCGGCCGATTTTTTACCGATTTGGCCGATTTTGACCGATTCGGCCGATATTTTGACTGCTTAGTGTCGATTTTTTTCTTAGGCCGATTTTTCGACCGATTTTTAAAAATGGACAAGGTACTCGGCCGATTAACGATTAATCGGCCGAGTTGACCGATTTTTGCAACATTGGTATTGACATGAACCACATGTTAAATATCTTTGCACCACAGAATGTTCCCACGGGATCCATTAATTGCTGTTGTTGATGTCGTTTTAACCCTAAGGCACAACATTTTATTTATTTAGATGATATCTTTTAGTGATGCTTTTACACCTATATGAGAAAAAGTACCAAAATCTCCCCACATATATAATAGAGGAACATGCCAAGTCATAAATGCCACTTGACACCCTTAAATGCCATGCTGGCACCATTTAATTAGCTCGCAATGCCACCTATTTTATCAACACACTCTTTCCACCAGATCTGCATAAAGAACACACGCCACCACAAGCAAACTCCATCCCCTGATCTTCAGCTACACAATCAATTCCATTCATATTCATCTTGAACAAAAACACATGCCTATCTCATGCCTCCTTCATCCCTGATCTTCACCACCCCAAATCAGTTTCATTCATATCCTCCAAAAATAAAGCTACATAATCGGTGAACAATAAATATAAATCTTAACCCTATCCCATGATTCGAATTAACCTAAAAATTATCCCCAAATCATTTTATTTTGATTCATGATTCAAAATCATTATTGATAATCAGAAATTAGTTTCATATGAGAATAGGCGTTTCAGTATGGTTTTGATTGGCCACCTTGGAGTCCTTAGGGGCTTTTGGGGGAGGGAGGTCTTGAGTTCAAATCATGCAAGGGGTTTGAATGAGGGATTTTCCTTCAAGGTAGTCCTTTAATGAAGGGGTTTGGGCCTGGTAACCCCAAGTTCGAATCTTGGAAAAGGCAAGGGTTTACCCCTATTAATTACCGTGCCTTCGGGCAGATTAGTAGGGGGTTTTCCTCCCATCGGGTATTTGAAATAGGCATTTCCGCTTCGAGGGAGCTCTCTAGCGCGGACCCGGTTTAGACAACGTAGTCTAGACCTCCCGCTGTCGAACCGCGACACGAAGCACTTAATAAGAAATTCACCTTTCAAAAAAAAAGTATGGTTTTGATTGAATCGAATTATGTTCGCCAATCATTTTTCAGGTATGATTAATCATAAATTAGTTTCATATGCTTTTTATTGATTTTGATTATTGATTTATTTTTGCATACCAACTGTTTGATAAAAGTCCTGAATGAATTTCTTTTTTGAAACATGTTTTTTATGGTTTAAACTGAAATACTTATGTACCAACTTTCGACTTAAAATCAGAAATCAATTATTTCAATAGGATTTATGTTTCACAATATGTAGGTATGTGATTTATGATAATATAGAAACAATAAGTAAAGAACCTCATAAATTAATCCATCTTTAGTTTTATGTTGTTCATATCTATGTTTTGAGATTCATTAGTCCAAAATATAATTTTTCTGGTGTGCTTTGTCGTAACTATTACATGAACCTTTGTAAATGTATTGCATATTTGGATGGGGAGTCATTAGGCACATGTGTAGTAGATAAATAACCACGTTTACTATTTCGTTGTTATATCATGTATGGGATTTCTTACATTATGGCATGCTATGTGACTCATAATATTGTGACATGCTTTCAAAGGCGTCTGCTGATGTAGACTTTGATAAGGAAGACAAACATAGGACAACTAGGTACCATTAATTCCCTCTATGTATGTATTTGGGCGTTTTCATTATAGAATCTCTTTACACGGTTTATGATCCTTACCTTTTATCTTGGCATGGTTATGAAAATGATCTTGGTAAAGTATAAATTTTTAGTGGTCAAGAGGTTAGAATGATTAAATATATTCGGTTGTGAAACTTGATGATGGTGGTATTTAAGGAGGTAAGGGGCAGTGTTTGTATTTGTTAAATTTGAGTTCAAGTTAGATTCTTATGATGTTTTCAAAATTTGTATTACTTTTCAAATTTAAAATTGAACCAAATGTTTCCATCCATTTTTTTCCGATTCAATCGGGTCATAGCATGACTTTCTGTTTTTGGCCACTAAAATGTTTCAGGTTTCCAAGATCTTTTAGCAGACCGATGTATATTTGCAGCAGGAATGAGTGTCGCGTTTGCAGCCCCAACAACATTTTTAAGGTATAAATCATATAAAAAGCAAGGCTTTTAAATGTTCTTTTAGACATGGTGCCTTGGTACTAAATGTGTCATATTTATTCCGATAGGATATCTGTTGGGTTCAATAAATACCCAAACCCCTTAATCTAGGATTTGAATAGAAAATAGCCCAAGTGTTTAGTCCGTTAAACACTAATCGGTCATCGAGTGCAAAGCCTCTCGTGAGTCATCTTCGGACACTCAAGACGAGGCATAGAAGAAGTCTCTCCACTCAAGAAGCGGAACTTAAAGGGTGAATACTGAGTCAAGAAGAAGATGATGGATTCAGTGAGTGATGACAATAACTCATTGAATCCCTAAGACTCCTCTCCAACTACTTACATTGAAGACAAACTGAAGAAGAAGACTGAAGGATAAATAGACTGAAGAAAGAGCGGGACAAGGCGAGAAGTTTGAATCGATAAAGAAGTCCTTATCACCATAAGTCAACTTTCCCTGAATGGCTAGCTTACAAGCTCAGTGTCATCACTGAAATATAGAAAGCAGCCTTGTCCTTTACTTAGAATAGTCTTTGTAAACAGAGACAAAATACATCAAGATTTTGTCTTCTCGTATGATGTCGATTTGTCACTTAGGAAAGGGTTAAATCTCATACATGTATAAATAGCATAAGAGATGGAGTGAAAAGATTAAGCTTGTGAATTGTAAAAACACACACACGCAAGCCATCTTTTCACTCCTCCAAATACAACTTAGTTCCTAAGATAGCTCAGTGAGCTCTAAGAGTTGTGCTCAGACTTAGCCTGAGCTTAGAGAGGAGTCACCCAACTTTGTCATTTCAATCCCAAGTACTATTCCGCAAGTACTTGGGTAACGTATTCTTTGTTGATTTATTTCTAATAAGAATATTATGTTGAAAATTACTTAGTGTGTTTTCTTATATTAATTTCAGTCATAATTCACTATTAACTTGTTTTATGCATTTAAACTGTTTTTAAACGATAGTGAACGGGGAACAACAAGTGGTATCAGAGACAGGCTAATTATAAAACTCGTTTTTAGGCCGCTCTAAAAGTTTTTAAATTAGGATCCTAAATGGTCAAATTGATGTACCCCAACTAGTCGATAAAAAGGGTGGAGCTTATTCAGCTGTTGCCCTAGACTTGAAGTTGGTAAATTCAACAAATGGAAAAAGCGAATGCTTTGCTATTTGATTGGGATGGAACCTTATTATATCAAGTGTATAAATGAAGGTCCATTTATCCAAAAGACTGCTGAAGGGTTGCCCAAACCCGAAGCTCAATGGACCTGTGATGAAAGAAGAGTGGTCAACCAGGACCAAAGACTCAAAAGTATCATAATATATTGTCTTCCTGACGATATTATGGAGTCTGTTATAAGTTGTAGTACAGCTAAGCAAACCTGAGATGACCTAGTTCATAGTCATGAAGGACCATCTGACACCAAGGAAAACAGGATAATGGACCTGAAACTTGAGTATAACACCTTCGTGGCTAAGGACTCGAAACTCTCTCTCAAAATTACACCAGATACAAAACTCTTTTAAATGAACTTTCAAATGATGGTGTTAAGTTGTCCAAACATGAAATCAATGTTGGTTTTGTCAACAGTCTCCCTGAGAAGTGGTTGAATTTCTCTCAAGGACTTAGGAATGCTAATCATATCCAAAATCTTGAGCTTCCTGAAATTTATGGGAAATTTGTCTATGTGAAAAACCTCATCAACAGACGATACCCTGACTTAAAGAAGTCTCAGGAAGTCAAGAAGTCCCCGACTACCACCTCATCACCAATTTCAACCGCTTTCTCTAACAATGTGGTTCAAGATTTCCAAGAAAACTCGATGATGAGCCCGACGAGAGATCAAGTGAGGAGTACCTAAATGACCCGAATGTGAATTTCAGAAAGGGCACTCCTTGCTAACTCTCGAAGGTTTATAAAAAGAAACAAAGGTTTTTCAACCGCTAAAGCAACTGAAGACACTGAATGCTATAAGTGTCATAAAAGAGGCCATTTTGCAAAAGACTGTTTTCAAAACAACTTCAACCCTCTTACAAACCATCGATCTAATTAGTCTTCAGGCTTTAGCAAATTTCCACCAAAAATCTATCAGTCTCATCAAAATGTTCAAAACAAATCTGATCTTAACAAAACCATTGATTATGAAGCTAAGTATAAGAAAGCAAAAGCTAAGCTTGCATTGCTTGAGGCCACCCTCGAAACAACAAAAAATGTTCAATCTATGCAGGGTAAAAACAAGGGTCGCGTTGCTGAAACCTTCGACCGGGATGAAGAGCCAGCCTCATCCGATGATGAATTGGTGCATGTCGTGCACCGATGGCCCTCTCGAAGAGGACAAGCTTGCAGTTGGTAAGAATCATGCCAGAAATGGAGAATGGGTCAACATCACAATGAAGAAGGTAAACATTTTACTTTCTATGGATGATGACTCTGATTGGTTGTCTTACATGAATTATCTGAATGTAGACCTTAAGTTCGTAGAAGAGCAAAGACTGAATCTTTTTTCTAAGTACAACAAGTTAAGTTTTGAATTGAATAAGTGTAGGGATGAATTGCTTATTTTAAAACAAGCAAAGCTTGAGGTTGTCACTTTGCAAATTCAAAACACTGAACTAGTTAAAAGAAATCGGAATCTTCAAGATGAACTTAAAAAGGCAAATGATATTCTTAATAGTTGGACTACTAAGAATCCTGTGGTCTTTGATGTTGTGGGTGCCCCAGTAGCAAGAAGAGAGTCATAGGTGAAGATCATCTCCCGACCTCTCAACAAAGACCAGTCTCCTAAGCCATTTGTGTCTGGTGGCATGATTACAAATATGTTGGTGACCCCAATTCCAGTTATTGGATTGAACGGGTGAATCCTGAGAGTAAGCTTCCAAATTACGATTCTGGAAGGATTCTTGAGCCTGAGAGCCAAGCTCTTAAGAGCATGCTAGGACTTCCAGAGATGACCAGTGGTACTGAACACATCTCTGAGTCAAGCAGAATCCGAACACCGCTTCCACCCCTGAAATCTCTTCAAGGTGCTGATCCAAGCTCTGAGCTTACTCCACTACAATTCATTCCTCATTCACCAAAAGAAAGGTCTGGACTTGGTAGAACCATCCTACAAAGACAAGCAAAACTAATCCAACAAGAGTCTACTCCTACTGAGACTTCAACATCCTCTGTCCCCACTGAAGTTTACCAAATTCAGAACTGACTGAACTTGTGAGGAAGCTTACTGAAAAAATGGAATCCATTGAAAAGGTCCCCGAACCAATCAAGGAGACAAAGTCAGCTTCCTCCAGTTCCTCAAAGTCTAAGTCAACCTCCAAAACAAACAAAAGTGTGAGCTGTGTCATTACACCAGCCATACCACTGACAATTGTTATAGAATCCTTTTCGCATGATCCGCAAAAGGATGATCACAGGACTACAGATCATCTACAATATGTCAGTCAAGCAAACTATACCAAAGTTGGTCATCAGTATGCTTCATCCTCCAAAGTTGCTCCAAAGAATAGAGCAAAACCTTTTCCTCTGTGCCCTCACTGTGGGTTTAATGATCATCATCGGGATGATTGTCTCATGAACACATGCTGTGATATATGCGGTAATCCGGCTCATGAGACATCCCAACATGACGGTGTCATTCATGCAAGGAGAAATTCCAAACAACCTAGAGTCACTGAGTCATCCTCAGCCTCTAAATGCAAAACCTGTGGTAGCACTGCGTACACAACCACTGACCATGAGTCGATTGCAAATTTCAGAGAGACCTTGAGACCCAAGCCCACTAGTAAGTGGGTCACTAAGAGAAACTAATTCAGTTTACAACGTGTGCAGAGACATGCCAGGGAGCCTATTTGGCATCTAGACAGTGGATGCTCAAGAAGCATGACTGGTGTGAAGGAATATCTGCACAAGTATGTAAAGGAACCAGGGCCCAAGGTAGTATTTGGTGATAATTCATCATGTCCCACTGAAGGTTATGGTTCAGTAAACTGTAATGGAATAGTTTTCTCTAGAATAGCCTATGTCAATGGTCTCAAATACAATCTCATCGTTGTCAGTCCAACTATGTGATGCTAAACACATTGTACAATTCAATGATAAACAAGGTACCATTTTCAATGCCAATAAGGAAGTTGTGTTGATAGCTCCTAGGAGAGATGGTGTTTATGTGCTAGACATGTCAACACTCTCCCAAGATGGAACGTGTCTCTTTGCCAAAGCCACTGAAACTATCAATTGGTTGTGGCATAAAAGACTCTCACACTTAAACTTCAAAAACCTCAACAACTTGGCAAAACAAAACAAGGTCCTTGGCTTACCATCACTGGTTTTGCAAAGACAAACCATGCTCTACTTGTGAAAAGGGTAAACACCACAGAGCATCATTCAAAACCAAACAAAATTTCTCCATCAAAATCTGCCTTCATCTCCTGCACATGGATCTCTTCTGACCGTCAGTCCCAGATCAACCCAGCATGAGAAGTATACACTTGTCATTGTTGATGAGTTCTCAAGATACACTTGGGTATACTTTCTTTCCAAAAGAGTCAGTAGTGATACAATAATGTCATTCATCAGAAGATTGAAAACCGAATGACATTACTGTTAAACAAATCGAATCCGACAATGGTACTGAGTTCAGAAATCAAGAGCTTGAAAGTTTCTGTGATGAAAAAGGAATTTCTCAAAATTTCTCATCTCCTTATACCCCTGAACAAAATGGGGTAGCTGAAAGGAAAAACAAAACTCTCATTGAGGCTACTAGAACCATGTTAAATGGCTCAGCACTCTCAAAGCATTTCGACCGAAGATCAAAACTGCCTGTTACACTCAAAACCAGTCAATCATTGTCAAAAGACATAACAAAACCCCATATGAGATCTTCAAAGGTAGACTTCCTTACATCAGCTATTTTCATGTATTTGGATGTCCTGTGTTCATTCATAACCACAAGGATCATTTAGGAAAGTTTGATGCAAAAGCTGATGATGGATAATTTTTAGGCTACTCACGATCTCCAAAGCCTTCAGGGTTTTTAACACAAGGAGACAACAAATTGAGGAAACCTTTCATGTCACCTTTGATGAAAGTTCAAAGCATCAGTTCACTAACACCTTAGTGGAGGAAATAGGAATTGATGACTCATCAAGATATCCTCCCGATGAGTTCACCACTGAATTCAATTCCTCATATCAAGCTGATGCTGACATCTCATATTATGTCTTACCTCACAACCTACCCCAACCAATAATCAGTGAATTCATTGATAATCTATCGGTCCCCAGCAGGATAGGTAACACTGAACCAACTATTCAGGATCCCGTGATTCATGAAACCCAACCGAAACAGACATCATAACAGATGCTCAAAATGAATCTGTTGATCCCGTAACCAATCTCACTCCTGAACTTCCAGTGACCTCATCAAACTCAGATCCTAGACCACAAAGTAAGTGGACAAGATCTCAGGATATTGAGCTCGTAAACATCATTGGTGAACCCACTGAGGGCATGCTCACCGAAGCATGGTCGCTAATCTAACTACAGCTTCAGACAATGAATGTCTATATGCTGATTATCTATCAGAAATAGAACCCAAAAATGTCACCGAAGCTCTAAAACACCCAAGCAGGGTTCAGGCTATGCAAGAAGAACTGCAACAGTTTGATAAAAACAAGGTCATGACCTTGATCAAATGTCCTCGGGATGTAGTAGTCATAGGAATGAAGTGGGTTTTCAGAAACAAAACTGATGAAAATGGCATTGTCATTAAAAACAAAGCCGATGGTAGCCAAAGGTTAAAATCAACAAGAAGGCATTGACTATGATGAGACATTTGCTCCTGTTGCAAGAATGGAAGCCATCGGGATCTTCCTTGCATATGCAACATACATGAACTTCAGGGTTTACCAAATGGATGTTAAAAGTGCATTCTTAAATGGTGATCTGAAAGAAGATGTGTATGTTCAAGAACCTCTAGGCTTTGAGAGTAGTGAATTTCCTGACTATGTCTGCAAGCTTGATAAAGCCCTCTATGGACTTAAACAAGCTCCCAGGGCATGGTATGAAACTCTCTCAGCCTTCCCGATACAAAACAAGTTTGCCAAAGGAAAGATAGACAACACACCGTTTGTCTATAGAACCCAACAGGATGTGATACTAGTCCAAGTGTATGTTGATGATATCATCTTTGGCTCAACAAACTACAAACTTTGCAAACAGTTTGAAAAACTAATGACAAAGAAGTTTGAAATGAGCATGATGGGGAACTCACATACTTTCTTGGACTACAAATCGGCAAACCGATAAAGGAATATCCATCACCAAGAGAAATACACCCGAAATCTCTTGAAGAAATATGAGATATTTGACTATGCCTCAGTGAAGACACCAATGGTCCCACCTAACAACCTTGGACCTGATCTCACTGGCAAATCAGTCAATCAAACTCATTTCAGAGGGATTGTTGGATCACTGATGTATCTAACCGCTACTAGACCGGACATACAATTTTCAGTCTGTTTAATAGCAAGATATCAGTCCAATCCCAAAGAATCTCACCTCACTGCAGCCAAGAGAATACTCAGTACTGAAGGGAACCCCAAATCTTGGACTCTATTATCCAAAATTCTCAGGGTTTGATCTCAAGGGTTACTCGATTCTGATTATGCTTGGCCGCAACATGGACGTAAAAGTACCTCGGGTCCTGTCAATTTCTTGGAGGAAAACTGGTCTGTTGGAGTGCAAAGAAGCAACAATCGCTGGCTATGTCCTCACTGAAGCTGAATATGAAGCTGCAGCAGGATGTTGTGCCAATGTATTATGGATGAAAAGTCAACTCGGTGACTACGACATCCATTACAAAATGGTGCCCATCTTCTGTGATAACACTAGTGCAATTGCAATCTCCAACAACCCTGTCCTCCACCAAAGAGCCAAACACATTGATATCAGATATCACTTCATCAGGGATCACATAATGAAAGGAGACATAGAACTTCATTTCATCCCTACTGAATATCAACTGGCCGATATCTTCACCAAACCCTTGGATAAACCCACCTTCGAGACTGAAAGTGAATTGGGAATGCTTGACATTGAAAGTCAAGTATCTGAAAACCAATCTCAGTAAGTTCTCCAAAATGGTTCATCCTCCCTGGACACCCAAAATAAACCTCTCACTGAATGAGTAAGACTCATTCAGGGTCCCTGACACTTGACAAAGAGCATTGAATAAGTAACTAAATGATCCAAGTATCAGTTACTTTAATGTCCTAGGTTGGTAACTATGCCAATTTAATAAAGGAATATATGTCTCTTTGTCTTACTGTCATCCCACTTGGCATTTAATGCCTCTCACAAAAATATCAAATTAATATTTTATCTCTGCAAAAGTACACTGTGCACTGCAACTGTTCCCTTGAAAAACGGGATTTTGCTGCGGGTAATGGAGTGGTAGCATTAAATGTGGAAATTCAAGCGCCTTTCAAAAACCAACTCATAATATTCCCATTTGTGCACAAAACACCCCTCTTATCACTCTATAAATACCCTCTTCAAACACAAACAAACACACACAAATCTTTTCTGCAACAAAACTCTGTCAAAATCATTTAAAAAAAAACATTTGTGTGCTCAAAACTCTTTAAACCTCTTTTGGAAAACCCTTCTTGTAAACCTTTACAAAAGTTTTTCATCACAAACTTGAAGAGATCTAAATACTTTGATTGTTCTAGTCCAAACATTTCTTAAATCCTAAAATCTTTATTAATGGAAATGACCAGAACGCAATCTCTCCAGTTTGCTTCTCAGTGGGTAGGGGATCTTACTAATGTTGAATTCAAAACAAATAATGTCATAGGAAATTTTGAATATCCCGAAAATGTCCCAACCTATAAAGACATTATAAAATTTTTATTCAACTGCCCACTCAAAACGGCCTTTGTAAAATGTCCTCAATATTGTACCCAAACTACCTCGGGAGTTTTGGGCTACAGCTAGAGCCTTTGACCGACACCTTCTATGATGAGAATAACCTTAGACCTCTCGTGGAGTATCTCATCGTTCGTCTTAATAGGGGGAACAATACACCCTGGATTTTAAAATGTTTTGCACTACAACAGGGTTAGATTATAACAAAGGTGTTTATGTCGCCCATCCTGAACCCTCCACACTGAAGGATGGGTTAAAACAAATCATTTTAGATCCAACTTTTTGGACAAGACCCCACCACTAAAAGCTCATTCTCCGTGGCTTGGAGGATCCTCTTCACTTTTGTGATTCAGGTCCTCGGGGGGAACCACTCATCCACTGAACAAGTTAACTCTATTCAGTTGATGATGGCATACCGCTTGATGAATGGGGTCATCGTCGACATAGGGGAGATCATTTACAGTGATCTCGAATACGAAGCTATAGAGCAAAACTAGGACGAAATATGTTTCGTATCCTAGGTTTGTCTCTTGTGCTCTGCAATCGTTATCGGGTTTAAATTATACTCGGGATGAAAAATTTGGAAATTTACCGGCATCCCGAGCCCTTCAAATTTTCAAAAGGACCCATCCCTCGTCACTCCCATTGAATTGGCGGCCCACATGATTGCTGTAAACAATCAAAGTGGATCAGTGTCTCTAAACCCCGCTCCTAAAAGAAAAAGGGAAGTCTCAGACGGGACTAAAACTAAACCAAAGTCTCAGGCCCCGAGGCTTCGTGAGCACAGCCTAAGAGGCACAAAAAGCCCGTGACCAAAAAGACACCCACTGACCAGCAACAATCACCCCGTGACAACGAAGGACACCGATACATCACAGTCAGTGCCCTTGGTCACACCTACTACTCCCCAAGATCCAGAGGAAACAAACAACCCGCTGGTAGGGGAGCGCCTTCCACAACGCCCAGTGATGACATTAGCAAATCCAAGCCTTTGTCCGAGGGCACACCGATCTCTCCCAAAGACTCGAGGGACTCAAACAACCCGCCGATAGGGATATAACTATCACCGACTCTACTAAAGGCACGGGAAATGCTCACCGTGTCTCAGGGTCATCGGGGACAAAGACTCGAGGAAAGGAACAACCCACCGATACGGAACCCACAACCAATCCCGACTCCAGTGAAGGCACGGGAAACGCCCACCGTGTCCGAGGGGTCAACAGGGGACAAAGACTCAGAGGGATATAAACCACCCGCTGATATGGAACCCATAACCAACCCTTTGCTCACAATTGCCGATGTCACCGGATATTATTCTCTGAAGATGAGCTCGCGAGACCGATGATGAAATCTTATCACCGGAGAAGAAATGGACGCCGAGGTTCAAGTGAACAAAAGCCTCAGCCTGATCCAAAGGAGCTTACTGAGTCCCCATTCCAACATGATGATCATACTTCTGAATCCTCCTCAAGCTCGGATGAATTCAAAGAGTTTGACAATGTTCTTCCCTCACCGAAAGGCGCTTGGCTCAGTGGATCACCGTGGCTTCAAGGAAGCTATACTCGGGGTTACTAAAACATTGTGGGAACAACATACCGAGGTCTGCTGCAAGTTATGCTGATCTAAAGGCAGAGGTACAGGGCTTCGATGAAAATGTTCATGAGCATAGAGATCTGATGTATGACAACATTCACCGACCGGATGAAAACATGGCTAAATTCCTCAGAATCTTCAGTGGTGTAGGTACCACGCTAGATGAAATCAGGGAGTTTGTCAAAGAAGACCCAGCAACCAACTCTAAAGTCTTGGAAGCTACTGAGGTGTACTTGAAACAATCCTCAAACCTCACCGAATCGCTCAATATGCTCAAGTCTACAAATGTTCGGGTCTTCCATCCTCCGCTCAGTCTCTTCAAGCTACATTGGACTCATTGAATACGCAGTGGCTACATTGGCTCGTGCATCCTCATCTCTGGCCTGGAATCTTGGGCCCATAATGACTGCTCTTGAAATCTCACAAGCTAACTTGGAAGCAAAAGTCACCGGTATTCAAACCGACACCTCGACATGAAGGCAATGATCACCGAGATTTATCAAGCCTTCAAGGGTCAAGCAGCCCGTCCCCTCAAAGACACCAACACCAACTCTTGCCCTCACTGAAGCTACGGCAACAGTTGAGGGGGAGAATATTGCTGAAGAAACTCCTCTTCACACTGAGGGGGAGCCAACATCATCAGTCTCTGTAGCTCCGACGTCAACATCACCACTAGTCACAGTAACTCCCATCTCATCCATCCCACCAACAACATCATCAACAACACTAGCAGTTATCACAACACCACCCTTAGTTGCATCATCTTCTTCAGGCCAGGACAAAGGCAAAGGCATAATGACGACTGCTGAGCCTGAGAAGATTCCCTATAAAATCGGCGACATCAATACCTGCTCACACTTCAACAGCTGAGTAAACATCTTGCTAAAGAAGAAAGAAGATTGAAACTAGCCGAGGAAGAGAAAAAGAACAGAGAAGCACTGGCAAAGGTTGTCGCTGAAGAAGCCGAGAATATGGGATTAGATGCAAGCAAGCTCCCAAAGGGTCAGGCAGGACAAAAGTTCAAGGATGCTCAGCCGCTCAAATGGCCGCAATGAGAAAGCAGATGAAGAAAAGAGAAAGAAAAGCTGAAGCTCTCGTGAAAAGCGAAATTGAGGAATACAATGGACAATGAGCCGAAGGCTTCCTTAGAAAATCACTGATGTCAAGATTATTCCCAACACCAAACCATTGGCTATGAATGTTTACAGAGGGGATGACAAAAGACACTTTGAGGTTCATGATCCCTTAAAATTCAGTGACTTTGGGATCACTGAACTTGATGAACTTGGTCCGATCATTGGAAAGAAGCAAAATAAGGTGGTCAAGGAACTGATGAAGATGCTTAGCAAAAGATATGAAAGGCTGAGGGATGCACCAGCCCAACTAGGAATTCAGCCTGCCTTGACTGCACCTCAAGGATCTCAACCACAAACTTCCACTGGCAAAAGGAAAAGAGTTGAGTTCCAACCTGAGATAAAAGTGCCTGGCTTCGAGTGCAACAGGAAGCCACCTGAAGGTGTTAAGTTTGTGAACTGCTTAGTGATTGAACAGCCTGAAAGAGGGCTATTTTTCATTGATGAGTATGGAAACCCAGCGTTCCAAAGATGGAGCGATATTGATAAGGCAGGAGTAGTTACAATGATAAGCTATATACTAGTGGCTTCTCAAATTCGACCCTGCAAATATCGATTCTGTGCGACTTAAATGCCAAGATAAAAGATCATCCGACAGGAAACACGATCACAAAGAAAGTCAAGCTTGAAGCACTGGGGATCCATCCGGATGGTCATCTTAATTTATCTTTTTTGTACTAGTAATAGGAACTATGTAATCTGATCAATAAACGATGTATGTTTTATTCATTTACTCGGTGTTCCTTATTGTATTCATTAGTACATTCAATAGAGGAAGAAGCCATTTGCTCACCTACACTGATCAACCACTTAGGCTATTTGTATATCCAAATAGGGGAGACTGTTGGGTTCAATAAATACCCAAACCCCTTAATCTAGGATTTGAATAGAAAATAGCCCAAGTGTTTAGTCCGTTAAACACTAATCGTGTCTTTGAGTGCAAAGCCTCTCTGAGTCATCTTCGGACACTCAAGACGAGGCATAGAAGAAGTCTCTCCACTCAGTAAGGCGGAACTTAAAGGGTGAAGACAGTGTCAAGAAGAAGATGATGGATTCAGTGAGTGATGACAATAACTCACTTAATCCCTAAGACTCCTCTCCAACTACTTACACTAAAGACAAACCAAGAAGAAGACCAAGGATAAATAGATGAAGAAAGAGCGGGCCAAGGCGGGAGAAGTTTGAATCAGATAAAGAAGTCCTTATCAACATAAGTCAACTTTCCCTGAATGGCTAGCTTACAAGCTCAGTGTCATCACTGAAATATAGAAAGCAGCCTTGTCCTTTACTTAGAATAGTCTTTGTAAACAGAGACAAAATACATCAATATTTTGTCTTCTGTATGATGTCAGATTTGTCACTTAGGAAAGAGTTAAATCTCATACATGTATAAATAGCATAAGAGATGGAGTGAAAAGATTAAGCTTGTGAATTGTAAAACACACATACACGCAAGCCATCTTTTCACTCCTCCAAATACAACTTAGTTCCTGAGATAGCTCAGTGAGCTCTAAGAGTTGTGCTCAGACTTAGCCTGAGCTTAGAGAGGAGTCACCCAACTTTGTCATTTCAATCCCAAGTACTATTCCGCAAGTACTTGGGTAACGTATTCTTTGTTGATTTATTTCTAATAAGAATATTATGTTGAAAATTACTTAGTGTGTTTTCTTATATTAATTTCAGTCATAGTTCACTATTAACTTGTTTTATGCATTTAAACTGTTTTTAAACGATAGTGAACGGGGAACAACAATATCCTTGACATCAAAGGAGACTGGATGCATTTAATTAAGTTTCTTGCCTATCGACTAGATGAAAAAGAGGTTAGATAATACTATTTTGATGATGTTACTAATTCATAATACAAAAAATCAAGAATAATGGTGACGCGTAGATTATTTTAAGCATTGAATACATTAGTGCAGTTAGCCAAATACCCCTCTTAAGTTTCCTCTTGGCTGCTAATGATTTTAGCATAATCAGTAGTTGGTATGGTTTAATTTAGGATTAAGGTATCGGAAAAAGTTATCAATTTTTAACATTTTTTGGAAAACTCATATGCTTACTTTTTTCAGCTTATGATGTTGCTTAATTGAGGTTATGGCTTACTTATAAGACCGATTTTGTTATAGATTATAAGCTCATAATAAAAATAAAAAAAATAATAATAAAAAAAGCCCGATTAATACGAGCAAAAGTCTGATTTTTGTGTGCGTGTACACCTTCGTTACCAGATTAATATAGGGTTGGGTTGAAACGGGTCGGTTTTTGTACGGTTTTCTTTTCTACAATGACACTTATTTGGATTAAATATTTACCGTTCTAATTAGTGTAATTGCACTTTGTAAGTTTATTGGGATCCGGACGAACAAAGGAAGTCAATGGATGGCTAACACATTGCAATTTGTTGGGTGGAACAGGTGATATATTACCAAAAGACACTCTTATTTGGGGATTTAAAGACACTTAAATCCGTTGCTGCTTATGCTAATTCTCATGTTCAAGCCATTACAGCTGAAGTATTGATATTGGCCAGGTTCCTTCTTTCTTCACTTTAACAGTTTATACAGCTATTTATTAGTGTGTAAAACCAGGTGGTTGTAAAGTTTGAAGCATGCCCAGACTCATAGTGTAGGATGGTTGTTAAAAATGTTAAGAATCTAATATGTTATCTGGTATAGGTATTAAGTCATACAAGGGGTGCCAAAGTTAAGGTTGAACAAGACTTTAGACGGCGAAAAAGGTGACACTAAATGTTCTTTATACACATCCATGACATCATTCATTCAAAACTTTAGATTGCCGAAAGACTGTAATCTATGTAATTATATTTCTCATAAAATTTGTTAATGAGTCTTTTTTTCTTGTTAAACTCTTTAGTAAAAAGTGTTTTGGCTATCCCAAACTGCCGAATTGTGTCACTGCTATGTGCATTCAACTCAATACCATTCGATGTCACATCCCAAACATGATTTGTGTAAACTGTTAGTGCAGGTACGTTCGTTGTATAGGTCAGGAGAGCTCTTTATTCAAATCATGCTGTGCACATGGGACATGAAGAAGAATCTGAGAAGAAATCTAGACAAGAAAGAACGATGTAGATAATGATGGAGCCGGTTGAATTTTGATACCGAGTGGGGACTGATCGGCATGAAGAGCATCAGCAACAGCAACATTCAGTTAACGTGAGTGCAGATGAAAATATGAGTGACAGGCTGAGGGATGCGCTTGGTTCGTGGTTTGGAGGCATAGGGGCCAAGCCACAGTCCAAGTCTATCTATGCATAAGAACGCTGGAAAGGTACGTGTCTTTAACATAATTTCATATACAGCTCATGATTAATTGACCGCTTGATCACCAACGTTTTTTAAAAAGTTTGCTTTCTAAAGGTTTATGCTTTTATGTGATTGCAACATGGGGGTGTATGGGTGTGCTTTTAGAAAGTGAATCTATCAAACATGCATGTCTTTTCTATTATTAAATTTTTTCCTCCGTCTTCTTAATTAGTTGGCCTTTATTTCCTTCTTATATTAATCAAACGATTCTGTAGAGGTTAGCTAATAAACAACATTAAGGGTCCGTTTGGTATGGGGTAGTTGCTTTTGAGGAATGCTTTCAAAGAAAAAAAAAATGTTTGGTTCGGATAAATGGGTTGCGGAACAGTACTGGATACCCATGTTCAGGGGTTTTCACGAAAGTGACCTTCACCCTATGGATTTCTGACATTTTCTTTTCATTTGTGAACTTTATACAAGCAACAATTAATGCCAGACCATATTAATTTATTTTTGATGATGTGTAACTCTTTGAATCACATATAATTCATTATGTAAATTTTTTCAACTTTTACAAAGTTAAAAAAAATAAACAATATTTATTTTATTTTATATATTTAATATATTAAATTATTTTCTCTTTCTTATATCACGCCCAAATCCAAATTCTAATCCATATTCAAATCCAAATCTAAATCCTAATCCTAAACCCACCTATAAACCAAACGGGCCCTAAATCAATCAATCGATTTTGTATTATAGTGGCTTCTTTAACTAATGTCTTCAATTTGCAAGCGTATATGGTTAGTGAAAAATCATTGCAAAGTACAATGCTTCAAGAGGCTGCAAAATGGGTGGGTTTGGTTGGGTAACGTTTCGAATTGATTTGGGTCAAAATGGTCAGGTCAGGTTGACCAGCTGGCTTTTTGTTTGCTTTTCATAAAGGACAAAGGTATTATTTTGATTCCATTTGCTATAATATCACTGTTTGTTAATGTTTGGATTGTCTTTGCTATAGCTTCATAAAAGAAATACTGACCTATGACTCCATGCATCATGATGTCTTAAATTAATCTAATGAGCTTGGTTAAGGTTCTGTTTTTTCAGCGGTATGATCTTAGCTATCCGTTTGTACGCTATTTTTATTGGTTTTGTGTTATGCAACAATGTTAAAACCATAACTGACATATTCTTTTAATTTTTTTTCTTCGGTTTTTGCAGCGAGAATGGAAAAGCACATAAGACTTAAGAGTCACCTAAGGATGGCCTCTCGAGTCTCGACTAACATATTCATGGTGAGTGGACTTTTAGCTTACAGTCTCACATTCACCTATACATCACAAATTATTGTCTATTTTCTTTGGCCTTCATTTGCCTTTTCATTATATCTACAAGTAATATTGTCCTAAGATTTAACAATTAGAAAATTCGGCAAACTAAGTATTGTTATCGTAATTTATATATTTGTCTTGCAGAATCCTTGGATAAGATTAACCAGGTTGCAGGCTTTCAACTTGGATCTGCTCGGATGTTTTCGTCGAGGTATTGAGCCATAGTCTTCGCTCAGTTCTCGAGTTTTTTGGGAAGGGAAATGGAAAAGAATAGGAAAGGGAAAAGAAATGGAAGAGGAAAGTAAGTGTTAGTTGTTATGTTCTTGAGATAGAGGAAAGGAAAAGGAAAGTAATCATAATCATGTTCTTGAGTGAGAGGAAAAGGAAAATAACTTGGTTAAATTACATATATGCCCTTTAATTATTAATGTTAAATGTTTAAAAAAGGGCATATTAGTCTTTACACAACATATGGTTCCGTTTTCTTTCCCTTTCCTCTCAAAAGTGGGTGGAAGATTTACTTATCAAATCTTCCTCTCTATTTCCTTTCCGTTTCCCTTTCCTCCTTTAAAAAAGACTCAAGAACACAAAATACTTTCCGTTTCCTTTAATTTCCTCTTCCTTTTTAACTCGAGAACTGAGCGTTGCTATCTCACTTGATAATTACCTATTTCGGTCACTTTATTTGTTTATTTATCTTTCTATATTGTCAGGGATTTTTTGAATTGGGGTTCTTGGATATTTGAATAAAAAGGCCATAGGTCAAATGCGTCGAACTTGATAAATGGGTTGAAGTCCTTTAAAATGCATTCAGATGCATAATATCTACTAAAATCGTTGTTTCACAACGAAAAGTTTAGCTTATTAATGTAGTTATAGTTTTGTGATCATAGTAAGCAATAGTTAAATAGCTAAATATAAAGCAAAAGTTTATATGGGTGTTTGGGGTTGCATTTTTGAGAAGTTTAAAACATGAAAATCATGTAACTGATTATTGTAGGATGATGAGTAATGTTATCTGTCTCCTAAATGATAATGTTGCAGCTTCAACAACCGGCAACTGAGAATAGATTTGCTCCAGTTACTCCTGGTATAACCAAAGATCCAAAGAAGCCTACTTTGATCATTGAAGATATTGAAGATCTTTACGTTCCTAAGGTACATCCTGCGGTCGAGCTTCTTACAGGCATATGGAATCATATGAGTGAGCATAGTGTGCCATTTTCCAAAGATGCTGTGTCCAAAGCCATAGTGACCGTATCAGCAAAAAAAGGCCATATCGTCGTCGTCGGAAAGTAAGAAGTGCAGATCGATTGAGAACGGAACACCAAGTTTAAGTATTTAATGTTATTTTTATATCTTAATGTTTTATTTTATTTTCTATATTTCACTATAAAAATTGTTGAAATTGGAATATATGCAGCTTTGAGCTTCCATATTGGCATCCTCTGGTGCAAGTGGTTGGTAGCCTTTTTCGTTTACTTACGTTTCATAGAAATCAATAAGTATTATATTTAATTGTACTGTCGAGGTGTCGAGGTGGTTTGTGTTCCTGTTGAACAAAAGAGACCGAGATGATAAACACCATTACCTACTTGCTACATGGCCACCATTTATAGATTGTTTGTACACATTTAGAAATTAAACCTTTTGCATTATACTATGCCTTCAGCTAAAAGAAACTCAATATGCATTTGAGTTTGGCTAGATATATTTCCCCTGTTCGTTCTACCAATACTAAAATCTGATTTGACCCTCACAGACGTAAATGCATTAAGTTATTATATGCCTCACTATAGCTCTCGCAGAGGTTGATAGCAACTGCATTGTAACTTTATTGTTCATTTCAAGATGAAGAGTGTCTGTACCTCATAATTGAGTTTTATGTTGGGGAAATGATTCTTGTAAATGAGTCCATTTAGAAACTTAATTATATTCAGGGGTTGTTACAGTACTTTGTTTTTACTTCACTTTATACATGTATTAAAGTATGGTGCGGTTCTTATCGGACGACTAATCTTTTTGGTTACTGATGCAGGGATATTAAACCTGACAACTTGCTGCTTGATAAATTTGGGCACATGAGACTATCGGTTTTTGGATTATGTAAGCCATTAGACTGCAGTCAAAGATACCCATGTTGACCGTACATTTTAATGATTTATATATCCTTAATCTATCTCTTTACGATTTTTATTTATCTAAACAAGGCTAAAATATGTGTGCAGCTCGCTTGGCGTCGCGTTGTTGAATAAAGATCGAACGAGAAATACAGTTAAAAATATCTACCCGAATATTGTACCAGTGATTGACTTAGTTTTATATTACAACACATTGCTATTTATCCTACTTTCTTGATATATTTAGGACGAATGAACTATTTGTTTTGTCATTGTTGTACGTGCAATATTTACTTTAGGCTATGTTCGGTGTTAGTCTTGGTGGCATGCTTTTGGTCTCGAGCATCATTGACCTGAGAACTTGGAGAAATAATCATTCTGATCTGACTGTGTTGCTATGATAGTCACTACTAGTGAGTTTCTTATAATACTTGTGTTCTCGAAACTAAGTGTAGTGAAAACTTGATTTGTTAACATTCAGTCTTATAGTTATGGTATAAGTTTTAGTGAAGTACTTCTACGATGGCTAATATGATGAACATATGCTATTATGTTTTAGTGAAAAATGGTTCATATGCATCCCAGCATTATCATCCATTTCCAATGATAGAAAAGTTATTGATTGTATGAATTATGCAAAGTTGGTGACTGGTATGTCTTAACTTAGGGATACACTAAAATGTTGTATTTGTAATGGTTAATCTGTCAATCGATATTTGTCTTACATTTATAAAATTTAAACTTTATGCTATCATTCTTTTCCAATTCAAGGTTAGACTATTAGTCAAAATGCTAACATACCCTTCCTATTATCTCTTCTTCCAACAGCTTGGTGGTGGTGATGGCTTTCTTGCTTGCTATTGGTCACAACTAATATTAAGGTTCATCTTTCTTAAACACCTGAGATTTATTTGGTAATATTAAGTGAAAACCCCTAATTTAATAAGTTGAGCACTTTGTTTAACACCTAATATTAAGGTTACTCATTACCTTAATATTACCTTTGTTAAACACCTGAGCTTGCTGTTAGATAAATTTACACTATAAGATTGGGTTGATTGACGTTAGAGCCTTTATTCTGTTTACTAATATTAAGGTCACTCATTACCTTCTTTTTCTTTGAAAAATTTATTTCACCAGAATCAAATTGTTTAGTCATAAATTATCTATATATGCTTTACATAAGAGCAAATAAATGGGCCAAATTTCCATGTCTTTTACATACTGAATTTATATTGACAAACACATGTAACTTTATTATCAAATTGTCTATAGTCATAAATTTCCAATTTAATAGGTGTGGTTATTGTCCAAGTCTGCGTCATATATGTCACATTTTTTTTGCTTGGAGGCTTAAAATGAGCTGGGTCAACATATAAAAATTGCGAAATAATTCGGAAAGGATTCTGTTAGTATGTGATAGTAGTAAACTTCAAAAGATTAGGCTATCTCATTGAACCAGTTTTCTCTTGCTTGACCAAGAACAAAACTTTGTATATTTATTTATTTTTACATCCATTGTTGGTTTTTAATTTGTGCTCCAAAACTCAACTCAGACATGTCTTAGTTGATGTACGCAAAGGAGGACGTTTCTTTGGGATCTTGGTTTATCGGGCTTGATGTTGAGCATATGGATGATCGAAGATTACGTTGTGGACCCCCGTCTGGTAATGTTTCTAACTTTTCAATAACACTAAAGTAAGGTACCTCATGGTCACTTATATTTTTGAAAAACACAAGTACATTGATATATTGATAAAGGTGTAAACTTAGAAATTTAACCATTCCTTGACAAATAACACAACACCTTCTAATTTTAGCAATCTTTTATCTTTTTTCTTTTGTAGATTGTGAGTGTAAAGCACAAGCCGGAAACGTGTGTAGCATCATTTGACTAAACTTGCAGTGGGATTTGTCGGTCTGTAGACAAGATCAATGAAGTCCATAGACGATGTGGGGAGGGTGAAAACGTTGTTTAGTCAGCTACATTTTGAGAGATTATCCTTATGCCACATTTTTTTCTCAATTTAGAAAGGAAGTACGATCAAGAAAGTGAAGCCATGTTTGTAAAGAACACAAAAATTGACACCATTGAAAAGAGATGCTCTGATATGAAACATTTTTTCATGATATTACAAGAAGAGGAATACCGGCAAAAGGCATGAACAAGTAGTGATTTACATCCACTTTTTTTTTTTTTTGTCAAGATTGTCCACTAAATTAAATAAGATGCTTATATGTGTTATAAATGGCTGAAGGATGTCAAATATTACCAAGGTTGATGCATTAATCAAGCAGAACCTGGACATAACGTAAATGATAATGATATTGTGAACTGAAACTTTATTGATGAAGATTAAATTTAAAGGATGCTTTTACATTGAAGTATTGTCATTTGTGAACCTAAACTGTTTCATGTACCTTTCTCTTCTTGGTATGAATTTGATTTGTTAATCATTTCGATTTAACCACGTCTTTTACTCAAATTTAGATACCACCTGAAGCTAACCTGCCCATCGGGTGGGTCATGTAGTTATATTATACGTATTAAGAAAGGAAAAATAAAAGTATGACTTTAAAATAGGGTCGTAAAAAGATGGGTAAATGGATTACATTAGAATATGGTCACGATATTGCCAGTTTATATTTAAGGGTTTTGTTAACAAGTACCAAATCTATTAGAAAGTGATATCAATTTACAAAGTCTAAAAAGTTATCAACATAAAATCTATCAACATTACTGTGGAAAACTAGAAGGGGCTTTTAAATATTTAGATCGACTTATGTCAATCTATTTGATTGTTTATGTTGGACGTTGATAGATAGATATATAAACGTGTAATGAAATATAAAGAGTAAGAAGCACATCACCACGACACAAGTTATTTATAGTGGTTCGGCTACAAGGACACCTTCCTTGCCCTACTCCACTCCCCGAGTCACCTACTCGAGAGTTCGTAAGAACTACATCAACTCCTTATGGCGGAGAAGCCTTCACAACGTCGCTTAACCTTTTTCCGGTACAAAGCTAAATACCGAGTTCCTTCACACCAAGGCGAACCACACCTAACACAACGTCGCCTACCCTTTATACGGTGCTAGGCTAACCACCGAGTTCTTTCACACCTTAGGAGAACTAATCCTATCACAACGTCGCCTACCCTTTATTAGGTACTAGGCTAAGCACCTAGTTCCATTACTATGGAGGAACTACTACCGTTCACGACACAACACCTAATCTCAAGGAGATCTACTCCTTGTTACAACACCATCAAGGATATCACCATCCTTGTAAATAAACAAATACTTATATGTATAACGATGCACCTCATCGATTATACGACCTAGGCATTCTTCCCAAATGCTACTTGATTTGATTCTTCAGCATCCTTCACTAATGCCTTTGACACAACGCTTGGCACCCTTCACTAATGCCTTCGTCTTGACACCTTTAGCATTCTTCACTAATGCTTTGACACGGATGATGAGCACCTTTCACTAATGCTTTCATCTTGACACTTTTGGCATTCTTCACTAATGCCTTCAACCCAACATCTATGGAGAAAGGAAGAACTATCAACAAGAGAACCTTAGTTGTCTTGATGATGACGAAGCATGACAACTCATGGACTTGAGCTTGCACGTCTTCAAGAAGTGGTGATCTCTCTCCTTCAAGAGGAACCTAGAAGATCACACAAAAACAAAAGACAAACTACATAGATCACTTAGATCTGAGATTAGAGGGTTAGAATACTTTGGGAAAGTATGTGTGTGAAGTGATGTATAGAAAGGAAGAAATGGCTCTCTATTTATAGAGAAAATTCTCTACTGTTCCCCGGATCCACGGATCCCTTCCACTTGGGTTCCGGCTAGCACAAAGCCAGGGATCTGTGGAACGCTCCTCTTTGCCCATGGGTATTTTTGGTTATGGGTCATGGGTCATGGGTTATGGGTTGATCCATGGTTTTCTTTCTAGATACAATGAACTTGGTTAAGTGGTATATATAAAACCATGGGTTATGGGTCAATACCATTTGCTAGTTTTTACCCATTTTAGTATTAACATGTTTTTAGTATTTACATGTTTTAACCCATTTTAGTATACTTAGTTTAAGTATGTGCTAACCCAATATGTAAACATTAGTTGTTGTACATATATATCTAAATCATAAAAACACTTATGCTTGTTTTAGTGTTTTATGTGAAAACGTAAATGTGTTAGAAAACTATTAACTCAAACTTTTTACGTATTCTATTTGTTTCGTTAAAATGATTTTACGTTTGTTATCGACAAAATATTAGAAGATCGTAAAATATAAATAAACGTTTTTACGGCTTATTTGTATTAACAATCTCCCCCTTCTTGTTGATGACAAAACATAAAATTATTTTAAGGAAAAGCTAAAATTCGTAGAAGTTTGAATTTGTAGTTTTTACTTTCTTCTCCCCCTTTTTGTCGAAACAAAAAGTGTTAAAAGAAACTAACACAATTTTTATAAGAAAAGTTATGTAAAAATGTAAAGAGAGCAAGTGACGGGAATGGTACTCGTCTTAACTCCCCCTTGACGAGTCCATCCCTTTGAAAAGGGCGTCAAGGACATAACGTAAAATAAACTAATTGTGTTTGCAATTAAGTTTGCAAATGGTTTGTCTAAGTGACGAAAGCGTGCTCCCCCTTGAATATTGCAACGTTGCAATGGGGTGTCATGAAGTGTAATCCAAAATTGGATTAAGTTGCAAATGATTTTGCAATGTTGTTTGACACAAAGCTCCCCTAGCTTTATGGTGTCAATATCTTCATGTTTATTTTGAATAACTACAAAACAAATGTTAGAAAACAAGAGTATAGTGCATAATTTCCTGCAAATAAGACTCATGTTAGTAGAAATTTGTGTTTCTGTACCACGAATCCCATGGTTCCCTTCATGGAGGGATCCGTCTAGGTGTTTTGGAGGGATCCGGCTATCTGATGACAGTTTCTTCAGCAGTGAAGAAATGTCAAGCAATGCTATTTGAGGAAATGAGATATATGTACAATATAACAAGCATAACACACAAAATAATCATAGCATATAAGTATTCATTCAATAAAACAAGAGATACATAACTGAATCTCTAAAAACTAAGAGAATGAACTTTAGCCATACAAATACTACTAATGCTAATCTCAATACTAGACTTAGAATGTGACAATGTGCTTAAGTATAGGGATGAGTGGACTTGTTGAATTGATCCAACTTTGCAAGAAGATGATTAAACATGAAATGTATCTCATTTCGTACTTCTTGAACAAGTCCTTGAGTTTTTAGACAATTTGGGCAAATATTGTCTTGGTTTGGCCCCGGAGGGAAATGGATGTTTTGAGGGGGCTCAATGTGTGTTTGAGGGTCTTCATTTTGAGAAGTAGGAAGAGGTTCTAAAAATGAGGGTGGTGATGGAACTTCTTCCATAAGATCAAGGTTGTTCCTTGTCTCCCATGATGGGCTAGTTGGTGTTGTAGTTGGTTCCCAATTCAATGAAAAGGTTGGTGAATGGGAGGTTCTTGGTGGTGAATGGAACAATGAATATATGTTTGGATGAGGAAGAGGCTCATTCAAGGAGTGTAGTCCATGCTCAATGAATGAAGGTTTTGATGGCTTGCTAGAACTATCCATGTTTGGTTTAGAACTAGATGATCCTTTTTCTGGTTGGAAAGGTTTGATGCTAATCCTTGCGGTTCTCTTAGCTTTTGTTGGATGGGTTTGATTAGATGGGATTCTAGAGTCATTATCTCTAATGGGAGATGTTTCGATGGATGAAATTTCATGGATCATTTGACCCTTTCTTTTGGATGATCCTATGTTTGAGGAGTTGTTGCTAAGAGCCTTAGTCATGGTGATGAAGATGCTAATGTGAGCTTCTAATTTCTGATTTTTGAAAGGTAATTGAGGATGGTGCCATAAACCTAAGATTGTTTGGTTTATAAAGAATAATTTGAATTTGGGAATTAAATTCTTGACCACTTAGAAGACTAAGCATGCTCTTGAGGTTTTGATCAGCTCTAGGAGGACAATTAATGTATGCTAAGAGTGGTTAAAGAACCAAAAGGTGATATGAATTTGAATATAGGAGCTGGTTTATGCTCTCTGCATCTACGGATCCCGCGGATCCCTCTCAACAGGGATCCGCCTGGTTATAGACCAAGGATCCGGCTATCAGACAGGATTTAGGTGAAGTCAATATGCTTTTGTAAGGTTTATCATTAATGGATTTCGAGGTTTTGACTTAATTTTGAAGTCTTTAGTTGTTGGATATCTCAAATCCTCAACCATAACAAGTAATGGTGCTTAATGATGATTTTGGCCAAGAACATTGACCTTGGGTAGTCAAACCATATGTTTGACAAGGATTCCTTTTAGTTTGTTGTGGAGAAATGGTGATATCAAGTCCTAAAAGTCAGATGATGTCCTAGGATAAATTTACTAAAATCTTTAAAAATAAAAAGAAATGAAAAACTAGTTTTTGGTCCTAATTTTGAGTCAAAGATGATTGAAATCAATTTGCTAAAATTGAAGGATAGACCAAACTAAGTGCTATCAAATGTGATAGACAATGTGTGAGTGTTGAAGCGGAATTATGGTGAGTTTTGACTAGTTGATAAATAAAAAATATTTCGAAAATATATCCTAGATAAGCCATGGATGAGAGTGAGGTTTTCAACTATAAGCGGAAGACTTAGTTGGCTCTAGTGTCTTATGTTTGACTTGTTTGAGGTGATCTAGTGGACTATTATGATGTAGCCAAATCTGTATTGCTTATCAGGTGCCTACGGATCCCGCGGTTCCCTTATAGGTGGGATCCGGCTAGTTCAAAAGCTGGGATCCGCCAACTGCAGATCAGAGAGCTTTCAGGAAATGTGCAACTTTGCATTTTATAGTAAATTCATTTCCTAGGTGTTTCTATGTGAACTAAATGCAAGACCACAATTAATATAATTTATATCAAAGTAGGAAGAACTAAAATTCCTAAAATGAGTGACGACGACCACTCCAAGAGGTCGTAAAATCTCATTTTCCAAACACCCAAGTTAGGATGTTTTAGTGCCAAGATATGGCAATACCTACATACTACAAGCATAGTTTAAAGTGTTTACAAACCATTGTTTGAAATTGTTCATCATGCACTTGAGTCCTAAGACTTTTCCTTTCTTTTCCTCCTTCACTTCTTCACCCGTCCTCCACTCTTTATCAAACTATCTTCACTTATTCTTCCTCAAGAAATTGGCGAAGCATTTGAAGATTCCGTTAGTTTGTTGCCATTCGGGTGATTCATTAGGGATGTTTGGCAATTGGTTAATGTAGTCCAAGGGGTCAAGATCGATATTTTCAAGTGGGTTGCTACTACTCCCTTCACCTCCACCTTCTCCTTGCCTTTCCCTTTCGTCCGAGGAATCCGTGGGTGGGTGTGGTCTCTTGCCTTCCACCATAAACCTTGTTGTTCTACCCTCGGTTAATGGTACCATAACCTTATTGCAAAAGCTATGATCAAGGGATTGTGGAGAAGGGTCTAATGCAAAGATGAATTTGGCGAGACGGGTTAGAAGCATTGCATACGGAAGCACCATCTTGTCCATGCTTCTAACACTTGCCATTTTTTTGACCATGTAGTAGGCAATGTTGAAGCGAGTTTCGGTCACTAGACAATAGATCATGAAGCTTAGGCATGCGTTGGGATGATCCTTGTTTCCTACTAGACACACCACATTCTCTCTAATCACATCTTCCCATTTTCTATACAATGGGTACATCTCCGAGAGCTCCATTTGGAAAGGATCCCTATGGGTCACTTTTGATTTCCTAGTAACCCTTGATGGGGATGCTCTTGGCAAAAACACGGTGTCTCTTACCGTGGTTGCTTCCGGGATTGTTGCGTGATAAATGTCGTGATGATCAACCATTGTGTGTAGTTGTTCCAAAGACCATTCATTGGAGTACATACAAACACCTTGATACGGAACCCCTATAATTCTTCCAAACTCTATAAGTGAAAGACTAAACTCTCGCTCATTGATGGTGAATTCAATTGAGATGGACCCATCATCATTTCTAATTATACCCATTGTCTTGTAGAATTCAAGCACAAAGACCGGGCAAA
Organism: Chrysanthemum makinoi; assembly: GCA_910596185.1. Lineage (NCBI taxonomy): Eukaryota > Viridiplantae > Streptophyta > Magnoliopsida > Asterales > Asteraceae > Chrysanthemum > Chrysanthemum makinoi. Next base: position 122,403,536 of record OU343220.1, read on the forward strand.
TTTCCTCGTTTATATCCAATAAACAATCAAACCCAATAGTTGCAAAAACTTCCCTTACGTCGGTATTTGCAAGAAATGATGGATCAACAACTCTACCTTCATGAAAGAGTCTCCTTTCAAGCAATTTAAAGGCCTTTCTATCATCCGGACTTAGACCATTTTTCCTATGATACATGGGTATGTAGTGGGTGGTGTCTTGGTAATCTTGTTGCTTGGCATGATTGTTCCTAAATAATGCAACCACAATGTGGTGTTAATTGTGAATAGTAACCTAGAGGGTTTGATCACAATTTTGCTCAATTCATTTTTATTGAATTCAAGAAATGAGTTTAATTTGTATTAACAATGTTAATTCTTTGATTTGAGTTATCTTAGAAAACAATGTCGTAACAAATTATGACAAACCCATTTGAACCCAACCTCTAAAATGAAGAACTTGTAATCCTAGTAATCAAAGAATGAAATCAACAATGTAGTGAAGATTATACTTACACAAGTGATTGTTATGCTTGAGAGAGATGATCAAGTTGCTCCTGTGAACAGTAGTAAGGTTTTTGTTCGTGAGTCTTTAAGGGGAAAGTAGTTTGTGGAACATCCACAGTGATCATTCTTTCATTTAAGCTGTCTTCTGTTGCGCGGATCCCACGGATCCCTCTCATTTGGGATCCGGCTAGTGTAAGTCCAGGGATCCGGCATGACAGCAAAAATCAGCTCAAGCATTCCTTGATGCCTTTGGTTTGGGAGTTCTAAAAGCGCCTAGAGTTTTGATGTTTTAGGTTCTAAAACTTGTGGTTGATGTTAATTGGTCATAATTCTTTGGGAATTATAATAAAATCCCATTTTATTATAATGTAAGAAGTTTCACATAGATTTTTATTGACGAAGATGGAGTGTCAATAAATCATTTGTGATGAATAATGATAATGGTTATCAAATAACCAAAATGTCATTGTTACGAATTCGTAGTGTAGTCTATACAAATAAGTCGAAGAATACTATTCTTGATGATGACTTTAATATAGATAACTACTAAAGCAATTACTAATAAATCATGCAACTAAGATTTCAATAATAAAATTAACAGTAAGTGATTAGTAATCATACCTTTGCTAAATATTCTCTTAAAGAGAAGAAGTATTTAGATGTTTTGTGATCTTCTTGGAATCTCCAGATTTATGTTGTAAGAATACTAAACATTCTTTTTGCGAAAAGAAATATTTAGATAAATTCTTTATGCTCTTCTTTGTAACTCCAAATCCAAGTATGGATAATGCTTAAGAAAAAAAAATGTTAGAGCATTCTATCATTGTCCAACAATAAACAATATAATGATTTTTAAAATATGACAAAAGTAATCCTTCTTTGTAGTTTTCAAACATACATGGATCGTATCAAGTTTTTAAAGTACAACATACTCTAAGAAACTTGGTAACCTTGCTCTAATGCCAATTGTGGAAAACTAGAAGGGGGGGTTGAATAGTTTTACCAATTTAAAACTTCCTTTTAAATATTTAGATCGACTTATGTCAATCAATTTGATTGTTTATGTTGGACGTTGATAGATAGATATATAAACGTGTAATGAAATATAAAGAGTAAGAAGCACATCACCACGAAACAAGTTATTTATAGTGGTTCGGCTACAAGGACACCTTCCTTGCCCTACTCCACTCCCCGAGTCACCTACTTGAGAGTTCGTAAGCACTACACCAACTCCTTATGGCGGAGAAGCCTTCACAACGCCGCTTAACCTTTTTCCGGTACAAAGCTAAATACCGAGTTCCTTCACACCAAGGCGAACCACACCTAACACAACGTCGCCTACCCTTTATACGGTGCTAGGCTAACCACCAAGTTCTTTCACACCTTAGGAGAACTAATCCTATCACAACGTCGCCTACCCTTTATTAGGTACTAGGCTAAGCACCTAGTTCCATTACTATGGAGGAACTACTACCCTTCACGACACAACACCTAATCTCAAGGAGATCTACTCCTTGTTACAACACCATCAAGGATATCACCATCCTTGTAAATAAACAAATACTTATATGTATAACGATGCACCTCATCGATTATACGACCTAGGCATTCTTCCCAAATGCTACTTGATTTGATTCTTCAGCATCCTTCACTAATGCCTTTGACACAACGCTTGGCACCCTTCACTAATGCCTTCGTCTTGACACCTTTAGCATTCTTCACTAATGCTTTGACACGGATGATGAGCACCTTTAACTAATGCTTTCATCTTGACACTTTTGGCATTCTTCACTAATGCCTTCAACCCAACATCTATGGAGAAAGGAAGAACTATCAACAAGAGAACCTTAGTTGTCTTGATGATGACGAAGCATGACAACTCATGGACTTGAGCTTGCACGTCTTCAAGAAGTGGTGATCTCTCCTTTAAGAGGAACCTAGAAGATCACACAAAAACAAAAGACAAACTACATAGATCACTTAGATCTGAGATTAGAGGGTTAGAATACTTTGGGGAAGTATGTGTGTGAAGTGATGCATAGAAAGGAAGAAATGGCTCTCTATTTATAGAGAAAATTCTCTACTGTTCCCCGGATCCCACGGATCCCTTCCACTTGGGATCCGGCTAGCACAAAGCCAGGGATCCGTGGAACGCTCCTCTTTGCCCATGGGTATTTTTGGTTATGGGTCATGGGTCATGGGTTATGGGTTGATCCATGGTTTTCTTTCTAGATACAATGAACTTGGTTAAGTGGTATATATAAAACCATGGGTTATGGGTCAATACCATTTGCTAGTTTTTACCCATTTTAGTATTAACATGTTTTTAGTATTTACATGTTTTAACCCATTTTAGTATACTTAGTTTAAGTATGTGCTAACCCAATATGTAAACATTAGTTGTTGTACATATATATCTAAATCATAAAAACACTTATGCTTGTTTTAGTGTTTTATGTGAAAACGTAAATGTGTTAGAAAACTATTAACTCAAACTATTTACGTATTCTATTTGTTTCGTTAAAATGATTTTACGTTTGTTATCGACAAAATATTAGAAGATCGTAAAATATAAATAAACGTTTTTACGGCTTATTTGTATTAACAATTTCTTAAATATGAAAATTATGGATTTAACAGCTTTAAAAAAATACACTCATTACCAGCATGATTTTTTAACAAACATCCTTCAAATTTTATTTTATACAATTCAATAAAACAAATTTTATTTAAAAATAATTAGTGAGAAACAAAGTTTAATTTACATAATAATATTAAACAATTTATGACACTAGCCCGGCCATCGGCCGGGTCATGAGACTAGTCTAGAATAGAAAAAGAAATGTCTGGGTTTCGAGGCAATTTTTGGGTTTCGAGATGTTGACTACTCTATACATTGATTATGGTAATCTGAAAAGCATGCAATGAATCTTTTCTACATCTATATCTTCTATGGAGGCTTAATTTAATAATGCATTTGGAATATAACACATTTTCTTAATGTTGAAATGTGTTATTTTTGCGATCAAATAAAATCACCATAACTATCATAAATATCAATAGTGATTTTTAAAAACATGAAATCGTATTCACACAAACCATTATAATTTGAAGATATTTATTTACTAACATAATATGTATAATATTTTGAAAGTTATATTACAGTCAATTTGAAGATTTATACGATATTGGAGTTCTTTGCAACCAATGTTACGATATTGGAGTTCTTTGCAACCAATGTTAGAAAGTCATGTTAAACATAATACATGTAACAATTACAAATACAAAGTCTTTTTTATTTATTAATCATTGTGAACTTTGTTATCAACACCATCTATAAAATTATATTTTCACTAAAAACATCTATATTATTTAAAGATTGAAGTGTTTAATTTAATGTACAAGAGTTGTTGTGCACAAAATTAAGCACGGTACAACATAACTAAAGCAACACAAATTAATTTAATGTGAAAAAGGCAAATTATTGAAGCTTATTAATCGTTAATCTTTTGATTTCCTTAACCAATTGCATAGTAAATATCAAACATTTAAAAGAATATCTTCACATGTAGTCTTTTAATATGTATAAGTTACATATATATTTTATCTAGCTAAGAATACGACCCCATTCAACATCCATCTACATCCAAAATTTCTTGATGGCAAAAAGATCAGTTGCGTGCCCACGTCGGCAAATCCCTTTCAACTTATGGACTTGGAGAACATCCGACCTACAGAAAAAAGTATCTGAATTGTAAACAATACTTTCATTTGACAAAAATTCCTGCATTATAGTTGCATCAATATTGATTGCTACATATGTATGGTTTCTGTCATGCAGAAATTATTGGTTACGTTACGACTATCGGCAAATACGCACAACCGAGGACCGGGTCAAAGACCCTCGATTTTAACCATACAAATGAGAGGTAAATGTATTCTTTGTATAATTACATGTAATCAAAGGTATATTCGCTAAAACATATGCAACTTTAGAAAACCAGCAAAATAACCACAATAAAAGTACGAATCAAACTATACACTTATCTTTAAGATAGATAAAGATGATACGGTATCATACGACACTGATGAAATAATACAGAACACGGGTACCTATATTTACTATTCAAATATAAACACTTCCTATGTGTACGAGTTATTTCAAGCTAGACTAATAATCTGTTAACTATCTGCAGCAGCATTTTTCGGACCCTATAAAAGAAACATATCGTAATTGGTGAAGCTTTTAATCTGTAAACACTGGAATAAAGTGACAAGATTCAGAGGTCCTCGATGAAAAGGCTGGTGATGCCCCCAAAATGTGTACCCGGAAAAGGCATCTTAGTGAAAAAAAGACAAAAGGGAAAGGTTAGAAAATTTAAAACTAAATAAGACTTCACACATGAAACCATTATTGTTTTTTATTTGAATAAAAGATGTCCCTACCAATTAGTTCTAATTTGAATAATATACATGCGACCAATCCTGACCTGCAAAATTCATTGCCACTCTGGGTAAATTTCCAGAAACAATGTAGAAACGACCGGGCAACACTATGCATGCAGACAAAAGAAAAGAGTTTATGCTTCCAGTTGACTACAAGTCTCATAAAAGTACTCCGTAGCGTATGCTAGACTTTGCTCTTGTTTAATTGAGGTGTGCTCGTATGATGATTAAATATGTGTTCACTTAGATACTATTACTCCATAGTTAGCTTTTATTGGACGGTTGAATTGTCACGTCCTTTATCTTTAACGCGTTGTATTCCTATTATTCGTAGGGTGTGTGTATCCCCTAGTTCTATGAGGTTATCTCTCGTATAGGATTCACGGAATCGGCAAGCCTAGGCTATTTCATCCGAGTACCCTATCATCCTCAAGCATACTCACGCAATAAATACAACGAATGCCTAGTTACACTCCTAAGCCTATATCAATTAAGACAAGAAACAACCTAACAACAATCAATAACTAGGTTTCATAGATCTAAGCAAACACACAAGGAATTTAGCTAGACATGTTAGACAAGCAAACATACACACAATCAATTGAACATGGGGTAGACATAATGATAAATTGGATTAACAAACTTATCTTGATGTGTAAAATAGGGTATGGGACCCTAGAATACTGTCCAAGTCGGACTACAACTGAGTTAAGGTTTGGTCTCCGGAATTCTACCTTTTAAAATACAGAAAAATCAAATTTTATATATAGATTTACAATCGCGACGGCGTCACCTTTTGCTAGCGACGCCGTCAGGTCGCCGTCATTAAGGTTTCGTCTGGGCCAAGTCATCGATGGGAACGCGTCACTTGAGAGTTGTGACGCCGTCGGTCTTTGGTTGCGACGTAGTTTTAGTTCTAGATCTGGGCCGTATGGAGTGAAAAGTGTGAGTGATGCCCTCCATATTTTAGGCGTGACGCCGTCATGATTTAGGATCAGAAATTCCACTGAGCCATCGTGGACACATTTTGATCAAGTCTTCATAGAGGGACGACGTCGCCCTTTGGATGGGACGCCGCTAGGTCTTGTTGAGCAGCCTTGAGTGTCTTCGATCTTGACTTTGCCATTTTCTTCATGTTTTTGCTCCTTTTCGTCCAAATGTGCTTCATTCCAGCAATTTGCTTCCAAAATACCTAAAAAGTGAAAAGGAACGATTTTAAACAGTAATGGATATAAAATGTGTCGAAATAGGGCTTAAATGCCCTTAAAAACGTACATTTTAAATTCTTATCTAGTATTTAAAATTATGTTTACAAATATGACAAAAAAAAACCCCTCACACTTTACCTTTTACATAAAAAAACCCATCACAAGCACAATGCATACCATTACCATCCTAAAACATTAGAATAATAAGTAAATAAATAAATCAAAACATAAATTAACCTCACCTGCATCTAAAAAACAGAAACTTACAGACCAACAAAGTCCGTCCATGAATAAAAAGAGAGAGTTTCAAATATTACAAAAATTAATGCCGAAAATTTTAGAGTTTTTTCTTACTCGAACTCAATTAAAGGTGACGAAATAATGGCATTGATAAACAAAAACCGACTATCAGCAAAAAATGAGAGTTTCAAACATGACGAGAATTAGTTCCAAAAATTACGCTATAAACACTTAGATAATTGAATGAATGATCAACATAATGATGTTCCCTGTTCGACTGATAAAATCATTTTGAGTATTTGTGATAACAAAACTACAAGTGATGAACCTATTAAACAACAAAATAACGAAAATTAGTGCTCAGCAATACGCTACGAACAATTAAAATGAGTCCGAATGCATCGCGCGGATCGGAATAACTGGTATCTTTAAAAGTTAAGTTCTTGCAATAAATATAGCATTCATGATTACTTTATATTTTAGTTTTTAGCATTAGTTAATACTAGCAGGGTATCCGCGCGATGCGGCGGTGGATATCCTGAAATAGAAATTTTTAATGAACCATGCTTTATAATCTGAAACATTTCATGTGACGATAAATTTGCGGATGCCAAAAGTTTCATGTCCCATATTTTAACTCTTTAGAATATTATAGTAGGGTACCCGCGCGTTGCGACGGCGGGTATCACTATCAAGTAATAAAATTTTCGGCAAAAAATGTTTTCAATTTTATGTTTTCTCTTATAATAACTTTACCAATAGCGAAAACATAATGAGTTTGAGTAACTTTAAAAAAAAGTGATGGATAATATCAAACTAATTCATATAAAAAACAATTGAAAGTGGCGTGATTTTGCGTCGCGGCAGTCAATGATGTTATGGGGTTATGGTCAAATTAGTTCATAGTGGTTCGTAGTCACAAGTAAATAGAAACATTTTTTTATTGAAACATATATGTAATAATCAACACCTCGTAATAAGTAAATAAAATATATTTTTGAACATGTTTGTATTATTAATACTGTTTATTACACTTATCCTATATAGATAAAAGATATAAATAAAAGAGTGCTTATAATGTATATATCTTGTAAAGTATATATTTATGAAAATGTTTGTATCATTAATATTGTGTATAACACTTATCTCACATAGATAGAAGATATAAATAAAAGAATACTTATAATGTAAAAAAAACTTACATATTTAAGCAATCATTTAGAGTTATCCATGAAAAGTATAATAATTAACATACTAATATATTAATCATTGAATTATCACTTGTGAATTTACATCTTTGCATCATTTGTCTTCAAAAAATTGTCTCGATTTTTACAAAAAACCTTTTTTTAATTTTGTGTTTAATTTTATTTAAAATAATTCAAAATTTATTTAGATTGGTTCTCGAAACACTCTTACGATATAATAATAATCTTGGAACTTTGTAGTTTTGCATGCGTTTTAAAATCATATTTATTTATATGTGCATTTTTGTATTAAAACTATACTAATTCAAAAAGAAAAATAATAAATGAAGCATTAAAATGTTATGGAAGATAAATTAGTAAGATTTATGTATTGTGTATATTATGCATTAAAAAATATAATGCTTAAAAAATAAATTAATGACAAATTTTTAAAAAATTAAAAAAAAAAAAAAGATGCTAAATGCTTTATAAGTAGTATAAATATTATTAATCACATCCAAAAAAAGCTCATATATCAAGTCCATTTGATTTCACTAACCAACTAATACGAACTATTATTACTCTATATACAAGACTATCTTTATCAACAATTTATAACAACCCAATCTTTTAATAAAATATTATTTTTCTCATTCTTCCACCTACACAACCAATACATACAAACAATCTATATTTTTTTACCATTTATCAACAACCCAATTTAACCAATACATACAACCAATCAATTTATTTATAAAATAATAAGTATTTAAAGAAAAAAAAGCAAAAAAACAAATAACCATTAAAACATTGACATGTGGCAGATTGTAGGTTGGGCTTTTAAGTTGCTATATGATTTAGATTGGAAGGACAGATTGGATGCTAAGATTAAAGAATTATTATTTTGTACTTATATTCTTGGAATTGGGTTGGCAACCCAACTGATAAACATAGTCTAATAGAGCGTCGAGTTTGGTTGCGTCTTGCGTCAATTTGACGTCACACACCAGTAGGGGTGTTCATCGGTTCGGTTATCGGGTTATTCGGTTTATTCGGTTCGGTTAGTTCGGTTAATTTTTTTTTCTTGGTATAACCAAAAACCGAACCGAACCGAAATTAAATTTGATTCAACCGAACCGAATAACCGAAAACCGAACCGAATAACCCGAATTACATAATTTTAATTATTTTTTATTTAATTATATATATTTTTAGCACAAAATATTTTTTTCAAGCTTAAATCATGTTATATTTATACTAAAAAAGAGTTTTAGCGATTTTTTTCATATATATACATAGAAAAAATATATATTTTATATGAATTCGGTTTTCGGTTCGGTTTTTGGTTTTCATTGCCAAAACCATATCCAACCCGATAACCAAATATTTAGTTCGGTTCGGTTTTAACCAATTCGGTTCGGTCACAAATTCTGTTCAGTTATTTTCGGTTCGATTCGGTTTCGGTTTTCGGTTACTGTGGATATTACCCAATCCGTGAACACCCCTACACACCAGGAGTCTAAAAATTAGCCCAACGTCATTTGTCAGCCCAAATAGTAGCCCACTATGCACCATGGCCCAAGTCCAGGAAGGTTTATTTAACCACAGTCCACACATATCATGCCAAGAAAAAGAGTACTACCGGAAAAGTCAATAATATTTTATCATTTTCAGCAAAAGTTTTTTGGATACTTTCTTAACTCGATTATTTTAGTCATAAATAAATGGGCAAATGATTGAAAAAAGTATTATACTTGCCAACATTTTCATTTGTGGTAGCGAACAGAATTTTTTACTTTTGTGGGTACTCTTCTTTTAAATTCATTTTTTTTAGGGTAATATGTGACATTTTTGCAAAAATGTCCAAAAATTCTATTAGCTAAGAGGGGTAAAAATGTCCAAAAATTTCGCAAAATACCCTAAAAATGATAAATTTGAAATAAAATTACCCACAAAAGCAAAAAAATTTGTTCGCTACCCACAAAAAGAAATGAGGACGAGTATAATACTTTTTTCAATCATTTGCCCTAAATAAATTAACGAGGTTTTAGAATTATGCTCACTGTTTTCCAATTGCTTTAACTTGAAGGGCTGTCGCTTTTTCTTTATTAAAGAAACTGAAATAATAACTAAAAGTATATTTAATATATAGATTAATAAAGTACCCCATTTATGCATCAATCAAACGCATAAAGCTGCTGCAACATTACTGAATTATCTCCATAGCTCTTCTTACATTGTTCATAGAGGTGGCAAAACGGGCGGGCACGGGCACGGGCTAAAACGGGCACGGGCTATAATGGGCACGGGGCTAAAAGGGCACGTGTTATACAAATCGTTTAATAAAAGATCTAAAACGTCGAAATAAATTCCTTAAACGTAATATCTTAGTTATATTAAAAAACTTAAATATATTATATAAAAAAAATTCTTTAAAACCGATCGTAATGTTCTACAATTAAGAAAAAAAAAATGTGCCCGTTAGTGCCCATTTAAGTTCTCAATGGGCTATATGTGCCCATTTCAAAAAAAGGAGGAGGCTAAATGTGCCCAAATCTTTTAAAAATTTGCCCATTTAGCCAATCTTTTTGCTTTTGATCACATTTTGCCACCTCTAATTGTTCATATAAGCTCAGCTTCCCACTTCTACCTCCACCATAAATGGCACTTGTACTCTAGATATTGATCCATAAAACGTGCAATTTCATTGTCATCCTCAATAACATCATTATCATTGTCCTCAGCATCCATGTTAACTTCCATATTTTTTCCAACATTCAGATCAACTATCATTTTTGGAACTAAACATGCTACTCGAAGCAGCACCTACAACATCATGAGCCAAATTTAGAGGTTCAAACGGATTTGGAGTCACAATTTCCATTCCATTATCTACATTTGATTTATTTTTCGTACCACTAGTAAGTAGTAGCCACATTTATATTGCCTACTGTTTGAGCAACTTTCGAACTATTATCGTCCTTATTAGCTTCCTTCAATTTGGCCTGCCTTGTATCCTTTGATGATGACATTTTCAAGACAGCCTTGCATCCCTTGATGATAACATTTTCAAGACAGGCATATACACAAATTTAGATTTGGTATTAAAATCATAATATCCTCCGGCTTGTTCCCTGCCACCATTTCCAGTATCGGTTCAATTCATCTTAATTCCTCGAAACCCTCAACTTGAACCTCAACCCGATTCATGGAATTGGTAGGAACCACTTTAGGGCATAGGTCCAAAGAATGGCCAAATACCATGCACGTTGGACATCTAGTACATGATACACATTCTTTTATAATCGTAGTAAGAGCAACTGAAACAAAATCCAAGCTAAAACTTTCCAATAACATGGAATATGAGAGGATAGCAACAAATAAACTGCAAGCACATGGATCAATGATTGACTAAAAAAGTCCAGAACATTTGCAATTCACAGAATATGAAACCAGCTAAAAGATGGTTTGTGTGTTATACTCTTATGGTGCAACTAGGTTTAGCTAAAGCATATAAAGTTCCGAGGAAAGTTATCCCGCATTATTTACAAACAAAGGAACCATGCACATTGCCGCTACATGTTACATGGAAGAAACCAGAGATTTAGGCCCTCTTGGATTTTCGGAAAGTGAGCCATCCATCCACCTCTTTAGCATCTCCAGAGCAGCCTTGGGTTGATCCATAGGAACCATATGACCAGCATCATGAACCTGTTGACATTGCAACACCCCCATCAATGACATGTTACTCGATTCCATATTAGAAAGCCAAAAAAGGAGTTCCAAATATCGGTGAATTTACAAGTGAGGGACAATTTGAATATGGAAGCATTACTTCAAGATTCAGATAGTTAAATCAGATCTTTTGTGACATGAGATGGAAGGGGTACAGCATAACTTAATGGGACTTTTTGATGAATAAAACTTGGTCGAGGGATCTCATTAAACAATATAACAGTAGACGCTTTTCCAGATTTTAATTTTCCCTTTCTACCCGAAACCGAATTAATCTATTGACACGTACTACGTAGTTTATAATGTATGGTTATTCATCAAAAGTATGGTTATTCATTAAACAATATAACATGGACCCAAACTAATGTTATTGACAGATTTTAATATAACATTAAACTACTCCATACTTTTGATGAATACCATACGTAGTTTATAATGTATGGCTATTCATCAAAAGTATCTTGGCCCACCTTCCACAAATATAGTAACATGGACCCAAACTACTGCCATCAATTATTTGTAGTAATAATAGAAGATAAAAGATATATAGGCAACTCCGACATAAGAACCTCCAGAGAAAAAATATTGCAATTTTCGTCAGCGTACAAATGACGTCTTTTATGATGATATTTTTGGTGTTATTACCCTTTTAAAACAAATTCATAATATTTTTGGTCTCAAATATCAGGAGCATGATTTGCTTTTGTTTTTTTCCTCGACTATGTTGTGACAAAATTGAAGAAACTAGTGATACTTTAGAGGCAGCAAATGTACCTATAAATGGGTCGATACAGGTTAAGCTCTATCCTAACGGGTAAAATGAAACAGCTAAACTGAAAATGAGTCACCATTTTATCCTATTTGGCAGGCTAACAGTTCACAGAAGATATTTAAGTTCATAATTTTTTAGACAAGATGTGCTTCAATTCTACCCACCCACCCATTTTCCACCTCTAAGAGTAGGAGAAATAACCGATCGAATACGGCATACCTTGAGGAAACTGAGTGGACCATAGCTCTTAAGTAAGCCTGCTTCAGATCCATCTACTTCGAAGGGAGCTTCAGACAATGCATTGAACTGTTCCTTACCATTCCATTCCATAGCATGAACCCATCTCGAATTTCCTATTCTCCCAAAATTTTACAAGCAAAAATAAATAAAAATCACAACATAAAATCTAAAGTAAATATACTGTCCGATGAGCACTAACCAAGCCAGTTGCAGATGACATCATATTCTCCAGCATACACAAGCATCTTAATCCCATCTTCAAGAAGTTCGGGAATACCAGCTTCAAGGTTTCTCATCCAGTCCACAAGCATAGCTGTGTACACAGTTGTACTACATGATACAAACTCTATATCTCCAACACCAAGAGCTTGTCTAACAGATTTCTTGTTTAGGAGTGTCTCCATGTCTGAGAAATCGTAGCACATACTGGTGACACACTCCTTTCTAATATCGTAATACTGAAACAAGCAAGACGTATCATGAGGTTAATTTTGTAAATAGTTTGAAACTCCGTCTAGCCCAATGAAGGGCAAATATCATTCGATAGCAACCTACCTATCTCAATGTTCCGATTTGGTAATAATGTTTTTGTCCCATTTTGGAATACTTGGTGTGCTAATATGGACATTTAGACCCTAACTTGCATAACTAACCCGTCAGACAATGACACAGGAATGTGTCAGTAAAAGTGGCCCCATCAACAAAAAAAAAAAAAAAAAAACTTACAAATATGTTACATTTTGGTATTTGTACCCTCTATATTCTGGTGTGCTAATTTGGTAATTTCATTTATGGTCATGTCAGCAAACAAATGACACATCAGTATATACTAATAAAAAAAAATACAACATCATCAATTTGACCAGCTAATGAGTCACTAATGACCAAAATATGAGGAAAAAAACCAAAACGGGTCAAAACAGGTATAATTACCATCCCGAAACATTGCAATTGGTATTTATTGACATTTGCCCCTAATTGAATGTTATAAGATGTTCTTACATTAATATTGCCAGCGATAGAAAGGATTGAACTGAAAATGGTGTTGCATACTACGTATGCAGCCATGCAAGAGATTGTTCCATCGGTGCCTAAAAACAGAGCATAAAAAGAAACATACAACAGACATTGTCAAATGACAAACAAAATCACCAGTAGAGAATGAGTATGTGTGCGCGTCTGGAAGAGAGAGATGCAAGATTACCACAAAGTTTAATAGCTGCTTCACACACTGGAACTATCAAATTGATGCGTTTATACTGAGACTCCTTAATTAATCCCATGTCCAATGCATAATCTGTATAAGCCTGGTACTGAATTGCTGGATCGGTAAGTCCATTTCCAATGCCAAATCCCTGCAAAACAATAAAGTAAGTATATCATCAAGTTAATTGAGAAAAGAATGATCTTCTAACAGAAAGAGATACCTTCAGGTTTATGTGTATTCCTTCTTTAGCTTTGTTTCCTTGGTGGACTCGAGCAGCAATAGCAGGAATGTAATGGCCAGCATACGATTCTCCAGTAATATAGAAGTCATTGTCTACAAATTCAGGATGCTGTGTGAAGAAGGCCTGAAATGTAACACCGGTATAATTATACCAGCAACAAGTTGAATGGTTTCATTTATATTTAACGAAATGCCATCATTAAATCATTAACAAAGAAAAATGCTAGATGGGCCAATAATCAAGTATTAAATGCAGTTATTGTGAATAGGCTAGACAGCAAATAAGCAAAATCACGAAATGAACTTCAACTGCAAAAATTCACTTCTAAATCTACTAAATTGACAAAGCAACAGTTCATATTCATGCCATGAAACACAGACAACAGAACCAGAAATAGTCTCACAGCTAATGCACATATCTAATTATAAGGCTGTTTTGCATACACCATAAAAAAAAACTTGAGTGACAACCGCCTATTTAGGGTATTAAGAATGCATCTATCGAGTGTGCCACTTGATGATAGACAGTGAGGAATTATAGGAAATCAAATAATAGACAGTGAGGAATTATAGGAAATCAAATAATTAGATTGATTACGTTTTATTTATTATTTATTTGTTTCCTTTTTCTGTAATGTCCTATATATATGACTTTATGTTTTGTATTTCAATTCAATCAATAATAATTCAAATTCTGTGATTTATCTTGGTATCAGAGCCTCTCTTTCTTTTTCTTTTCCTAACCCTAAAACAACCTACAACCGGCTTCTTTCCCTACCCCTGCCGCATTCCCCTCTTCTTCTTTCTGACCAACAGCCAAACACCCAGTCGGCTCCATGGCAATGATTTCTGCCTTCACCGCTGCTGAGAAAACAGCACATAACTCCCACAAATTTGCTTTTAAACTTACTCCTACCAACTATGGCTTCTGGAAAAACATGATACACCCCTTTTTAATCACCAACCACCTCTTTGGATATGTTAACGGGACCATCCGCTGCCCTCCATCACAGATTGCTGCCACCACCGAAACAGCAGCCATGGACAACCCGAGCTATTCCCATTGGCTCGCGAATGATGCTCATGTTCGCATGGTCATTATTTCAACAATCTCTGAATCCTCTTTTCAACATGTTCAAGGTGAAACCTCTCGTGACCTCTGGCTCTCCTTGGAACGGGCTTATGCTCCGCATAACTCATCTAGGGAATACACACTCAAAACCCAGTTGCTGAAAATAGAGATGAAGTCTGATGAAACATCTGCTGCCTATCTAACCCGTGCCCAAGAATATGCCACGGCTCTAGCGAACATTGGAGAACCATTTAAGGACAAGGATGTCACCATGTTGGTGAGCGGCGTCTGGAGTACTTTGTGATAGGAACGTCCCCTTTAAGCTTAAGGGAAAATTTTATAAGGTGGCGATTAGACCTCCCATCACCAAGGCACTTGCAAACCGGGTTGAGGTGGCGAACTGAAGATGGACTTGTGGCAAAACATTGCCTACATGATTCTGAGTTTTAGAGCAAACTTGAGGTCGAGAATATTATCTCGAAGATGAGAAAAGGCTGAGGTGGTTCGCATGTCAGAGAAGGCCCCAAACAGCACCAGTTAGAAGAGTTGAAGAGCTCCCATGGATGGCGTGAGAAGGGGTAGACCCGAGCTCAGGTGGGAAGACAGATTAAGCTCATAAAGGAGCTTCAGGACATGATCTCATAGGAAGACGTGGAGAGATAGAATTAGGATCTGCGGGTAGTTGTTTTAGGGTACGAGCTCTGTGGCTTTTGTCTTCGTTAGAGGTTAGGCTTTTGGTGTCTCTTTGTTGCCCTGCACTTGCTTTTTGGTTTGGTTGCCTCGTCTCTTGATTTAGGCGGTCGTTGTTTTCTTTGTGTATGTGTTTCCCCTTGCCTCCCTAGTTTTTGGCCCGTTGTGTTGCTTTGATTTGCTCTGTAACTGATGTTTCTGCCTTGGTCCCTTTTTTTGTCCTTTGCTTTTGTGCCTTTGCTTGGTTCTTTCTTCGTTTCTTGTTTTTGTTTCTGCTTTGTTGTGCGTTTGCGCTTTGTTTGTTTTGCCCGCCACGATTTTCTTGCATTCTTCTGCCTTTGCTCTCTCTTCTTTTTCTCACCGCAAACACCTGCACTTTGGGAGGTCTCGTTGGAAGCATCTCTAATCCTGGGATCGGCATTGGGTTTGTTGTTGTTGTTGTTGCGATGTCACCATGTTGGTACTCTGGCCTACGTGAAGGAATATGATGGCCTGCTAATCACACTTTTATGAATTACATGGCCTTCTAAGTGACCATGAATTCATGATCAACAAGAAGCTGCATTACTGCTTCAGCCTGCGGCAGCGGTGCCTCCCCACGGCAGGCCTGCTCGCCTCTTCCTCACCACAACCCTGCCCTCACCACTGCTGCAGACAGCAGCCCTCCTTGGGTACCAACTCAGCCCCGTAATTAATCAAACCAATCAGCAACCACAAGCCTATTTCTCCAACCGCTCCCAAAACAATTCTCGCAACAACCGGCGTGGAAATTACCGTGGCAACTCTCGTGGTGCTAACACCAGAGGTCGTGATGAGTACCGTGGATCCAACAATCAAAACCGAAATTCTCAGTTTGCTTGGGCATCCACCCAAAACACCGTTTACGGTCACTGTAATCGTTGTGGTATAGGACACATTCCTGCTCAATGTCCAACTAAGTCCACATCAGCCCGAGAGTCTTCTCAGGCTAACTATGCTGCTTTTGCTGAAACTGGATCCACATCAGGCTCACTTTGGAAACCAGACACGGGTGCCAATGGCCATGCGACTCCTGATCTTGCAAGTTTAGATAACTCTGAAGCCTACTTCGGTAAAAATTCACTTCATGTTGGCGATGGTAATCCTCTTCCTATCTGTCATATTGGCTCATCAAAAATTTATTCTCCTAAAAAAACCTTTAGTTTAAATAATATTCTTCACGTACCCCAACTCAAACAAAATCTCTTATCAGTCCAACAATTTTGTTCAGATAATAACGTGTTTTTTGAATTTCACTCTTCTTTCTTCGTTGTGAAGGACGAGTCTACACATACCATCCTACTCACCGGCCCAAGTGACAACGGTCTCTACTCGCTATATCTTCCGAAATTAAATTCCCTACCACATGTCTCCTTCACAGCAGTCAAAGCTCCTTCAACAATTTGGCATCAATGACTCGGACATCCCCATGCACGAGTTTTTCATTCTATTTTGTCTAGCAATAATTTACCAGTTTCAAATAAATTGTCTTCTTCAGTGTGTTCTTGTCAAATGGGGAAATCCTCCAAATTGTCTTTGAAACCTTCCAATTTTCGTAGTCATAATATTTTGGATTTAGTTTATTGCGATGTTTGGGGTCCTGATCCTTCTATTTCCTTTTACTGGTTGTAGATTCTTTTTACTTTGTGTGGACTACCACTCGAGATATATGTGGTTTTACCCTTTAAAACATAAATCTGATGTTTTCTCTACCTTCCAATTGTTTGTTAAAATGGCTGAAAGACAATTCAACACTAAACTCAAACGGGTTCAATCTGATTGGGGGGTGAATTTCGTACTCTTGCACCTTTTCTTTCTTCACTTGGCATCATTCACCAATAATCGTGCCCACACACGAGTGAACAAAATGGCATTGTTGAACGCCGACATAGACACGTTGTTGAAACCGGTTTAACCCTTCTTGCTCACTCTCACACTCCCCAACGTTTTTGGGATTTTGCATTTGAAACAACAGTTTACCTAATCAATCGCATGCCCTCAAGAACCAACTCAAACAAATCTCCTTTTGAATTCCTATTTCACCGACCACCTGATTACTCTTTCCTTCGAGTTTTTGGGTGTGAATGCTTTCCTTACCTACGATCATATAACCCTCACAAAATGGATTTTCGGTCCACCACTTGTGTCTTTCTAGGTTACAGTTTGATCCATCATGGATATCGCTGCCTAGACCTACAAACTGACCGCATCTACATTGCTCGTCACGTGCGATTTAACGAGCACCTCTTTCCTTTCAGCCCACCTGACACAACCACCTTACCCTTACCGGAAGACTCCTCACCATATCACTCTTCCTATCCTACTCCACCTCCACCAAACCATGAACCGAACCTTGTCCCACATCCCATCACCGAACCTGTCAACCAGCCCGTACCCGAACCTGTCCAACAAACTGCTTCTGTCCCTATCACCGACCCTCTTCCTGACCCGAACCCATGCTCCTCGGGTGACCATGTCCACACTTCCCAGTCCTCGGCTGCCTCCCAGCCCTCGGCTCGCACTAATCCACCACCTCGTACTCGTCCACCCAATCTCCGACAAAATCCCTAACCTACCATTCGCTATAATCCTTCCGCTTATCATGTCTCTACTGATCCTCCTAATTCTGTTGAGCCATCTTCCTTCACTGTTGCCAACAAATCTCCTGAATGGCGCCAAGCCATGGCTGAAGAGTTTGATGCTCTTGTCAGAAACGGAACATGGTCACTTGTACATCGTGCTAAACATACTAATGTTATTGATTCTAAGTGGGTTTACAAGATTAAAAGGGATGCAAACGATAATGTTACACGCTATAAGGCGAGACTGGTTGCTAAGGGCTTTAACCAAAAGCCTGGTATTTATTATCAGGAAACTTTCAGCCCCGTTGTGAAAGCAACAACAATACGGGTTTTGCTATCTCTTGTTGTAACGAATCAATGGTCACTTTGCCAACTAGATGTTCAAAATGCTTTTCTTCACGGCGAATTAAAGGAAACTGTTTATTTACGCCAACCACCTGGCTTTATTGATGCATCCAAGGCTGATCATGTCTGCTTACTGCATAAGTCCCTATACGGACTCAAACAGGCACCTCGCGCATGGTTTGAGTGCCTCATTAACACTTTGCATCATTTGGGTTTCACTGGCTCCAAAACGGATCCCTCACTCTTTATTCTTAACAATGGTGGAACTTTGGTATATGTTTTAGTCTATGTAGATGACATTATTGTTACAGGCAACAACACCAATGTTATTAATGATGTCATTGCAAACTTGGGCACCTCCTTTGCAGTCAAAGACCTAGGGGACCTGCACTATTTTCTGGGTATTGAAATTATTCGTCATGGCAGCCACTTAATTCTTTCTCAGCAAAAATATATTTTTGACCTGATTCAGAAGGCAGGTTTTTCAGATTGCAAAGCAGTTCCCTCTCCTATGAGTACCTCTCAGATTCTCACTAGCAATGACACTCTAACTCTTGCTGACCCAACCAAGTATCGTCAAATAGTGGGGGCTCTTCAGTATGTTTCCTTATCGAGACCTGACATCACTTTTGCCGTCAACAAAGTATGTCAGTATATGCACACTCCCGCTGAAAAACATTGGTCGGCTGTTAAACGGATATTACGCTATCTGAAAGGTACTTCTCACTTTGGCCTTTTTATTCGTCATGGATCGGGTTCCACCCTACATGCCTTTACTGAAGTCAATTGGAACTCAACTTTTGCGGGCCTTTTCTGATGCTGATTGGGCTGGCTGTCCCGATGATCGCCGCTCCACGGGAGGGTTTGCTATATACTTGGGATCGAACCTCATCTCATGGAATGCTAGAAAGTAACACACAATATCTCGTTCCTCTACTGAGTCTGAATATAAAGCCATGGCTGACACTGTTGCTGAATTAACATGGCTAGAGGCCCTTTTACACGAACTTGGAATTGTCTCAACTGTTATTCCTACGCTTTGGTGTGACAACTTAGGTGCCACATACTTGTCTGCTAATCCTGTTTTCCATGCTCGGACAAAGCATGTTGACTGTGATTATCATTTCGTTCGTGAGAAGGTTTCTAAAGGACAACTACAAGTCAAATTCATTTCAACGCATGACCAGCTAGCCGATGTGTTCACTAAGCCTCTACCTACTCAACGATTTCTATGCTTCAGTCCAAGTTGCAGGTCGTTCCCCGCCCTCAACTTGCGGGGGATGATAGACAGTGAGGAATTATAGGAAATCAAATAATTAGATTGATTACGTTTTATTTATTATTTATTTGTTTCCTTTTTCTGTAATGTCCTATATATAGGACTTTATGTTTTGTATTTCAATTCAATCAATAATAATTCAAATTCTGTGATTTATCTCTTGAAAGTTGCAGTGATCTTAGAACCAAATGCAAAAAATAAAGGATACTCTCACAGCATACAAAAGATCAGCTCTAAAACAGAAGACCATAACAATTATGATAGCCAAGGACCAATGGCATATCTATCATTTCATCAAGGTCGATGACAACACCCTTATGAAGCATACTTTTCAGTTGCATAATTAAATACACAAGCAAGAAAGAAAACAAAATTACCTGCAAGAAGTCGTATAGGTCATCACTCACACCTTGTTCGTCATGGCGAATATCTCTCTTATCAGAGCTATAACTAAAGCCAGTCCCAGTAGGTTGGTCAACATATATTAAGTTTGACGCCTGCGTTTGCACAAAAACATTAAATGTATTGTTAGTCATATGATATATAAAAAAATGTACATTAGAAAACAAAAATTAAATTCAACTCTGATGTCACTTGAAAAATTCACAATCACCCAACATCCGCTAACTAAAGCATCAACAAAGAATTCTAGTAGACAACTACAAAAAGCTAAAAGATGATAGTTGACCATATACCATTAAGCATTGTGATAATGAAACACTAATGTAAATGTGTCAAATTTAACATGCAATGAGCATCATTATCGATTATAATTTTCAAGTTAATTATTCAGCTTCAAATACATTATTTGCCAAGTATTTAATATCAAAACACTATATTAACTACTTGCAAAACATCTTTCCAAACACGACAGATGAAACTGGTATACATTGATGAACTCTAGCGACATCACTCTGAATACTAAATAGGATTTCATATAGCCTACTTTACATAATAATCTATACTACTTATAATGCATCTTGTACATTCCCTCCTACTCCCTCCGTCCCAAAATAATTGTCCTTTTTTGACTTTTTGAAGTCTTATTTTTTCAACTTTAATCTTAAATATTTTCATTTGTGTTATATACTGTAATAGTTTTTGTAAAATATATGAATGGATTGGTTTTATAATGTATTTTTCATTGATATAATTTTCATCAAATATTGTATAACACAAACAAAAATATTAAAGATTAAAGTTGATAAGGAAAGACTTTAAAAAGTCAAAAGAGGACAATAAATCTAGGACGGAGGGAGTATTAATTTTTTAAGATTTCCTAATATAGAACTTTTAAGCAAATACAAGTAAAAAAGCATAAGTTACAACTATTTGAAGCACAAATAAAACTAAAAAAATACTATTCAACATATACAATTAATACACTATTTAATTTACCCCTTCAGTCAAAATATACAACCATTTAACCACAATGTACAATCTAATCAAGCTACTAAGCCAAGCACTTAAAAATAAAGCCATTAGGCTGCCCGCACTGGTCGGTCGACCGATTCGGTCGCCATTGCGCCGACCGAGTCACCTCCATTGCAGCATGAGGGTCGAACTGGGTCGGTCGGCTCCAAAATTGACGAAGGGTTCATCCCCTCGACCGATAACTCACTCGACTAAAAAACAAAAAAGTGAACCGTTACATTATTGAAAAAACATTTTTAACTTTTTGTAAGACTTTCTTTTTTTTTTTTGTTTGTTAGGCTACCCACGGGTCACTCCCCAACTCACAGTAACAACAAAGATCTACCTAGACTCGAAAATGAAAAGGAAACTAAACAAGATCTCCGTTATTATTATTTCTAAATTAATTGTTAAAAAAAATATGGCCGCATAACATCACATTATCAGAAAATTCAGTCACAGGGTACCCGCCGCCGCATCGCGCGGGTACCCTGCTAGTATATTTATAAGTGAAAATACTAATAAAGTGATACACAAAGTCAGCAAAGGGATCTTAATTAGGTGTCAGCTAATATTAGAAAAAGTTTAATCCATAAAAGGAAAAGTATTTGATGAAAATACGTAGACGATGAACAAGATAGAAAGTGGTACAATAAAATCATCCACTTCCCAAGTATAATCACAAATATTCAACCAAGAACAATCACCTGATCCCATCCATACTCATTCCAGACAAGAGTCATGTTATCCGCGATTTTGAAAGGGCCATTCTCATAGAAAAGAGCAAGCTCACTGCTACAACCTGGTCCCCCAGTCAGCCAGATAACAACAGGGTCTTTCTTGTTGTTCCGTGACTCGAAGAAAAAGTAAAACATCCTACACAAAACCCATATACCATTTTTAGATACTAATGAGAAAATGATGTAACAGCAAACAACTTTTTCTGAAAGTGAAAACTTAATAAATAAGGTACATGTCTAACAAAGAAACCACAAAAACAACAAACGACTTTATACTAATAAAAGAATTAGCTAAACAACATGTGATTTAACAATGTTAAAGAGTCATCACTAAACCTATCCACATAACATCTAGGTCTCAATATCAGGTGCAGAGGTGATTTTCTTTCAAAAGTTCAAATAGTAAAACAATATCCGTAATCATCTACGATTAGTGAATAAGCAATGCTACCGTAGCATTTACACAGAAGATCCCGTAAGAGCTTCAGCTATATTTGGGTAATTAAAGCATATATAAAGAACCGTAACTACTATTCGCTAACAAAGCTCCCTATAGTGAGGTTTGTAATCAACATCTTTACACATTTCTATGGCAATCATATGTTTAAATAGGGACCCCATTTCCTTATCATATCAATCTTATTGTTAGACTTGCTAACATTAATTTAATATCCTTCTAAATAATAGGCGGACATAAGATCATAAAATAAAATAGGTTTATGAATGAAGTTGCATGTTGTTGGATAGGATTATCAGATACTCTAAAAATCAACAAACAACAGTTCTACATTCAATCTCATTAAATTTTACCCCAAACCCAAATAATCGGCGAAGTTGAGAGCATCTACAACATACGAAAATCATTCAGGGTAGGTCGGGTTCGTGGTCGGTCAGTGTTACCACTGCAAATCAGTCGGCGTCGATGTGTGAAAATAGTCCTCGTGATCCTGGCGCCAAGCAAACCAATGACTTTTCTGCCTTCCATTTTTTTTTTTTGGTTCCAAAAATGGTTAGTGGTGGGTAATTTCCAATGAAGGTAATGGTGAAGAAGTGGAGGTTCTGCGGATGCTCTAATGCTAGTCCCTCCGTCCCGGACCAAAATTATTTGTCCAAATTTTCTTTTCAGATTGTCCCAAATTAATTGTCCACTACTACTGAAAATAGATAGTTAAGGTTGATCGAGTTTACCATATCACCCTTACTTGAAGTTATTATTACAAATTCAAAGAAAGCATGAATTAATGTAATTAGTTAAACCATGTCATTCTCCAAAAAGTGTGTTAGATATTGTGACTTCACCTCCTAAGGGTAGTTTAATATTTTTGGTCTAAAGGGTATTTTGAAAGAATCTAGTATGTTTTTTAGTAGAAATTATATTATGAAATATCTAGGATACTTAACTATATGCGATAAATAGGGGCTAATTATGTTCTCAAGCTACTTAGACACTAATTTCGAAATGACTAGTTACAGGTTGATTTCAAGTAAACTTTTGTTGGTGTGGCGGTGGCTTGTGATCTTTGTTGGAAACATCGGGTTTCTTTGTTTTTGTTAGGTTTGCTGTTTTTTTGTTATCTTCATTCTTGCTGCTTGTTTTGATCAGATTCTTGCGTTGTTTTGATAGATTGAAGTGTTTGTGGATTGAGATTTAGGATAATCGGTTGTTGTTAGTATTGTTGTGGGAGGTTTGGTTTCAGAATATTAGAAACCATTAAATAATAGCTGTCTTCTCAAACATATAAATTAATGGGATATATCTGCTCGAAGTCTCTTGCCTCTATGGTTGCGTCTGATGGTTTCGTCGATAATAATAGTAGTTTTGGGCCAAAAAATAATTTAAGGTTTTTGATGTCGCCTTAAAATAATAATAATAATAAAAATTGTGTTTTGCTTTGGTAAAATTTGTTAGTCACGTTGGTATTATTATATTTTTGGGGCGTTTGAATTCAAAATCAGCTTGAATTTACCCATAACAAATAAGTGGGTCATTAGAATTGGAATTTGGTATTTGCATTTGAAGATCGATTTGGTGTTTGAAGACACAGGTAATTTTGTTCATCGTTTGGAATTTGTCAAATTTTGGATCTTCGTTTGTCGGGCTTTTTGAAGTTTGTTGCTGAATTTGATTGTAAAGATAGCCGATTGGTTTGTTCGGTTAGCCGTTTTGAATTTTTCGGCTAACATTTGATTGTTCGTTTTTGAAGTTATCGGCATTTGTTTTGGATCGATTTTGTTTCGGATAGCTTTTGGGAATCGATCGTTTGATTTGAAATTGGCTAGTATTTCTAGCCTCTGGAACTTGGAATTAGATATGGTGTTACTTAGGAGTTGAACTCAAGGTGGAGATTGTTAGATATTGTGACTTCACCTCCTAAGGGTAGTTTAGTATTTTTTGTCTAAAGGGTATTTTGGAAGAATCTAGAAAAGGAGATACTTAAGAAGAATTATCTAGAGATTAGTAGAAATTATATTATGAAATATCTAGGATACTTAGGTTAGAAGCTTCTAGAATCATATTAGCCATTAGTATAAATAAGGGCTAATCCTTTTCATTTGTATACACTACACTCATCTTGTATCTCTTTTGTCGATCTCCCTTTTGTTTTTACTACGATTATTCTCGATTATTCTCTGAAGTAAGCGTAAGCGATTTTTAGCTACTTAGACACTAATTTCGAAATGACTAGTTACACAAGTAAACTCATCTGAACATTTCTACCAAAATACATATAAATTAACCAAAAAAAATAAAAATAAATAATAATAATAATAATAAAAAAATCACAAATATTTCAAAATCAGCAATTTACCAAACAAACACAATATCACATACACTAACAGCAAACTTACATAAAATTAGGGTTTGAAGAATATATACTGAACAAAAATCAAATGTTGACCTAAATTTGATTCATATCTAACTAGGGAGTGCTTGTTTTTCAAAAAATACCTCTTATTGACTCTTACCTCTGACTCCGTAAGAGGCGGTAAGAGGTTAGGGTGTGTTTTTTCATTTCCAGTAAGAGACGGTAAGATGTATCGAGTATTACTCATTAAGAGGTGGAGGGAGTATCTTATTGCCTCTCAATGGCTTATACTTTTGTTGTTTCTATTTATGTTTATGTTTTTTAATTTGTTTTTCCGTTAATTATATTTATTTTATTTTTTTGTTTCTTAATTAAATGTATACATTGAGTTTATCTGTTTTACAAAAATGTAACGAAAAAATGTTTCATAAATTTGCGATTTGAACATATATATTTGTATAATAGAGCAAACATTTACACACATTTATCGATTTGACATAAATATACTATTGATGTTGTAGAATAAATGCAACGTTTTTCATATTTAGATTGCAAAATATGACACCATTCAGACATTTTACCACATGAAAAAATAAACAACCTTATATGATTCAGATTCAAACTTCTCAAGCACATCTTAACAGTAAGATGCGGTAGTAAATAGACTGAAACCCAAAACATCTTAATGAAACAAACAACACCTAAATTTGATTCATATCTAAATATGGTGCGTGCACGAGACTTATAAATACAGTAGTAATATAACAAAAAGTAAAATAAAGAGTAGAAGAAGAAAAAACATAAACATACTGCGCAGCATGAGAATGTTGAATCTGATAATAACCAGCATGATGACCCAAGTCCTCAACCGTCACACCATCACTCTCCACAAAATTAGGAAACCTAAACAGCTTCTCAACAACCTTACCAGACTTATTATTATTCCTCACATAACCACCGTCTTCAACTAAATTAACCGAATGTTTCGGAAACAGATTAAAGCTCCTGATCAAGCTACTTGCTTGAGTTGACGGTAAGATTGTTTGCGGCAGAGGGAGAGATGATGTCGATGGTGAGAGGATCAAGAGAGACAGAATGAGAGAGAAAACTAGTTTCATTTTTCTTGTTAGGGAAGGAAGTTGTGAGAAGGGGGGGTTTTATAGCAGTGTGATGGGAAACGGTGTCGTTTTGTGTTTTGGGAAGTGGGGTTGAAGTGATAACACGTGGTTGGATCTTTGTTTGCGTAGTACTTCCACTCACCGATGATTTAATAAGGTGTGTTTTTGTCAAACTTGGTTAATTTAGATGATCTTGGTTCGTGCGTTTTGGTCATGGAATAGGATATGGATTTGATAAAAAGTCACTAAGGCTAAACGCAGTAAGCCCCTCGACCGATTGGTTGATCGACTGGACAATCGATCATTTTTATTGTCGGTGTCGATCGATCTTTTTTTCTTTGTTTTTTTTTTTTTTTTTTTTTTTTTTTTTTTTTTTTTTCATTTTGAGTTGATCGATGAAGATCGGGAGTAAAATACATATTTGGTCTTTTTTGTTTTTTTACCGTTATGTATTAAATAAATTTAAACACTTTATTTTACATTATAAATACTTAACACAAACAACAATTCAAACCTCATTTATTTTATCATTTATACACATTTTAAATGGCTTATTCGCTTCCACACACCGTCAAGGAAATAAAAGCTATGGTCCAGAAATAAATTGACGAGGATAAAGCTCGTCAACAAGTACTTATGAACTTAGCCGTAGAATTTGAGAATGCAAGCATTACTAAAGATGATTTGAGGAACGCATACGCTGAATGCAATGACATTCCAGAAGGGAAACGTGCTTTGATTGACGCTTATTTGAATCAAACATCTGATTTCGATTAGGAGATGCATAATGTTTTGTTTCGAAAGGTGGGAAAATTAGAACAAGCGAATTTTTAATTTGTTTCGATGCATGTTAAAAGTAAGTAGGAGTATTGCGTGTTTCTATTGTCTTTTAAATTTCGTATCGTAATGTTTATTTTTATTTAAATGAATGTAAGTTTATTTTCAAGTACGAAGAACCAAAGTAGAATACGAACTTTTATTCATTAAACAAGCAAAACAGAGTACGACATTCAAATGAAAATAAAACTCAATCTGAGAAAATAAAACACATAAGTTCTTCAGCCATAAATTAATCTGTGTAATAACCATCGTCGTAAGGAGAAAAGTCCCCAAAATCCTCTTCCCACTCTTTATACGCTTCGTCAAACCGGCGTTCCTCTTCCCGCTCCTTACGAGCTTCTTCTTCCCGCTCATTACGAGCTTCTTCTTCCCTTGCTTTTTTTTCTTCAATTGCTCTCAATGCTTCTTCATCCATAAGAAGTTGTCGTTCCTCTTCCTCAGTAAGAAACGGATTGCCAATTGGTTCCTCAACCAGTTCATATTCATCATCTTTCGTTGGAAATGACGGAATGATATCTGAGGGTAGAGTATTAACGGTTTTTTCGGGTATCGAGGAATTGTTTCCGGGAGTGTTTTCTTGAGACATTTTTATATAAAATGGTGAAGTTCAGAAAAGTTGTGTGTGTGAGATGTGTTTTTTGTTGAAAATGCAGGGGTGGATATATATAGGGAAAAAGATAGGGTTTGTTTTGAAAAGTATAAAAAGATATGGTTTTTTTGGAAAAAAAAAATGATGGCCCCCCTTACTATGGCAAAAATTTGTCTGGTAGTCGCCGGAGAGAGAAAGCTGATGTGGCAGGTAAAATGATGGTCGCTAATAGTCATTACTGTGTTCAGCCTAAGGTCGGTTTTATATATAGGATTGAGACCAAATATTCTATTTTTGACACACCCCATCATAAGACTTTGGCTTACAACTCAATTTTTTATTTTTTGACAGTTACTATCTCTCCTACAAAATCATCACCTATTTTTCTTTTCTTCTTTACCAACATCCCATCAATACTTCTTGATGATTATACTGGCGCATCAAATGTTCAATAGTTGGAGAGAAATAATAAATAATTGACGTTTAATGGATTCTAGGACTGCCTTTGCTGGTTGTGTGCGGTCTTTGGCATCAGTGTTAGATTGTTTCATGGTCTGTTGTGCAATTTTTGCTACTGTCGTGTTTCACGCAAATTAAGTAGATTTTGTCTGTTCGAGTCCTTTTTAGTTTTTTGTGTTTAGGTGGGCTACTAAGTTGATACCCTTTCTACTAATGTATCCACATCTACTTATTTATTTATTTATTTTTATTTTTATTTTCATTTTTTTGTGGGCTGCTAGTTATCAAGTATTGTATTACCCTTTGGATTATTAAAAATATTTTGATTTTGAGATCATATTTTGTGCCATTATATGTTTGAAATTTTATGTTCTTGTTTATGGTTAATTTTATGTCTGTATTGCACTTATATTCAGATGCATAAATAATAATAATAAAAAAACATATATATATATATATATATATTTTTTGACTAAAGCCATGAGAAACCAAACATCAACTGTGAAAGTTACAAAACCCTATTCTATTCTAAATTCAAATCCTAATCCAAATCCAGATCCTAATCATAAAATCATCTACAAACCAAACGGGCCCTTACTTCATTTTACAAAAAAACTTTCAAAATGTTTTTTTTGTTTTTTTCATGCAATTTATTCATCATTACTAATACACCCGCGATTTAAAAAATGGGGCGTATATTTTCTATCTCAAGGATTATGCGCAAGCTTATTTGTTCCATAAGAGTGTTAAACACATCATGTCTAAGGTATAAAATGAAATTTTGTCACATCTCTTGTTTAGCTTACTCGTGTATTACACATTCATTAGGGACGTCTCGTGATTTTCGACAACTTTAGGCAATAACAACAAAGAGGCCCTATTACACTTGTAACAACAAAGAGGCCCTATTACACTTGTAAACTATAAAGAAATTGCATATACAATTGAATTATATGACTCATATATGTTTAATATTATACCTATTTATATTCAAAACTAATAAAAATGTGGGCCCTTTTAAGTGGAGGCTCTATGTGATGGCACCTATTGCACACTCCTTCGAGACCCCTCTGACATTCACGCCGGTAAAAGAAAAACACAAAACATGTAATCTTTCTTTATACACATTTTGTTTTCTATCTACCAAACCTATATCATCCACTCTGTAATATATAGGATTTCACAAACACACTAAACCATAATCACTATGGGGCGTATAATATGTTTAGAGAGAGAAAGTTCTAGAGAGAGAAAGGGAAGAGAGTTGGGAACTTTAGTGAGAGAAAGAAAAATCTTATTATGAGCTCCAACTCTCTACAGGAGGTAGAGAGTATTTATAGTCTTTACATAAAACGCCACTTGACGGGCTGTGGATCAGGCATACAGTGGGTAAAGACCCGTCCGTCTTCCACGGTGTTACTTAACTAAATACTACTTAACATTAAATAACTACGACTACGAGCTTTCTAACGATTACATATACTTGAGGTGACCGACACTTTAACTACTGGATTTTCCAAATCCTAACAATCTCCCCCTAAGGGAGGTCACCTCAAACACACATCAAATTACATAGAAAACAAACAGATATTACATTGAGATTGTTCTTGAATTCTTGTTCATGTTCTTTGCTCTGTAGCTCGTAGTCTTTGATTCTTCATTTTTGCATGTTTTGGTTAATCTGAGTGGAGGTCTTTAACTGATCCACGTGATAATGAAGTATGAGCCAGCTTTGAGATCATCAGTCACATTAATCTCTGACTCATCCATTGTGGTGTTGGTATTATGTGATGTTGTGACTTTTGGACCGACATGCTCACATTCTGGATCATAATATCTTCTTATCAGAGTAGTGGAAGCTTTCGTTGATTCATGATATTGGCAGCAGCGTAGCAGAAGCATGGAGTGAAAATACCAGAGTCATTGATGCACTAATCATGATTTCTTTAGATATGAATGTGTTGTATGAGCATGCGGCTATGGATTGACCGCTCCATTCTGATCAGCTGCAAACGTTAGGGCGTACCTGCATAAGACAGTTAGCAATAAAGCGCACGAAAGTGTCTTAGATCACTTTCGATGAATTGAGGTACACGGTCCACGGTTCCCCGTTGATCAGTACAAGTACTGCCTGTGATCAGGTATAATTCCGAAAAATTCCTTGACAGGGTTTCGCAACTGCTCTAGCTGTTCTCAAACCGGAACGTCTCAAAGAAGACAACACGGAGTGAGTGAACCAGCGAAATGATATTCACTGATTGATGAAAAGAGATTTGAAAAACAATCGTGTATTGCTCAATAGAAATTGTTTTTGCAATACAACGAAGGTTTTAATGAAAATCAATTATCAATCATAAACACCTATTATTTTGAGAAATAAGTACACAGTCGATGTCACACCCTCGCCGGAGGCGGAAACACGAGGTGTAACGGAAGGGAACATAAGCACAAGATAATAGAACATACCTACATTAAAATTTAAAAGCAAGAGTACACCATTACAATACTAGTCTAGCCGTCATCGGCAAATATATTACAAAGTTTAGTTTCCAAAATATTGAGTTTTATTACATAACGACTTGTAGCGACAAGTGAAAACTTCTTTAAGCAAGACTTGATAGAAAAGCTTACTACGATCACAAATGCATGAGAAGCAGGTCAACTATGAAAATAGTTGGTGAAAACAAATTTAATAAAATAAGAAAACTCGTAAGAAATATTCAAAGCTTTAGGTCAACGAAAATAGTCCACAAAGCAAAGGCATTGTGTATCCACTCAGTTCAAATTCGCCCATACAAAACTTGCAACACTGTGTACACAACCCATTGCACAAATATAGTCGCGTCAAGTAGTCAAGTGTAAGTGGTCATAATAGTTCCCAATATAATACCAAGTATATAATAATTTAGAGATGCTCCGAACATGGGAGACTTTGCCTTTATGAACAGGAGACTTAAATCGATGCTCGAACATGGGAGACTTTGCCTTTGCTCCAGAGGGGAGACTTAATTGAAAATGCTCTGTTCCCATAGGGAGACATTTTGCTCCGGACCGGGGAGGCTTTAAGTTGATGCTCCGAACATGGGAGACTTTGTAGTGATGCTCCGAACATGGGAGACTTTAGGACAAGGTCATAACACGTACGGTTCAATAAGTTCAAACAAGTCATAAGTTTGTATTTAAGTTCAAAATTTAAGTCGAGTTCACAAGTTCTAGTCAAAAGAGTTCACAAAAGTAAGAATCAATTTAATTCAAGTATGGTTCATGCATTCAGCCCCAAAAATATAGTAAAAAGGTAAAAAGGGGATGTGATTACTCACTTGATGAATAGATGTGACGACAAAGTGAGTACACAGGTATAATGTGATCGTTAGGGACCTATTACGAATGATATGATATGTAATGAGTTGCAATGTAATGTTATGCATGCATTACGTATGTTATTTATACCATTTGCGGGTTTTGAAAAAAATATACTTATCGTCGAAAAATACTCGTTTGACGTCTTGACCAATCAAAAAGCACTTTACAAGTTTTTACGTCAAAATGTCATCCTACAATGGTTTCGTAATGATTTATAGTGAAATTATCACTTTTCGTCGCAAAACAATGTCGTCGGAAATTTTCATGAAATTAACAAAAATGGCTCCGAAAAACTAGTCGTAAAATGGTGTACGTCGATCGTTAGAGAACGAACTCGACGGTTTTGGAAAGTTTGTATCGAAATCTAGAAGTTTCAGTTCAGAAGTTTTCGTCCAAAAGGTCTCGAACATAAAGATAATAAGGGTTAAAGATAGTGATTTTAGTTACCGTAACACTTATCTCGTAAAAATAATATAGTTTTCTAAAAATAATAGTTACGGCAAGTTTATGAAAACGTGTATATCTTAGTCGTTTCAAATCCGTTTCTACGTATTATCGTCCCTTAGCGTATCAAAGTATACTAATATATTTTTGATAAGTCGAAATAATTTGTAAAACTTAGGACTCGTTTTTGCTTCGTCTAAAACTAAAATAGGTTGTTGAAATTTCAGAAAATATATATTTCGTCGTCAAACTTGAAAAATTCATAACTTCTTCGTTATAACTCCGTTTTAATCCGTTCAAGCGGCCACGATTCGTTTTAAAGTATATTTTCTAAATATCAAGGCCAAAAATTTATGTCTATATTCGGATTTTCCAGAAAATGATTTTAAGGACAGACCCTTTTATATACTTGTCGAAAATAGTTTTTACCAAAACCTATTCCAATCTCTTCAAATCAACTCCAAAACTAATCTAATCCTACCATACACCTTCTTAGGGTGTCATGGGTTCCTAAACATCATCAAGACCAAAGTATACCAAGGGAATAATTATAGGATGACCTAATATATATATATACTCTAAAATCAAGTAAAAATGGTATAAATCACATATGTCTTGCATGTTGCTCCAAAAATGAAAAGATACATATGAGATGATAAAGAAACATGAAAAATGAAAGAAACAAGCTTACAAGTGATATGATGAGGTGATTAGAACCAAGGATTTAACTTAAACACCCTAGGTTTTTATTTCAAAACCTTATCAAGAGTGTTAACTAGATTGTATATAACTTGATCTTGAAATTTTTGGTGATCCCTTACTAGAACAAGATGAAGGCCGGTTTTGTTGATGAGAAACAAGAGAGAAAATATTTGTTGATAGTGTGTGAATTATTGGATTCAAAGAATGTGTAAGTGATAGTTTGAGTGTAATATACACATTGTAAGAATTTTTCACCAACTTGACTTAACTTCCCTATGGCCGGTTTTTCCTTTTGGGATGTTTTCCAATATTATTATTATTATTTTTTTTATAAAGTATACATAAATGTGTAAGTAAGATGTGTAGGCTAAAAATAAGTATAAGTTGCATTGTGTACACATTTGTGTATCTAAAGTAGTTTTAGCTAAAAGAACTTTTTAATAGGCCAAAGTAAAATATATTGAGGTCATATAAATTGAAAAAAATACATTCCTTGTAAAATTGAGTGATATAATAATTATCGTGAAGTTTTTTAAGAAAAGCGTCGTAATAATATAAATTTAACGAATTATATACAAAATAAATTTAAAACACTAGGTAAACTCAAAATATAGTTTTTATAAACTAAATATAAAGATAAAAAATATATCGGATCATTTTTGAAAGTAACGGATTAAATATTTAAAATAATAACTCACGCGATAACGCTTATTTAATATAAAAATTACGCGTTAAATGTGAAATGAAATGCCATGAATGAATTAATATGATGCATATTTAATTTAAGAAATGACCGAATTTGAGAATTGTGACATTCTTCCCATGTCAGCGGAATCACGTCCTCGTGATTCGATTAACGATACTATGGTCCCAACCCCCACAAGAGTTCTAAAAGTTCATGCTCGTACGAACAGTCTAAATGATCATATCAATGCCCATGCGCGCAGTGTTCCCCATTCAACTAAGACGTTCGCGTGATTAGATTTGATAGTGTAAACTTACCCAATATCGAACGTAGCTCTCAAAAGACCTTTATGTAGTCGATTCTAATTTAATCTCACAACTCATCAAACAAGAACTGTCATGAGATTAAACTAAACCGACTTGAGTAAACTTGTTTCTTAGCTTGATTTTCGCAACTCATCAAACAAGAACTGCCACTAGATCAAGCTAGGAAACAAGTTGTTAGAAAGGTAGTAATCAACATCCTTGAATGAAGTCTTTTGAAAGATTCGCTCGATATTCGATTTGCTTACACAATCAAATCCAATCAACAAAATATATAACAACTAAGGTCGATATCAATAAGTCTCAAATTAATCAAGGTCGTGAACGTGGTAAAGATTGGAAATAAGTTATGCACTCAAAATCATGTCGTTACATTTAAATAAGGTAGTTGTTCGAAAGAATGTACCAAGCGTATGCGGGCTTCCTCGGTACTCAAATAGAATGCTCGACCACGTGCAGGGGAAACATCAAGGTTCGGTTCTGGTGGACCTTCTATTGCAAATGCCAAGTTTGGACGATTACCTCCTAGATTGGGAGTTCTTTTCAGCTTTGGACAGTGTGTTATGGCGAAGGTGATCTAGACTTCCACACTCGTAACATGCCTTTCTCGCCCTTGATTCCCGCTGTGTGAGTACTCGGCGAAGTGGCCCGTCTCTGTCACATTTGCCGCACCTTGGGCAGTCTCATGAGTGATGATAATTACATCGAGTGCACAAAGGATGTGGACTGCACAGATCCTTTGCGCCCCGGGTGGTCGCCCCATAGTTCCCGGTTATTCTCGGCCTTTTGTCTTGCTGACCCTGGTCTCGGCTTCCCCGGTGATCCTCCTGCTTTCGTCCACCGGTCCGTTTGCTTTTGTTAGTTCTCCACCTGATCACATCATTTGTTAAGCGATATTCCATGCTCACGCGGCTTGCGAGTGGTTGTTCGACGAGGTGACATCCCTTCTAATTTCCACAGTGGAAACCATGTGAGGAACCATCCTAGTTAAACCTTCTCCGGCGTTGGTTCGCCTAGCATCGAAGTTGTGTTATAATTTGGGTGAGTAGATCCGCTATTCCAGCCAGCGGTTGTTTTCGGATTGTCATTGTTGTTTGGGTTGCCGCTTGTTGTTACCTCCCAGCGTGTGTTTCTTGTAGCCATGATCTTACAAAGGACCAAAACATCGGGTTGAGTAAACGACATTCTAACGAGGTCGATGAGGTGCGTAACGGTGGTAATGTGTGTTATAGTGATCAAAATATGACAAGAACAAAGACATGCTATGTCTAACAAGTCGAAAGATGGAAAAGAGAAGATATGAACAAGGTACGGTAATGTAGACGGGAACGTAAAAACATGCTATGCATACCCACCGACCAATGCAACTTCGTGACCGTGACTCAAAAGACTCGACTAAACATGATTTAAATTTACCTTTCTTATCATTGCATGGTTCTTCATAAATTAGACATAGTTGATCAGGCTATGTATAATTTATGATTAACGATGCAACGATAGGACTAGATGACTCGGATGATGTTCAATGTTTAATAAAATAAAATAAAAAATTTTTCCAAGTTATAGCCGTGATTTTTATTTTTGAAAAATCGGCATTCTCTATAACCTTTGGCTCTGATACCAATGTCCACACCTCGCCGGAGGCGGACACACGAGGTGTAACGGAAGGGAACATAAGCACAAGATAATAGAACATACCTACATTAAAATTTAAAAGCAAGAGTACACCATTACAATACTAGTCTAGCCGTCATCGACAAATATATTACAAAGTTTAGTTTCCAAAATATTGAGTTTTATTACATAACGACTTGTAGCGACAAGTGAAAACTTCTTTATGCAAGACTTGATAGAAAAGCTTACTAACGATCACCTGAAATGCATGAGAGAAAAACGGGTCAACTATGAAAATAGTTGGTGAGTAAACACGTTTAATAAAATAAGAAAACTCGTAAGAAATATTCAAAGCTTTCGGTCAACGAAAATAGTCCACAAAGCAAAGGCATTGTGTATCCACTCAGTTCCAAATTCCGCCCATACAAAACTTGCAACCTGTGTGTACACAACCCATTGCACAAAAATATAGTGCGTCAAGTAGTCAAGTGTAAGTGGTCATAATAGTTCCCAATATAATACCAAGTATATAATAATTTAGAGATGTTCAACAACATGGGAGACTTTGCACTGCTCCGAACAGGGGAGACTTAAATCGATGCTCCGAACATGGGAGACTTTGCACGACCGCCCGAACAGGGGAGACTTTAATTGAAAATGCTCCGTTCCCATAGGGAGACATTTTGCTCCTGACCGGGAGGCTTTAAGTTGATGCTCGAACATGGGAGACTTTGTAGTGATGTCAGAACATGGGAGACTTTAGGTAAAGGTCATAACACGTACGGTTCAATAAGTTCAAACAAGTCATAAGTTTGTATTTAAGTTCAAAATTTAAGTCGAGTTCACAAGTTCTAGTCAAAAGAGTTCACAAAAGTAAGAATCAATTTAATTCAAGTATGGTTCATGCATTCAGCCCCAAAAATATAGTAAAACGGTAAAAAGGGGATGTGATTACTCACTTGATGAATAGATGTGACGACAAAAGTGAGTACACCGAGGTATAATGTGATGCGTAACCGACCTATTACGAATGATATGATATGTAATGAGTTGCAATGTAATGTTATGCATGCATTATGTATGTTATTTATACCATTTGCGGGTTTTGAAAAAATATACTTATCGACGAAAAATACTCGTTTGACGCCTTGACCAATCAAAAAGCACTTTACAAGTTTTACGCCAAAATGTCATCCTACAATGGTTTCATAATGATTTATAGTGAAATTATCACTTTTCGTCGCAAAACAATGTCGTCGGAAATTTTCATGAAATTAACAAAAATGGCTCCGAAAAACTAGTCGTAAAATGGTGTACGTCGATCGTTAGAGAACTAACTCGACGGTTTTGGAAAGTTTGTATCGAAATCTAGAAGTTTCAGTTCAGGAGTTTTCATCCAAAAGGTCTCGAACATAAAGATAATAAGGGTTAAAGATAGTGATTTTAGTTACCGTAACACTTATCTCAAGAAAAATAATATAGTTTTTCTAAAAATAATAGTTACGGCAATTTTATGAAAACGTGTATATCTTAGTCGTTTCAAATCCGTTTTCTACGTATTATACGTCCTTAGCTTCGTATCAAAGTATACTAATATATTTTTGATAAGTCGAAATAATTTGTAAAGCTTAGGACTCGTTTTTGACTCGTACAAAACTAAAATAGGTTGCTGAAATTTCAGAAAATATATATTTCGTCGTCAAACTTGAAAATTTCATAACTTCTTCGTTATAACTCCGTTTTAACCGCTCAAGCGCCACGGATTCGTTTTAAAATATATTTTCTAAATATCAAGGCCAAAAATTTATGTCTATATTCGGATTTTCCAGAAAATGATTTTAAGGACAGACCCTTTTATATACTTGTTTAAAAATAGTTTTTCTCGGACTAAACCTATTCCAATCCCTTCAAATCAACTCCAAAACTAATCTAATCCTACCATACACCTTCTTAGGGTGTCATGGGTTCCTAAACATCATCAAGACCAAAGTATACCAAGGGAATAATTATAGGATGACCTAATATATATATATACTCTAAAATCAAGTAAAAATGGTATAAATCACATATGTCTTGCATGTTGCTCCAAAAATGAAAAGATACATATGAGATGATAAAGAAACATGAAAAATGAAAGAAACAAGCTTACAAGTGATATGATGAGGTGATTAGAACCAAGGATTTAACTTAAACACCCTAGGTTTTTATTTCAAAACCTTATCAAGAGTGTTAACTAGATTGTATATAACTTGATCTTGAAATTTTTGGTGATCCCTTACTAGAACAAGATGAAGGCCGGTTTTGTTGATGAGAAACAAGAGAGAAAATATTTGTTGATAGTGTGTGAATTATTGGATTCAAAGAATGTGTAAGTGATAGTTTGAGTGTAATATACACATTGTAAGAATTTTTCACCAACTTGACTAACTTCCCCCCCCTATGGCCGGTTTTTAGGGGGGATGTTTTCCCAATATTATTATTATTATTTTTTTTTTTTATAAAGTATACATAAATGTGTAAGTAAGATGTGTAGGCTAAAAATAAGTATAAGTTGCATTGTGTACACATTTGTGTATTTAAAGTAGTTTTAGCTAAAAGAACTTTTTAATAGGCCAAAGTAAAATATATTGAGGTCATATAAATTGTAAAAATACATTCCTTGTAAAATTTGAGTGATATAATAATTATCGTGAAGTTTTTAAGAAAAGCGTCGTAATAATATAAATTTAACGAATTATATACAAAATAAATTTCAAACACTAGGTAAACTCAAAATATAGTTTTTATAAACTAAATGTAAGTATAAAAAATATATCGGGATCATTTTTGAAAGTAACGGATTAAATATTAAATAATAACTCACGCGATAACGTTTATTTAATATAAAAATTACGCGTTAAATGTGAAATGAAATGCCATGAATGAATTAATATGATGCATATTTAATTTAAGAAATGACCGAAATTTGAGAATTGTGACAGTCGATGTGCTAAAGAAAAGAGTTTTTAAGCACAACGACCGGTTTTTCAAAGGTATCCGTCAATCCATAACCTGAACCAGGATTGATTCAAAAGATTGAATCTCTCCATTGTTTATGTCTAGTTGTCACATGGTTGATCTATTGGATAGATCTCACATGCCACCTACCAGGAGCTTGTTTGATGTTGGCTCCAGAAGGCTTTCCATCTTCATCGTGAATATGTATCCATATCACTTAGATGTTCTGGCAATACCACAAGAATAATGCGTAGGACTCATAAGATATAATCTCTCTTTCCACATTGTGTGAAACAAAGAGTCTTCATTGAAAGTGTCCTAAAGAGATTTATAAGATGATCTCGTGGCTCTAGACTCAATTGTGCATATTTGGTTCCTATGCCGGAGACTAGGGAGAGGGTCTCCTTCTTCAATATCAACAATCTCTAAGAGAAAGTCGATAGATTATGTCGGTTCCCGTGAGAATGAAACAAGCCCTTTTAAGAGGAACTTGAGTGGTTTGGAAAGTTGAAGTGCAATGCGTCACTGGGTCCATGACGTCTTGTCTTCAATACCGATGTTACCATGGTAACAACCAGTTGTATATGAATTGAACCCGGTTTCTGCCCTAAGGTTGAATAAATGGAGGGCTATTTCTTTTCACCCTTTTCACATTCAATTCTTTTTCATTCTTCAACCCCTTCAGTGCTTACCGAGACTTCATTACTAGAACCTTGTTGGGTTTATTCCAGTTCTAGCACTATCTCAGTCAACACTCTTCCCATATCTCACTTTTCTCCTTTTTCCATCATACCTAAAGACTCTACACTATCTAGTGGATTGTCCCTGGGTAGATCCCTCCGATTCTGGCGGATCATGGGACCTCAACCTAACCTTATCATCCTTATATCACCATACATAAAGTAAAGTTGGTCGGTCTTTTGGTATTGTTCATCTGCCATTGGAACCAATTGAAAACCATTTGAAAATCAATCAAGATACTTGTGATATAGAATCAAAGCATTTTGTATCTTAATTGTTTTGATATTTTAGAAATGCTCCCAAACAACATATGCATAAAATTTAGAAATTGTTTAGCACATGGAGGCAAGAGATCTATGAAATCGTTAGATTAATAATGAAAGGTCCAATCTTTTGATTAACATTTTCTAAAATGATCATCATCACTTCCCAATCAATTTGAGTAGATAAAACATTTTGAGGAAGGATGAGGTTTTCAAAGTTTGCTCCCCTCAATATGTGCCTCAATTTTGAAAAGAGTTTTGCACATATTAGAGGGAACCTGCACTTAGAGACAATTCAGTCACGCTTCAATAATTTGAGGTTTAAAATAGATGCTCCCCCTCAACATGTGCATGGAAAAATTGAAATCGTTTGTCACTTGCGGGGAGGAAAACATGCTAAACACTTATGAAACCATTTATCAATTACAGTTTAAATCAATTTAAATCACAAATTCTCCCCCATTCACAATTATCAAATCATTTGAGATTTGTGATAGATTTAAATTGATTTTGAAAGCTTTTAAGGAGAATTGTGACTTGATTATGAAAACGCTTTAACTGATAAGGATTGGATTTTGAGACTTTAAACTCCATTGATTAAACATGCATAATTATCTTTTGAAAACATAATAATAACCAAGGTCCGGAACCAATTGTGTAACATTTTGTAAACCATTTAGAGTAGACCTTACTCATTTAAGTGCAAATTGTTTGAAAAGAACACTTTTGATTTAATTGAAAAATCATTCTCCCCTCAATCAATGACGAAAGTCGTTGATTGATGAATTGAGATTTTGACACTTGATAAGTTCTTTTGATTTTCAAAAATAGAGTCCAAGTGTTTTCAAAACAATTGAGTTTTCATAAGATTGTAAATATTTTCGAGGAATCTTTAGAAGGAGAAATATTTGAAATTAAACATTTGTCTTGTTGATGACAAACATTTGTTTTTGAATCGAGCATTTGGTTTGAAACATGAGATAAAGCATGGCTCGTTCTTTCTTTGAAAAGCGGTTATCTTGCCTCGAGATGACAATAAACCATTGTTTTACTTTCTCCCAAAAATATTTTTGATTTTTTTGATTTTTTTTTTAAACATTCGAACAACATCTAAAGTCCCGTGTCATTCTTTGAATGACAACACAAAGACCGTAGATATAATCGAATCGAGGTAAAAACATGACAAAAAGGACAATATTTTTTTGAGATATATCAAGTTTTTCAAATTTTTTTATGGATTTTTGAGAGATTTATATTTTTGTATTTTGCTTTTTGAATAAGTATATACAAAATATAGATGAAGAAAAGACCTTTACTCCTCGCCTTCCTCCCCAAGACGCTTTGAGTTTTTCGTTGAAGGCTTTTCGCCAAGTCGAGGAAGAATAAACTCAAAACGCTTCTCGAAGAGCTTTGGTGAAGATGTCTCGCTAACCGGTATTCTCGACTTCACAAAATAGTGTTCCACCACACCGTTTTCCACTTGCTCCCTGATGAAATGATGTCGGATGTCAATGTGCTTTGCTCTTGAGTGTTGTAAGTTGTTGCATGAGAGAGCAATAGCACTTTTATTATCACAACAGATGAGGATTTTGTTGAATTCAAAGCCATAGATAATTGGGATCTCATCCAAAGGATTTGAGCACAACAAGATGACATGGCTATGTATTCAACCTCTGTAGAGGAAATAGAAGTACTCATTTGCTTCTTTGAAGACCAGCTCACAAGCTTATCACCCAAAAAATCGAGCACCTCCCGATGTACTTCGACGTGTATCTTGACATCCTGCATGATCAAGATCTGCATAGGTCGTTAGTGACATACCGGTGTCTTTCGGTACCATAGTCCCATATTGATGGTTCCTTGGAGATACCGAAAGACCCGCTTAACCGCTTCAAGGTGCTTTTTAGTAGGCTTAGCCTGATATCTAGCACACATGCACACATCGAACAAGATAACCGTCTGTTCGCTAGTACGTGAGGTACATCAGGGGATCCAATCATATGCTACGATATTTCGTTTGATCTACCATGATCCCCGAGTGGTCCTCATCCGCTTAGTTCGCTCAATCATGGGAGTGTCTACGGTGTCACATGATACAAATCCAAATTTCTTTAAAATCTCATTTGCATATTTAGATTGATTTATAAAAATGCCTCCGGGACTTTGTGAAATTTGTAATCCCAAGAAAATGACATTTGTCCCATCATTGACATTTGAAATTTGGAACCCATTTCATTTGAAAAACGATCACATTCATTGGGGTCACTCGAGGCAAAGATAATATCATCAACATAAATTTGAACGTGAATTAAATGTTTGCCTCGACTTCCGGTGAACAATGTCGATCAACTCGCTCCTTTGCTGAATCCAGTGGATAGAAGAAACTTTGATAGCGATCATACCATGCCCTGGAGCTTGCTTTAAACCGTAAAGAGCCTTTTCGCGATAGACATGAGTAGGATGCTCGATTCACAAACCCTCAGGGTGGCTGACGAAACCACCTCTTTCAAATCTCCATTAAGAAAGGCCGTTTTCACATCCATTTGATATACTACCATGTTCTTACTAGCAAGATTAGCTAAGAAGATTCTGATAGCTTCGATACGAGCAAATGGAGCAAATGATTCTTCAAAGTCAATACCATCCTCTTGACGGTATCCTTTTGCAACCAATCGAGCCTTGTTCTTTAAGACATCACCATGCTCATCAAGTTTCACTTTGAAGATCCATTTTAGAGCAATGATCATAGCACAACTGAGCGTACTAATTCCCATATGTCAAGTCGATCAAACTCATGAATTTCTTCTTGCATGGCATTGAACCAGCTGTCTTCATTCATGGCGGTTTTAATGTCTTTTGGTTCGACCTTAGAGAGTACGGAGTTGAAGAAGCACCATAAGGCATCGGTTGCAAGTTGTTTTCGTGTGGATACTGGGTGAGAGGGGTTTCCAATGATGTTGTCCAATGGGTGATCATGTGTCCATTTTCTAAGGTGTTCACGTGGTTGTTGTTGTGGAACTGAAGTAGCCGAGTCGATATCTCCTGATGAAGAAGGTTCTGATGATGATTCAGGAGCAAAGATATTTTTCAAATGGAGCATCTTCGTGAGTAGCAAAGGGATTAACTTCTTTATTGATGTCAGAAACAATTCCATGATGTACATTTGATGATTGATGATTTGTTGATGAGACAGAGTGATCGCAGTGGCGCTTCTTGACTTAATGATATTGAGACTGAAGGGTTCACTTCATTCACAGGGATAGAGCGTCTGTTGATGGAATTGATATTTCATCAAAGATTTGGTTCATAGTGTTCATCAAACATTAGATCAAACAATTTCTTTAAATCATCTTCAGATGGAGGTACATATGGAGTTGCTGGAAATGAGTTTGGTACAAGGGATGAACCAATGGGATGCTTTGAAGTGCGGGTCCGAACTGGATTGTCCAGAGCCATTTGACCGTCACCATCAACGTAACGTGAATTGTTTCCATGATATTTCGGTTCTCTTGTTGTAGATTCGGTAACCCTTCTTGTTTGGTGCATAACCAACAAAAACTTCAATATCTGCCTTTGCTCTTAGTTTACCTAAGTCTTGACCATCATTAGTTGGATAACACAATGCACCAAACACGCGAAGGAATGAGAGATTAGGTTTTCTATTGTGGACAAGTTCATATGGAGTTTTTCCATGAGCAGGGTGAATTAGGGATCGATTTTGAGTGTAGCATGCAGTGGCAATGGCTTCAGCTCAGAGAAACATTGGAACCTTTGAGTAAATCAACATTGTTCTTGCGGCTTCCACAAGAGTTCGATTTCGTCTTTCAACTACACCGCTCTGTTGAGGAGTTCGTGGAACACTTCTTTGATGACTGATTCCAACACTTTCATAAAACTCACTAAGTTGTTTATTAACAAACTCCCATTGTCTGTTCAATGATTCTGAGCAGCTTTGTTAAGTCGAACCCTGGCAAATGTTTGATAAGTTTAATGATGATATCTGGAGTTTCATCCTTTGTCCTTAGGAACTTAACCCAAGTGAATCGAGAGTAATCATCAACCACAACTAACACGTATTTCTTCCCAAAGATATTCTGCACTCTCATGGGTCCACATAAGTCCATGTGGATTGTATGAAGAACTTCATAATGAGTTTGTAGGTTTGGATTTGTGGGCATACTTCTTGCTTTTTCCCAATTGGCATGCTGAACAAAGATGATCATTTTCATACTTTAGTCTAGGTAACCCTACAACTAAGTCCTTTCTGGAGAGATCATTGATGGTGCCGGAGTTCAAGTGATTGAGACGACGATGCCATAACCATGACTTTGTTTTGAAGCCTTTGACAACAAACAAATTGGAGAAGACTTCATCATATCTTCGATAGAGATGGTGTATAGATTAGAACCACGTGTTCCTCTTAAAAGTTCCTTACCATCAAGTTCTCTAACAAAACAAGTATGTTTTCTCAAGGCCACTTCTAGATCAATCACGAATTGTCCACAGAGAATAAGTTATAACCAAGACCTTCTACGTAATATACCCTGGAGATAACACTATCACCAACAACATAATCTCCATAACCCATAATAGCACCGAAATGATCGTTCCCAATCTAACAGTCGATGAATTTGCTCACGAAGTTCATGAGCCGCGACCGGTCTCCAAATATATGCTTGGAACAACCGAGTTCAAGTACGTAACGATTTGAACGACTGCAGTTGAACACGCACAAGAATGGATAACTGGATAATTGGGATCCCTAT
Source organism: Chrysanthemum makinoi (assembly GCA_910596185.1). Taxonomy (NCBI): domain Eukaryota; kingdom Viridiplantae; phylum Streptophyta; class Magnoliopsida; order Asterales; family Asteraceae; genus Chrysanthemum; species Chrysanthemum makinoi. The sequence continues at coordinate 122,447,144 of OU343220.1, forward strand.
GCAAGAATGGGTTCCACTTGGTTAGTAACATTGATTGGAACACCCACATCGAGTAAGTAGAAACATCCATATCAGAAGTAGAAGCAATGGAATCATTAGGAATAGATGCAATGTTGGTGTCTGTATTTGACCTATTCAAAGTATGTTCACTTCTTAAGGGAATAGTTCTACCAGAGGCATCCATTTTCTAGTGGGCATTGTCTTAGCAGTTTGAGGGCAAACCTGATTGACCTTATGGCCAAAAGGTATCCATTGATAACCTATCTTACAAAATGTTCTTCCCTGGGTTTCCAATTTTTCTAACTTTCATAAGCTTTTGCCTTTTAGCCTTCTTTGCATGATTTTTAGCATTAACAATCTTAATTGGGCATTTGATAGCATTAGACAAACCATTCACACCATAATCATGATTAGCAACTGAATTCAAACAGACATTATTACATGGTTTGCACATAGTATCAGAATTCGAATTAATTACAGTACGCCTATGGCTAATACTAGAATCAACACGATTCGTTTATTCAACTCAAACTTAAAGTTCCTAGGTTGGTCTTCTACTCTCTTCCAATGCACATTCTTAGCATGCGAGGTCCTATCTTGCTTGGTATTGCCTGGAGGCTTTGACCCGCTTGCTTTAATGTCACGATGATACTCCTGTAGAGGGAATTATGGGAACATTAGTTGGTTGATTTACTTTTGCATTCCCTAACTAGATATGCAAGGGTCTCTGTGACTACTAGAAGGCACATTGGTGTTCACTTTCTTGAAGTTGGGCATAGAATGGTTTGTATGCTTGGCACTAGGCATAGAACAAGGCATCACCGCTTGCCTTTTGCACCTATGGATTTAGGACATGTTGCAATTACACATTCTAGCAGCTCTTGAGATCGTTTGGCCCGGAGGCAAGCAAACCTAATTTCTCTATCAAGAGGTTTATTAATGAAATCCTCTTCAACAATCTCATGGAGACATTCTAGACTATCCTTAAGGTGAGCACAATAGTCATGAAACGCAGGTTCATTATTCCTAAGATGAGGAGGAATGTATTTAACAATCACAGTGTATTTGCAGTCTAAGGAAGACTTTGATGCAACATTCTTATTAAAAACAAGTGGCAGTTTCCCATTTTTCTGACTTCTCAGATTTTTAATTTCCTTTTGTAAAGACGTTATTTTTTCGTTGTTTTGGTCACGAGTGACTTTCATTAAATCATATAACTCTTTAAAGTGTCATTTAACCTTTTCATTTTCTTCTAGAAAACTCTCGTTTTCCTTTTGTAAGGCATTAACTAAGTTTTGAAGATGAAAAGTTTGAGAATATTGAGAATCTAAAGGAGGAGGCATTTGGGATCCAGTCACATTGTTCTTTTCACCTTTTAATTGAGAGATTTGGGCTTTCAACTTTCTGATGGTGTTACAATGAGCTCGAATCTGTTCATCACGTTTGCTAATTTCAAAAACTGCATCAAATTCAGGAACATCCAAGGATGTCTTGATATTTGAGGTTTTAACATTTTCTTTCGGATGTTGATATTTTAATTGCAAATCAAAATGTTCAACTTCTAGTTTAGAAAGATGCTTTACCAAATTATCGTGATCATCCTGATCAATTTTCTCATTAAGTTTCAAATTAATCTTTTCAAGCTCAATGACACGATCATGAGAGACTTTCAGAGCAATGAGATAGTTCATGAAATTGGGAAGCATTAATGGAGCAATTCGTAGCAGTGTAAAACACATCTTGAGCAATACATTCAGAAATAAGATTCTCATTCAAGGTATGCAAGTTTTTCCTCTCAATCTCATTATATTTTAATGCTGTCTCATAGTCACTAACCTCAACTATCATTGCATCAAAATCCTTTTCCATTCCTTTAATGTCAGAATCAATACCCTTTTTAAAATGATCTTTTAGTTGTTTGAAGAAAGGCATGACCTCAGTTAAATAACATTCTTTTGTTTGCTCAAAACCCTTTTCCCCTTCTGTTATCCAAGTGGGTGTGATCCTCTTCTTACAAGTTTTCTCAAAATCGACAAATAGTTGAAAAATAACATATTGACTGATTAAGGTCTTGCTCTTAGTGGAAATAGTCCTAGGAACTAAATGCATTGGTGTATTTGGAGGATACACGTCGCTGCAGCATTTTCCTAAGGGGAGGGTTCGTTACAACAAGATTCTCTCGCTTTTGCTTTTCCATATCTTTCTTCCAAAAAATTGTTCAAGGGGTTAATTGAGTTTGAGGCTTAAACATGTTAAGGGAGATCCAATTTTCCTTTGTGTAATCATGAGGTTTGATGGTTATGTTTTTCTCTTTACAAATAGGGTTGTTGAGTTTTTTATTCATTTTCTCCCTAGTGACCTCATCTGATTTCTTATCTTCCTCGGTGCACTCAACGCAACTAGGTTTCTGTCTAGGCTTAAGGATTTCATTACCATAATAAATTACCTTATGAGCAGTTCTAGGCTTTTTAATGACCTCTGGATTTGGTTCCTCAACATTGGGAATGCTATGCTTATCGCTAAAACTCTATGCTTAGTAATCAAGTGAGAAGTCGAATGGTATTCCCTTGTACGCATAACTTATTTTCAAGCTTTTTCTTCAAAGTTTTTAGATTGGAAAACTCATTCAAAAGTTTTGATTCCTTAGCATTGAATTCTTGCTTAAGCATTTTAACATTTTCTTGAAGTTCTGTTTTTTTGCTTAGCAGTTTTAGAAAGCTTTTCTTGTAAGGAGTTTAACTCTTGTTTTAAGACTTCTTTTCTAAAGTTACTTTTTCTAATAACTGTACGCATTTGGTCATCCATCTCCTCGCCACGAGTAGTTAACTCAAATTTAGCACGTTGTTCATAAATAGCAACTTGTTCTTTATAGGCATTAAGTTCGAAATAGCATAATCATCGGCACATCCAAAGGTATTCATCAAAAACATGGTCATCGTTGACTGCAGAAGATGCATCACTTGGTACTACCTCACTTTCACTTTGTTTCACATATTTATCATATGGGACAACATTGATATTACCCACATTTTCAATATTTGACTCAATAGTTTCAGTTGATTGTACTTTGTCATGCATCTTTTGCACATCAAGATCATCGTATAGTTTCAATATCTCATAAATGAGTTTGTCTTTGGATGGACCAGCTTGTGGTGATGAAGAGACTTTATGAGAGACCATTGGAGAAATGCTAGCCATGAAAATGGTTTGTGCAAGAGGTTCATCATCAACGCCGAGTCGTATGCATCACAATGTCACGACTTGAAAGGCATTCGATGATTGTGGCCTATCTCCTAAATTGGCTGCTCATCCACATCTGCATCATACGTCTTGGCATTTCCCTCATCAAGAAACAACAACACTTCTTCATCCAAAGCGCACCATTATCCCGAGCTTGAACAAACAACATCTTATCCCCGAAGTACTGCATTCGAGGCGCTTTTGGCTATGTGCAGTTCCTTGCAACGTGTCCCTCACCTCCACAGTTGTAACACTTGATCGGCTTTGCTTGTCCCTGATTATTTCCACCTGCAATGTTTGATCGATTGATGGGAGAAATTCGTGCTTTCACCCAAAACCCAAACGAATCACTTGTCGAAGCTTGGCTTCGAATGAAAGATTTTCTTCTTAGTTGTCATGGGCATGGACTATCCAAAGGAACCATTATCCAAATCTTTCACCATGGACTAGATGAAATCTCTCAAGGCATCCTTGATGCTGGAGGAATTTTTCTCTATAAGACTCCCAACGATGCACATCAATTGCTCGAAGATCGAGTACTTCTCAAACTTGATTGGTCCAAAGATTCCAAAACTAAACCTCTCCGAAAAACTGTTGCTTTTGTCGAAAACACCGATACCTCAAAACTCATGGAGAAAATGGAAGCGTTAACCTCAAAAATCAACTCGCAATATAAAGATATCAAAGATGAAATGAAGGAAATGCGAGACGGATGCAACAATTGTGGAGGAAATCATCCATCGTCCGAAAGTCGCGACGATAAGCCTATGGGTGGACCGAAGGAAGGATAAGCGAATTACGCTCAAGGAGGATACCGTGGAGGAGGATATCGTAGTAATTATTACGGTCGAAATTCAGGAAATTGGCAAGATCGCCGACCAAGGGATGACAACCGTGATTCTCAACCACGAACCGACGATCCACCACCACAAAACCCCGACAAAAAGATGGAAGAAACCGAATTCGAGAAAACCATGAGAGATTTCGTGGTCGCTCAAAAATCTGCAAATGATTTTATCAAAAATCTATTTTTCAATCTCAAAGCCAAAGTTGAGCAAGGAGAAAAAATCATCAAGCATCTATCCAAGATCTTGAAAACAAGTTTGGCAGACTTTCTGACCAACATTCCTCTAGACCATCTGGTTCATTGCCATGTAATACCCAATCCAACCCAAAACCATCAAATGATAAGACGCATCCGCCCACCACAAACAAGAAATGAGCATATCAATGCTGTCTTCACAAGAAGTGGTCTCTCGTGCGATCCACCACCAAATCCTAATGAAAATACTCCCGCTACCAACGATAGTGAGGATGAAACCGTGGAACCAAACACAACTCAAACCACCAAAAAGAAAAACATTCCATCCGTCAAGGCGTATACACCAAAAATTCCTTATCCTCAGCACGCTCAAGAAAGAAAAGATGGAAGAGCGTTATAAGAAGTTCATTGAAATAATCAAAGAGGTTAGATTCAATGTTCCTCTCTTGATGTCTTAGCGGAATGCCCAATTACAGGAAATTTTTGAAAGAACTTCTTAATAACAAAAGCAAGCTAGAGCAAATATCAACTACTTTCCTTAACGAAGAATGCTCAGCTATTGTCCAAAACAAGATCCCACCAAAGCTCGAAGATCGTGGGAGCTTTCTTATTCCATGTACTTTCGAGAATAATGTTAAATGTGATGCTTTGGCCGATCTTGGCGCAAGTATCAATTTGATGCCTTATTCGCTGTATTCCAAGTTGTGCAACAACAGCCTGAAACCAACAAAAATGAGCATTCGATTAGCAAATCATTCCTATCAATATCATGTGGGAATCGCTGAGAATATGCTTGTTCAAGTCGGTAAATTCATTTTTCCCGTGGACTTTGTAATCTTGGAAATGGAAGAAGATAGTAAAGTTCCACTCATCTTAGGAAGACCTTTCCTAAATACCGATGATGCAATCATCAAAGTGAAAGGAAAAGAACTCAACCTTGGAGTTGGGGAAGATCGAATCACTTTTCTAATCGAAAAGCGATTAAATACCCACATTCCAGTGATGACACTTGTTTTAACATCGATATTATTGATGAAGTCAGTGATGAAGAATTGGACGCATTACTTAACGAATCCGATCCATTCATGACTACTTCTGAAAAAATCAATGAAACAGATTTTGATAAAGAGTATGATGATTTCATGAAAGTAGAATTCGAAGGAGATAACTCAGAAGAAGAAGAAATGGAGGAAGAGGAAGAAAATTTTGAGGAAATAACTTTCAATAACGAGATGCGAATTAAATCCTCTATCGAAGAACCACCCACAGTTCTCGAACTCAAACCTCTCCCAGATCATCTTGAATATGCTTACTTGGAGGAAAACTCACTTCTTCCAGTAGTCATATCTTCATTGCTCGAGGACAGTGAGAAAGAAAGTTTAGTTTCTGTCCTCAAAAATCACAAACAAGCTTTCGCTTGAAAACATCCGACATCGAATTAGTCCCATTTCTGCAAACACAAAATCAATTTTGAAGAAGGGATTAAACATGTGGTAGAACGTCAACGTCGACTCAATCCCAACATGAAAGAAGTTGTTAAAAAGGAAATCATAAAACTTCCGATCTTGGAATCATTTACCCAATTGAGGATAGCCCTTGGGTAAGTCCTTTTCACTGTGTTCCCAAGAAAGGAGGAATGACGGTTGTGACTAATGAACGAAATGAACTAGTTCCAACTAGAACTGCCAATGGCACGTTTGTATTGACTATCGTAAGTTAAACAAAGCCACCGGAAAAATCACTTTCCACTCCCATTCATGGATCAAATGCTTGAAAGACCGGCAGAAATAAATTCTTTTGTTTCCTCGACGGATTTTCGAGGATATTTCAAATTTCTATCGATCCTAACGATCAAGAAAAGACCACTTTCACTTGTCCTTTCGGAACCTACGCATATCGGCGTATGCCTTTTGGTCTTTGCAATGCACCTGCGACTTTTCAAAGGTGTATGATCGCCATATTCCAAGACATGCTAGAAACCTCCATGGAAGTTTTCATGGATGACTTTTCGATCTTGGAGACTCGTTTGAAGCTTGTCTTTGAATCTCGATAAAATGCTCGAAAGATGTGAACCACGCATCTTGTCCTTAACTAGCAAAAATGTCACTTTATGGTGACCGAAGGAATTGTGCTTGGCCACAAAATCTCCAGTGCAGGAATGGAAGTAGACAAAGCAAAGGTCGATGTCATCTCAAAACTTCCACCACCAACTAACGTCAAAGCCATTAGAAGTTTTTTAGGACATGCTTGTTTTTACCGCCGATTTATCAAAGATTTTTCAAAAATATCTCGTCCGATGACAAACATTCTTGAGAAAGAATCTATCTTTGACTTCAACGCTGATTGCATAAAAGCTTTCAAAACATTGAAATCTCAACTAACTAGTGCTCCGATCATGGTTTCACCTAATTGGTCACTACCCTTCGAACTTATGTGCGGCGATTTTCTTTGTTGGAGCCGTCTTAGGCCAACGTGAAGGAAAACAATTTCGGCCTATATATTTTGCTAGCAAGACACTGAATAGTGCTCAACAAAATTATACCGTCACCGAAAAGGAATTACTGGCCGTCGTTTTCACATTCGACAAATTCCAATGGATTTTGCTACTCCAAGAATTTGACATCGAAATCAATGATAAGAAAGGAGCAGAAAATCTTGCTGCTGATCACTTATCTCGTCTTGAAAACCCTGATCTTGAGGAGTTAAAAGAAGAGGAAATCGATGATTATTTTCCCGATGAAACTCTCATGACCATCGATGGAACTGACGATCCTTGGTTTGCTGACTTTGCAAACTACATCGCAGGAGGAATTCTCAGAAAAGGTCTAACTCATGCTCAAAGAAGCAAATTCTTTTCGGAACTTAAATACTATTTTTGGGAAGAGCCATATCTTTTCAAAATGTGTCCTAACGGAATGATCCGAAGATGTGTTTCTGGTTTCGAAACCCGCAAGATTCTTGACGAATGTCATCATGGCCCAACTGGGGGACATTATGGTCCTTCCACCACAGCTAAATTTTTTTATGCTGGATTCTATTGGCCAACAATATATCAAAGAAGCATACACACTTGTTCAAAATTGTGATGCTTGCCAAAGAACAACCAATCTCTCTCGAAGAGATGAAATGCCATTAACAAGCATTCAAGTGTGTGAAATATTTGATATTTGGGGAATAGATTTCATGGGACCTTTCCCTAAATCCCACAAATTCGAATACATTCTCGTTGCTATAGATTATGTGTCCAAATGGGCGAGAAGCTTTACCAACAATCCATGCTCGTCGTCGTTAATTTCCTCAAAAGATTTTCGCCGTTATGGAATTCCCAAAGCATTGATAAGCGATCGAGGAACTCATTTCTGTAACCAACAAATGGAGAAAACCATGAAAAGATATGGAGTTCATCACCGATTCGCGACGACCTATCATCCACAAACCAGTGGTCAAGTTGAAAATACCAACAGAGCTCTCAAAAGAATACTAGAGAAAATAGTGAAGGACAATCCTTCAGGGTGTGGGCAAAGAAACTTGACGATGCTCTGTGGGCATTTCGTGCGGCTTATAAAACTCCAATTGGCACAACTCCTTACAGACTCTTGTATGGAAAGACTTGTCATTTGCGTTCGAGTTGAACATCGTGCTTACTAGGCTCTCGAAACGTAACTCCGATCTCAAAATAGCTGGAGAAAAGAGATTCCTGCAATTGCACGAACTCGATGAATTAAGACTCTGAGCTTATGAAAATTCCAAACCTGATAAAGCTAGAACAAAAGCTTATCACGACAAAAGCTACAAGTTCAAAAAAGAATTCAAAGTCGGAGATAAAGTTCTGTTTTTTAACATGAAATTCAAATTCAAAGCTCCTAAATTACAACCAAAATGGTTTGGACCATATATCGTTAAACATGGATATCCATCCGGGTATGTCGAACTCTATGACAAACAGGGTGGAAGTTTCATTGTTAATGGACACCGAATCAAGTTATATTATGACAAGGAGCAAACGAATGAAGTTTCAGGTTGCAAATTTCCTGAAAATGAATTCTAAACTATCACCTTTGTAGCACCATTTCCAGGAAGAATCCCACAAATTGTTCCTTGAAACCATCTGAATTCGTCTGGGACGATATTGAAGCTACTGGTGAAGAATTCATGTACATCCCGGAACTTTTCAAAATGTTCAAGGCTGCTCTTGTGGCCAAGTGAATTGGGAAGATTCGAGTCGGTGATGACTTAATAAAACAAGCTTTCTCGGGAGGCAACGGTGTTTCAGATTTGTTTTTCTATGGTCACTCCCCAAAGTTTAAACCTTTGGTTGAACTTAAGTGTGGGGGGGGGGGGGGGCCACCTTTTAATAAAACCTTTTGTTTGTTTATAAGATTTTGTGCAGGTAATGATTTCTCCAGTGGACGCTAGGAATGAAGAAAAGAATTTTAAGTTGATAAACTCGTTGACATATCTGGTTTCATCTCTATTTTCCCTATTTCTATGCTTTGAAGTTCGTTTTTCACATTGAGGACAATGTCTAACTTAAGTGTGGGGGTGAATAGGAAAAATTAGAGTTTTCATGCTTAAATTTTAAAATTTTGTTTGCCCTTGTGATCTAGTTGTTTTCACACTTTTAGGATTATATATTAGAATAACTGGATCAAACCACTGGTAAAAACTGGTAATATTTGAAACTTCGAGATGTGTTTCGATTACTATTGCAATCCATTCTGGGATCGATAAATATTTGCTAGCACATATTATAACCCTTTTCCACAAATTGTGAGGATTTAAGCCTATTTCATAAATAGCATACATCTTTTATGCTTGGATCTTTTGCTATGAGTGTGCCGGTGATTTTATTTATTCTAGAACTTGTACTTGTAAATCATTACCAGACCGCAGTGAGATTGCATTCGTGCGATATAAGTGAATTCGTGTGATAAAGAGGCACCTTAGGAATAAAACCAAATGGCCTTCCATTTTACATCTAATGATATATTAGCTAACCGCATTGGTTAGTTAACCTCCCACATGGACCCATTTGTAGTGCTCATTTTTAGCACTAGATACCCCTAGTTACACCCTCTGAGCCATCCTTTTCATTTTTGCTTCACCAGAAAATACAAAAAGATTTTACACTTTAAACCTTAGCCTAACCCGTATCAATGTCTAAATGGTTAGTTGCTAGTCGCCTGGAAAGAGAAGATTGTTCAAATGATTATTAGTACCACATCCTGTGAGATTGATTGAGCCATGCATTGAGTTTTAGTTAACAAACAAAAAAAATGTGTGTTGAAAGTATGAAAATAATAGCCAATGTGCTATGATCGAAGAACAATTGTCATGGCAAAGCAAAAAGCTGTGGAAAGCGGAAAAGAAGAAATTGAAGCTATAATCATTTATTGGTTCGTGGAATGTTTGGTAGCTAGCAACACGGGTATTAGACTTGATTTCATTTTTATTTTTACACCAATTTCATAAACATTCCCATGCCTTATCCATACCCTTAACCCTAAGCCATATCATTATAACCCGAATAAAAGTCCTCTTTAGATGTTTTTACTTGGTGCTCATGCCACGTCGGTGGAGTTTTGTTTCTTGTACAAGCTTATGGTAATAATCTAATCATGACTGAGCAATGAGTGTGATTTATCTTGTTACTCCACTAAAATGAGTGATTGAGTGAATTATATTTCGTTCCTTTTTCGCGAGGTGTTTTGAAATGTTAATCATGCAAGAAAATCATTGGATATTGTCAAACATCTTGATGTTTCACCTTTATAAAGCATAATTGATGAATCTTCTCTCGTATTTATACTTGGTTGATTTGCATCACATTTTTCATAATCACGATCTTGTACCAGTGGATGTTTTTCCTAGATTTGCTTGAGGGAAAGCAAAGTTTAAGTGTGGGGGAATTTGATAATGCTCAGATTGTGCATGTTTCTAGTAGCGTTATGTGTGCTTTTGTATATGTTATTTGGTTATATTTGCGTAATTATAGCGCTTAAACGCATCAAAAGATGTTTGTCTAGTGTTTATAACCAAGTGCAGGGAAACGGAAGGAAAGTAAAGAAATGTTCAGCAAATGGAAGATTCCCGTTTCAGTGAGGCATAAATCAGCATTTCAAGGATCTTTGAAGACCATAGTGATTGAAGAACCAAGTTCTACAAGATAAAGAAAAGAAAAGATCAAGTTTCCGTAACTCAGAAATCAACCGGATAGGTTGCAAGTGCTGACCGGATCGGTTGGAATATGACCAAATGCCATCACCAACCGTTCGGTCGCCACCCGGCTGAACGGTTGGCCCTTTTGTAGAAGGCCAACCGGATCGGTTGGTCATATAACCGATTCGGTTGGAGAAGCTGCATCTGCCAAATCTTCATCACTAAGTTTCCCCTTTGCATCTAAACGATTCTAGGTCCTTCTCTTGGTGTATTCTAGTCCCTTCCTTACTCCTTGGAGGCCAAGTTCAGCAATTAATACCCTAGGCTTTGGAATTAGTATAAATAGAGGCCATTTGTGAGCATATGAGACACACACTTCAAATACAAATCTCTATACTCATCAAACAAAGCTTTAAGCTCTCAAATTCGTTCTTAGAAGTCCAGGGAAGTTTGGAGTTCCAGAAGTTCCACATTTGGAGGCCAAATCACCAAGAAGTCTACCCCAATACTTTGGGAATCATTACTTCACCATTTGTAATCTTATTCCAAGCATTGTAAGACTTTTAATTATGTTTTCTAATGTTCAAAGTTCTGAGTTTATGTTCATGTTTGCTATGAGTGGCTAGTTTCTTTATATACTTGCTTAAATGATGTTGATTATCATATGATTAGTTAGTGATTGTGTTAACATGTTTTAATTCAATTTCAAGTTGATTCTAAGATCCAATTATGCTAAAGTTTCGTAGTGACATTTGTTAATCAAGTTTGACTAGTTGATAGTAATCGTAGAGGTCGAAAGAACTTATTGTTATTCAACTAGTCATAATCATTTTGTCTATGGATGATTGTTTTTACCCATTATTCTTGATTATACAAAGGAACTAAGGTGTGGTTGTAATAGAAACGCTTTTTGATTATCAAATTGGATTGGTTGGAAACATCTAAAAGGTCGTAAGATTAGTTGTTGAGAATCAATTGTAGCCTTTTGTCTATGATCGGTTACCTTTTGTATTAACCATTTCTTAAGCAATTTGATGAAACAAGTGGTGTTTTTGTGTTTAAGTTTATGTATGTAGACTTATGAAACTTGAATTGATCTTGAATTGATTGGTTAAACATAATGCTTGTTTTTATGAACTACAATCTTGACGAAGGTTTAACTTGTAAGAACAATAGATTAGTCCTCCAACTAATTATCATAACCAACATGTTAAGAGGTTAACACAATCACATTAATCTATGATATGAAACTAGTTTAAGCAAGTGTAGTTTTTAATCATTTGAATTTCATTATATCTATTTGCTTTGTTATATGTTTTGGATAGACTCTGTTGATTCAAACTTGTGTTTAGATTCACTCAAATCCTGCTTTAACGATCTGACTTACCTTCATAATCTTGCTATAACAGACGAGTATACTTGCTCGTATGTGTTATTGGTAATATTGGTAATTCACCTTTTATAAATTTAAAACTTGTACACACGTAGCACATCAACCGGCCATAGCTGCAATTCAAAACTGCCTTGCCAAGATACCAGCATCAGCAGATTATGTAAGCCAAATATTCAATTGTATACATGTATCATCATTGCCTTAACCAAATATTATATTCTTCACGAGTGCAACTAATGAAGGTTAACGGTGAAGACCCCACGATGAGTTTCACCACAAAAGTGGGAATGTCGCTGGACAGGTGGCTCAGATGGGCGAATATTCAGGAAAAGAGGATAGACCCGCCATGGCTGCAACTAGAGTTGTCATATATCCCATTCACCGGACAACGAATAAGGATATTCGGGTCGGGTTAATCGGGTTCAAAATCTAACTCGGGTCAATCCTACAAAATAAGGTTGGGTCTCAGGTTCCAAATACTTTCTTATTCGGGTTCGGGTCAACCCGACTGACCCAAGATTTTTTTTTTTTTTTTAACTTTGCCTAAATGCCAAAGTTAAATGGTCTATGTACTTTGCCTCATTTCCCATCTAATTTATGGTGTCTGACATATCCAAAATAACAAAACATATCATTTTTAATTACAAAAAAAAGAACATGTTGTTCCACTATTATTATATGTTCATACCCATAATAATTTTGTTATTTTGTCAAGTCATGGTAGCATGCGAGTTGCAAGTTGCAAGTCTGCAATAAAACTTGCAGTATGCAAGTCTAAGAAACAATTGCAACTTAAATATTCATTTGGTAACTAGTTTTATAACTTTATAGCATTGTTAGCTTGTTACCATGCATGGTTGCATGCATTAGCATGGTTACGAGTCGTAACTTACGACTTAAAAGTTGCATAATATTTGTGGTTCTTTAATATTTATACATTTGCTAGTTGCAACTTTGCAACAATTATACTCTAATAAACAATGCAACAAAAGAATTATGTGCGCCTTATAGCTTTTGAGATTTTAATTACTAAATTTAAGAAATCAAATTCTATTATTTTAAAAATAGCACAGACCCGAACCCGACTTGACCCGACCCGATTTGACCAGAACCCGACTAACCCGAGTTCAAATAGGGTCGGGTTCGGGTATGTTATTTTTAGCATCGACCCGACTTTGACTCGACCGGATTTACCCAAACCCGACCAACCCGGCCCGATTAACACCCCTAGCTGAAACAGTTGTATGTCACCCTGCCAAGATACGGGCTATCTCATATTTATCGAAGAAACCCCAATTCATCACAGCCTCAAAAAAGGAACATAAAGAGTGAGCATTGAGCAGGATAAAGTAACATTCATTGGGCCTTCTTTGTATTTGTAATCCAAAATCATGAAATGCAAGTTTCCGACAATCACATTTCACCAGGATGAACGCAAAAAACAAACCACTATCTGTAACAACATCATTCAGCAGAAGCGGCCATTACAGGCCACCAAGATACAGGTCACTGCTATGGCTGCAAGCTTAGCAAGCCTACCCCGCCACAGTGTCACCTGAAAACATGGCAAACCCACAAACATTTGTAGATGTTATAATATTTCAGTAAAATCTAATTCACATAAACTGGTTAAGCATGAGATATAAGAACTCATTTCACCAACATCAGCAGATGGCCAAAACTTTTTTTACACAGACTAAATTTGTAACATATTGGATTTCACAAACACACAAATAATCACATATAGGGTCGAATTCAATAAGAGTTTAGAGAGAGAAAGTAGAGGGATGGGAGGCTTTCTAGAGAGAGAAAGTGAAAGAAAACATAGAAGGTTTGATTAGAATTAGAAAAGCTCCAACCCTCTACCTTGGGAGGTAAAGGGTATTTATAGTTACATACAATACGCCCTCCTGTCGGGCTGTGGATCAGGAATACAGTGGGTAAAGACCCGTCCTTCCTCCACGGTGTTGTACTAAGCTAAACTACGCTAATAACTAATCTAATAAACAGTAAATAACGAAATGTCTACGAGCTAACTTGTGCTAGTCTATAGTTGGGGTGACCGACACTTCACATAGAATTTCTAATTCCTAACAATCTCCCCCTAAGGGAGGTCACCCCATGATTTACATTTCGAATCCTAGCATTCTATTTTATCTTAAGTCTTGAGCTCGTAGACTTAATTCTTCACATCCGCAATCTTTGTGCATTAGTAGTGATTCTTCAAAGTCTGATTGCTTTGTACTTTAAGTGGAGGTCTTTAATCTGATCCACATTTTGATGATATTCGAGCTTTATTTGAGATCATCAGCCACAGTAAATCTCTGGATCACCCTTTGTTATGTTGCCTTCATGTGAAGTTGTGACTTTTGGACCGACATGCTCACACTTTTAGGATCATGACATCTTTCCATCAGAGTAGCGGAAGCTTTACTGGTTCATGATATTTGCAATGTAGAAGCATAGTATAAAAATATCGAGCCGGTTATGTAGATATGCACTAGTCATGATTTCTTCAATTAAGTGTGGATACTGTGAGCATGCGGCTTTGGATTGACTCTCAATTCGATCAACGCAACCGTCCAATGTTTCTGCAAACAACAGTTAGCAATAAAACACACGAAAGTGTCTTTGATCACTTCGTTGAATTGAGGTACACGCCCATGGTTCCCGTTGATCAAGATACAAGTCGCCTGTCGGTATAATTCGAAGAATCTCCTTGACATGATTTCGCAATGTTCTAGCTTGTTTCAAACCGAACGTCTCAAAGAAGAAAAGACGGAGTGAGTGAACCAACGAATTGAGATTCACTGATTGATGAAAAATTGATTTGAAAACAATCGGGTATTGCTTGAAGAAAGAGTTTTGCAATACGACGAATGTTTTATGAGAAAGATCAATATTCAATCAAAAATACTTTTTGTATTTGAAAAGAGTACACATTCGATGTGCTAGAGAAAAGAAGAGATTCGCACATCGAACGGTTTTTCCAAAAGTATTTTTTCAATCAGAGATACTTTTTGTGTTTGAAAATGAATACACATTCGATTGTGCTAGAGAAAAGAAGAGATTTGCACATCGAACGGTTTTTCCAAAAGTATTCGTCAATTCATTTCCTGGACCAAGGTTGATTCACGAGTGAATCGCCCCATCGTTTCTATCCAGTTTTCACAAGCTTGATCTTTAGAAAAGATCTCACATGTCACCCACCAAGAGCTTGATTGATGTTGGCTCTAGAAGGTTTTCCATCGTCATTGTGAATGTGTATGCATATCACTCAAATGTTCTGGCAATACCACAAGGATAGTGCGTAGGACTCATAAGATATATTCTCTCTTTCCACATTGTGTGAAACATAGAGTCTTCAATGATTGTATCCTAATGAGATTTATTGATGATCTCGTGGCTCTAGACTCAATAGTGCACATTTGGTTCCTATGCCGGAGACTAGGGAGAGGGTCCCCTTCTTCAATATCAACAATCTTTAAGAGAAAGTCGATAGATTATGTAGGTTCCCCGTGAGAATGAAACAGGTCCTTTTAAGAGGAACTTGAGTAGCTTGGGA
This sequence comes from Chrysanthemum makinoi, assembly GCA_910596185.1. Classification (NCBI taxonomy): domain Eukaryota; kingdom Viridiplantae; phylum Streptophyta; class Magnoliopsida; order Asterales; family Asteraceae; genus Chrysanthemum; species Chrysanthemum makinoi. Next base: position 122,462,543 of record OU343220.1, read on the forward strand.
AGTTAGGTGCAGTGCGTCACTGGGTCCATGACGTCTTGTCTTCAATACCAGTGTTACCTTAGTAACCACCAGTAGCATATGTATTGAACCCGATTTCTGCCCTAAGGTTGAATTAATGGAGGGCTATTTTTTTTCCACCCTTTTCACATTCAATTCTTTTTCATTCTTCAACCCCTTCAGTGCTTACCAAGACTTCATTACTAGAACCTTGTTGGGTTTATTCCAGTACTAGCTCTGCCTCAGTCCGCACTCTTCCCGTATTCTCATTTTTCTCCTTTTTTCATCATACCTAAGGACTTCTACACTATCTAGTGGATTGTCCCTGGGTAGATCCCTCCGGTTTTGGCGGGATCGTGGGAACGAATACCTAACCTAACCATCCTTATAACACCATGCATAAAGTAAATTGGTCGGTCTTTTGGTATTATTCATTCCTTCTCGAAACCAATTGAAAAATCATTTGGAAAATCAATCAAGGTACTTGTGATATAATATCAAAGCATTTTGTACCTTAATTGTTTTGATCATTTAGAAATGCTCCCCCTCAACATGTGCATATGATTTTGAAATTGTTTAGCATATGGAGGCAAGAATTCTTTGAAATAATTTCTTGATCACAATTTCCATGGAAAAAGCCATTTGATTTTCTTTGGTAAATTCTCCCCCTCAATATGTGCGTAGAATATTTGAAATAATTTTATCACATAGAGGAAAGAGTTCTTAGAAGTACTTTCACGATCATATTGCCATACAGAAAACCATTAGAAAATCAATCAAGGTACATTATGTTGAAACATAGAAATCTTTGTACCTTGATAGTTTATTTTCTTTTGAAATGCTCCCCTCAATATGTGCTTCGAGATTCGAAAGCATTTAGCACATATGGGAGAGCAACATGCACTTTTGAATCAAACGATCACCTTTTATCAGATTTCATAATTAAATCACAAATTCTCCCCCGATAGAAAATATCAAACCCTTTGAGATTTTGGATCCCAAGTGATTTAATAAGGTTTAGAAAACATGGGAGAACTTGTGCCTGATTTAAAAGCTCTTTATGGTTTATGGTTAAATGCTCCTCCACAATCATGTGCATTATGTAATTCAAAATCGTTTGGCACATGAAAGAAGGAGTGCTTTTGAAACAATCACCCTTTAAAACCGATTTGAGATTTAAATCACGATCTCTCCCCCGATCAAAAATTTCAAACCTTTTGAGATTTGTGATCCCAATTGATTTAAATCATTTAGAAAATTTTAAGGGAAAGACTTGGCAAGATTTAATTTTTAGAAATGATGGATAAGGAACAGTTTTTCGACATTAAAGATTGTTAGTGTCAGGTATGATAGTTTTAAGAGATCTTTAAGTAAAATAAAACAATTTCACAATCAAACAAGAACAGAAAATATTTCATTTTGAAAGATCTTTGAGTTTCAAAGAAAATCATACGATGACATAACATTAAATCTTTAGATCACCACTTTATTTTGTACAAACCGGACTTTTATGAAGAAATATTGTTTGAAACTATTCAATTTGAAATCACTCTACCCCTCAATCAATGACCGTAGTCGTTGATTAAGTGACTTAAGTTTTAAAAAAGTGAAGTACAGATGATTTCCAAAAATTAGTTCAATTTATTTTTCAAACAAATATTTTCCATTTTCAAAAACAATAATTTTGACATTGTTTAAAAATAGTATCATCACTACTTATCCTGCACAAAGATACGTTAGGTAGTTGAGCTGCTTTTATTGTTGTTGCTGTAGGGCAGGAAGAAAACCATCTGCAAATGCAGTGAGACCTCTTAAGTTGCATCTATCATGCCAACTCTCCATGAAGAGATCCAATTAAGCTCCGTTTCTTCTTGTCGACCCAAGATATAGTTACCCTTTCCTTTCGGCATCCAATCATCTTCATTTATGGGATCCAGATCGGGAACAATCTTATGAACCATCTTATCTGCATATGTTAGTGGACATACATACAGATATATGGTGGTCGACAACACCCAAACAACAATCGACTAATAAAAGTCAATCCAACATATCAATCAGTTCATATAAGGCATGGGATTTATGTGATCATCAAACTCTAATCATCTAATCCTAACAATCATATCCTAGGCACCTAGTCCTTCAACGTAGGTTAACATGTTTTACATTTAAGTATATATGATAATTAGATAAGCTCGTTAGATGATATAGATTTGAAAACATTCTACCCCTCAATCAATGACTTATTTTCTAAAAAGTTTAAAAGCACTGAAGTCATTGATTAAGTTTTCAATTTTTTACGAAAACTCTGAATCTGATTGATTTACAAGCAACTCATTTACCACCATTTTTGAAAACAACAAATATTTTTCTGAAGAATTTATAGAAGGAAAAACATTTGTGTAGGAACAGCAGTCCTTCGACATACTTTCCTCAATTTGTTTTAGGATAAGTGCACGAAATATTTGAAAATTGGTTTAGCGCAGCACTTTCCTTTCTTTGAAAAGCGGGTTGCTATCGGAAATAATAGCAAGCCATAGTTTAAGCACGGGTTACAGTCTGAAGTAACTGCAAGCCATAGTTTGAGACACGTTTTGAAAAGAATATTTACACCTTCTGCTCGAACTTCATCTATGGTCCCGTGCCATTATTGAATGACATTTCTAAGACCGTAGATGTTATCGATACCAGAAGACATGTCTTGAAAAACATTTTTTTTTAAATTTTTATGGGTTTTTGTTGATTTTATATTTTTGTATTTTGCTTTTTGATAAATATTTATAGATAGAGAAATAGTTTAAGAAGATAATGATACGAGTACCGAGATAAGGAAATCGTTCAGCAAGATAGAAGTCATCATCTCTTAAACTTTCACCACCAAAGCATTCGAGGCTCTTGAATCGTCGCAAGAACTTGAGCCTTCTAAAAGTGAATCTTTGGCAGCTTCCCCCCAAACCGACAATCCTCGTAAAAAGACCATTTCCTCCAAGAAGAAGAAGTGAAGCAAACAGTCTAATTGTATGAAGCTCAGGAACCTAAAGAAGACGATAACAATGAAGTAACAAGTTAACACGGATCATTTCTGCGGTTATCAAACCCGAAATAAATGATTAAGCCCGATCACATGATCCTGTTGTGCGTCCTCGATGTACGCATTTCTCTTCGAGTTTGAGCAGTTGTCAATTCGGGAGAACAATATATCAACACCTTCATTTCACCAAATGCTTTCCAGTTATCTAACATATAACCAATCAGCCCATAATGTACACATGCATCCAGCAAGAGTAGAGACGATGACATCCAAGTAACATGTTGAGTCACTGATTATCTCTACGGATGTCAACTCCGGAATAACTGATTAAGACCGATCAAGTGAACATGTTGTTGGTCCCTGATGTACACATATCTCTTCCCTGATGGGTGCGATCTCATCGAAATCATCATTACATTGTGTACATGAAGCAATAACCGGAAGAACTACCATAAATCATATAGAAGATGTCGATAAGAAATATCATCTCACGCTCCACATATTCTTCTCATATTTCTTCTTACAGACAGCTGAGTAAACATGTTGAGTCACTGATTATCTCTACGGATGTCAACTCCGGAATAACTGATTAAGACCGATCAAGTGAACATGTTGTTGGTCCCTGATGTACACATATCTCTTCCCTGATGGGTGCGATCTCATCAAAATCATCATTACATTGTGTACATGAAGCAATAACCGGAAGCACTACCATAAATCATATAGAAGATGTCGATAAGAAATATCATCTCACGCTCCACATATTCTTCTCATATTTCTTCTTACTGACAGCTGAGTAAACACATACCAAAAGTGTCAAGAGACCACTTACCCTAAATAGTTGGAATAATGCATCCTTCCCCCAAATAGTTGGAATGATACATCCTTCCCCCAAATAGTTGGAATGATACACCAAACGCAACGAACTAAACACTGAGTTTCTCTACGGTTATGACATATGTTTCCCCGGAATAACTTCAATATAGAAGAAGTATTAAGTTCATCACGTGTACTCATTGTGCATTTAGATGTATGTCTCCTTCCCCCTTGTTGGTTTTGATACCTCAGAATCAGCAAAACATAACACACTCATATCCATGAAATATTTTGAGAAGAACACAATAAGCTCAAATGAATCATGTGAAAATCAACTGCTATAGAAACTCTCTCTGACTATCTTAACCAACCCAGACGTAGACAATTTGACGTGACCACTGAAGAAGCAAACCCGATATACCAATCTTAAAACTAAGGATGAATTCCCCGCATTTGTATCTTAAGTTTGCACTAATGATGGAAGAACGGTGTCGAGAATTAATGCTTGAAGCAAATCTCTAAGTACCCAATACTCAACAAAAGTACGAGACAATAACACCTCTTGCGATTATCCACAACGACATCTGCGTGTGACACTGAGTAAAACAACGTAACTCCTTAAAGTGATAGTTAACCAGGTCTTCAACCATCCACCCCGACTGCTGGTAACTAGATAAACCAAGTCTTCAACTCAAATTCTTAAGCCCGAGCAAGTTATCAAATAAGAACACGCCTTTGTGAAAGTCAACTTCAATCTCAAATGAGTGATAAATGATTAACTCCGAAGTAATCAACTTGTGTCAAGTGCCCAACACATGAATAAACATACAATCAGATGTACATTGACCCACTGAATGAACCGGAACAAATGCTTCCTCAACATCAATGCATTCTTCCTAAAGGTATACATGTAGAAACTGATATGGAAGATTCACCAATGATGTCTTCGAGCGGATGAGGTAGTCATTTTCCTTATTGTTCATGTGGTTGATTTATTGCGTGCACAATGAGAGGAACAATAATCCGTGAAGATTTGGCAACAAATACCAAAGAGCGGATCATTATTCATGAACAATAATCCGTGAAGATTTGGCAAAGGAATACCAAAGAGCGGATCATTATTCAATAGTGCAACTACAATATCATGATAGTCATTATCAACGCCTTTTGAAATAACTGGAGATAAGGTTTCTTGAGAATTCCAAGAAGTACTTCTTAGATGGTGAACCAGTTGAGTCAGTAGGAACTGGAGCATGAGCTTCAGAAACTGGATGATCAACATTCGTTGGAGGTTGGAAGTACTCATCAAACATATCATGAAAAACAATGAATCCCAAATAGTATATCCCAGTTATCCTTAGTGAGTGAAGACATTAGGCGTTGGAGAGTCGTATGACCATAACTCAAGCATCCATCAACATGTAGTATATTTCTTCTTCTCCCCCTCAAAAATTGCAAATGAAGTTTGCCATTTTTGATTGATCAAGTGAATAAGAATGTATACCAATGAACGGAGATCCACTTGAAGATTGAATGAGCATGGAAAAACATGAAGCTTGTTGATGAAGAATGTCGATGAGAATGGTCATAAAAATGAAGATTTCTCTTCTTCTGAAGATAAAGCGCACTGAGGCGTACACTTTTCTTTTCTTTGAGGAACGGGGCTTGAAGTGTTATCTGCAGACGCCATAGTGTTGAAGTACGAGGCCCGGTGATGTGAACAGACGTCATAGCCGAATGAATATCAAGATTGAGTTACTTGAATCCGTGAGTTATGAGATATCAATCCATTTGTAATCCATACTTTAAGCCAGTCCATGTAGTGAAGGATCGAAAGTATCTGCAAATTGAGTAAGGACTACCAGCACTAATATTACAAACTTGATTGCATATATTTTGGTTAGTGACATTAGTATCCAAACCCTTTGGGGTTTCACAGTCAACCTTGATTTTGTCATCGGTAAACAACTTTCCGGTAGGCATCCACCTAAGTCCAACATCCTTAAACATTTTACCAGAAGGAATCCACTTATGGCAAGGTCTAGGATTGGTGACATTCTTATGCACAGTGGAAGACTTATCGTTATTCCTAGACTCCAAATATTTAGCAGTTGGGATCCATCTAGGCGAAGTTTTGGGTTTGTTTTGCTTCATAACATGTTGAACCTTAGCCATAAAGGTAGTGTTAGTGGATTGTACCTTAGCATGTGAATTAGGAAAATGTTTCTTATTCGGAAAAGACTCAGAATTTCTAGTTTCATTTTCTACATGCTTAGCATTCTTCTTCATATAACTACTCTTAGATTCAAGCCAACCCCTAGTCTTTTGAGAGTTCCTAGGTAATGGTTTACTACTACTAGCAGTGCCTTGAAATCTCGTGGAATGCATCACCCTAGGTCTTGCACCTAAAATTCTGTCTTTTCGAATCTGTGCCTTTTTCCTAGCTTCTTCTAGATAATAGTTCTTCCACAAGTCATTCATATCATATGAATTCTGTGTTTTAATGCTTGGTTTTGACACTATTTTCGAACTATTCCTACAGGTGCTGGGAGTAGAAGAAGCTACTTGTTGAGGGTTAACAGAGCTAGAAGCATTATTCTTAGGTAGCTTAGGTGAAGTGACTGGTTTTGACAAAACTTTTATCGCATCAACTTGGGAGGCAAACCGTGTTTTTGAAAATTTTGGTCTTTCGGATATAAACGCAGTAGGCTGCCTAACAACGGACCGGTTTCTAATGGGATGAGAAACTGGTTTCCCCAAGGTTGATGGTTTTGTAAACTTAGTGTTCACACTTTTCCCTACAGTTTTCCTAAACTCATTTTTTAAGGCAACAATAGCGAAACTCTTTTCCTGAAGTTGAGCTTTGAGTTCATCAATTTTTTCTATCAAAGAATTTGTTTGTTCCATTGACTGAGTTTTAGATTCTTTGACAGAGTAACTTAGTTCTATGTGATGCATTTTTAAAGACTCATTTTCCTTTAGTAATTTGGCTACACAAACTGCTAATTCATCATTTCTCATTTGAATATCATAAATAGCATTAACATCAGAATTACTTGCAACCAAATTACTTTTCACATGCATACCAGAAATATGTTTCTTCAAATTGTTGATAGTCGAGTTTTTGGGTTGAAGCTGAGCTTTTAAATCGTTTATTTCAAAAAATTCATGAAATTCAGGAAATTCCGGATTTTTACATGGTTTCTTAGTTTGAAAACTTTCCTCCTTTCTTTGTATTGCAATTTCAAGAGAAATGCAATGTTTTTCAAGTTTTGAGAATTTGTTTGAAAGTTCATCAAAAGCCTTTTTATCAACCATATCATTTGTTTTGAAACACTTAATCTCACTCAGCCTTAGTTACAGAACATTTATCAAAGTCATGTTCAACATAATGATCAGTTTGTTTAAGTACTTTAGCAGATGCACTATGTTGAACAGTAAAGGGTACCTCATTACATGACACCTGTTCATTTATCAGTCTAATATCTGTATCCACATCATGTGTAACAAGAGTCACTGAACTACTGGCTATTTCAAGCGTATCTATCTCAGAGCCTCTGTATTCAGTGTCAACTGATCTATCATCTGGTGCTTTACCCGACTCAACACAACAATCTTTTGATTTTGCCCGACATTCATTCCCTTTTCTGATTTCTGCATCAACTTCTTATGTGTTAGGAGTAACTGAACAGCTGGTTTCATCATTATTTGTTGTCTCTGACATTCTGCATTCAGCAACACCCGATTCTTCAACTGATACATTACCCAACTTATCACAACTATCTCTCAACTGCACTAGACACTCATCCACTTTTTCATCTTTCTGAGTAACTTCCTCAATATACTTCTCCACATTATCCATGAGATGGATAAGTGTCTTTATGAACACGCTAATTTCCATTCCAGTGTGTCTCTTGAAAGACATTTCATTCATGTCTTGATCATAGTCTGATGTGAATTCCCCACAAATGAATGACTGAAATTGTTTGTGGATCACTTGAAGTGCAACAATGGAACTATCCTTTTGAACCTTCTCTTTGTCAAGTTGTAGCTCCAATTGTTCTAAATTTAATAGCAAAGTTCCTATTAATGTGGATACGTCCTGACGGAAAAGGGCATTACATGTTCGTTCCATTGTTATGGAAAGAAGTAACATGAGGTGAGAGTAAAGTTGCTGAAAGGGCACAATGCATCATTCTTTTTGCATGGCATTCTGTAGCATGAGCAGGTGCAAATCATATTCATTGGACTCAGAGCATGAAGAACTCAAATCATCATTGATTGATTCCATCATCAGTAACCGTTCAGTATAGCTAATATTCTCATGGTTGTCTACAGCATCATACAGTTTGAGTACTTCAAATCATGAATCGAGTGTAAGACATGATATTGATGTATACACGGGATTTTACAAGTCTGTGATTTAAACCGAGAAATAGAATCTTTCACGGTATTTTACTAAAATCAAGACCAAACCTTTAAGCAATGACCAATGGAATGTGTTAAGATGACTGATGGATCGACACAATGATAGACAATTGTGTGTTAGGGCATATGATTGTTTGTGGGATTAGCAGAGATGTTGTTTGGTTGAGATTTGGATTGGTTAATCCCCGTTTCTCACGGTCGTTTTGATGGGTAGAACGCTGAAAACGGAGTTACGGTTCAAAAGTTATGGCCGTTTGAAGTTTTGTTGGGAAAAAGTCAACTTTTGGTCAAACCGCTTCAATCAACTCGCATCCAGGACAACTCGCTTCCAAGACAACTCGCTTAAACGACAACTCGCTTAAGGCACAACTCGCATAAGATGACAACTCGCTTCCAAAGCAACTCGCTTAAACGACAACTCACTTAAGTTACAACTCGCATAAGCTGACAACTCGCATAAGCTGACAACTCGCTTCTAAGGTAACTCGCTTAAACGACAACTCGCTTAAGATACAACTCGCTTAAAAGTCAACTCGCTTCCAAAGCAACTCGCTTATGAACAACTCGCTTCTGGTACGTCGAATCTGGACAAGTCGCAGTCAAAAACTGACAACTCGCATAAAGAAAAGCAATCCGAGACTCAACTCGCTTCCAAGAAATATTCAAAAAACACCACTTTTCAATCCAAAAACAACCCAACCACGATGATTCAAGCCTTCCAAATCAAAACCTAAACACTTATAATGATTATAAACACAAAAGTACAATCAAAATCTAAACTTTAACACTAGAGATGATCCAAATGATGCAAAATACTCTAAACTCATTCAAACCCAAAAACCTTATGAAAACTACTAGAAATCCAAGCACATGAAAGATGAGTGATCAAACCATGGCTCTTGATACCAATTGTAACATATTGGATTTCACAATCCCACAAATAATCACATATAGGGTCGAATTCAATAAGAGTTTAGAGAGAGAAAGTAGAGGGATGGGAGGCTTTCTAGAGAGAGAAAGTGAAAGAAAACATAGAAGGTTAGATTAGAATTAGAAAAGCTCCAACCCTCTACCTTGGGAGGTAGAGGGTATTTATAGTTACATACAATACGCCTTCCTGTCGGGCTGTGGATCAGGCATACAGTGGGTAAAGACCAGTCCTTCCTCCACAGTGTTGTACTAAGCTAAACTACGCTAATAACTAATCTAATAAACAGTAAATAACTAAATGTCTACGAGCTAACTTGTGCTAGTCTATAGTTGGGGTGACCGACACTTCACATGAAATTTCTAATTCCTAACAAAATTGACAATAATTATGAAAAGAGGAGTTAATTTTATCATCGTTAAATTAATATACAAACTTGAAAGTGGAAAACGCCCAAAATAATTTCACAAAATAAAAAACCCTAAATTAAACCTAAACCTTGATTAGTATAAACTATTTAACCTCAGAAATTAAACATAAACACCAAGAAAGTGGAAAACGCCCAAAATAATTTCACAAAATAAAAAACCCTAAATTAAACCTAAACCCTGATTAGTATAAACTATTTAACCTCAGAAAATAAACATAAACACCAAGAATAACGAACCTAGGCAAAAACTAAAGGGAAAAAACATGCAACCTAGTATCTAATCTTCCAAACAGCAAAGCTGTCGAAGCTTATTTGGATCACAAATAATTGATCGACCAAACTTCAATTAGAGAAATTATACAATATATGAAGCAAGAAAAAATATGTGGAGCAAAGAAAGTGATCACCTGTAGCACCGAACAAATGGCAAAAGCCCATCCACAAAAGCAATAAAAAAAAGGATTGTTGGTACGTCCAACTGTAGCCCCCTCACAATCGCCTGTACCAACAAAGAAATTCATTTTATTTGGATCAAAAAATCGCCGGATAATTTTCTGGAGGCACACCCGATCGGATCTAAAAGGTAAACGTATCGTGTGAGTGAAGATGAATAGGGAATGGGTCGGGTAATGTAAAGAAACTAACCCAAGGGGCCCGGCTAAAAGTAAAAATACCCACAACACTATTCATAAGAAGGCCCAATGAATGTAATGTAGATAAATGTCGACCATCAATATACCAAGGGTTCGGTCTTTTATTTGTGAGAGGCTTCGTGGTTCAAGCAATGGAAAAATGGTGGCCGTATAAATTTTCTTAACGAGTATGTCTGCGTTAGATGATATGACAAAGGAAACGAGGTTGAGAAGGAAATGTGACATGTCACTGTTGTATCAACAGTACCGAGAATGATCAATCAAACTTACTTGATGCTCAATGTTTTATAAAATTGTGTATTTTGAGGAACAAGTTTTCTAAGTTATAATATTGTAGGACCTTAGATATATCAACCTATTCACAAACCCACTTAACGAACACAAGTATAACCACTTGAAACCACGAACACAATATGCGTAAAGAAGAAAGATTAAGAAAGGAAAGATGGTGACTTGAATGATATAAGAATCGTGTATGTTATGCGTATGAACATGATAGAAAGATGAAAACAATAAGATGTTATATTGCTCCAAAGAAAACACACACACACACACACTTTCAAGCACACCCCTCAAATGAGACTTTGAGGGGTTTATATAGTACAAGACATAAACGCCCTAATGGGCTTTGGATGGGCCTCGTGGACTTGGATTGGATAACAAGAGATAAAAGGCTAGCTTAACATAACTATTAGCCAATTAGCTTATCCCAATCCACGAGCCCGTTGACTATTCTATCACGATATCTAACACGCGTTACAAAGTTCCTAACCGTGAATGACCATCACTTCTAATAAAACTATTAAGGCTAATAATCTCCCCCTAAGGGGTGGTCATTCAAATGATGCTCCACTTGATTAGGTCTTTACTTTTCTTGAGCTTGAACTTTGTCTGTAGATATAGAATAGTCTTGAATCTTTGTTTCTTCATGCTTTGTGATCAATTAATGTGGTATAGAGCCATGGAAATGCTTTGTCAACTTCTTTGGTTAGGTGTCTCCACGTCTTTCTCCACTTCTTTCTCCACCATGCTCACACTTCTATTTGAATTTTCCAATGAAGTGAAGTTCTCTAGTCTTTAAACTTTGTAGATTCTTTGACATTGACGAAGAATCATCTTTCACTTTTTGTTTCCTTTGATATTGATGAGAACTTTCATGTGTTGTTGGTATGAGCATGTGGAGTATCTGCACGATCAATCCGCTCCGGAGCTTCCATAAGAAGAAAACATAAAACAGTTTAGTAATAAGCGGATTCGGCACTTACAAGTTTGAATTTTGAGGGTGTTAACAGCATAGTGTGAAAACACGTCTCTAATTCTCACAAGGCCGTTCTGAACTGAGTCCCACAAGTAAGATAACACGATATACCGAAGTACACCTACAGTTCAGATGAGTCGCTAAGGTACACCGAAGCATCACCCCACGACTGTAGACCATTTGAGACACACTAAGCGTAATCCACGGGGAGTTACCGAAGCGACCTGCTGTCTGGGCTGTTGATGTTGACCACGGTAGGAGTTTCCATTCAAATACTGAGGATCACAGATGTGAACCTCTCATAAATGTTCTCGACAGATTGCGAAGATCTGTGAAGGACTCGATAACGTACCACTGTTGTTCTTATTGTTGAACGACAAGTAGTGAAATGTCAAGTGTACCTAAGAGATCTTTTGATGAATTTCGTGGCTCTAGACTCAATAGTGCATTTTGGTTTTCCTGAGCGGAGACTAGGGAGAGGGTCTCCTTCTTCAATACCAGCAATCTCTAAGAGAAAGCCGATAGTTTACGTAGGGTTCCCTGTGAGAATGAAACAAGCTTCTGTTGAGAGAGACTTGAGTGGCTAAAAAGGTTTAGTGCATGCGTCACTGGGTCCATGACGACTTTTAATCTTCAATACCGGTGTCATCTAGTGACAACCAGTAGCATATAAATTGAACCCGTTTCCTCTAAGTTGAATAATCTAAAGGGCTATTTCTTTTCACCCTTTTCTTTGCATTTCTTTTTAATTCTTCAACTCCTTCTTTCTCCAATTCTCATTTTCTCCTTTTTATAATCATACCTAAGGACTTCTAATTCTAACTATTGGTAGTGTCCTTGGGTAGATCCCTCCGGCTCTGGCGGATCATAGGACGAATATTCCTATCCTTAGACACCTTATAACTCCATGACTGTCCTATTGTTGCCATAAAACCATTTTTCTTGAAAATCTCTCAGAGTGTTTATGATTGAAAACATGTTTGAGATACTCTAAGAGTTTTATATTTTCAGAAACACTCCCCCTTCACATGTGCTTATATTTTGACAAAATCAGCACATAGAGGGTAGAATTCGCACTTTTTGAATTGATCGGCTCATGATAGACAATTCCCCACGAGACACGTTACGTTGCATAGTTAAAGAGTTCCATTGTCAGTTTTTAGGTGACAACTAGCTCTAATAACTAACTTGAAGTTGTAAACACTCCTTGAAAAGGAGGTTAGACCCATGTAAGTTCATGTCTATCACAAGTTTCTCGAGATGGTACATTTACTGACTTTGATTCGCGTCAATTCATTTGTTCTGACTGAGTCGAGCTCATTTTGAGATTCAAATACAGATCATTAAACTTTTTGATCACATTTTAATCACGTCTTCTCCCCCTCAAAAATAGCATATTCGTGATATTTTTTATATCAACGGATTAAACATCATTTTTAGAATCTTTTGGGGAGACAAACATATTTGATATAAGCATGAATTTGGAATATTTTAGTTTTATACTCCCCCTTTAATAAAGCATAATCAATTAAAGGGTTTGAGAGGGAGTTATCTTGAGCACAAAATATTTTGAAAGATTTTGAAAAATCTTTTTGAACAATATTGAAAAGGTGCTCAAGATGATGATGATTTCTCACCATTTTTAAATGTAGTGCACTGAAGCGTACTCTAGTGATTTTCTTTAAAAGCACGAGTTTTGATTTGAAAATAATCAAAAGTCATCATTTTAGTCCGGTTTCGCAAATCTTGAAGTATACGAAAGCAATTTTATGAAGAAATTTTGAGAAACGACATGTTTTAGAAAACATAGTAAAGAACTCTCGCTCAAGCATCGTACATACCCGATCATTGTTGAATGACATTTCTAGAAACGCATGAATATCGATTATCGAGAGACATGTCGTGAGAAGAATATTTTTGGATTTTTGATTTGATATTGTTTTTGAATTTTTGAAAGTTTTATATTTTTGTATTTTGCTTTTGATGGTTTTTCAAGTTTTGTATTTTGTTTTTCAAAAATATTTACAGCGAAGCTTTTTGGAAAATCATTTTCAAGACGATTCGAGAAGACGTTCTAACTCCTCAGGGGTTAGGCTTCGCATTCCAATTCGTCGAACTAAATCGTTAAACCTTTCTTTTGGAAGGGCTTTAGTAAATAGATCGGCGAGTTGGTAATCTGCCTTCACGAAGAATAATTCAACAGCATACCATTTTCGTACTCTTTGATGAAGTGATAGCGGACACGAATGTGCTTAGTCTTTGAGTGATGAACAGATTGCATGATATGGCTATGGCACTTTTCGAGTCACAATACATAGGTATTTTATCGAAAGTAAAGCCATAATCTTTGAGTTGTGTTCTCATCCATAGAACTTGAGCACAACACGCAGATAGAGACACATACCGCTTCAGGGCGGTTGAAAGTGCAATACAATCTTGTTTCTTTGAAGACCAACTTACTAACTTTTCACCCAAAAATTATGCTCCTCAGGATGTACTTTTTCTTGTAACTTGATCACTGCGTGGTCCGCATCACGAAAAGGCAATTAGATCAAATCCGGTTTCCTTCGGATACCAAAGTCCCATGTGAATGGATGTCTTCAATCCGAAAGATCCTTTTAACCTCTTTGAGGTGCAGGTCGGTAGGCTTTTCTGGAAACCGTGCTAATAAGCAAACAACAAAATGAATATCTGGTCGACTAGCGTAGGGTACATGAGAGAACCTATCATGCTCCGATATTTCTTCGGATCAATAGGTTTCCCAAACAAATCGGCTCCAATTTTTGGTGAAGTTACCATTGGTGTTCCGACCGAGTCACAATTATCCATACCATGATTTTTCAAAATCTCAGTTGTATATTTAGCTTGATTTATAAAAATTCCACGAGGGAACTGATGTATTTGTAAACCAAGAAAGAATTTAAGTTCCCCCATCATGGACATTTCAAATTTGCTTTTCATGAGATTTTCAAAATGTTTTGAAAGATTCGGATTAGTGGACCCAAAGATGATTTCGTCCACATAAATCTGCACAATCAAAATGTCGTTTTTGCATTTTTGTGTAAACGGAGGATCAACTGCTTCCTTTGGTGAAATTGTTTTGGATAAGGAAAGAGGACAGTTCTTCATACCACGCTCTCGGAGCTTGTTTCAAACCATAGATTGCCTTTTTGAGTTTGTAGACGTAGTCTGATGTTCCATGTCTACTGAAGCCTTCCGTCGACTCACGTACACTTCTTCTTTGAGTTCCATTCAAGAACGCGCTTAATGTCCATCGATAAACCGTGATGTTTTTGTGAGCGGCATAGGCTAAGAATATCCTGACCGCTTCAAGTCTACCGGCGCGAATGACTCCTCTCAATCTATCCTTCCTCTTGTCTATATCTTTTGGCCACAAGACGAGCTTTGTTGCGAATTACAGTCATCTCTTCATCCCTTTTGTTCTTCCATAACCATTTGAGATCAATGACGCGAATGTCAATTGTTCTTGGAACCATTTCCCAAGAGTCATGTAGACGGTATTGGAGAAGTTCCTCCTGCATCGCTTCTATCCATGCGGGTTCTGCCAATGCCTCGCGAATGTTCTTTGGCTCTATATTGCTAATCGAGCAAAGGTAAATGCATAAGTCGCAATCGGTGGCAAGTTGGCGTCTCGTCTGAATTGGCCGTGAAGGTTCACCAATAACTTGTTCAATTGGGTGGTCTTTTGTCCACTTCAGAGTAGAAGGATACCGTTGGTTATACGTGTGCGAGTTAAATGGTTCTCGTAAGCTTGAAGATGATTCACGATTCCGTGGCGAACGAGTTTTCAAATAAGTCTTCATCTAACGTTGCATCGATCTGGTTTTGGTTTTGCTCATCAACTGCTGGTAGAATGGGTGCAATAACCGTAGTAGATGTAGATGATGTAGATGGAGTTGGTGCATTGGTTTCGACCGTTGTAGATGCATCTTCGGTTGGTGGTGGTGGAAGATTTTGAGCGGGTGTAGCGGAATGATGGTTTGATGCATTTGTCGACGTTCCACCATAGTATTCATCGAACATTAACTCGAAGAAATTCTCCCATTCTTGTTCTCTAGGATTGTCAAAGCGAGTTGATTGAGCTCTTTGAGGTACGAGTCCTAAACTGATGTGTCCAGAAGTCTGCGGGTTTAGTGGGGGTTCTAGAGCGAGTCTCTCAGAAGCCATATGTGAAAGTTCATCAAAATTCACATTCATCGTCTCCATGATCCTCCTAGTTCTTCTATTATACACCCTGAATGCCCTCGAGTTATCTGAATATCCAATGAAGATTCCAATATCACCTTTTGCTTTCAGTTTTCCAAGATCTTCTCTGTCATTCGTAGGATAGCACAAAGCGCCAAACACGTGAAAGTAAGAGATATCTGGTTTTCTGTTGTTCACAAGCTCATATGGGGTTTTATTGAATCTTGGATGGATTAGGGATCGGTTACTGTGTGAAACAAGCAGTGGCAACATCATCAGCCATAGAAATAACGGTGCACTAGAATAGATTAGCATTGTGCGAGCAGCTTCCACAAGAGTTCTATTTCTTCTTTCAACTACCCCATTCTGCTGTGGAGTTCTAACAAACGATGTCGATGTGTAATTCCAACATCTTCAAAATAAGCTCTTAACTCCGATTTTTGAATTCATTGCCGTTGTCGTTCTTACAACCCTTACTGGAGTTTGAAGAAGTACTTGAATTCGTTTTAGAAAGGTGATGATGATGCATGGTGCTTCGTCTTTTGATCTCAGAAACCTAACCCATGTATATCTCGAATAATCATCGACGATAACAAGAATATACTTTTTCCCATTAATGCTTTCAACTCTCATTGGGCCACATAAGTCCATGTGCAACATATGTAACTTTGTTTCCGAACTAGGTACGGATTTAGGTTTATATGATGCTCTTTTGCTTTTTCCTTGTTCGCATGATGGACATAGGTGATCCTTGGTGTATTTGAACTTTGGATGTCCGTTGACGATGTTGTCTTTGGTAAGATTGTTGATGGTGTCAAAATTGAGATGGGATAACCTTCTATGCCACAACCAGGACTGTGTTCCAGATGCTTGTGTCATAAGACATATTGGTGATGAAAAGGCCATTTGATTGATGTCGATAGGATACAAGTTTGTATCACGATTCCCGTTAAGAGATCGATGCCATCCAAGTTTCTAACGATGCAAGCATTTTTCCTAAAAGCAACCTCTAAATCTGCATCACAAACGCCGACTGAAAACAAATTGCGTCCCAACCCTTCGACATAGTAAACCCGAGTGATCAAATAATTTCCAAAGGTAGATCTCCATAACCCATGATAGCTGCTACATGATCATTTCCAAAACGCACGGTTCCCATGAATTTCAGACGAAATTGATCAGCAGCTTCAGATTCTAGGTCATGTGCTTGGAGCAACCCGAGTCGACGATCCAAAGACATATTTCGATAACCGCCAAGATACAGAAGAAGAAGATTTTGGAAACCGTGTTGATTTTGGTTCCTTTGGGTTAGAGGTAAAATCCTGATCACACTCAAAGAGATTTGCTACCTGGAATTTGGTTTATCACTCATAGTACCATTCTGGAGTGTGAAAGTTCTACCTGTGGGTTTCCAAATATCATCCCTAAAGTAAATAGAGGAATTACTATGTTTTAATGCATGATGTACAAGTAAATATGTAATTAAGTTGGTTGAGACTGTATAAATGCTAAGCTATGGTTCTTGTCAAGTGTAAAGCCTTTTTGCAACTAGTCTTCCTTTCGTTTGCGTAAGTTCTTTTTGGAACGTTCTTCTTAACATGCTTATCATTCACATTCTTAGAAACACAATCATCGTGAACATTAATTAAAGATTTCTTGCAAGTTAAACAAAGAGATTCAACACATTCATTAGACTTAGCAAGTTTCATAGGTTTAGTACATTCAGATGAAATGTCTTTCTTATTCAAAAGCGGTAAATTCCTAGGTTGTTCTTCTACTTTCTTCTCTTTATTCAAGCTACTACTCTTAGAGGCAGTCGAGACTTTATTGTTCCTTGTATTGCTCTTAGGCTTTAGTCTGCTGCTCCTAGAGGTGCTTTCTAGTCCTGTAGAAGGTAAGGCACACGCATTAGGATTCACATTTTTATGAAGGGAGGTGGTTTCAGCTTTCCTAGTCTCTTTAGAGTGCTTTTCTAAACTTATGTCGTTTGTTCCATATGTTTTAGATGTGGAGGCAGACGCATTAGTGGTACTCATCTTAAAAAGGCCAGGTGCTAAAACTTTTGGTTTCTCGATAACCGCTTTTCCTTTATCAACATTATGTTTAGGTAGGGCAGGTGGAGTGATTGGTTTTGATGAAATATTTTTCTCATTGACTTTTGGAGGAGGCATAGAAATAGACATTTTTGGTTTGGAAACCGGTTTGGGAACATTTGCTTTCTCCTCGGTCAATGGTTTTGTAATAACATATTCACTTGCCTTTCCTTTTTGACTTTCCAGCTGAGTCCTCAAAAGATCATTTTTCGCTTTCATGTCATTGTAGGCACGCTCATACGACATTTTGTCATACTTGCATTCCTCAGTTTTTCGATCAAGTTGTTTAAAATATGAGACATTTTCTTTTCAAGTTTTTCAAGAGCTTTTTCATATTTTGAAACAATTTCGAGGTATCGAGACTGGAGTCTTTCATGGTCTTCAACAGAATATGTTTGTAAAATGATGGACATAATATCAGTAGTCAGAACATCTTCGAAGAGAGAATCATTTAACTTTTCCAAAACTTTGATTTGTTCAACACTTTCATTAGCTTGCTTTACCAGGGATTTATGGTTCTTGACAAAGTCAGCTGTTTCTTTCAAAAAGGCTTGTTCAAAATGAATTACCCTTGAGTTGATGTTATTCAGCTGAGGGGCAATTTGAGTTTCAAAGAACTTTTTATTTTCATTATCAAAACTATTAAACCAGATGTTTGTTGTAATATTGGTTTTAGTTTTAATAGTCTCTTGAAGATCCGCAATTCTAGTTTTCACATTTTCTAAAATACTTCGCGCATCACTTGTGTTAAAAGGATTGTTTGAAGACATTTGTTCAATGTTCGAAAGAGATTTGGAGACAACAACTGGTTTTGAAATTGATTTTGAAACTGGTGTTGACACTTTGTTTGAAACACTTGGTGTGGTGGAAAACGTTGATTGTTCTTTATGAGAAACAAACGAAATACCATTAATTTTGTTCCATTTGTTATAATCAATTGGTTTGATTTCGGATGTTTTTGTTTCATTTTTGATCTACTCTCCTGAGATAGTTCCAACGTTTCAAGAGAATCATGTACAATTATGGGTGCATGCAAAGGTTTTCCATTGTTCAACACATTCCGTTCTTTCGAGCTTTCTTGAGGAACAAGGAGGTGTGTTACCAAGAGCCATTTTTGAGTAGTATGAAAATGGATTAACTTGATTACAAAGCATCTTGTTTGTTTTAGCGGAATGACCCGTTGTAAGAAGCAAATTTTCCAATTTTTTAATAGTTTCATTTTTATCCAGAATTTCATCAAGAAGAGAATCTTCTCGTTTTGGAAAATCAGCAATCAACTGTTTCTTCTCTTTTTCAAGATCGAAAACATGCTTTTGTTTAGAAAGTTAATCGTTTAGTTCAGAAATTTCCTTGTTTAAAGATTTTATTTTCAAGTTCAAATTCACATCAAGTGTGTCATACTTGATTTGCAATTGTTTTTTCTTAAAACAGAATCTCGATAACCAATTTCTAATTCTGATACTTTGTTTGTATGAAATTCAAAGGCTCTTACGTTCTCTTTGTAACTCTCAAGCTCAGCGGTCAATTTAGCATTGCGCCTTAACTTCAGCGATTGACCGTTCTAACTTTCTCAATTTCAATGCCACAATTATTGATTAATGATTCAAAGTAAGCACGTGTTTCCTCATCAGTCTCAGTATTTTGTACCACACAGCCTCCACTAGGATCCACATCTGGAGTTTCAGAGTTAGTATTGCTACAACTCGGATTGTCCAGTTATGTATCATAAGTAGGTGCTGGCGTCACAGAATGCTGTTCGTCATGAGTAAGCACATCAAATATGACATTGTTATAGCATGGATCAATGATTGGTACCTCGAATCTGCGTTGGCGTCATAGACGGAGGTGCGTCCGAGTCGTCGTACTTAGTCTCCTGAATTTGCCATGAAGATGCGGTTCGCATTGATTTCCTCGAGGTCTTCCAATCATCCATAATAGCGAAAAATCATTTTCCTCAGACTCAACTGCATCCCCGCTTTTTTGCTTCGTTAACAGAGATAGCTTTCCGAAGAAACTCATCATTCTTCTTTTGTGGCTTAGTGGGACAGTTCCTTACCGTGTGACCCACTCCTTGACAGTTGTAACACTTAACCTAATTTCCCTGATTCACATTTCCATAATTCCCAACGACTGGAGCTGCAACATTCCCATTCTGATTACCCACTGCTCTATTCCCAACATTCTGTCCCATCTGATTTCCAACATTCCGACCCAACTGATTAACCGATCTTCCGAATCGCCTGATTACCCATACTGAAATCCATAGCATATCCTGTTGATTCCCAATAACTCCAACCATTTGTCATTGATTACCCATATTCACACCCCGGCTGATTACGCAATTTGCTTGCTGCAGTGTTTGATGAAATACTTTGGTTGTTGTTAGTTGGTGTGGAATAGCGACTTCTGAATGCTTTACCCAAGAAAGAAAATGCTTGTAACAAAGCTTCTTCTTGTTCGTTTCAAGATCGCTGATTCCTTGTTCCGGTATTGTGGATACTATTATTGTTGAATGACTTGTTGTTCTGGTGGATAGAATTGTTGTTGAGGGATAACAACTTGTGGTTGAGAAATGTATTGCTGCAAGTTGTTGTTAGTGGAAGATGATGAAGCTTGTTGTTGTGTATTCACTGTAGGTTGACCCTTTGCAATGAGTGTCAATGGATCGTGATTCTTTGCCAATCTTTCTTTCTTAACTTCATTGACTTCAGCTTGGTTTTGTTTCAGAAAATCGTTTAGTTGATCAAAATTCACCTGATGTAAGTCCTTTGTTTGGTTGACAATAGTGACATATCGTCCCCATTCTTCGGAAGATTGTTCAGAACTTGATATTTTGCACGATAGTTCTGGGTGCCAACTTGTTTCTAATAAGCTCATTCATCAAAGTGCAAAACCTTCCATAGTAGGATTCAATGGATTCTCCCGAGTTGAAGTGAACTTTTCCCATTCGGTTAGCGACTTGTTCTCCATGTCTTGTTGACCAATTGCTGTTCCATGACAAAGCCGTCTAACACGTTCCCACATATCAAAAGCAGTTTCCACGACTATCTCACATGTAGCAAAGATGTCTATTAGTAAACCCAGTTGGACAATATGAATTGCCATGTCATCTGCATCGACTTGTTTCTGATCCTCTTCAGTGTATTCTGATTCGTTTTGATCACGAGAAGATGGTGGGACGGGAGGTGTTGCATCAACATTTCCAGGGATTTGGACTTGTCGAGGCTTGAAGGGTCCATTTCGTAATGGATTGAATCATGAGTTTTCCATTAGGTTTGGTCTTGATGTAACGAAGCATACGACTTGTCCATTGAAGATAACCACCTTTTTCCAACATAGGAGGACAGTTTTCGGCACCGGCTGCATGAATGTCTTGTTGAGTTGCCATTGATGAAGGTATGTTATGAAAAAGTTGATGTAGGATCGGTTCAACGATAAAGGATTTGTGTTTAATGAAGATTAAGCTCGGTTGTTGTAGTGAAGATTTGCTCTAAAAACTTAAAAACCTCAATAACTTCTGTTCGGAGCATTTTTAGGACTTGAGGGTTGACCCTTTAGTTCATTCGGCGTGCCAATCTCCTCGATCTCACGGTCGTTTTGATAGGTAGAACGCTGAAAATGGAGTAACGGTTCAAAAGTTATAGCCGTTTGAAGTTTTGCTCAAAATCTTACTCGTAAACCGGTTTTTAAGCGTAGAAATTAGTGCTTATGCATAGGATTGCTTATGCGTAGGATTCTTATGCGTAAACAGTATCTTACGCGTAACCTTTAGGCTTAAGCGTAAGCTTATGCGTAAACAAAAATGCTTAGTCGTAAAAACCTTACGCGTAAGTGTGAGCTTATGCGTAGAGTGTTACTCGTAAGTGTTTATACTTATGCGTAAACTTAGGTTTAAAACCAAAAATCCTTTACACTGTCACAGCGTAAACGATATCCACAAGTCGAAGTGTTCCACACACTTATCCAAGTGAGGGAAGCACTGAGTAACTGTTGTTGCACGAAGATGGTTCACCAAAAAGTTATGCGTAGAAAACTAGGGTTTTGACTTTTTGACCTTTACGCGTAAAAAATTCCCAGCGATTCAAACAATTTCTCTTGCACAAACAGCCTTAAAAACACTCAAATAACACAAAATTTTTGACCTTTTTCACCCAAAGTGCTTAGATAGCTTATGCGTAGAAACGTACAACCCAATACACACGAGTTTAAAGCTGATGAAAAGCACGTAAAGCTTCGAACTTTTTTCCAAAACTAGACTCTTTAACACTATAAAAACCTTAAACCATAAGAATCTTGAAGATTTTAGTGCAAAAAGTAAAGCTTTAAGCAAGATAACTTTGAGAACGAGTCTACGCGTAACCACTACACAAAAAACTTCAACCAAACACTCCTAAACCATTGTTAGGCAATTGATACCAATTGTAGGACCTTAGATATATCAACCTTATCACAAACCCACTTAACGAACACAAGTATAACCACGTGAAACCATGAACACAATATGCGTAAAGAAGAAAGATTAAGAAAGGAAAGATGGTGACTTGAATGATATAAGAATCGTGTATGTTATGCGTATGAACATGATAGAAAGATGAAAACAATAAGATGTTATATTGCTCCAAAGAAAACACACACACACACACACTCTTTCAAGCACCCCTCAAATGAGACTTTGAGGGGTTTATATAGTACAAGACATAAACGCCCTAATGGGCTTTGGATGGGCCTCGTGGACTTGGATTGGATAACAAGAGATAAAAGGCTAGCTTAACATAACTATTAGCCAATTAGCTTATCCTAATCCACGAGCCCGTTGACTATTCTATCACGATATCTAACACGCGTTACAAAGTTCCTAAACGTGAATGACTATCACTTCTAATAAAACTATTAAGGCTAACAAATATAAATACATGAAGCACTTTAAACTGCCCAAAAGAAATATTGAAGGATAAAAGACTCAAGTTGACACCCATTACATCACTTTTCTCTCATATAAATACAAGTTGTACTTGCTGATTTGAATTAGCCTAAAACCAAGACAACTGCAAAATTTTATCACACAATCTTTAAAACTGTAGCAGTAAAAAAAGGGTAGGAGCTTAGCGAAACAATATCAAAGAATAACAAACTCCACATGCTAATAATTTTCAAAAGAATTCTAGGTTTTTAAAAGTACCTCAATCTTTATTTAGCACGCTAAAGACATGAATAAATTTGTTATGAACATTAAATGTGCATGCTTAATCAAAATAAAATACAAATGATTAATTAATATATTTAATCATCGATATTTATGCTTTTTCTTTTCTTGGGTGTTGGATTTTGCTATGCGCCACCCGAATAAACTTTTATAATCTTAGAAATTTTCTTTTACACAAAACAATTTTCTTACCCAATCAAATTTCAAAATGTAGTTTCAGGATTCGTAACAATGAAAATGTTGGAAATTGATATCAAAGCATACGAAAACATAAATAACTAACATAAACTAGCTACTTACGTTTCTTATCAATATCTATGTAATTATTGAAATCCGTTAAGCCATAAAGTAACACATAAAGAAAAACCTTCATAGGACTCATGCTATATTTACTTACTCTTTTTATTGGATTAAAGCTTATAGGCTAATTAAAATAAGACATTTGACATATGTCTTTTAATCACAACTCAGGCTAATTAAAATAAGACATTTGACATATGTCTTTTAATCACAACTCAGTGGTTAGACATCCTATTATTTTCAAATGAGGTCTCAGGCTCTCATGTAGTCATGTTCAAACCCCATTAAATACATATTTGGATGTAACATGTACTCCGTGTTACATTCACATTTTTATTGCATTATAAAGCTTAGGTAAAATAAAATCAAACATTTGACATGTGCTTTTTACCACCACCGGCACCTTGATGTTTTCACAAGAGGTCTCAGTTTTAAACATCACTAAGGGTACATCTGGATCATGGAGTAAAAGGTTCATACCTGATGAATTAACCGTGTACTTTTGAGTTAAAAACTAGCACCACCCTAATAATCTGAACAACATGGTTTTTCTCTTCAAGATCCCATTTTAAAAACCACAATATACGGAATTATATGTTGAAAATGGATACCAAATAAGTGTAAGCACGGTTTTTAGACTAATTTAGTCCTTCAAAAAGGAATAATCTCGCTTAATAGGAATTCGCAAAGAATTACTACAATATTCATCACTAGTTCTTAATTTATTTATTTTTTTTCCTTTTATTAGCTTTGTCAAACTTTTGTTTTGTGTTAAATTTAGTTAGTATGAAACCTCCGCCGTTGCAAATTTGATTTGTATTTTTAGCCGTGAATTATATATATGGATATATATATATATATATATATATATATATATAATATATATTATATATATATATATATATATATATATATTTGCCATATATATATACTTTAACGATATCCTAACCTAGGGATTTTTTGCCAACTTGGCTAAATCATTATAAAACGTGTTCACACTTGATTTGGGACACGTGCCGTGTGGAGAATCATTCCCCGCCTTTTAGTTAATATATATAATTTAGTTCGTATATTAATTTCAGCTGACCAATTTGTATTTTAATTACATATATATATATATATATATATATATATATATATATATATATATATATATATATGGATAAAGATCAATAAAAGACAAATATCCGTAAAAAATAAAAGATTTTTTTCAAAAGTTCTCAAAAATTCCTCAAAAATTTCCAAGATCGGTATGATAGTGCATGAAAAAGTTGTGAAAAACTTTTTTCTAAAAGTGGATATTTTTCCGATAAAAATTATAAAAAATATGTTTCGCATTAAATCGTTTTTGTGCATCAAAAATTGGTTTTTGCACCCAATTTCTTTTGACTTTTTTCATCAAAATAATATTGCGCATCTAACTAAAACAAGTTGAAAATTTTGTGCATCAAAATTTTTTCGCATCAAAATTCGTTTTTGTGCATTAAAAAAAACGTATCAAAACTCAAATTATAAAAAATGTTTTCACAAAAGTTTTATGCACCAACATACCCGATCTTTTTTTTTTTGGAATTTTGAGATTTTAAAAAAAAAAATCTTTTATTCTTTTACGGATATTTGTCTTTTATTTAACTTTACCTATATATATATATATATATATATATATATATATATATATATATATATATATATATATCACAAAAATTCTTCAAAAATTCCAAAAAAAATCCAAGATATGTTTCATATTAAAACATTTTTTATAATATTTTGATAAATGCACAAAAACGAATCACAAAATTTTCAACTTGTTTTTAGTTAGATGCACAATTTATTTTGATGATCAAAAGAATTGGGTGCGCAAACCGCATTTTGATGCTGATTTATAAACGAAAATTTTTTCGAAAAATATCCACTTTCGGAAAAAAGTTTTTCACAACTTTTTCATGCACCATCATACCCGATCTTGTGAGTTTTTGAGGAATTTTTCGAGAACGTTTTTGATCTTTATCTTGATATTTGTCTTTTTATTTGATCTTTATATATATATATATATATATATATATATATATATATATATATATATATATATATATATATAATATATATATATTATATATAATCTAGATTTTAAAGTTGTTAAAATGAGATCAATCTAAAATACAAGTGACACTCTCTCCTTATTATATTGGCTGCTATAAAAATGTTAAAGTTTTGATATTTTTTTAAAATTTACGAAACCCTAGGTGATACACTTTGATTAAAGTGAATGTGTATCAGGTTTTTGTATATGTACATGTTCACTAATTCAAACTCATGTATCATTTGGTTATTAGTTTCTAAAACGTTAATCAGATAAAATATTATATTTTTGTGTATTATTGAAAATTGTTATTTATAAACGTTTTAGTGGTTTTTAGACTTGATCTTATTTTTACAACTTTAAGCTTGATCTCACGTTAACCCTCCCCTATATATATATATATATATATATATATATATATATATATATATACATATATATATATACTATACCATTATATATAGAGTGCCACATATAATACCAAATAAAGCCATGGTATTTATGTGGCATTCATGTGGCGTTTTTTTTTAAATATATGTACATTTTTATTTGTTTTAAGTTTAAAATTCGGTTTTTATTTGTTAATTTTTAATTTTAATTTTGTTTAATTAAAAAGAAGACATATATTGGATTTGAACTTGGGTCATTCATGAGTTTTCTAAACAACTTACCACTAGAGTAAATTGTTTTTTGATTTATATCTTTCAAATTAATACAAATAAGGAGATGCTAAAAAAATCCTGCAATTTGTAATTTAGGAATGTATTTTATGAAGATAACAATTAAAAAAATAATATGATATATATTACTTACAAGATAATTATACCTTAAATATTTTTAACCTATTTTTGTGTGTATAAATACACCCTATTATATTATTCCTAAACATAAGAATCCCTAACAAGTTTTTAGAATTTTTAACTTTTACAGGTTAATAATCCCTAACAAGTTTTATGACTTTTAAGTTTTACAGGTTTATCGAGTTTTAATTTTTTGTGTGTTATCAGACATCGGATACAAAGATGGAGGCACAAAGAGAACAAGCAAGAGTAAGACACAGTGTAAGGATTTCCAAAGCAAACCAAGATAACAATGCTCGAGTAACTGGTATGAATGTTTTTAGTTCGTCAATAGGTTTTTTTTCACAAAAAAGATGAATTCTTTATTGTATTTGTTGATGCTAAATAATAAAAGTTATTGATTTGGTCTGTAGTCTAATTCAGTTAAAGTTTTAGTGATGTTTTTAGCGTTTGGATTTTCATTATACTACGGAACAATTTTAGGTGAGATGTTGGGATATATCAATAAGTGGAACTACAATTGGGTCTGTGGTCTTCAATAGCACATGACCAACTGGTAAGACAAACTGTATCCAATATTTGGGTTATAATTTTCTAATGGTTGTTTTACAGTTTGATTATAGCAAGTTGACACGGATTCTTAAAGTTGGCTTGAGTGGTAATTCTCAAACGGTAATGATCGCAACTATGTCACCGGCCAGCAGATAATCAATATCATCACACTGTTACGTCTTGATTACCTGGAAAATCGCATAGATGAACTCGAGCTTAGTAAGGAGAGCCGTTGGTGGTACCTTGATCAGTGACGTTATGGTACAGGTGAGCATCTTCTTTTCATCTATTATTTTCATACAACCAAATGTCGTTTTATTCGAGTTGAAATTGGACTTGAGAAGCTGGCATAGTATATTACTTTGTGCTAATTATTATTCTATATTATATTTGAGTGTATACACAAGCTGTGTCGAGTAAGCTTTAAGAATGTTGCAAGGAACTCAGTTTGGTGGACAAACTATCAGACTTTCATGGGGTCGTAGTCCTGCAAGTAAACAGGTTCGTTTAATGATCAAAATGTAATTATATAGTCATAAAGTAGCCATATAACTTGATTCGTGTTTTCAATATGTTTGCCTCGGGTTGAGCAAAGCCAGTGTTATGGTGGATGCTATGGGAGAAAGCAATAGTCAGTTTATCTTCTTTTCACATGTTAATATGCCTAATACTTAGATGTGACAATTTTGACCATTTTCTTAGGAATGGGTTAGGTTTTATCTCATTAAGGTTAAATCGGAAAATTAACGGAACAGATAACGGGTCAAATGTGTTTGAACCGATTAACGTGTTGAAAGTAACCTGAACTGTGTATTATATGTATAAATTCAGCAACCAAATTTTTTTGTCCATTTTTTGTCTATTATACTATACTATTATAATAATAGTCTAAATTTTTGCATAAAACAACTTAGAATGTTGCATTGAAAAGTATCAGCTCCTACCCAAATTCATTTGACTCATAAACTAATAATCTATGTTGTGACCTCTACTAACTCCGTGTTGTTGAAATAGGTGATAAGTAAGCTCGAACGCCTGACTGTAGCTTATCATGAATCCAGACATGTAGTTGTGGGGTGGATGTTGGAACATGCAGAACCTTTGTTGAAAGTGACTATCGTTCCTCATGGCACAACAACACTTGGTTTCACTCAGTACGTACCAAGTGAGAACTTACTCATGACCAAAGAACAACTTTGGAACATGTAAACCCTTTATTGAAAGTGACTATCGTTCCTTGTGGCACAGCAGCACTCGGTTTCGCTCAGTACGTACCAAGTGAGAACTTACTCATGACCAAAGAACAACTTTTTGACATGACATGATATATGTGTTATATAGTTACTGTTAAGTTAGGAGGTTTTATTCGAACATATTATTTTGGTAGTAACTTCTTTAAGTTACTGCATTGTTGCATGTCATAAGATGAACTATGATTTTAGCATGTTACTGCTGAAGGAACAACTTTAGTCCAACAAGCTGCTGATGCTGCAGGTAAGAAGCAGTCAGAGATTGTTGGTGGTCCGCAGGAGCAGGTGTTTGTCATGAAAGCAATTGACTTGCATGACAAGTTCATGGCATATGTTATGATTTTGTTCAACAAAAGCCTGCTTTCGTTATGCTCTAAATTCATATTTTGTGCATAACATCGAAAACACTTGCATCAAATGATAAAAATATAGATAAGTGTTTTATGTGTTTTAAATGCAAAATATCAAAATCCGGTGAAAAGCATAAAGTTTGCATAATTGGCAAGTCCCCAAGTACATATCCAGTAGCAAAATAAAAAAAATGTTATTCAAGGTCCCTGATTTTTAAATAATGGTCCTTGAATAAATCTTTTGTCAAATGGCAGAAAAGGTGTTTCATGTCAAGTTTGATTAATGACAAAAGCTGGTCCTTGTACATGGAACATTGTCAAATATTATATGTTGTAGATCAACTTTGGAAAATTAAGCATTGGTCCTGATTGACAATAATAGCTTGTTTAATTCTATTTTTGAATTTTAACCCTTTGGCCCTCGTGAACCCTGTCAAACAAGTAGCACCTTCATCTCTGGCCGCACTTGCTGCCATAGGCTAGCTCGGTTTCAAATTTCATATCACAAAATGGCCAAAGAGCATAACTCTCCCATTGTCTCAAATGAGGTGGGATGCTCTCCAGGAAAGCGTGGTTATTGGAGTATAAGAGAGGAAGAGAAGCAAGGATTAAGTGGTAGTTATCTTAAATTTTCAATGTCGTTTATAGTATTAGTTTAAGCCAAAATGTTGTAACTTTTTCTTTGTAACATTTAAGCTAAACTATCATTGTAATGTGTTGTTGAGTTCTCAATCCAAGTTTTTAGATAAATTCCATATTTCAGGTTGCAATTTCCAATCTTAATCTTATGTTTAAGCTTTTGGTAGCTTTTATTTAATCTCAAACAAGCTTGTATGAGCTTATGATAGCTTTGGATATATCAAAGTGGTTCATGGAAAAAAGTAAGTGAATGGAACCTTGAACTATGGATGGGTGTTGCAATCATTTAATAGCTTATTTTATTATAGTGTTTGCACTCATTTTCAGGCCTGGAACAATGTGTTTTCTCACTTTTCTATTTTCAAGTCTATTTTTGCATTCTATGGAGTAAGTCATAAACTACTCAATCTTGTTTAGAGGAAAAAGTTTGATTCACATCAACAGATGGATCATTTAATGGTTGAAGTATAAAGGTCTTGGGTTACTTTAGCATGGCCGAGCTAAGGTTTATTGTCTATTGGTAGATTTCATGCCCATTTCGTTTTTAACTTGTGCTTACTCTCCAATTGACATTCTATCTTTCAAGGCTTAATGTTAAAATTATTGCAAATCAAGTTCTTGTTTTGTGTTTAAAAACTTAGAAATAGTTGCTTTAGTTTCATATTTAGCCACCATCTTATTAGTTAGAAATCAGATAGATTAAAGTGAAATCAACATTGTTGTTTGTTAAAAAGTATGCGGAAAGTCAGGTTTGAGCAACCTAGAGGGATTTGACTGACCAATTTCAAGAAAATGGTGGTAAAACTTCCCCGTCTAGTTTAGTTTGATTTTTGTGTATTTTTGTGTTTTCCATAAGCTCAAATGAGATTGTCAGGGCTTAATGATGTATGTGCAACCGATTCTATGTTTCAAGGGTTTGCAATAAGCTCATCGACTATTGCATTTGCGTTAGCCACCCAGGTCCTCTTGAGGTTCCAATTTGTGGTTTTCTTTTACATTATTTTTATAAAAAGTAGGCACCCTATTATTTTTTGCTCAAATTCTAAACTTGTTGCAAATCAGTGGTATAGCTTTGTTTTTTGTTGCATTTTAGTTCTATTAGCTTATTATAGCTTTTGTTATCAGGGGAGTTGGAAGTGTTATTTCAAATGTAATCAGTTTCCAATTCCTACACATAAGCACCTATCTTAGATTCCTTATATTATTTTAGGCAATCTCATATTTTCACTTCATCAACATGCACTTTTTAAATAGCATTTAATACAAATAATTAAGAAAAGCTTCAAAAAAGTAATTGCTTAATCCTTTTTTAGTTAAGATTATAAAAACAAAAATATTTTTCTAATTTTGCTTTTGAAAGTTAGTTTAAAATTCATAGAAAATAGAAAAATAATCATATTGTATTCTATTATTGATCTAAGTCTAATTTATTTTTCTATCATTTTCTTGTATTTTAGGTTAATATTTAATACACGTTAGCTGAAATTGATAGGGAATTAATAATAATTAATTAAATAGTTATATGCTGCAAATATTTTCTTTTTCTAAAAGCTTTTATCATTAGGTTTGTAAACATCATTTTCGGATTATGTGGCTTAGTTTCACTTTTTCATAAATGCAAGTAGTTTTAATTCAGATAAAACAAAATGAACAAAAATAAAAGTTTTAAAAAACTGAAAACATTCATGATGTCTACACATTGGGTCAAAAGTTGGGTCAGGGTCAGTTTGGTTTCATGATGTCTACACATTGGGTCAAAAGTTGGGTCAGGTTCATTTTGGTACCTCCTATTTGTGCACTGAGATTGCAACCGGTATATTATGCCTCCAAATCGATCTCTAAGGGGGAGTTGATCGTGATCGTCAACTGCCTCAGGCCGCGCAGTGTGCACAAGAGAAGTCAGTTAAGCAAGTGACAACGACGACACAGGAAGCACGAGTGGTGCTGAATGGATAATTTTTCATGAGATTATTAAGTTTATTACATATAATTTTTTTTATTATGAATATATTCTTTGTTTTTTATTGCATGGATATGTATCAGATGTTTTATAGTTTGTTTTTAAAGATTTTTTATTCAGATTTTTTATATTTATCAGATGTTTTATAGTTTCTATCAGATTTTTTATTGTTTGGTTGATGAGGTTGCTTTTGATTCTTTAAATTATTAAGTTGATGTTCACTTGCAAAGACATCTATTCAGGTGAAAATTAGGAAACTATGACACTCCGTCGTTTGCACAGTTAAAAAATAGGAAACTGTAACACTTGATTTTATGTGAACATCACCATAGTGTTCCTTATGAATGAAGGCTATTAAGTCAATCTGATTTATTCAAAAATAAATCTGCTAACATTCAGATGTACTATGTAATAGACCATAAATAAATAACAAGTCCTAACATCTTCTCCTTGATGTGCTTTTGGATTTGGTGAACATTCTGATTTGAAGGAATGTCATCAAGTTAGATATATGTACTATGTATTAAAGAGTCCTGATGTAACATTCTGATGTTTACACTCAATATAATATTTACTCATTTTAACTCATTTTGACCCGTTATTCAACTCGCTCATTTTGTCGAAACAGCGGGTTTATACAAGGCTGAAACAGCGGGTCAGCGTGGGCCGTCAAGTAAATACACCTTCTCCTATCACTACCACTCCTTTCATACCAAATGATATGACCAAGAAAGTTGATTTGAGTAATAATTTTCATAAATTGATCAATCTTCCTGAAAGAAATGTTGTCGGAGATCAATAAAATGTGAATCTGATGTTTTTTTAGAGCGAGTGGATTCAAAGAAAAGCTGCAAGATCTATTGGCTTCAATCCCATCCGTATATAATATCAAATTAATCACATAACTGTATAATTTCTGCAAGCTTGGCACATGAACTGCAGCAGTATTTCCGTCATTTGGATAGTGAGGTTGTGCTAATGACTATTGCTCAAAACTTCCCAGTACCTAATCTCTGGGAATGTATAACAGGTTTATTTTATTGATTTACTTAATCTTGATTCTGCATGTTACTTTACCTTTTCGATTAATCTTAAGGCCTCTCTAACAACTTTGTGTACACCAGCTTATATAAACGACCACAGAAGCTTATCTGATATATCTTTTCCATAAAAGCATGTAAATCAAGGATCGGGTAACAGGAGAAAAGTTTCTTCCAGCCGCCTTGTTCACCAGCTAAATAAAATGCTATTCTTAAGGAATATTTGTTTGCGATCACAAACACCTATCCGGATAAAGAATGTGAAAATATTAAAATGCCCCTGAAGCGTGCTGGTTCCATACTCATATCCTTGGGGCAACCAGGGAAATGAAGTTCATGCCTTGTGATGGGATTCACAAGCAAGAAATCATAGGTTTTTTCCTCCACAAGATCAAGTAACCAAAAGTTAATCCAATACATGTTCTATCTGAGGAATTAGGAAGGCTCGTCTTGAATTTTCTTCCTTCAAAGTCTTCAAGGAAGAATACTTTCTTATTAATACGATTAGAGAGATACATATACAGGGGTTGTCTCGATGCCATAAACTTGTCCCAGTTGGAGCGAGCTAATAACCTCCAATATTTGCATACACCACTGAATGCAACAAAATCAATAACTCCTAGATACATCATAATTTTGAAGATCAGATCATCGCCAAGATCTAACCATGATGCAGAACCATTTTCTTCAAAAGTCTTGAACCGCTTATGTTCTCTGGTCATACTCCTTGTCTTAGCCATTCCTACAATTATACTAGAATAATTATTATTCAATACAAATTCTACATAGGATGTGAAAAATGTGATACTGGCTCAAGCATATACAGATGCTTTTCAAACTGATGTAGAAATAACGATAATTGAATACTGCCATTACATCTAAATTGAGAAAAAAGATAATAAAATTTTTTGTCGAGTGATTTAATAAGAAAAGGAATCAAGACTATTAAGTGGCTTCTTAAAGTGTTGCAGCAAATTACTCCGTACTTCTTGATTATTAAATAAATATTCAAGCTATAACTGAAATAGAATAATAAAGAACAAATTCACGTGATGTGCCATGGTGGAATTCATATTGTACTGGTAATCTAAGAAATTTAAAAAGTCAAATGGAAAAGTTTATGGATATCAACAAGGCTCATACGACAATAGTAATTGAATATAAATTTTAATACATTAAAAGCACACGACAAAAACGTGTTGGCGGGGTTTAGGGGATAGACATGAATAGTGTATCCTATCACCACGAAGTGACAATTGTCACAGTCAAATATTTCTAAAATATTTCAGTCAAAAAGACGGATGGCATAATGTTTACATGAGTGACATATGAAATTTGTTAAGTACCATAGCTTATGAGGTTAATAATGATAAGAATTAAAGGATCTCGGCCATAGTGAGTTTCTATAGGTAGGTAACTATAGTCAGTTCATATTAGTTCCTAAAAATAAAATGCTATTTGTAACTATGTCACTATATTTGAGAAAACTCATGTTGCAAATACTTTCATTAGTTGTAATAACCTTAAATGACTATATAAGTACTACTATACTTTCACTTTTAGTCACTAAAGTTACTGCTTAATACGATAAACAAAGTTTAGTAACTCACATGGCATGTTCATTGGTAGAGTCCATATAAATGGAAAACAATGAAAGTAGGTACCTAAAGCACTAATATTAACCATTTTCTGTCAGCGCCAATTCATATTAACCCCTGTGTTTGTGCAGGAAATTTGTGACATGACCACCATTAGGGCAGAAGACATCTTGGGAAACTCTTCAGGCCTTAGAACTGATGCAATACAAAAAAGGCAGCATGTGATTAGTGTGGACCCAAGGTATTAGATCTCGAGAGACATAGAATTGGTTTATGTGGTAGTCAATGGGTTGCCCAGTTTTGAAGATTCAGATCATCTTATTAACATGGGGTCTCTTATATAGCCTTAATTTCCTACTAAGTAGAAGATTAAACTATTTATCAGAGTCTTCTCTACTGCCATCAATTTTCAATGCATAATGGCTGTAAGAAAAGTAGCTGATAAAATTTGAAGTTAGTAAAGTATGGCAATCTATCTGATCCAGTTCATTATTAATGTGGCTAATTATGGGTCAACGCTTAAAAACACAAGGAAAAATCAAGTCATATATGGGATATAGCGGATTCAGTAAATATGATGGATGTTCGGTGTTCATTATGCAAACATGTACAACATTCACATGATCATTTATTGTTTTAAATGCCCTTTTCCCAATCAAGTTTGGTCTATAGTTAAAAGATTATACTTTAGTACCAAACACAAAAATTGTAAGAATTTGACCAAGATAATTAGTGAAGGGAATAAAGTGTGGGAAACTTTCTGTCAAGCCTTTAAAAGAGTTGATGATGTACCCTCCGAACAGCTCGAAGGACACTCCTCCGAGACGTGTCGAAGCCCTTCTATTCGAAGGCCCAAGTTAGGATTCCAGAATATCCATAGGCGTCAAACCATTCGTTATCACGAAGGTTACCTCAGGGGAATTCGCCATTCGAAGCCCTAAGCCCTTCGGGGTACGGTTGACGAAGGAGTAATGGATAGGAGAACCTCCTGACTTGGTCAAACCCACTATCTCCTTCTCTTTAGTGGCTTCCCCGCCAAGCTTGAGAACGTGGGTCACTAAGCCCTAGCGGTTACCCACAATCATGGGACGCCCCCATGATCTCCGACATTCGCGCAGAAGTGCCCCTAACCCTATTTCTTCCACTATAAATAGGTTGGACGGGCAATGGATTATGGTATGCTCATTTCACACTCACCTCTTTACTTACACACACTTATACAACCATAACTCATACTTACTCTCACGCCGGAGGTGGTTCGCAGGGTCCTACCTCTGCGTAATCACTTAACGTAGTGTCTTCGTATTTCTTATTCTCAGGTGAAAGACAAGTCTTGGCTGGAATATACACCCCTCATACCTTTGATCATCATCAAAGCCTGGTAGTGCAATCTATTGTACAATCAGTGGCGCCATCCGTGGGACGACTACTATTAGTCCCGTAATCACCAAGTCTGAAAACCTTAACCGATTACACTACTTTTCCGGTATGGAACCAGGAAGGGAAGATACACCTTCACCAGGTTTCTCTACCCTGGTCCCCCTCAACATAACTAACACCGATAATCTCGCCCCCATAACAGCCTCAACTTTCACTAGACGATCTGGTTTGGAAACCACTCCCGTACATCACGTCTCAACATCCGCTAACCCTATTCCAGAAATTTACCTCGCCTTCGTTGAGGCAAAATTCGAAGCCTTAGAGTCCTTACTGAGGGCTCATAAGAAGCAAGTTCGCAACACTGAAATGCGAAGAGAACTGGAATATTCCAGTGAGGAGTACGATGAAGAGATTGAGGTAGATGAAAGGCCTCGACCAATTAACAGGGGGCGCTCAACCCTACAAAATGGTTCTCCTTCCATAAGAAGGCCTAATGGAAGGACTGTGGGTTTTGAAGAAGGTCCCGGAGGAGATCCGGGAAGAAAGGAAAGAGTACAAGGTGAAAGAAGGAGCGAGAACTCCAACGGAGGAAGCAATCCAGTGGGGAACGGAGGGGTAAATCTACCCCCTCTCCTAGCTGCTCACTTAGGAAGAGATGGATGGGGGCTCCGATACCCCCATCATATGTCTCGAGTGTCGGAGATCCTCCTCCGTACTCAGGTATGAATCAGTTACCCCCTCTGGGAATGAACCCCTACCTACCTGCTCAAACCTATAACACCTACCCTCCGAATGGTTCTCTCCCCAACCAGAGTTACCAGCAAATTCCCTATGGACACGTTCCTACACAGGCGATGGGTGGAAACCCTTCGTATCAACCTTCCACAGTTTTCCCGGCATACACGCAACCATTTCCTAACCCGTATAACCCTACACCTATTTATCCACCTCCAAATAATCCTTACTATACCGAAGCCTCTGGAGCTTGCACGCCTTTTGTGAAGTGGATCGAAGACTACCCTCTACCCGATGGTGTAAAAATGCCCACTCACATAGGCACCTATGACGGGAAAGGTGATCCTGATAACTTCCTACACTTGTTCGAAGGCACTATCAAGATGCAGAAATGGGTCATACCCGTAGCCTGCCACATGTTCACTTACACTCTTCGAGACTCCGAAATAATATGGTGGAATGGAAAAAAGTTGGGGAGCATTGTAGGTCTGGATGATCTTAAGGCTAAGTTCCGATCATACTTTAGCCAACAAAAAAAGTACACCAAGACCCATCTAGCCGTGCATACCATCAAGCAAAGGGACAACGAAAGCACCAGGGCCTTCGTTACAAGGTACACCAATGAGACTTTGCAAATTTTGGGTTTGCACGAAGATCAGAGGATCTCTAGTTTTGTACATGGCCTCCGTACTCGAAGCTTGGTGGAATTCCTATCCACCGATCTTCCTACCACTTATAAGGCACTGATGGAGAAGACTTACACTTGGATTGAGTCCAAGGAAGTAGCAGCGAACGGGGCTCCAATAGAGCAAAAGGAAGCTTCTGACAAGTTCTCCAGAGGGTCCTCCTGGGAAGGATCCAAGAATAAGAAGAAGAACAGAGACCGCTTCACTCCGTACAACAAAGGCTCTAATCACGGACTCTTGGCGAACTTGGTCAAATCTCCCAGGGAGATTCTGGCTACCGAGAAAGCCGAAAAGTCCTTCGATCCACCACCTCGTATGTCAGTACGAAGCAAGGCCAGGGAAATGTCAAAATATTGTCACTTTCATGAAGACCATGGGCACGACACAAACAGCTGCAGAGAGCTGAAAAAGCAGATAGAAGACGAGGTACGATCCGGAAAATTGGCACACCTGGTTAAAGGCATCAAGAAGGGAAAAGACAAGTTCTACGATACCCAAATGAGTGAATGGAAGGGGAACAAAAAGGAGGCTACCCCTGTAGAGGCTCCAATACTAATTGTGCACAGGCAGGATCCAACCTTGAAACGGAAGGAAGCAGATGGGGAGCTGGGAAGCGTAGAAGAGATAACCTTCCCTTTCATCCTGGGTCAGACACCTTCGATTGACCCCGTGGTCATCAAGGTCCGAGTCTCAAACAGGGAGGTAAATCGAGCATATATGGATTGTGGAAGCTCCTGCGAGATTATTTATGAGCATTGTTTCCTAAAGCTCAAGTCATCCATATGTTCACGAAGGGTGGACTCAAAAACACCTCTGGTAGGGTTCTCCGGCGAACACTCATAGCCCCTGGGAGAAGTACCGTTGGAAATCACCATAGGCGAAGGCCCCTTATCCCGCACGGAGACACTCACCTTCGTCATAGTCAGGTCAGATTCTCCTTATAGTTTGTTAATAGGGAGAACAGCTATGAAAAAGATGGGCATTGTTGTTTCCACCATACATGCTGCTATTAAGTTCCAAACCTCCTTCGGAGTAGGAACTGTTCATTCTAATTATAGGGCGGATAAGGGTGTATATGGTGTCAAAAGAATCAAAGAAGAATTGGAGGAGTCTCCGATAGCAATTCTAAGTTGCACAGATGCAGAAGAACGAGTTGTAGTTAACCCTAGCTACCCTGAACAAACGGTGGTAATAGGAAAAGAACTCCCTGTGAATTTCAAGGCGAAGCTCACAGAACTATTGCGGACTAACCTTGATATTTTCGCTTGGAAATATTCTGACATGACATGGGTCCCAAGAACATTGTTGATAGACGGACAGTCCTTCGGAACGGAGCATAAACTCAATGAGTACAAACACATTGAGCCAATAAAGCAGAAAAGGAGGAGCCTAGCCCCCGAAAGAAATGCTGCAGCCTGCAAAGAAGTTGATGAACTGACACAAGCAGGCATCCTAAGGGAAGTTAAATACCAAACCTGGGTAGCCAACCCAGTAATGGTTAAAAAGAGCGACGGAGGGTGGCGCATGTGTGTTGACTTCATTGACATCAACAAAGCATGCCCGAAGGATTGCTACCCCCTACCAGAAATCGACTGGAAAGTAGAATCCTTGGCAGGCTTCCGGCTAAAATGCTTCTTAGATGTCTATAAAGGGTATCATCAGATCCAGATGGCTAAGGAGGACGAAGAAAAGACAGCCTTCTACATAAGCAAAGGTGTCTACTGTTACAGAAAGATGCCCTTCGGATTGAAGAACGCATGGGCAACATACCAACGTCTCGTAGATAAAGCCTTCAACAAGCAGATAGGCCGAAATCTCGAAGCATACATTGACGACATGGTTATCAAAAGAAAGACAGAGGAGGATCTACTCCTCAATGTGCAAGAAACCTTTGACCAGCTTCGGGCGATTAACATGAAGCTGAACCCTAAGAAATGCTCTTTCGGTGTCGAAGAGGGGCAATTTCTAGGGCATTTAATTACTAAGCAGGGGATAAAAGCTAATCCCTCCAAGGTCAAGGCAATTACCGATCTCCAAGCCCCTAAGTGTCTAAAAGATGTGCAGAGTTTGAATGGGAAGCTGGCTGCTCTAAGTCGATTTTTGTCGAAGGGGGCTGACAGGTCCCTACCATTCTTCAAAACACTCAAAGGATGCGTTGATAAGAAGACTTTTCAGTGGAGTCAGGACGCGGAAGCTGCTTTTCAGAAGATGAAGGAGTTCATCGAAATCCTTCCAACACTTACAGCCCCAATCAAAGGCGAGGTGTTGTTCATGTACTTAGCATCCTCAATGGAGAGTATTAGCGCAGTCCTTATGGCAGAACGAGACAAGCGACAGATCCCAATTTACTTTGTCAGCAGGGTCTTGCAGGGGGCGGAGATCAACTATCCAACATTGGAGAAGTTAATACTAGCTCTAATCTACACAGCAAGGAGGCTCCGACAATATTTCCAGGCCCATCCGATCATAGTCTTAACCGACAAGCCACTCAAACAGATCTTGTCAAAGCCTGAAAAGTCTGGAAGGGTGGCTAAATGGGCTATTGAACTGGGAGATCATGAAATAGAGTTCAAGGGTCGAAACTCTATTAAAGGGAAAATTCTCGCAGACTTCTTGGCAGAGACGCCCTCCGAGCCAGACACAGAAAAGTAAGAGCCCACAGCTAAACTCACTCAAGTACAGGATGACTGGAAACTTTATACAGATGGAGCATCCAACTCTGATGGTTCTGGAGCAGGTCTAATGCTGGTCAGTCCTGATAGGAAGGAGCATACATATGCTCTTTGTTTTGAGTTCGAAGCTACAAACAATGAAGCGGATTACGAAGCCCTATTAGCAGGCCTCCGATTAGCAAAAGATATGGACGTCAAAGCTCTTTCCATTTTCGTAGACTCTCAATTGGTAGCAAACCAAGTGACAGGCTCCTATGAAGCAAGGCAACCCGTCATCAAACAGTACATAGACAAAACAAAGGAGATGCTGGAGAGCTTCGATTCCTACACCATCCAACATGTTCGTAGGAATCAGAACAAGAAGGCAGATGCACTGAGCAAGCTAGCCTCTATGGCCTTCGAACATCTCACCAAAGAAGTACTTGTCGAAGTCCTACCTGAAAGGTCCATTATTCGCAAAGAAGTTACGGACGTGGTCCACGAAGAAGGAGAGACATGGAAGACTCCCATCAGGGAATATCTGATAAGTGGTCTTCTCCCTGAAGATCCCAAGCTAGCAAGGAAAATTCGGGTTAAGTCCCCACAGTACCGGCTAATGGGGGAAACCCTATATAGAAGGTCATTTCTATCACCTTGGCTAAGATGTGTGGGACCCAAGCAGGCTACGAGCATTATCGCTGAAGTCCACGAAGGATCCTGCGGCCTCCATGCAGGACCTCGCTCAGTTGTCTCGAAGATAATGAAGTTGGGCTATTACTGGCCTTCGATGCACAGGGATGCGGCGTAAATCATTCTCAAATGTGAAGCTTGTCAGATACACTCAAACGTTCCCAAGATGCCGAAGCAGGACATGACAAGTGTGACATCCGCATGGCCCTACTCTCAGTGGGGAATTGACATCGTAGGACCTATGCTTGTGGCTCCTGGAGGAGCCAAATTCTTGCTGGTGGCGATTGATTACTCACTAAGTGGGTAGAGGCTAAACCTTTAGCCTCCGTTACGGGGAGGCAGATCGAGAAGTTTGTGTGGGAGCATATTGTATGCAGATTCGGAGTTCCCCACATCATCATATCCGACAATGGAAAGTAGTTTGCCGAAGAAGTCTTCTACGACTTCTATCAAGGGCACAACATAAAACAGTCATGGACATCCGTTTATCATCCACAAGGTAACGGAATGGTGGAGGTTACAAACAGAGACATCATCAAAGGGATCGAGAAAAGGCTGGGACGAACTCACCATGGATGGGTGGACGAACTCCCTCAAGTACTATGGGCTCATCGTACACACCCTAAGTCAAGCAATGGTGAAACCCCCTTCAGCTTAACATATGGAACAGAAGCGGTCATCCCTTCGGAACTAAGTGTACACACGGAGCGTGTGGCAACGTATGATGCCTCCCAGAATGATGAAAAGATCATGGAGAACCTTGATCTACTAGAGGAAAGAAGAGAGATAGCCTCCATCCGAGAAGCCATACACAAGCATAAGATCGAAGGCTACTATAACAAAAGGGTCAGGCCTTCCACCTTCAAGCCTAGGGAATATGTGCTACGCCTCAACAGTGCAAGCAAAGCAGAATACCAGGGAAAGCTGGGACCTACTTGGGAAGGACCTTACATGGTAGCTGAGGCCTACGGCAACGGAGCCTACAAATTGGCCACTCTTCACGGAGAACCCATCGACAGGACATGGAATGGTACGAACCTTCGAAAGTTCTATGTTTAAGAAGTACTTTTACTTTTTCATTCTTGTAATTAGAAGCTTCTCAAGGGAAAGCAAACATTATTGGTAGTTGTCTTAGTTTTTATTTCAAGAATGATGTAATCCTCTCTACCAATTCAATGATAAATAAGACATTTCCCACAAATCTCTTGCTTCGTTTCTTAAACATAAAGAGTTGTTCAGCCAAGTCATTTATGAGTTTCAATGTCGAATAAAAAGGCATATGGCGTAACGAACGTCTCATCACTTAAGCCTATAAAAACATTCACATTAACTATCCTAGTAGTTTTTGACACTTGTGAAAATATAAACAAAGTCATGCTACTTAAAGGATTAGAGATAGAGTGGGTCGCGACCCTCTGTCAATGATCAAATTTGGTCATTATATGCTTGGTGTTGTAATTTACACACAATGAGGTTGTTTAACCTTAGGTTGTAAAAGTTAAGCGTCAGAAAAATGGCGTAAGAGAAGTTCACAAGACACAAAACAAATGATAGCTAAGTGTGCAGAGGTACTCCCCCACACTATATCATTCAAAATAAGGGCTAGTGCCCTTGTACCTGCATAAGGAGCCTAAGCCCCAATTAAGTTGTCTTTGGCCCAAGGCCTTACATCACAAATATTCAAATTGTTTAGAGAACCAGACAAGCATTGTCAAATAACATAAATTGTCTTAAAGGGTACATGCCACCCTTGAAACCAAATAACTGCCAACATGGCAGCCTTCAATCCTGCTTCTGGGGAGATGGAGTCGGAGATGGTTGAGCTGAGACAGGCTTGACGGAAACTGTTTTCTTGGTAGGAGTCGTAGGCTTAAGCTTGCGGGGCTTCTTGGAGAGGAGGTCTTCTAGAGGTGCCATAGGATCTTTGGTAGCTTCAGCTAGGAAGGAGTACTCTGCGGTTGCAAACGCATTTCCTGCCTCATCGTATTCAGCTTTAGATGTGGGACGGTAGCATTCAATCTTGGAGAGGTCTACGGGCTTACCTGTTTTGGCAGCCTCCTCCAAAGCCAAGCACCGTCCATGGAAGATAGCTGATTTGATGACCTTCCACATTTGTGCTCCCAACTCATCACTGTGATAGAGTTCCATGGCTATGTATGGCACCACTTTAGACACGACCTCCGCACGGTCCTTTTGCAGCATCTTGTACCGCATCTGCAAGCCATCAACTTCCTCCCTTAACTTAACTTCTACCTCTCCAAGCCTAGATCTCTCACTCTCTAAACCAGCACACTTTGCTTCAAGCACATCATTTTGACCTGTTAGGCTGATAACCTTAGCCTCTTCCAATTTGAGCTTGCCATATTCAGCTGTCAGTTGGGCTATCTTTTCACGCAGATCTTGGACGAGCGGATTCTTCTCAACATCCCTCTCAATCTCGTCACATTTAGCCTCCAGCTTAGCATACTCTTGGTCCCTGTGCTTCTCTCTTTCAAGCATGACATCCATCTCTTGTCTCGCCTTGGTAACTGCCCTGAGTAGTTCCCTAGTTCGACCATTTAGATGGTTGTCCAACACCGCTTGCCTAGCAACACTCTTGTCATGTAGATCACAGACCCCTTCGATGGACATGTTGTCCAATAGTCCTTTCCATTTGGAGGGGGTAACATGATCCACGATACGGTGGCAGGACAGAGCATTGGGAAGCTCCTTCGTATCTGGAAGGCCTGCAATCAATGCACAAAAGTTTAACTACTTACCATGATTATAAATTCATGTAATTTAAAAAAGGGACATTGCTTACCATGCATCTCTACAGTCTCATCTGGCAGCTCGAAGGCAAGCTTCACAAACTTCTTGCCTTCAGCACTCTTCTGCCTCACGGCCCTTGATCCGGAGGTGGGTAGGGGATTTTTCCTCTTGTTGGTGGACTTGACTGTAGAGCCTATGGCGGGACATCCTCCCTTTGCAGGATCGTCCGAGTCTGCCACATTCTCAACAAGTTGAGAAGGACCCTCCATCGCATCTTGGGGGGGGGGGTGCTGAGGCAACAGGTTCCGGATTTGGAGCATCCACATCATTATTGTTGACAGATGTGGAGGGAGAGACAACACCGTAAGACTCTTTGGGCTTCTCAGCAGGCATGAAGCTCAAGTCTTCATCCAAATCTTGGTACATGAAATTCCTGAATGACATTTCTGCAAAAAAGAAACAAGAACAAATAAATATCAGTGCTACATTGGCCCTACTTAAATAAAAGTGGAAAACATACTTTGTCCATGGTACATGATAACAGGCTTCTTGGGAGACCCCTCCCAGCTCTGGGCAATCCCAGCCATGAACAAGATTGGCTCGGGGAACACTTGCACATCAACAGGGTATCTAGCCAAACGCTGATAGCAGGGATCCCTTCGCACCTCGTATAGCAAGGGGTCATTGTACCGTTTTGCATCAAACATATACTCCTTATTCAACAACTCTGGATAGTTGGGTGGGATAAAAGTGTTTTGCACTTAAAAGAAGTTGCCTTTCCAAGCTGTTATGTTGGTGTATACTCTCCCAAACAAGTTCGGCTCATCTACCTCAGGCCTCTTAGCCAAGGTTAACCAGTTTCCCCCAGGATACAAATTCAAAAAGCCCCTTAACACACTTAGAGTTGGTTCATAGCCGTATGCTTTACACATTACTATAAATGTGGTCAGTTTGGCTAAACCAAATGGGTTGAACCTAGAAATATGCACCTTGTAGTATTGCATAAACTCTAATATAAGTGGGTGCAGTGGAATCCTAAGGTTGGAATGGCTAAATGCATGTGTGTATAGCCCTACGAAACCTTCAGGAGCATCAAATATACCCTGATTAGACTTAGGCAACATGATTTTATACTCCAATGGGATTGGATAATCGGCTAGATGATCGTGTAAATCTTGTGCAGTTAACGTACATTTTTGTTGTTTAATGATAAACTTGGAATCTATTTTTTTTTATAAAAAAAGATACAAGCGAGAAGGGATGTTTACCTTTTTCGGAGCTATGGCGATCAAGTTTACTGCGTGTAGAAAGTGAGGGAGAGAGTAAAATGTGCTAGGGTTTCAACTACCCCCTTTTTATACTCTCTTTCGCCTCTCTTAAGCACCGCACACGTGTCCCAAAAAATTACTCTTATCCGATTTAAATTGTTTTTAAATTTTAAAAAAGAGGTCTTTTGGTCTCCGGGTAAGATGGGAAATTGTGATTCCTGTAGCGGGCAGCCGAAAAGTCTAGTTAGCATTAAATGCGCTAAGTTAGGCGCATATTTATCTTCTAATTGATAAGCTTAGCAGTGAAAGGGTATTTTTTCGAAGCATGAAGTCGAAAGCAATGCCTCTTCGCTCATATGCATCACTTTCGACTGGGGGGCTTGATGATGTACCCTCCGAACAGCTCGAAGGACACTCCTCCGAGACGTATCGAAGCCCTTCTATTCGAAGGCCCAAGTTAGGATTCCAGAATATCCATAGGCGTCAAACCATTCGTTATCACGAAGGTTACCTCAGGGGAATTCGCCATTCGAAGCCCTAAGCCCTTCGGGGTACGGTTGACGAAGGAGTAATGGATAGGAGAACCTCCTGACTTGGTCAAACCCACGATCTCCCTCTCTTTCCTGGCTTCCCCGCCAAGCTTGAGAACGTGGGTCACTAAGCCCTAGCGGTTACCCACAATCATGGGACGCCCCCATGATCTCCGACATTCGCGCAGAAGTGCCCCTAACCCTATTTCTTCCACTATAAATAGGTTGGACGGGCAATGGATTATGGTATGCTCATTTCACACTCACCTCTTTACTTACACACACTTATACAACCATAACTCATACTTACTCTCACGCTGGAGGTGGTTCGCAGGGTCATACCCCTGCGTAATCTCTTAACGTAGTATCTTCGTATTTCTTATTCTCAGGTGAAAGACAAGTCTTGGCTGGAATATACACCCCTCATACCTTTGATCATCATCGAAGCCTGGTAGTGCA
Source organism: Chrysanthemum makinoi (assembly GCA_910596185.1). Classification (NCBI taxonomy): domain Eukaryota; kingdom Viridiplantae; phylum Streptophyta; class Magnoliopsida; order Asterales; family Asteraceae; genus Chrysanthemum; species Chrysanthemum makinoi. Next base: position 122,507,305 of record OU343220.1, read on the forward strand.
ATCTATTGTACAATCAAGAGTCTAATGAGAATGGCTTGGATATTAAAGATAACGAACTGAATGAAGCTTTTGGTCCAGTAACTGATCATGTCCATGAATCTGATAGTTTGGCCAAGGTAAAAGAAAGAAGAAAGGGAATCCATGGCTGAAAGACTCTGTGAGCAAATAATAAGCCAAGTACTCCCTTATATACGTATTTATTGTTTTTGCTTAATAATAATGTTGTTAGAAATGATTCAAATTAATAAATTTTTTGATATAACAAATTTATAAGTTTTTTGATCCAATTGGGTTATTTGTTAATGATTTAATATCGTGTGATATGTTCATTTTTTCTAGGTTGCACCACTATGGATCGTCTCTACGATGCATATAGCGTGAAATGTTTCAACATTCAACTGGAAACTATCTTTGCCAATAAGATTGAGGTCAACCACGTATGTCAGGTTTCGACTTGAGTGTCATATGATGAAAAACAACGGTGTCGGCTCCTATTTGTGTTAAGAAACAAAAGCCATAATACCTCATTTCTGTTGAGAGGTTAACCTCTCAACGTTGAGTATATTTGTTTTGTTCATTGATTTCATTTATGTTGCAAGGCCTAAACCTCTCACTGGTAATGGTGTGATCGCATCTATGTTATTTAGTAGTACATTTCATCAGTATTTTATGTCTGTGTATTAGCCTTTCACGTTCTGATGTGTTTTTAATTATGGTTTCTGCAGCGACAGTTGTTCGAGTAAACTTTCATGGGATGCGAGATAAGACGCTGAAACAAGACTAGAACATGAAAAGCAATTGCAAGTTATTTCAGATAAAGAAAATTGTAAACGGAAGAGTATAGAATATGATGTTTTGACTTTTCAAGTTTACCGCAACCCCAATGTGTCAAAGACTTTTTTTTAATACTACTGTTGTTTCACATAGCCATTACGTGATACTGATTGGTTAGACTTTGCTATTTTATATTTGTACTTTTACTCATCATGGATTTTGGTATAAAATGTGGTTTGATGGAACTATAAGATACAGTCTATGACTTTATCTTTGATTATTATCCTGGCTTTTGATGTTTAGACGAATGTAACAAAAAGAAAAACCTCCCCCGGATCAATGCCCGACATATCACTGATTTGATTAAAAGGGTATGTTCTCGCGTCTTCGTTGAATGTAATATTCATTTAATTAGCTGTATACCCCTCTTATGTCCTCCGGTTTCCTTCTCTTGTATGTTTTATATATACATAGCAACGTATTTCGGTTGATTTAGTAAAATATAAAAGTAGTTTAACTTCATTATATTCCAGAGCTTGCAAGATGTTACTAGAGCGGAGTTTAAGATGTTTATGAATTTCTTAAAGAGTTTGAGAATATTTGGAGAAAACGCTCCTACTGAGCGGATTCAAGAGATAATTCAAACTATTGAAGGTCAAGCGGACCTAGATTCGCAGTTTGACGTAATTTCTAATAGACTCAATTTATTTGTATAAATATAATGTGTGTAGATTGAATGACCGAGTAGATAATTCTTAAAGAGGCGAAGATACATAGATGAGTAGAACCACCAAAGCCACCACATATCCTAAGGCGAAGATACATAGATGAGCAAAACGACTCATCAATTAACAACCAAGTATGTGAATTCGCGATAAGATAAAAGTGTATAAAACTGATTACAAGTGACCACATTGGTCAGAAACTATTTTTAGTTGGATGTAAATATAAAAGAGTGCCAGTTAAGATCCACAAGTCTGATCTTATACGGACTGTGTATTTGGGCTTTGATAATTTCTTCATTGCAGGTTCTAGACAATGGCTTGCTTTATGATCCCCATGATCAACAGTCAATTGCATATGCTTTATTAAAGCTTTTTGCAGATAAGCAACTTTGGGCAAAATGCATGGCAAATGGGTTGAGAAACATCTGCTCAAGTATTTGCAAAACAAAAATTTACATTTTTTGGTTACATATCTATTACATATTGGGTCATCTTCAGTGGGGGCAATAGGGTTAGTGCGGGCATCTAGGCCAAAAAATGAAATACACACTAAAAACTCTTTATCTTGATAAATTTTTTTGACTCGGACCATTATCACTATCGTACACAATCTCCATCTTCACTTTTACTATAGTATAGTCTACACATAATATAGTTACACATCATGAATTTATGTGTTTGGTGCTTAGTGATTTTGAAAAGTCACGTACTATTATAGTTTAGGATATATCAGTAACATTTGTGTAGAGTGGATTTGATTAATACCTTTATTTACCTACATTTTTTATATTGACTATGTAAAAGATGTTCATGATTAATATTGTTTAGAACAAAATGTTAGAAAATAGTTACCTCCTTTTAGCCGTTTTATGGATTATGGTAACATCAATTATAGTTCTTAATCGTTTAATTTAACTTTTAATAACTTTTTACTATATATTTGTTCTGCTAAATCCTAAAAATAAAAACAACAAGTCAAAGTACTTACCTGCTTTTTGTCGTTTTATGGATTATGGTAACATCAATTATAGATCTTAACCGTTTCATTTAACTTTTAATTACTTTTTAGTATATATTTGTTCTACTAAATCCTAAAAATAAAAACCACAATTCATACCCGTCTATCGGACGGGTTTTGCCACTAGTATATATATATATATATATATATATATATATATATATATATATATATATATATATATATATATATATATAAATTTGCTCAGAGTATCGGTTTGTTCTCTTGTCCCCGCCGACCTTTACTAGAATTTCTCAACGCAACGTGTGAGAAAAAAGACCTTATAGTTATCAAATACCATAGACATTGTAATGATATAACAAAGAGACGATGAGGCAAATAAAATAGCAAAAGAAAATGAATATTTGCAATAAAAAACAACAACCTTTTATTATTGTTAACATGTTAAGTGCAACAACAAGGTAAGCATGAAGGTCATATCGTAAATGTGATGCAACAACATTATAAACAACCGTAGTGTTTGTTATTTGCCTTTTTATCCGGTAGAATGACTGAATGAGTAGTACGTTTGAAATATGTATGCAAATGTGGGCGCAGTTGCCAAGTTTTATTTTGTATAAAAAGAAAAACAATGAATCAATAAGCTAACACATAATTCTAAGGCCCATTTGGTTCGTCGAAATCAAGCGTAATTGGATGTAATTGTAATCTGATAACACTACGTAGGTGTTACACCCGATTCTCGTTAAGATATTATTGTATTATATAAGTAATAACATTATATTGTTTTAGCATGTAATTTATGTGAAAATGGTTAAGTTATAAGTTTTAATTATTCAAGTATTAAGTCATAGGAAGTTATGTGGCCAAATAGAAAAGAATGATACTAGAGGGACTAATCTTTCCTAGTGTGCAAACTTAAAAGCTAAATATGGATAACTATCCATCATTAATTAGAAAAATCTATATACGTTCAATAAGGACTCATTTATTTTATTTTTAAAAGTTTAACCTATGTGGACACGAGTTTACATTTTAAATACGTCTAAATTACTGAAAATGGGAATATAATTATCAAATTGTAAGCACGGGTTACTTTAGTATAAAAATAAATATACGCGATTGTACTTATAACAATAACTCATGTCATTCTTATTTATTTATACAAGGATATCTAGAAAAACATTTTTAAAAAACTTTAAGAAATATAGTTTAAGTATATCAACGCTCATTATGTGCTATTAAACTTGCATCATGTGTACAACATAATATCAGTAGTGAAATTTAAATAACAACATTAACATCTTTGTCAGCTAAATAAAATTAAATCTTAAGTTACCTAACATAAATTTTTACAAATATTTTACCAAATTCTAATGGATATGGCATAAGTATTAGTTGTACTTATATCACAATTTTCATGGCAAATTCTTATATGTGTATATACTGAACTAAAATGTTAAAATAAATTTGATTTATGCGTAAACTTCGTACGTGCAAGAAACTTATAACTATATAATTACATGTATTTACATTTAAAGACACAATATTTAATATTAATACAGAATAATTTTTTTGTCAAAACCCCGTGCGACCATGGGTATTATAACTGGTATTTGTAGCAATAATTACATACGAACTCCGATCCTAACATGATAGGAAAGTACGAATAATTAGAAAAACCTATACATCTAGCAATAATTACAGCATACGCAAGTCACCGCAACTAAACCTGAAAGTTCCAACTTCTGCACTGAACTCATTACAAAAAAATTTGATGATCTATTTACCATAGATGTGGTACCAATATAATGGTAGTTCAAAAAAGGCTTCACCACAACCTGTTAACAAGCAAAAATTAATTTTGTAAGCTACAAAAACACAAAAGCAAACACAGAATTTTGCGAAAGATGATGAATACTTGGAGTAAAAAGAGGTAACATACGTTTTGTCACAAAACTTTGGCTGAAAAAAGTTGGAGCTTGTCTTTACTTATGCAACCGAGTACACCAGAGCCTTGAGATTGTGAATACTTCACATCAAGAATGGGGCGCTGATGTGGTTTGAGATTATGTGTCACGTCTAAACTTGGGATTTCAAGCAATCTCAAACCATTTGAAATGTCGTTCCCATATGCAAACATTGGGTGACAGTTTTCAATGTTAATGAAAGTGGACTTGGTGATCCAATCATAACCTAGTTGTGCAGAAACAGACCCCGACTTAAAATAAAAGCTGCTAGCAGTTCTTTTTATATGAGTCAGAATGCTTGGCGCAAGTTCACCATATATAGAAGATAACTTAGTAGTGATTGGTTTGGACACTTGAGTTTTAGGTCTGTATGTAGCAACAACGTCTTTACTTGCGATATTATACGCAACTGATGTACATGAGGCTCCCTCATTTTGCAACGCGGGGACTTTCATTGACCTGAAAGATATACACAAAAGTTATGGGATATTTTTGACATTTGGTCAATAATCAACAAACTGCATAAATCTATGTGTTTAGTCAAACATTGCAAATATTATTTTACTTGGACCAACCTTTGCAAGCCACCATTAATGTTCCACAAACACGGCCCACAAGAAGAAGCCGTAAGAAGTTGTGTCGTATTATGAGGATGGGAAGTATTATGCTCAAAAGGATGTATTGTATGTATTGGTCGTGAGTCCAGTCCTTGTATGGATTCAACTGGACGAATTGTATGACGCATATCAAATACCAAAAGCATGCCATTCTGTAAGAAGAAAATTGCAACGTTACTAAATGGTGAGTATATCTCTTGTAAGAAACATTCGTTAATCACTATAAGGAATTTGCACTCAAAGAGTAAGCTTATACAATTTGCAAAAGAAACTGAAGCAATGTACCTGCAATCCGACATACATATAATTTGAACTGTTATTATCCCATAAGCATGACCAAGCAGGCAACTGAAACAGAAAGAAAAGAAATACATAAATTAAGAATCACAGTTTCGTAATTTGGTCTGCTTTCATGCAGCAGCAGAAAACGAGAAGAAATTGGTAAAGCATATTACAGGTAAATCGTAAGTCACCACGACGCTGTTGCCACCCATGCTGTAAGAATATGCAAAAGTTAGATCACTCATAAGATAAAATCACATTATATAGACAATTCTAAAATCAAAAGATAGAGATAAACCTTATAATCGATAACTTTTTCCCAAGAGAAGCAGAAAGTGCAAGTCGGCCGCAAGGAGAGATATGCAGATCCTTGACAGCTTTAGTACCCGCAGGAAGTATAATTTCTTCTTTCTGTTGGGGGTTCATCATGTTTATCTACAGTTACAGGTAGTACGTAATCACATATTTGAATAGATTTTTTATTAAAATGGACCAATTAGAAAACAAAATAGTTTAATCACATTAGCTTTAATGAATACACCTTTTCTAGAACATGCCTGCCACCCATGCCTGGAACTCTTCGAGCAAGAAGCAAAGTTTTATAACCAACATCCATATCAAAAAGGTGTGCGCTTTCCACAGACATCTCATGCTTTAAAACGAAATAATTTTATTCAGTATATAATTAGTAATATAAAAAGTTAAAGCATTGCTTGAAAGAAATTTATACCGTGACTAATCTGACAAACCTTTAAAACAAAATTGCAATGGCGAGACCGACGTGTATCAACCTTAGCATCATAGTTGAACACTGCATTGCAATTACAGCCCTCAATGATAATTAAGAAGACACAAACATAGCTATGATTTTAAAAAGGATATAATATGTTCCAGTTATTTGGATGATTGAGATAAATTCAGTAATATTCACTTTTCCTTGCCCTGAACATAAATACAGCAAGAAATTGTTTTCTACACGATTGAAATATTCGAAATACTGACCCTTTTGAGTTTCATTAACCAGTTCAGCAGTCAAGGATTCACCGGTGTTTCTGTGAGTGTCTTCAAGATTCACAGTCCCAGTAGACACTTGTTTCTGCAAAAAAATAAAATAAAAAAATAAAAAAATAAAAGATAAAACTTCAGTACGACAAAAAACATGATTATGTCCAAAGGCGATTATAAATGATTAAACAACATGTACAATTGACTTTACAAACCTGAATCACGACATTAAATCACAAAATGGATTTCAAAATGATTGCAATCCAGATTTTTTATCTAGTATGCAGTGGCGGATCCAGAAATTTTATGTATGTGTGGCACAAAATTTTTCTTGTTACCCCAAGTTCTAACTAAAATAATTAACAGAGAAAACATTGAGCAAAATGAGAGGGAACTACGATAGCCGCTTAACACTTGGATTACGAGGAACTTTGCATTCCATTAACGAAAGAATTCCATTCTTTAGATTTCTCAAAATCTTTTATTTTTGCAATGAACCATCCATGTTATCATCACTGGATTCCATGTCTTCATAGGAGCTTTCTTCTGTTAAATTAAAAGTGGCGCACCCGCTTTTCTCTTTCATTTTTCTTGAATTGAAACTTGTTCTTTTGTCCTTTTTTTGATTATATTTCTAGCTCTTTGCTTTTGTGTTCTTTTTGAATCAATCCGACTTTAACACTAGCTGTGCACGTTTTCTACCCCTGTTGCACGGCTTACAAGAGGCAAGTTTTTTTTAATCTTTTTTCAACTCCCTTGTAGCTGTTGACAAATCATCCCTTGAAAGAAAGTTTTGTATTTTTGGTAGTGATTGAGTCACCTTTTCTAAAAATCGGCTTGTGGTGTTGCCAAAACATTGTTTAAACCCTTGTCTAATTAGAAGTACCAAGATTCTGATATGAATTGTTTTTATTATTTAGTTATATTAATTATATTTAGATAATTATTAGGAGTTGCAGTTTTATTAGGGCTAGCAGGGTACCCGCGCGATGCGACGGCGGGTACTCTGTGACTAAATTTTTCGGCGAACAAATGTTATTTTGTTTTGAAGTGCTAGATTTCAGATTTATGATTTGAAAGCTTAATTAGATTTTACATTGTGGTTAAATAGTTGTATATTTTGGTGAAGGGGTGTTTTTAATAGTGTATTAATTGTATTTGTTGAATAGTGTTTTTTTTAGTTTTATTTGTGCTTTAAATACTTATAAATTATGCTTATTTACTTGTATTTGCTTAAAAATCTATTTTTAGTTTATTCATGTGTGAAAGCTTAATTATATTGTACTTTGTGGTTAAAAAGTTGTATTTTTGGATGAAGGGGTGTTTTTAATAGTGTATTAGTTGTAATATATGAGTAGTGTGTTTTTAGTTTTATGTGTGCTTTAGATACTTGTAAATAATGCTTATAATGTAGTATTTGCTTAAAATTCTATTTATGGTTGTCTTAAAATAATAAATAGGAGGGAAGTGTCTTCCTCCATTATAAATAGTATAGATATAGATATAGATATAGATATAGATAGATATAGATATAGATATAGATTAGGTAAGTCTTTTACGTATCCTACAAGTACTAGGATTAGGTTATCTTTTATTATATATAGGGGATGTAACTTTGATTATGTTGAATAAATATTAAGTATTGATTTGTTGATCAATCGGAGAGTCGGTTTATCTCACTAATATAAACCATCGGGGGGTCGGTTTATCCCATTAACATAAATCATCTATCTTGCTTATTTTCTTCTTTTCATCTTACTATTGATCCGGTTCATATCAAATTGGTATCAAAGCTATCGATTCTGAGATTCCACGGAGAAAAAAAAAGGTCAAGAAGTACTGTTCATCGACTAACTAAATCTGTTTTTTCGAGATTTAAAAAAAAAACACAAGAAGGTTGCAGATCTCGATAATGAATTTGATAAATTCAAAAAAGAATTTGCTCAACACCGAACAGATGTTAATGAGCGAATCACAACTATGCAAAATAGTTTTACTGCAGAACTGGGAGCCATAAAAACTGAGCTAACAACAGCAATAACATCATCAATATCAGCAACCATGGAGCCACAATAGATGAAGATGCTATCATCAGGTAGTTTACCTAAGGATCAGGCACCAGGGGTTGTGTTTACATCTACTGAGGCTTTCAAACCCGTGAACGAGCTTCCTAAGCATCCAACAACCTTCTTCAAATCCAATAACGACCCGAAGGGTTTAAAAATAGATGACATTGATTTTCCTTATTATGCTTATGAGGATAAGCCAGAGACTTCAAAGCTTAGGAATAAGAGACTTGAGAGCAAAAATGGATTTGAAGAATCAGGGACTTATTATTACAACAAAAAGGGTACGGTTCCAGAAAAGTACATTCAACCTGAAGAGCATGACACCCGTAATCACGACCACATGGGTGGTCTTCATGGATCAGATTATCGTATGCGAAAGCTAAAGATGCCATTATTTGATGGAGAGGATCCTCATGGCTGGATTTACAAGGTAGAGAGGTATTTTGAAGTCCAAGATATGGAACCAAGTGAACAGCTTAGAGCTGCATTTGTGTATGGAGGGGCAAGCATTAGCTTGGTTTCGTTGGAGTGAAGCAAGATCACCGTTTCGTTCGTGGGAAGGGTTAAAGAGGAGGCTGCTAGAACGATTTCAACCATCACAGGAGGGAACCTTATATGCGCAATTCCTGGCAATAGCACAAGAAGGATCTGCCCGCGAGTACGTAAGTTTGTTTGAGTTATTAGAGGGGCAATTGCCTGGTATTTCTGAGTAGGTCATGGAGGGAACCTTCATTAAAGGGTTAAAGCCCGAATTGCGATCAGCAGTTCAAGTCATGCAACCGAGGGTTTGAGTCATGCCATGAAACTTGCTATAATGATTGATGAAAATAAGATGATTGGTGTTGGTTCGCAAAGCACGACAGGGGGACAAACCAACACTAGAGAGCACTTCCGAAGAATGACGGAGTCGGAATTAGAAGAAAGGAGAGGCGGAGAGCTGAAGGACTATGTTTCCGATGCGAGGAGAAGTTCAAGCTAGGCCATCGGTGTGCGAGTCACACCTTGCAAGTGATGATTGTTGACGACAATGATGAGGAAAATGAACCATATCTTCAAGTCAAACCATGGGATCATGCACTCAAGACCGATTAAGAGGATAATTGAGGACAAGGTGTGAGTTTGGCGGGGAGTAATGACATGAACTGATTTATTATTTAGTTATATTAATTATATTTAGATAATTATTAGGAGTTTATTAGGATTGGGTAAGTCTTCTACTTATCCTACAAGTATTAGGACTAGGTTATCTTTTATTATAAATAGGGCATTAGGGATGTAACTTTGATTATGTTGAATGAATATTAATTATTGATTTTTTAATCAATCGAGGAGTCGGTTTATCTCACTAATATAAACCATCGGGGGGTCGGTTTATCCAATTAACATAAATCATCTATCTTGTTTATTTTCTTCTTTTCATCTTATTATCGATCCGGGTCATATCAGATTCGTGAGTAAATGCCTAGTACTAGGCCTTTTGGGTAAAATAAAACTGCTTCACCTTGCTAACCCATATGTGGCACTTGCCACAGGTAGCCAAGCCATGGCTCCCCCCTGCTAGTATGGCCTAGATCTTAATAAGAAAATACGCGTTCAATATAATAAAAACATACCTTCAAAAGACGCAACTCTTTCAGCAGCGCATCTTGTATCAGGAGTAGGTTAAAATTCTGGGAAAAAAAAAAAAAAAAAAAAACTGTCATTACTCCAATTATTTTGGCATAAAAACATACTAAAAAATACTAATATTTTCATCTTAGTAGAATAAGCAAAGAATTAGCTTAGGTGAAGCGAGTTCAGAACTAGATCCAAAGACAAGCGGCAAATATATATAATAAGGCCATTGTTTGTATAGGACCACTTATTATAAGAAGAGAGAGTAAAGGGGAATATCAATTAAAGTGGCATATTAACAAAATCAACAAGTTAATAAGTGATGTGCTTAACGTATATTGTAAACAAGATGATTATGAGTTTAGTGGTTATATTAATATCTTCACTAATCTGTGTCACTTTTGTATTTCTAATAGATTCATCAAGTATGCACCAGAAAGTATCTCTTCCTCTTTTAGTTTACTGATATAAAGAATCTTCCTATTGTATTATGCATCACTAATTCAGTAGAATGTTAGTAGATGGATTCTTAACCACTTAGAGGGTGGCCTAGTGGCAAAAGGGCTTGTGACTATCACTCTAAAATGTGTGAGGTCTCAAGTTCAATTCCTGCTAGGTGCAAACAACCTTAAGTCGCCACGCCAACCTTCTAAAAAGGGAGGGCTTAACCTGGTTTGAGTATGTGTGACGGTGGTTCAAACCCCGTGGATTAGTCGGCCAAAAGGTCGGAAATCATGGTTACCAAAAAAAAAAGTAGATGGATTCTTCAAGACATACTATAAGGTATTCCTAGTTTCCTTGATGCTATATTTTAGAGGTGGCAATTTGTGCCCAAAATCAAAAAAATGGGCTAAATGGGCAAATTTTTAAAAGATTTGGGCAAATTTGGGCCCCCTCCTTATTTTGAAATGGGCATGTATTGCCCATTTAGAAGTTAAATGGGCATAATGGGCACATGTTTTTCTCGAACATTAGATTGTTTTTAAAGAAAAACTTATATTTAATTTTTTAAATATAAATGAGGTGTTACGTTCGAGGAATTTATTTCATCGTTTTGGGTCTTTTTAAAAGCGATTCGTATAACACGAGCCCGTTTGGCCTGTGCCCGTTTAGCCCGCGGCCATTTGACCCATAGCCCGTTTGACCCGTAGCCCGTGCCCGCCCGGCCAGCACGTTTTGCCACCTCTACTAGTATATTTCATCTTAAAACGTCAATTTGGTCATCGAAATGAAGAAGAAAAAGCTAATCAAATTTGTCAAAGAAACTCTTTATGTTATTGACACGAGTTCACAATAATATAGTACATATGAATCAAGTAAATAACTCACCTCTTTTTCCAGATCTTTGGCCTTCGATATTTCATCTTTCTGCAGCAAAAAAGGGGTATAAGTTACATAATTCGTTTTTCAACAAACCAAGATTAAATAAATGGGTTATTAACTGTGACCTTTTGCTGATCTTCTTCCTCCACCAAAACAACTGGTGATGCATAAAGCTTTGTCACACCATTTGGACCAATTCTCACATTGCATTGAGGACACTGCAGAAAATAAATTAAAAAGGCGCGCAAGTTAAAAGCATGCATTCACTTGCAGCAAGGGAGGAAGAATAAATGCAAGAGAATGTATGTAAGAATTTGGATCAAAAAATCACCTTGGCTTGCGTTCTGCGGAGTTGAATCCATTTATTGATGCAAGATAAACCAAATATGTGTCCACATGGAAGACAGCTGCAACAACCCGATGTCAAGGTCAAAGAAAGAAAAACACAACAACAAAACATAGTAAATAAACATACTGACTTCTTTTAACCTATTGAAAACACAGAAGAATATACAAAACAAAATCACAACTTATCTTCACATTGTATAGACTAGTGTCTTTCTGTACCAAGATACTATCACTATGCATCACAATAACATTTATTCCATCACAACCAAACAATTTTTCTAACACGTTCTCCTCAGTTACAATTTTCTGTCTAATGATTGAATCTTAGAGCATTTACCATCAGCAAGTTATCTTACCAAAAAGGAGTTTACATTTACATTGCTAAACTAGTAGCTGAACTCCATCAACATACAACATTCTAATTTCCCTCTAAACCTAGTTTTAATAAGTTCTCAGAAATTCATTTTATCGACCAAGCGGTATGTATCATGATTCTAGACAGATAAACCTTTCATTGTTAAAGAGGAGGCCCTAAAAAAGGTGAAACAGAAAAAAAATTTACTAGATGTGATTAGCTTTTCTGGTTAATGATGAGGTTTTCCCTCTTCAGGTTACGTAGGAAGAGCGAGTGTCTGACTCATTTGTACGTGGCCTAACCAAGGTATCATCATGACTGTTTCCGACCCTTTCAATTTGTTGCCATTAGCTTTTATAGTTAATATGTGCCATTCTCTATCCAACAAACACATGACAAAATCAAAAGTAAGTACGAGAAACGATGAATTAATCACTCAGTCAAATAGCAAACCAAACGAATTGGGATTTAGACACGGTAACACATTTATTAACACGATACTCAACAACTAATTGGATAGGACATCAACTATTTGCTTGGATATTTACATGATTGCGTTCAAAACAAAACAACAGTAATAAGAAAACAAAGATTTACCAAGATGATCATCCAACATTTATGGGTATTAAGGTTTTTATTTTATATTACACAACCACTAAACTGTACCAAACTAGAATACCATATACAACAGTATTTCCAACATCCTAATCTCTATACTTATCCCATTCCCATCAAAATTCCATCCGGGCCGGGTCCATAAAATCCCACACTTCAGTCCAATTCAAGATATCCAAAAAACAAGATATCTAAAAAACCAAGTACATAACTTACGAGACATGATGATCACCATCTAAAGTCCACTGGTCATAGCAAATTGCACAAGTCAATCCATCTAAATTATAAGACTCCTTCAACTCTTTCATAGCATTCTTTTTCAACTCTTCATTTTTTTCCTTCACATTCAAACCGTTGCTAATGCTATGATCAAGTCCACCATGATCAACATGCATGTCAGAAGGCTCGTTATTATTGAAACTAATTCTACTAAATAGATTAGTAAGATCATTGGTTGTAGGGAAGATGGGCGGAACCATTTGGTGATGATTATGATCGGCCGGGTGACGTCAGCAAACAGAGCCTGTTTGTAACTGACTGAATGGTTCGCTCCGTTTTTAAGCCCCCTTTTGTTCTTGACTTTTTTTTCCCCTTAGTAATGAAGGATTTTTTTTTAAGTATTTATAATACCCGTGTAATGAATATAATAAAAGTTTTGTTTTGAAAAAAAATTATGTGTTATAAATGAAAAATAATAAAAGTTTAAAAGATTTTGGGATTAAATATAATGTTTTGAAACCAGTTCGACTCGAATGGTTTAACTGGTTGAACCGTTTTGGTCGAAAAACTGGTCGATTTAAACCGAGTCAACCCGACGGGTTGGGTAAAAAAAAGGTCAAATTAAACCGGGTCAACTCACCGGGTTTGAGGCATCCCGGTCAACCCGATTTTCGATATGTATTAATATTTTTCTTTTGAAATATATGTTTTCAACATTTTCTTTTTTAGTTTCAACTTTTCACTTTTTACTTTTTGATTTTTCCTTTATATATAGTATAGCATAAAAAGCCCGATGGGCGGGCTAACTTCATAATATTACTTGACGAAGTTTAATTGGACGTAAATAAATAATGAATAATGTCATACATCTATTCTATGAAGATAATAATAATGAATGCATAAAAAGTTATGAGCCGGTAGTAATTATGTTCAACACATTTAATTATTTCATACAAAAGCAATACACATTTAATTATTTCATTACACTGGACCATGATATAAATTTTAAGCATATCATAAGTTTAATATAAAAAGGAATTTATAACAACCAAGACAAAGCAAAATTTAATTTAGTCATTCCTATAAACATCATAGAAAAAAGTATTTTTCTGCAATTGTTGAAATCAACTCCACTTTTGCACTCACATGGTTGCTGCTTCGGTTTGTCTTGAAAATTTTCTTACCTTGCAAAGTATAACAATGGTTATAGTATTAAATTACCCTGTAAATTATAATAAAACATACAAAGAGTTAGGTGTGTGTGTGTCAACATTGATCACAATAACGAACTCCCGTTTTAACATTAATATGTTTTTAGAGTTTTTTCGCATGTATAACTTTGGGCAGATTTCAACCACTTTAACCCATTTTGTATTAACCCTTAATATTTATTTGAGTAGTTTTACTCAATAGAATAAAGACATAACCCAGCCCATTGTAAGTAAATGTGTGAAAAGTTCTAAAAAAAGATTGTATAGGTTTTAAAGGTTCACATTATCTCAAGGTCACCATCATGTACAATCGAGGAAGGACCATGCAATAACATTGCTACAAAGAAAGATGTGTAAGCAATGGGTACATGTATCCGCAAAAATCTTCTACAATCGAGTATTTGACACTCATTATTATTCGAGAAATAAAACAGATCAGTAAATGTTTCAGGTCTGACCCAATTTTAACATGTACCAAATTTGAAACAGTTTGACCCACACATGTCTATCCCATTACCAAACCAGTCGACTCTTTCATATGTCACCACAACTTAAAGTAAATAATAATATGCAAATGCACATACTTCACTCTCATTACCCGATTTCCAACGTGGGTAACATCATCATCTCCGACTTGATAACACAGCTTAGTAACCTCTTGCATGATTGAAAAAGCCAAATCATCTAAACACCATACTACAATAGAATAAAAAATACACATGGTAACTAAACTATCGCATATGATGATCACAAAGTACAAATGAACTAACATTCTTAATTATAATCTACAAAAAATGCAAACAAAAAAAAATAAACAGCAAATGCTATGCTTTTTTACCACCACAAAGTGAATATAATAAACCAACACACGCCTTCGCGGTAGCATATACACCATCTGTAGTTGCATGAACTTCATTTTACTGTCAAGTATATCTGCTTCTATCCAATGTTCTGAAATGAATCTGTTACAGATATTAATATTTTTGTTACATTTTGAAATTTTCATATGTGTTGGTGTAAAATCTATCTTGGAAGAGTAAAAGATCAAAGTCACATCTCTCCTTCTCATGTACATCACTGAGTTGCCACTTCAGTTTGCGAATTTCTTGTTCCCGATTCTGTTATCACACATTTTAATATACACAAGTCTAATTTTAGGCAAAATGGTAACTTGTCAAGTATATCTGCTTCTATGGAATGTTCCGAAATAAATGTAGTCTTGAGGTCGTTTGTGCTATTATACAAAGTACTTGTTCATTTATCTTGCCTCATGGATAATCTAGCTGAAAGTTGCTATTACTTACTAACTAACCATTAGTACAATTAACTACTTTTAAAGATATGAGTCATTGTAGAAGCCACAATAAACACTAAAACATAAGATATACTAAAATAAACTTAAGACAAATAGAAACAGGTTCAAAGTTTATAATTTTTGTTAGAAAAAAAAAATCTAATTTCTAAACACAACATCATTTAGCTATACAATTCATTCTTGCATTTCTAACTACAAATAATTATCTATACACTTAATTTAGAAAACACCATTTCCAGACCTATGAATTCATGTGCCTGACCAATTGGTTTGACATCAGTTTCGTTTTGCGTCTTACTTCAGTTTTGTTACACCCCTAATCCAAATAGCTCTTAATTTGATGCCAGAATTTTAAGCGATGCAACCACGTTTTAGTTATGTGTCTCAAAACAGGAGAAAGTCCACCCCTAATCCAAACAGCTCCTAATTTGACGCCATAATAGTAAGCAATGCAAGCATAGTTTAGTTATGTGTTTCAAAACTGACCGAAGTACACCCCTAATCCAAACGGGCCCTAATCCTAATCCATCCAGCCCTTAATTGGATACCACAATCAATGCAAACACAATATAGTTCTAAGAGGCATCCCTTGTATTACAGTTAGCAATTTGTTTTTGCACGCGATCCCTTTTAAATCTGGTTCCATCATTGTACGTGTGTCTTATAAACCATCCGATTTCAACCAACATTTTTAGGTCATTATTTAGACTAAACATCAACGCACAACTCTTTATCAGTCATGTATAGAGAAACTTACACATTTTTATATCTCAAAAGTTAAGAAAAATATTTCAACAACTTTATTTTTACCTCATTTTCCTCCAATAAAGCTGAGCTATACGATGTATGTATGATAGAGCCACATCAGCAGCAACACATCAACAGAACCGCATCAGCAAGAAGCCGTGTTAGTACCAAGTCGTACCAACATCGACACCAACAGTTAAGAATATTTCAACAACTTTATTTTTACCTCATTTTCCTCCAATAAAGTTGAGCTATGCGATGTATGTATGCTAGAGCCACATCAGCAGCAACACATCAACAGAACCGCATCAGCAGGAAGCCGCGTTAGAACCAAGCCGTACCAACATCGACACCAGCAGCAAGTGGCAGGCCGCAACAGCAAGTATAGTCATCGCACAAGCATCATCATGTTAAAAGGTAAACAAACTGTGAACGGGAAAAAAGACCATTTAGAACCAAAAATTGATTGTGCTTATTATCATGCTATGCAATAAACTTTGGAACTATACAAAAAACTTTAATTGTTTACTACTTTATAACAGCATAGGAAGATCCAAGCACCATCGTTTACGACTCACTTTCATTTGCAGCTATTCAGTGGGTTAATATCAGCCCAACAAACATGTTTTAATCATGTACTTGGGCCACCATTTGATTAGTTATCATTACCGCTACACCAAACTCATTTCCAAAAATGTGATAAACATATAGAATTTACATTAAATATGTAACACCTTTACCATAAGTAAAAGATAGTTTTGACAAAATGATTAAAACTCGGATTTCAATATAGGTTTTGATTATAAAACACAAAGTGGAAGTAACTAACCTATACCATAGAGGCATCAAGATGAAAGGCCACAAATGGCCATCCAGCTTTACCATCTATCCAAGAGGCTAATGGAGTGGACAGGAAGTTGGCAAGAACCTGCAGTCTAGAAAAAATCGTGCCATTCATTTATATTGTCCGTCAATACAAACAAAAAAAGAATCATGTAATACACATAATCTAAATGAAGGCAAACCATGCCCATATATTTAAACTTGGACAACTGGTTTGCTTCCACATTAAAAAACGTAAAAAGTTCGTCATGTGTTACCTCGTTTTATGACCGTCTTTTATTCTCTCCTAAATAGCAAGACAGAGGGACTGTTGCGTAAGATTGTGTAACCAAAAGTCAATCACACAACAAAACACTCAAAAGGAATATGAATAAAAATTCAAGTAGACATAACAAAATACAAAGAAAAGTATCTCACGTTAGGCCGCCGCATTACTTGGTCCCACATGTCCATGAACGCGCTGATGTCGCAAGTAGCTGCTGTCATCATGTATCTTTACTGCTGTTTCTGAACTGGCTGATCTCACGCTTATGTTGGCAGCCCGTTTTATGACACAAACATGTGATGGTGCCTAAATCAATCAGATACAAATATGGTCAAAATAGAAAAAATAGACAATTATTAAGGTACAGTCATATACTTGCCAGAAAAATCTCCTATTCTCAAGACAATTAAAATTTTTAATTGTGTTCATAATTGCAACTTTTTGTGTTTTGAAAAGGAACTTTAAGCTCTGCTCGTGCAACTGTAAACAACAAAAAGTATAAGCATAAATCAAATATTAGTTTGAAAACACAATAAATATGGCTTATTCATAGAATGTTACATAACATACCAATAAGATGAACATTTAGAATACTATTTTGAAACCGATTTTCTTCCGAGTTAATACATATTGGTACGCCATTGTATATGTTACTCATCTGGTCTTTTGTTATAGCACTTTCCACAACTTCATATGTCATATATGCCATCATATATGACATTGTATAAATAATTAACAAACATGGATAAATTCGTTTCACATTCAAACAAACCCATAAAGTTACTGAAATGACAAAATCGTCTTCGATGCAACATTGTATTTGGTAATCAGAGACCCTTATTGAGTTGTGATCACAGGTATTCCAGGGGTCTGAAAAAATGAATCAGAAAATATTACTAATGAATGCCATTGAAAATTGAAAAATATGTGCAAGTTTTTCAAATATTAACAAACCTCATTGAACTTATTAGCATCAACAGTGGCAATCTGAATGTTACAACTGAGTCCCTGCATCGATGAGATATTTATACTAATATGTAACAAATTACAGTTGGAAAATCTGTATTTTAAAAACATAAAAAGGAGTAGAAAACCATGTATATCAAAAGATTTTTACTTGGACATTTCATCGAACACTTGGTTTGAATAAAAATAACACACATAGCCACATAGGTATGATTTAGGGTAAAAATCCAACATTTCAATTAAAAGGAATTGTTAAGTTTACATTGATTAGTTAGAATTCATCACTGAAACCAAAATTAGAGAAATATATACACAAACCAACATAACCTTCATGGTAAACACTTAGAAATAATGAACATACCTTATGCCAAATCAATAGACAGTTGTGGGAAAAACCCTCTAAACCGAGCCAAAATAATCATCATCCAAGAATCAGGGTACGAAATCTGAAAATCCCTGCAATGAAGAATGATCAATGCGTCAAAAACAGTTTATATATGAATAGGTAAAAAAGATATCTTACTAATTTGTTAAGAATCAAGCGTATCTGGTGGGAATAGATGTAGAAATCTGAGATAGATTAAAGAGAACATGACCAAAAAAGATAAAATAACATGGAATGAATTGATTATTTGTTACAGTTACCATTGTTGTTTGACCAACATTGAATAGGAATTTGATTTAGGAGCGATTGAGTAGGAATTCTGTTTTGATAGTTTGTTTTGTGGGAAGATGGTAAGTATTTTTACTGAATATTAGTTTGGGATAGGGGCTTTTTATCACAACTTGTGGCTTGCTCCACCTGTTGAGTTGCTTGTTTGTGGACGTTTAGACCTGAGTTCGAATCATGAAAGTTACAATTTTTTTAAAAAGTAGCCGGGTGTTGCTTCCATGTAAGCATTTCCACCTCATCAAAGAAGCTCCATGTCATCATTATAGTGCCATGTAAGCATTAATGATGTGTCAATGTAGTCCCATATATATGTATAGATAGCATGGTACCTACGCGTTGCAGAGGCAGGAACTCTGTGACGATTAACCGGAAAAATAGATCTCGATGAGACCTGATTCACCAGTTTGTATCGGTTTCAACGGGTCCTCTCTCGTTCGTTTTCGGATGGCTCTTATTGGTTAGCCGAACCTGTGGCGACACCGGTTCCCGGTTGAACATGTTGGTCCGATCCGATTTTCAAAACTATATGCACCATCAATAGACATGTACTTTTTATTTTAGAGTGTTTTAAAAATAGCATTAATTAGTGTGTTTAATTATTTTATATTTTGGATTATATTGTAGCTTGTGTAAATTGTATATTGTACTTTTTAGTAATGAGTGTTTTAATCGGTTGTTTTTAATTTGGTAGATATGCTTTTAATTGGTTGTACAATGTGAATAAATTATTATAATTTTAAGTAATGAGGTATTTTAATAAGAGTATTAATTACATCATACATTTCTCTCACATTTGACTTTTAACATTTCACTTTTTAAGGTTTGACCATTTTTCTTTTATATTTAATGTAGATTGCTTGTCTGCTTAAAAATTAAGCTTTAACGAGGGCTTAAATTGTTTAAATATATATGCTTAAAATTTAAGCACAAATAATGTACTTATTATTAATTAGGCTTATTTTTTATTATTATTATATTTAAATGTGATGTTTGATTTTTTACTTTTTTCTAAACTAATTTACGGGTTTAACAACTTGTTTGTTTATATTTTGTATTAAATCAATGTTTTAAATAAGATATGATTTAATGTAGATACTTTCTGTTTTATCATTTTATATTTTCAGTCATATTTCTGTATTAAGTTATAGATTTAAGATCATTTGAGGACAAAAGATTATTTACATACCAAGGGATCAATCTCCACCATCCATTTTTATTTGATCTAATGGATGAGATTAATCCCAACATTTTAAAAAACCCACTTTCATCATCTTTTTTTAAATATTAATAACTTTCAAACATTTAATCGTTAAGCGGAAAAAAAAATATCATTGCGACGAGCATTTAATTATCTTTCTATAGATAGGCACTTTGATATACTTTGACAAAAAGAAAATTTCATATTTTCACATTTTTTAAGGTTTTTCGTTTTTTACGCTACGTAAATTTGCATTAAAAAAAAATCATATATGATAAAACACTAATTTGAATATCACATGTGATATTAGTGTTATATCATATATGATATGTAATATCACATGTGATATTAGTGTAATATCACATGTGATATCACATGTGATATCACATATCATATGCAAATTTCAAGTAACGTAAAAAAGACGAAAAAACGTGAAAAAATCGAATTTTTTTTCTTTTTTCAAAAGTATATCAAAGTGCCCGTATATAGAAAGATAATTAAATGCTCTTCGCGACGGTATAAATATTTTCACTTAACGATTAACGGTTTAAGAGATATTTAAATTATAAAAAATAGGTGAAATAATAAAATGCTTTTAATCTCATCCATTGATTTCCTTTTAGATGGATGGTGGAGATGAGTCCCTTGGTATGTAAGAAAAGTTTGGTATGTAAAATAACTCTCCTCTAAGTTATAAACAAAAAAGTTTTATATAACTTTATGAATTTAGTTTTTTTTATATATTAAGTCAATTAAGTCGAATTCAAAAACAACTTATGCCTATTATTGCATAAAATTTTAAAACTTGAAATCATCCTTTTATGTTGGGCAATAAGGCGGGTCAAGCATCGATAGAAGAGGGTCGATGTCGGTGGTCCTTGTTATGGGTGATTCGGTCGCTGAGGATCGGAGGAAAAAACGATCGAAACTCGACTTTGGTCACAAGTTGGTATTCAATTTTTTTTACCGTATGTGTGTTTAATAATAATAATAATAATAATAATAATAATAATAATAATAATAATAAATAAATAAATAAAAAAATATTTTTTTTCAAATTTAAACTCTTTACCCAATAAATATCCCATTCATTTCACCATTTTATACACAAATTCAAACTACTTTTCTTTTATACTTCATATTAAACTTACAATGTCGAATAAGAAAACTCTCAAATCCAAAACCGCAAGATCCCAAATTCATGAAAGTGTTCCACATCTAACACCGGATCCGAATTTCCAATTATCCGGTGTTTCACCACCCATTCGCTTTCGACCCACAACTTTACAATATCCAACACAACTACCACAACATCCATAAAATCATAACCTATTTTATCTAAATCGTCTATTCAATCGTCCGTATAACAAACAACCAAGTTTTCCATTCCAATCACAAAATGCTCCGTATCGTCCTACTATGGATTCGTCATCGTCGTCTCCCCAACAAAATCAACTGTATTATCCCCTTAACCGTATTAATCTTGATATGGATTTGGAGAACTTTTTTGATAGTCAAGATTTTTATGCGGGTCAAAGTTCGGGTTTTTCGGTCACGGTAATCAAGATTATTATCCAAGTCCAGATTATTCTATGGGTCACGGTTCGGCTCTAGTTGAAGACGACTCTCCCGTCGAAGAGGTGCCACCTGTCAAAGCTAAGAAGGTTTCAAAACATGCTTCAAAAGCCAAGAAGAATGATAACAAGGATATAGAAAGACTATTCCTAGACATAATATATAGAAAGACTATTTGACTTGACCCATTTTTTATTTATTTATTTATTTTTTTCAAAATTGGGGCTATGTTGTTACTGTTAGATTGAAATGTAAAAAATGCATTTCATTCTAATACATTTCACTTTGGCTAGATCCTATCCAAAAGTAAACGGGAAATAGAACGGATAAATATAAATGAAGGGAGCAAAAATTTCTGAGAGGGTTTATTCGTCTTCCTAGTCTTCGACACAAGAAAAGGGGTGTGAAAAACGATAAAACCATGGACAACGTATGAAGAAGTCACGTTGTGCAAAGCTTATTTGAGAATGAAACGGGTGAAAAGAGAGGGTACATTACCATTACTACCAAATGAAAAAATTGGCTGCATCCTAGAATTGGTGCATTTTGTGCCATTGTCGATAATGTCGAGCGGAGGAACAATGGCGGGTCGGGTGACCTCCTTGTGTACCAACAAGCGTCTGCGGAATATGAAGTGCAGTACGAACATTTACATTGGAGCTGTATTGGCAAATTTTGAAGGATCAAAGATGTTGAGAATATTTGTTAATACAAATATCGTCTAAAAAACGTTTATTATATTTTACGATCTTTACTAAATTTTATTGATGACAATGATAAAATTTATTTACGCAAAGTATAAAATTGTCAAGTCCTTTTATTTAGCTACAAGTCTTACTTAAATACCACAAAGGATTTTAATATATATATAGCGTACACAATTAATATTCAAATGTACAAGTTTCATGTACCCTTTGCTTCCAGTGTTGTACATGTCTTTAAAATGATGTCCATAACTAGGGGTGAAAACGAGCTGAGCCCGAGCCTGCCTGTGGACGTATGGTCCGGACTGGGCCAGGAATGGGTCAGGCCCGGAAGATGCGGCCCACTCTACGATCTAAACCCTAATCCATGCCTATATATACACACGCAGGTTATCTCTAATCCTAAGATATATTGGCTACATCACGCCGATACTAACTTGACCGTCGGAGGTGGACCCCGGGGCTACGGCTCCGGGTCCACTCCTAACGGTTCTCTTTGTTGACGTGTCTACTAGGGCTCGAGAAGACGACTAACGCCAGAGAGAGTCGTTGAATCCAAATCAGCGCTGCATTATGCTTCAACAAGTTGGCGCCATCCGTGAGACCACGAATAAACTATGTTTCGTGTTCTCATATTACCGAGAAGCAGAAATCAATTTCTAACGTCGGTAACTCTAAAACTTTTGCATTCTACCACGTGTAAGATTTGCTTTACTATCATGTGAATTTAATATTCTATTGACATGATAAATTGAATACGTACTAAACATGTCGTCAGTAAACAAACGACGTGACTTTATGCCTGATTTTGCAAAGAAAACGAAACTGGGATCAGGCCATGTGATTCCCCATGCGCGTATTTGTTACAGCGTATATTTTAAATTTTAATATAATAAACCAAATCTTCACTTAAAATATTATTCTTTAATTAAGTGTTGAGATTTAATATATTCTTTGATTTGGCTAAATGCTAAAACATGATAAATCGTCCGCATGATCGGACCTATTTTAAAACATCAGCACGATCGGACCTATTTTATATTTTAGTCCGCACGATTGGACCTAAGAAAATATCCGCACGATCGGAGCTATTTTATTTTTTAGCCGCGAATTAATTCGCAGATATCGTTTTTACGGTTGGTAATGCTGTTCGCTTCGAACAACGCAGTCGCGATAAATCTACCCGCTTTAGGCCGTATGCTCGACATCTTCGCAGAGAACGTACGCCGAACACCACGATGCTAGTCAATCGCCATGATGCGACCGGACCAAAGGCCGTGGTATAAACATCCGCCATCATCCACAAACGCTCGAGTCTATGCGGTTAAGATAAATCCATCCGTTCGCCGGCAGCGTCACCGTACATCCATCCGAAGTTTTTATATATACATTAAAAAATAAAAAAAATCTCACGATAGGTTTTATTTTATACAAACAATTGTTTATGTAGTTTGTAAAACCTCATGATAGGTTTTCTATTTTTTTTATGCTATGCGCACTATATTATTCATGCTATGCGCTGTCTATTGTTTTAATTTATTAGGTTTTATATGCTGCGATTCGCGGCATATACTTTTAATGTTTGCATTAAGTGTTTTACGCAGGCATAAATAAGTTTAATGCTCCTACATGAGTAGCACCATCAAACTTGGGGGGCTACCAGGGTACATCCTATCACTGTTTCCGTACGCGTCACGCAGATTATTTGGAAGCAGAACGCAAGCTCGGTACAAAGACGGATTTAAATATTCGCACGCATCTTTACCGCAGGGGAGACGCCCTCTGCCGGTTGTAAAGACGGATGTAATGCGCCGCAGAAGCACGCCTTCTGTCGCACCTCTTTGTCGCTACGCCGCACTTATGCACGTAAGCACGCCTTCGTCGCACCTCTTTGTCGCGCACGCAGCACTTCTGCTACGAAGCACGCCTTCGTCGCACCATGTTGCGCGCTATCGGTACAAAAGGTACGCCTTTACCCGCAACGCAGCATGCGGGATCCACTTTCACCTACGCGGCCATCAGAGCTTAAGTTTAGCATAACATAGCCATGCGCTATCTCATACTAAACTTGGGGGCTTGTGGACGTATGGTCCGGACTAGGCCAAGAATGGGTCGGCCCTAAGATGCGCCCACTCTACGATCTAAACCCTAATCCATGCCTATATATACACACGCAGGTTATCTCTAATCCTAAGATATATTGGCTACATCACGCCGATACTAACTTGACCGTCGGAGGTGGACCCCGGGGCTACGGCTCCGGGTCCACTCCTAACGGGTTCTCTTTGTTGACAGGTCTACTAGGGCTCGAGAAGACGACTAACGGCCAAGGAGAGTCGTTGAATCCAGTCCGCGCCAGATTATGCTTCAACACTGCCAGAGCTCGAGCTCGGCTAGGCTCGGGCTCGGCTCGTTTATATACAAAAAGCTCGAGCTCAAGCTCGAGCTCGTTTCGAGCCTCACCTTTTGAGCTCGAGCTCGGCTCGTGAAATTTTTCACAAGCTCGAGCTCGGCTCGTTAACACAAAGCTCGACTCGTTAACACAAGGCTCGAGCTCGTTAACACGTTTATACGTATAGAATATATATATACGTATATATTTCTAGGGCTCGTTTAGGCTCGCGAGCCTAAACGAGCTTTTTGTATAGAGCTCGAGCTCGATTATTAAATGAGCCCAAACTTAGGCTCAAGCTCGAGCTCGAGCTCGTTTAGGCTCGGCTCGTTCGAGCTTTTTACCGATCCAATCCCGAGCTTTTCACGAGCGGCTCGGCTCGTTTCCACCCCTATCCATAACATATCAAATTAAGTCCAATATTTGCATAAGTAATCTAACATGTTTAGTAACACATAAACTAGCCTGTTACTTCTTAGTAAAACACCCGTTCAGGAAGCATCAACATTGAAGCCCCAAGAGACAGTGCTGCAGAATTGGCAGATCTCCTCACTTAGATTGTCGCACACATTGATGCAGGACGAGCCAATGAAGGAGTTGGTACATCGACAAATGGCCATGGATGCATCTATAAGACTTTCATGGCAAGCGAGCCAAAGGAATTTTATGGCACTGAGGGCGTCATTGGCCTGCTATCATGGTTTGAGAATGTCGAGACGAAACTTAACATCACGAAATGTGTTGAAGGAGATAAGGTCGAGTTCTCTGCGGGTCTGCACCAGGGTCAAGCACTGACCTGGTGGAACAACCAGCTGCAGACAAGAGGGAGAGAAGCTGCAAATGAATTATCTTGGGAAGAATTTAAGAAGTTACTAACTGAGGAGTACTGCAGAAAGGATGAAGTACATAAACTGGAAAGCGGAATTTTGGAATCATTCGATGGTAGGAGTAGAAGTTAACAAGTACACATCCCGCTTTCACGAGCTGGCCAGAATGGTTCCCCACATGGTCTCTACTGTGGAGAAGTTAATTGATCAATACATTTGGGGTTTGATCCGTGAGATCGGGAGGGATGTCACCTCATCTAATCCAACCACTCTATAAGCCGCTGTAGGAATGGCTTACCGCTTGACTAATGATGTGATCAGGTTTGGAGGACTAACAAAAGAAAATGACAATGGACGAAAGCGACATGAAGATCAGCAAAGAAGCCGAGACCAAGACCAGCACGACAAGAGGCAACGAGTAACTAGAAACTATGGAGCAACAACTCAAGAGTGTATAGGGTATGCAGGGCCACATCCTAAGTGTACTTGATGTAACCTCCATCACTCAGGAGACTGCCCAGGGTGTAACAGATGCGATAGGTCATCTTAGTCGAAATTGCTCGAACAGAAATGGAAACCAAGAACGAAGGCTAACATGTTACTAGTGTGGAAGTCTGGATCACCTCCGGAATACGTGTCCTAAGTTGAATAGGGCACAAATGCCGGTGCAGGATAACATGAATCTCGCCTTAACAGTTAATGGAAATAACCCAAACCGTGAAGGAAATGTCAGCCCAGCTCGGGGTCGAGCATTCTTCTTGGGCACTAAGGAAGCTCGCTAGGACCTAAGCATCGTAAAGGGTACATTCTTTTGATCAACCAGTTTTTTTAAGTATCATTTGGTTCTAGTGCAAAATACTTTCGTTCCCTATCAAGTTCATGGCATCGATTAGTGTAGAACCTAGCGTCATAAGCCTTAGTTAAATTTTTAGTCTTCTCACTAATCTGAACCACCACTATTAGTTGATTCGGTTTGTTTAAAAAATTTCAAACTTGAGCCAAACTTTTGAAATACTTTTCTTTAAGAAGGTTAAACCATTTCTTTTTGACAACTTGTTTCCTAGCTTGATCTAGTGACAGTTCTCATTTCATGAGTTGCGAAAATCAAGGTAGAATCAAGTTGTTACACAACCTACACAACTTAAACGCATGACCGTCCTAGTTTGATAAGTTGTGAGAATCCATTAACTAAATGTCTTTTGAGGGCTAAGCTCGAGAATGAGAAAGTTTGAACCACGAGAACGTACGCCTGTAGAACAGACGGACTGAATCTCGAGGACGAGATTCTTTTTAAGGATGGCAAACTGTGACAACCCAAAATTTTTCAGACTATTATTTGATCAGAAAATGCGAATTATTCACTTTCTGATTGTTATAACTCAAAAACGAAAAGTTATCTCGTGTTTTCAGAAATCCTGGCACCACCCGCAAATCGCCAACGAATTAGTACTGACTAAAACTCTATTTCGGGCAAACAAACTAATAACTATACTGTATTATTACACTCGTCAAAATGTCTACGAAAATATAAATTTTATAATTTACGGATACCCAGAAAGTATGTTACGCGGAGATACATTATCGTTTACGGTATAGTTTATACAGTACCGGGTACACATATACACTTAATAATACACACACATTCAGATTAAAAAAAATTGGTTACTCCCTCTCTCCTTCATCAGGTATACTGCTCCTCTCACTTTACCATTCTCAAAACCCTCGCCTCCCATTTTGACCATATGAACTGATCCATCGCATTCATAAGCAGAGTCAAACGCAAAAAGGAGATAAATCAGATGCAAATCTATCACTACCTATCCCTCTCTCTCTCTCGCTCTTCCTTCCCAATGTAGAATCACGAGATAACATTTGGAGACGAGATTGATAAGGAACTTTTCCAAGATCGTCCCTCTACAAGAGCGAGGCCAAGAAAGTTAGAGTCAAACCTTCTCCTCATTTTTATTTTTAAGAAGCCTATGATCCACAAGAGATCCCACACCCTCACCAAATCGATTGAAACTTAAAATAAAAATTAGCTTTATAAAGGTTGCTTCGAGGAATTTATTGAGGGTTCTTGCTTGGATCAGATTCAGCAGATTTGTTATTGGGTTCTCCTTGTTTTTCTTGTTCAATCCGCTTCACACCATTGTTGAGGTTTTACTAATTCCCTTTAGTTCTTGTAAATTTATGTAATCAGTTCGTTTGATTTTAACTGTGAACCTTGTATTGATTTTCCTTATCAATCGACACAAGTATATATGGCGTAATCTGTTTTGTCATTGTTAAAAATTATGTGGTAAAGTAACTAAAACATAAATTGGCTTGTGGAAGTGTTATACGATTTGCAAATTGGGTTCATCCTCCTCTTTCTTTTCTTTGGGTCGTACGAGAGTAGTAGCAGTCTCAGAGTGAATGTGATAATTGATTTTTTGGATTTAGAAAACCTATGATTCCATTATGGGAGAATCCATTTTGTACTAAAAGAAAGTTTGCTCTTATTGAAAACCTAGACTCAGTATTTGAATCACATGAGGCAAGTGATGTGCAACTATTATTTCTTTTGAGTGTTTTCCTAGTTTTCCTAGGCACCGGTATACCTAGGGTGTGTTGTTTTCCTCGGATTAAGGACCTCAAGTCCAGTACATTAGAGCATATTTGGTTTGAGCCGTAGTGTGAGGTCGAGTGTGATCAGGTTCCGCATAACTTGACCACCTGAGCTCGACAAAGGAGCAAGTGTCTTACCGCCCCTGTGTCAAAAAGAATTCAGTAAGTATAGTAAAGTGTAACATGATTTTAAAGAGTTTAGAGGTAAAAATGAATTCAGTACTTGTGTTTATAAATTGGGTCAAGCCCATCAGAGGTAAAAAAGAGTGTGACAAGGTTGTTTATAATTCGGGCCAGGGCCCAAATGCATAATATGAGTATGTACAATATGTCTGGGCCGAAGCCCATTCATCAATGGCTTCGTTTAGCTTGTTACAGCCAACACCTTGCTTCGACCATCACTCCAGACAATACTTGACAAAATGTTTAGCTCACGTCCCTACTCTCCCGCCTCACATATCACGACTCACACCTGGTTTACGGCTTATCATATTTACACGACTTATTAATCTAAAACATGTTTTTACAATCAAACTAATATACTCGACTTGTAAAAACTACAAACTACTTTTATAAACTCGAAACTTGAATAAACTTGACTAAATCAAAAGCATAAGCTATTACACTCATTTATAAGATTTTAACTAACAATTCATATTTTAATTTATCTAATCTTAGCATGAGGAAACTTAAACCATCTAAGTTACTAAACTATATAAAACGGCCTATCTTTAAAAATATAACATTTACTTATCATGGAAAAACTAGACATTTACTCGGATCGTGACTAATTTTCTACAAATATATGTATCCATATATTATAGCCTATCATATTTTTACGATAATAAATAGAAACTTTACACCATTATTTATGTCAAATTTCCTAACTACAAATGTATTTATGCTTAAACTTTTCAAATACATTTATTAATAAATGAGACATGAAAAGTATATATATGCGTACTTCTAATATATGCATCCTTCCGTACACTGTCATTTGGTCGTCATCAAACCGAAGTCACGTTCGTCCTCGATATACTTTCTATATTTATACACCTCCAAGAGCCAATACTTTCAGAAACTACTTAAACTTAAATGCTGCCACACAAGAAGCAATAACACAAAAATACTTTTAAACTTATTTAAACTTCTCTGAGTTTTAATCTGAAATAATAAACTAAGACTTGCCATAGTAATTTAGGTTGCGTGTCGGAGCCACACACTTGTACTATCTGACTTGACCCTATTCAGACTGCTTTACTAAGGTGAGTTTCACGAACCCCTTTTTAAATGCTTAAATTGTTTTGGGGTGGAATGCATGAATTATACTTGAATTAAGATGTTTTATGAACTTATTGAACCCTTTGAAATATTTTGAACCCTTAGACTTATTATGAAATTATGACATGTTCTTGACCCTTAGTATGTTTTGAACTATAATGTGCCGTACGCACTAAGTTTTAAAGTCTCTCATGTTCGGAGCAGTGCTGAGTCTCCCATGTTTTAAGCAGTCTTGAAATGATAGTATATAATAGTTGTTATGGTGTATTGTTCGTACATTCGCATTGTTAGTCCCTGATTGGTTTGCCGTTCACACTCCAATTATATGTACTGTTCGTACGGCTTCCTTGTGCGGAGCAGTAGGTAGTATGGATAGCGCTATTAGAGGTCGGCCAACCTCTCGTTCCCCTTTCTACGGAAAGCGTATTATTTATTTTAGGGGATTTGCCGCATACTTTATTATATAATGGCGTGATTATTAAATTAACTACCAGGCGTACCACTTGAAATATGGAAACGTATGTGAACTTACATGTTACAAGTATTGTATGGGCGGGACTTGTAACATGGTGAGTTGACAGGACAATTGCCAGGATGACCTTTGAGAAGTCCCGCCCTTACAAGTATTGTATGAAAATAGTTGGTGATCACCTGAAATGGTTTTTCGTACTACATAAAACCTGTGTACTCACCAACTATTTTCATAGCTGACCTGTTTTCTCATGCATTTCAGGTGATCGTTGGTAAGAATATTTTATGAAGATTTTAAATAAAGGAGTCGTCACAAGTTATCCGGGTCATCATGTAGTAAAATGTTATCTTTTGGAAATCAAACTTTATGTTTCACTTGCCAAGGTCGGCTAGAACAATATTGTAATGTTGCATTAGTTCCTTAAATTTTAATTATGGTATTGTACTATATCTCTTTGCGATGTATATTGATTTCGTCGCACCTCGCGTTTCCGCCTCTGGCGGGGTGTGACACTTGAGGAAATGAATGACTACCCTCGCATCATTAGTTCTAAGGGCTTGCGCCTCCACCCATTTGGACACATAATCGATGGTGACAAGAATGTATTCATTTCCCTCCGGATGATGGAAAAGGTCTTATAATATCGATACCCAAAACATCGAATATTTCGCAACCTTGGATGTAGTTCTGGGGTGCTTCATTTCTTCTCGAGATGTTCCCCGATCGTTGGCATGCATCACAAGTCTGAACTAATTTCTTGACATTGCGGAATACGGTAGGCCAGTAGAATCCGGCATCGAAAACTTTCATGCCGTAACGTTTATACCGTGATGCCCCCTGATGGTCTAGCATGACATTCTCTCATAATCCGATAAATCTCCCTTCCTGCAACACAACGTCGGATAATCTGATCGGGACACATGCGGAATAGAAAAGGTCGTCCCAAAAATAATACTTTAGCTCTATAAAGAATCTCTTCATCTCTTACCTCGTCATATAATTTGGTAAGACCCTACTAGATAAATAGTTAGCATAATACGCATACCATGGCTTAATATCCTTAACGGACATTAGTTGCTCCTGAGGGAAGGAGTCTTGAATCTCGTTATTGTTTAATTTCTCCAAGTCTGGATTTTCCAACCGTTAAAGATAATCAGATGCAAGATTTTCATCCCCCTTTTTATCTCGAATTTCAATGTCGAATTCTTGGAGTAATAGAATCCATCTAATAAGCCGGGTTTTGCATCTTGCTTTGAGAACAAATATCTTAAGGCGGAATGATCAGTGAAGATGATGGTTTTAGAAAGAACGAGATACTGCCTGAATTTATCAAAGGCAAAGACCATAGCCAGAAGCTCTTTTTCGGTGATTGTGTAATTCTCTTGCGCCACATTCATGGACTTGCTAGCATAGTAAATTGGCTGAAAATGCTTTTCTTTCCTTTGGCCTAAAACGGCCCCCACAGTATAGTCGCTAGCATCGCACATGATCTCGAATGGTTGAGACCAATTAGGAGTAACCATTATAGGAGCCTGGGTAAGATCTTTCTTCAAGCGATTGAATGCGTCCTTACATTCTTCTGAAAAGTCAAAGGGTGCGTCTTTGACAAGAAGTTGGGTCATTGGTCGGGAAATTTTTGAGAAATCTTTAATAAACCTCCTATAAAAACCTGCATGACCAAGGAAACTTTGAATAGCTTTAACGATTGTAGGATATGGTAATTTGGATATTGCCTCTATCTTAGCCCTATCGACATCAATCCCATTCCCGGAGACCTTGTGTCCAAAGACAATTCCTTCTCTGACCATGAAATGGCATTTTTCCCAATTTAAGACCAAGTTAGTTTCTTCATGATAAGGATTTAAAAGATACCTTTTTGAGGGGTCATTTAAGCCCTTAATTGATCACTTTTGTATCCGTTACTACTTAATTTCGTTCCTTTTCACTTTTTAGGTCTCTTGAAGGCAAATTGCTGGAATGACACTTATTCGGACGAAAAGGCGCGAATATACGAAGAAAATGGCCAAAGTCAAGAATCAAGACACTCAGGCTGCTGGAACTAAAGGGGACGGCATCAGGTTCTATTTGTGACGTCGTCGGAACAAGTTTTGGGACGACTCAGTAGCCAAATTGCTTATTTACAAGTGACGGCATCAGGTTTTAAAAGAGTAGGGCGTCACAGCTCAGACGGCCTAGATTTGATCCAGACGGTGTCAGAAACTGAAGGAGACGGCGTCACAGTCATAAGGTGACACCGTCACAATGCTAACGTGGCCAAGACAAAACCCTAATGACGGCGACCCGACGGCGTCACAATTAAAGAGTTACGCCGTCGCCCGTCGTAGTTTGTAACACTATATATAGAATCCGAATTTTTCAGTTTTCAGTGTGTAGTTTTGTGGAGTAAAAACCTAAACCGAACCAAGGCTGTCTTGTACAGTATTTTAGGGTTCCATACCCTATCTTACATCAAGATAAGTGTTTTACTTCATTAATTCAATTATGTCTTCAATTGATTGTGTGTATGCTTGCATGTTCTCCATGTCCGGCTAATTTATTTATGTGTTTGCTTAGGCAATATGAAACCTAGTTATTGAATATTAATTGGGTGTCTCTTATCTTAATTGTGATTGACCTAGTATTGCGATAAGTCATCCATTGTGCTATTAATGCTTGATTAATCTTTGTTGAACCTTAGTTTATAATCACCTAGAGTTATTGTAGGCTAAACATCCAAAGAATACCTTAGTGTTAAGTTTATGAATCCTAGAGATTTTGTAGTCATTAACCTTTGGTAGCATCAAAGAGTTAGGGATAAACGCATACCCTACGACCTTAGAAACACAACACGTTAAGAATAAGGACGTGACAATTCAACCATCAATAGGAGATAACTAGGGAGTAACAAAACCTAAGTAAATACATTTTTAATCATCATACGAGCACACAACAATAGACATAGACTGTTGGATCGATGTACTCTAACCAAACTAACTTAAATAGATTGTTAAGGTTTAATAACCTCGGATAAATCCTAAGTTATTAACAGAGAAACACTGAGAAAACTCTATTAAGTATGCGGAATTTACTTAACAAAGCTAAGAAGAATAACTTTAACTTTGAACGATTTTATTAATAACACTAACTCTGCTTATTATGCAGACTCTTTAACAACTCTAATAATATCGAACTTCTCTAAAACTCTAATAATGTCACTTATATCTAATGCCAATCTAGGGGTCCTTTTATAGGCTCAAGGATAACCCTAGTCGGTTTACAATTTGTATCCTTGTACGACAAGTAATCTAATAAAGAATATTCTAGAATTACAAGACTTTCTATAAACGATTATAACAGTTCTTTTAGCCTTACAGTACTTTGACTTCGACAGCAGTACTTTGACTTCCTCTTTAGCAGTACTTTGACTCTTTGACTTTTTCCAGTACTTTGTCATTCTTCAGTACTTTCACATCCTAACAATCCTCCCCTAACTTGAATTCTACTTGCTTGACTTCAAGTTCCTTTGTGAATTTATCTTTAATAGCTCCATCTTTAAGGAAACATTATTTCTTAGTCTTTGGATTGTATCTTTGTAGTTTCTGTATCAGTATTATCAAAGTATCTTTAGAATTATTCTTTTACAGCATCATCCAACAAGCTCCATCTTTTCAGCAACACAACAACAATTGACAATTTGTACATTAATTCAGTTTAAGTTGCAGTCTATCCTCATCACTTCCAGGTGTGTTAACTCCTGTGAGAGGTGAATCATTGAAAATTTTAATGGATTTTGATCTCTTTACCAAAGCCATTAACTCTGGAGTAGCCAAATGTTTTGGTGTGTAAGACCATGGTACATTGATAACCATATGATTTTTAGCAAATCATTAGCTATCAACAGATTTGAGTTGTCTTTACCAAAAGCTGTACCCTTCTGGACTAGTTAGTTCTTTCATCTATGGTGAACTAATTACCAATAATGGTTTTTCCACAGCCTTTACCACAAGCCATTTTCTTGTGGGCTAGCCAACTCTTCACATTACTAATATGGTGAGTTGATGACCATACAACTTATTAGCAAGTTGTTAACTAAAAACGGATTTGAAATATCTTTACCAGAGCCGTTTGCTCATGGATTAGCCAATCCTTTTGTAACCATGGTGGATTGATAACCTATTGGTATTACCATATCAAAAACCATTTATTTCTTTTAACCTTTGTTTCAAAACATTTATTACTTAACAAATTTTTTTCAAAATCAAGAATCGGGTTTAAAAGCGCAAGCGCATACTTTGATAAAAGTACTGTTTGATCAGCAAAACTTTGAATAAAGTACTGATATATCAAAAATTTAATCAATTAAGACTCATACCAGTTATTCATCATCATCAGCAATTGTAGTCCATATGATAAACAGCTTGATGACCAGACATGCTATTTCATTATCTTCTTCTACTTCCATCCCATGCTCCAGCATCCTTCTCATAAGTTCTGGTGTAAGAGGATATCTTCTATTAGCTAACATGTGAATCATAATTCCATCTTCTAGCTCTAGAACATGTACTCCAGATTCTTCAAAGAATCTTCAGCTAACAATCTCCCAATTCTCTTGATTCTTCCAAATTTTAGCAGTGCTTTGTTCTTCAGTTTCCCATAAAGTTGTGAGATCTCCAAGCAATACTAAACCCACTCCTTCTGATGGATTTTGTTCAAAGTAATCTCGCACCACATGATATAAATGGAATAAATCCACTCTATCTATGATGTGCAATAAATCCCATAACCTATTGAACACTCTGAAGCTTTCATCTTCTCTATGAAACATCAGATAACTTCCATCTTTTGAGTCTACAACTTCAAAAGCAATAATTTGAGATTTGTTCATTTTCATCTCAGCATCATCTGTAGAATACTCAAAATCTACTACTCTTAAGTAATTCTTTAGTTCATCATTAGTATCAAATTGTAACTCAACTTTCTCTTTCTTTGATGGCTGTATATCTTCAACTTCAGTTTTTCTTTTTCTTTTTCTGTCTTTTTCTTTCCAAGCAGCATCATCTTTATAATCTTTGATGCTTTCAACACTTTTCTTATAAGCTTCCCTAATAGCATCATACAATTCTTTCATCTCAAAATATTTAAACCTCTGCAATCCTTTATATCCTTGACTTTTTAAATAAGCCATCATTGCATTTCTGTCTTTAGCTCGATTTGGTCTTCTTGGTAGGAATCTAACAGGAA
>OU343220.1:122542616-122628257 GCA_910596185.1 Chrysanthemum makinoi
ACCTCGAAGCAAACCCTCCCATTCTTGTTCTTTAGGATTGTCAAACAGCGATTGAGTCTTTGAGGTACGAGTCCTGAACGGATGTGTCCAAGTCCGCCGGTTTAGTGCGGGTTCTAGAGCGAGCCCCGAAGCCATATGTGAAGGTTCATCAAATTTCACATTCATCGTCTCCATGATCCTCCTAGTTCTCCTGTTATACACCCTGAATGCCCTCGAAAGTACTCAATATCCAATGAAGATTCCAATATCACCTTTGCTTTCGCTTCAAGATCTTCTTCTGTCATTCGTAGGATAGCACAAAGCTGCCAAACACGCGGAAAGTAAGAGATATCCGGTTTTCTGTTGTTCACAAGCTCATATAGGGTTTTATTGAACCTTGGATGGATGAGGGATCGGTTCTGAGTGAAACAAGCAGTGGCAAAAAAAGCATCCCCCATAGAAATAACGGTGCACTAGAATAGATTAGCATTGCGCAGCAGCTTCCACAATAGTTCGATTTCTTCTTTCAACTACCCCATTCTCACGTGGAGTTCTAACAACTGATGTCTGATGTGTGATTCCAACATCTTCAAATAAGATCTTTAACCTGACTTAGTGAATTCGCCGTTGTTCTGTTCTTACAACCCTTATCGGAGTTTGAAGAAGTACTTGAATTCGTTTCTTTAAAGGTGATGATGATGCCTAGTGCTTCGTCTTTTGATCTCAGAAACTTAACCCATGTATATCTCGAATAATCATCGACAATGACAAGAATATACTTTTTCCCATTAATGCTTTCAACTCTCATTGGGCCACATAAGTCCATGTGCAACATATTCAACTTTGCTTCCGAACTAGGTACGGATTTAGGTTTATATGATGCTCTTTTGCTTTTTCCTTGTTCGCATGATGGACATAAGTGATCCTTGGTGTATTTGAACTTTGGAAGTCCATTGACGATGTTGTCTTTGGCAATTTTGTTGATGGTGTCGAAATTGAGATGGGATAACCGTATGTGCCACAACCGGACTGTTCCGATGCTCGTGTCATAAGACATATTGGTGATGAAGAGGCCACTTGATTGATGTCGATAGCATACAAGTTTGTATAACGATTCCCAGATAAGAGATTAGTGCCATCCAAGTTTCTAATGCAAAGTTCCTAAATGCAACCTCTAAATCTGCATCACAGAACGCCTGACCGAAAAAATTGTGTCCCAATCATTCGACATAGTAAACCCGAGTGATCAAATAATTTCCAAAAGGTAGATCTCCATAACCCATGATAGCTGCTACATGATCATTTCCAAAACGTACGGTTCCCATGAATGTCTAGACGAAATTGATCAGCAGCTTCAGATTCCCGATCATGTGCTTGGAGCAACCCGAGTCGACGATCCCAAGACATATTTCGATAAACCTGCCAATAATGAAGAAGAAGAGTTTGGAAACCGTTTTGATTTTGGTTCGTTGGGTTAGAGGTAAAATCCGGATCACACTCAAAGAAGTTTTCAACTGGGTATTCTAGTTGGTCACTCATTGTACCATTCTGGAGTGTGAAAGTTCTACCTGTGGGTTTCCAAATGTCATCCCTAAAGTAAACATTATGCTCCCTATCAATAGTGTAAAGCCTAAGTCTCGCAACTAGTCTTCCTATTCGTTTAGCATAAGTTCTTTTGGGAGCATTCTTCTTAACAGGCTTAACAATCTCATTCTTAGAAACACAATCATCATGAACATTAGATAAAGATTGCTTGCAAGTTAAACAAACAGATTCAACAGATTCATTAAACTTAGCAGATTTCATAGGTTCATCATACTTCGATGAAATGTCTTTCTTATTCAAAAACTGTAAATTCCTAGGGTGTTCTTCTACTTTCTTCTCTTTATTCAAGCTACTACTCTAAGAGGCATGCGAGACTCTATTGTTCCTTGTATTGCTCTTAGGCTTTAGTCTGCTGCTCCTAGAGGTGCTTCCTAGTCCTGTAGAAGGTAAGGCACACTCATTAGGATTCACTATGTTAACAAGAGAAATGGTTTCAGCTTTCCTAGTCTCCTTAGAGTGCTTATCTAAACTTATGTCGTTTGTTCCATATGGTTTAGATGTGGAGGCAGACGCTGTGACACACGGTAAATTTTCACTAAAATTTAACTGATAATTAGTAATTTATTATTACTAAGCCTAATTCATTAAGCATACATAAGCTTTGCCTGATCATTTGAGTAGATGACTCGCATACAATAAAGATTTCACCACTCTTGCATTCATATCAATTTATGAATATTTCATTTTTGTCTTATGATTTAAATTGTAAGACGAGAGGTTATCTCGTTTTCCCTGGTGACCGACACTGTACGCGTACCGACACTATGATAAGGTCTTGATAAAACAAATGACAAATGTCTGTGATATGGAATATTACCAAATAAAAATATTTCAGACACGTAACAATAAGACACTAACTACGTTGTAAAGTTATCAAACAATGATACTTCGGTCACAATTTAATATCGCGGGACACAAAATATTTAACACACCTCCATTTGAGCAATAACTTTTATAAGACTCAAATA
Organism: Chrysanthemum makinoi; assembly: GCA_910596185.1. Lineage (NCBI taxonomy): Eukaryota > Viridiplantae > Streptophyta > Magnoliopsida > Asterales > Asteraceae > Chrysanthemum > Chrysanthemum makinoi. The sequence continues at coordinate 122,545,169 of OU343220.1, forward strand.
CAATTTATATATAAGTATAATGTATATGCATACATTTCCAACTTACACAATAAGTATAATACATATACTTGCTTACACAATGAATAAATGAATACACTTAAAATAAATTGAGATAAACCCTTTGTCTTCTCTCTCCCATTCACAAAAAAACCAAGAACAGGAGATAAGATATCCAAATCCCATCTTCAACCTCTAGACTTGTACTCTCCTAGTAAAAATCGAATCTCCCAAAGAGGATAATCCAACATGCTTAATCCTTCATATCCTCTTCTCTCTCACCAAATTCATGAAAGTTCTTACTTCACAAATCTCTCTTTGATACTCTTGCTACTCCACGTCTAATCCAAGGGAAATCAAGGCCAAGTCATTCAAGGGAATCAAATCTTCTCACATATCTAGCTTGAGCCAAAGTCAAGAGGTTCTTAGTTTTTGGAAGCTAGCCGAATTTGGCTTCAAACCAAGACCAAAGGAAAGAAGGATAAACCAATCTCTCCCCAATATACTTCTATATCTTTGGACGAATTGCAAAAGCCCCAAACTCCAGTCAAATTCAAATTTTACCAAAACTAGGTTTGTGAAAGTTAGGGTTTTCAAAAATTGAATTGGGGGTTTTGCAATTGGAGGTGTGTAGGAGCTAATTAAAGTCTCATTTGGTCCGAATCCAAGAAGCAATTTTCGTTCATTACCCATCTTCTCTTCCAAGTTGAGGTTATCAATCTTCCTTGTTGTAATGTTCTTTTGTTGTTGTTTTGATGTTAAGTTTGGTATTTTGTATCAAGGAATTGTGTTATGCTTGCCACGTTAATAATATATGCTTAGTTGTTATATGGAGTTTTGTGTTAGCCATTACTTGTTAAAATGATTTATGTCGAAAAACATGGTGTCTTTGGTTGGGTGTTCAAGTTTTCTGTCGAGAAGCAAGAACCAAGAAAAACTAGAGGTTGAGTCTTGGCATTGTTTTGTTAACCTTGTTTCTCCTATCGAGTTGTGTAACCAAGAAAAGAACTAGAAGTTAAGTTTTACATGTTATAATACTTGGGTGTGATAAACAAATCTTTGTTACATGAAAACAAGTGGTCATTTGTACAAGGGTCCATTTAGTTTTCTGTCGAGACTAGGGTACAAGAAAAAGGTAGATGGGTCAAGTTTTACAAGTCTACTAGCAACCCATGTTGGTACTAACATTTTCAGTCAACATTTATACCATTTAGAATGTGTCGAACCTTGGTTATAACTCTACTTAAACATGAGAAAAGTGCTAGCACCTCATCGTCTTGCGACTCAAATCTTAGTGGTGAACCATGCGCCTAAGTTGCTAGGTATGGCAAGGGAGAAACCCAAGTCAAGGGTGCTCATGTGTTAGAATGTATTTCGAGTAATCTAAACATGCCTAGTTCCGTAAGAGTAAAATGGTTGATGATTAGAACCAAGGCGAGTAGTACTCAACTAACATGAGGTATCTTCACCCCTTTTGCTCTCATGTCCTAGCTAACGAAGTTAGCCAAATCTCATTCGAGACAAGACACGTTTGAGTCACTTTAAAGTGTTTAGTTACCTTCCTAGTGTCAAAACTAGTGTCCAGACACTCAAAAATTTGATAGTATACTCTTATGTTTCCAAAACTTGTAACAAAGAAAAATCTCCTTCATATTCCTTGGGCGCAGCCCAGCTTAAACGACCCAACAAAAACAAAAACATAATCCCCACCTTTTTATTTGAACAAACCCATCTCTCATTGTATACCATGTCAAGCTCAGGCCCAATGTATATTTTTTTCTATCGGGCACGACCATACACCCAACGTGAGTTTTTCACGAAAATAAATTAAGTCATAAAATGAAACCCGAAGCGTTCGGTTTATAGAAAACTATAAAACTAAACACATTTATCACGTATCCGAAATCTCCTATTTAAATATATACATATACGAACTTAACCCGTAAACAAGTGCAAAGTTTATTTTATGCGACAACGACTGCTTTAAAAACATGATTCACTTAATAAAGTTTACGTCAAAGTTTAACATCAATGTGTAAACAAATGTATGCCAAGTAAACTTCCCGTTTAGAACTATATATATTAAAGACAAGTTTTGATAAATAACTAAAAGACCACAATGTCATTTCATTATATATTAAAATGGAAAGTTTTCAAACTTAACATAAACATTTTCTAAAGGTAATTAGAAAATAAATCCATTTAGTTATAAACTTTGACAATACCATTTTGTGTCAACTTAAATGAGTATATACACATTTATATACTTACTAGTGGAAATGTTGTAATTTTTATTCATATCGAACTTTGGAAAATAAAACCCTATAGATGTCAATGTAAAAAGGTATATACACTTTGTATACTTACAAGTAAACTATATTAATAATTTTTACAAACTTATGTATAAAGTTAATACAAGTATATCGAACCATTTTAAGTGTGTAATACTTAAAACAATGAACTAAAACATTTCCCTCCTTATCTAGGTCGCGTGTCGGTGCCGCCCCACAACAATCACTAATCCCACACTTGGATTGCACATTTGCTAAGGTGAGTTTTCATAGCCCTGCTTTTACTTGATAAACTGTTTTATACATTTGGGGTGAGAAATATGCAAAACATTTTTATGGACCAAACTATTACATGATTACTATTACGTGGTTTAGCCTAAGCCCCTATGTCCCTAGTGAATGCCCTTTTTTCATGAACCGTCAATTCCCCATTGGGAAACGCGAATGTTATAAATAGATCTATTGAGGGTGACCCTCGGGTTGGCCATGCTTAGGTTAAGGCGAAACGTATACCATGTCGGAACCAAGTGTTGAGGGACAAAACACTTGCTATGGGCCCCTATATTGTATGACATCTTTTAGCATACAGAAACTGTCGTAGTATCGGTTGCATGAACTTAGAGCTAACGTAATAGACTTTCATCCATATATCATTATATTCGTTGTAATGATCATATGACTTTGCTTATAGTCCAAACCTACTATTTTAACTTAAACCTATGAACTCACCAGCTTTTAGCTGACCTTTTAGCATATTTTCTCAGGTGTTTGAGTATGTTCATAAAGGCAAGACAAGAAGCGGGTTAATGGTCGTAGTAGTATTACAGAAGTGTTTTTACACAAAAATGATGTTTTTACATTGGGACCACTAAAACTAATGGCATGTGCCCATTTATTTAAACTATGTTGTAAGAAAATGTTTTAAATCTATTTTATGAAATCAAACGGAGTATGTATTCCGTTCTTTATTACTTGTGTTATGATTCACCGATCCCGTTACGCTCCCAAATAACACGTATGCTTCCGCTAAACTAGATTTGGGGGTGTTACAGATTGGCATCAGAGCCAAGGTTATAGAGAACTAGGTACATATAAACCCTAAACTATAACTACTTTTCACTAAAAACATCATACTACGACCGCCGACTGCCGCTTGCCTACTTGCCATTTTACTTAGAATTTATTTAAATAGGACTACATGTTTTATTTCCTATTTACTTATGCACTATTTCATATCCATTATGAGCATATTTTCCACATACTAACACATATGCACCGTCTTGTCACAGACTATGCCTTCACCAGCTTTCACTCACGATGTTCAGGAGGATATCCTACTAGCTCACTCACCTACCACCAGTCAGCTTGCACACTTAGCCACTGATCCGTATATTCAGGCCACATTAGCACCAGTTATTACACTACTCCATCTATATACCTACCTTACCACCACTCCATCTTTGTTGACGCGCAGGGCAAAACCCCGCATGATTGTGAGAGTGCCTGGATTGTGAGAGTGCCTGCACTAGCTTCTCTGATGACCCGTGCTGCTTACATGGGTCCTTCTACTACTTCAGAGTCACTGACACCATCATCTACTGAGTCCCCACCTCATCGACTCGGAGATCTACTGATTCCTACTCGATGAAGACCCGAAGAAGATCCGAAGAGGATCCTGAGGAACTAAGAGCCTATGCCTACCAAGAGTGCCCTGGACATGTTAGCACAGCAGCAGATATGGATACACTAGGTCTGGAGATTGTCCATAGTATTCAGGAGCTAGGACAAAGCTCCAAGATGGCTCTGAGATTGAGCGATGACATGGACATTGATGCACCATTTATTGGCAGAGAGCTGCTTTCCTCCTCAGAGCGGAGGAAAGTAATGATATTACTGGAGAGATATTGATTGTGTGATCGGGTTCAAGACCACACATCGCCACCGAGCTATAGTCCATCATCACCTTTATTCATACCATCTGCAGCAGACATGGAGCGCCTTGCTCGCTTCAACTAGACAGCTTGAGACCATTGAGGAAGTTGCACCGGTTGAGGCACAGTCCGAGCCATACCTATCAAGATTCCAGATGGTGATCCGACCACTGAGAGGATATTTATTCATGGACTCGGTATTCCTCGGCTGCTAGGAGTCCATCGATCAGCTAGCAGAGAGTCGAATCCAACACGCTTGCAAGCCTCGAGCAGGTGTTGAGGGTTTTAGACCGAGTTGATGTATTGTTTGAGAGCCGGAGCTCGAGAGACACGAAAGCCATTCGACTGGGTTTTAGGGTTGAGGCCCGTGCCGAGGATGTTAGAGAGTTGGATATGAGACAGCTTTGGGCAGAGGTCAAGCCCAGATGCACTTACTCTACTCGAGAGTTTGTTCCAGTGGATACAGAGATACTGCCGAGAGAGTGGCAGAGGACAAATGGTTTAGAGTCTGTTGCATCTCGATGAGACGTATCGTATGAAGTTTGGAGGTGTAGGATCAATATTATTGTGTTGATGATTCAAGTGGTCTTGGATGATCAAAATACATGTTTGCCATAGTTAGAGAGTTAGTAGAGAGAGGGTGTTCTTGCTAGAGAGTTACTCAAATGAAAGATTAGTTAAAATGAGAAGAACACCACCCTCCTTATGGATGGAAGGGTATTTATAGTTACAAATACACACCTCCTATCGCCCGTGGATCGTATACAGTGGGTAAAGAACCATCCTTCCTCCACGGTGTTGCTCTAAACTAAACTACGCTACAAACTAACTAATAAACTACTAAATAACGTAAATAACTATATGTCTACGAGCTAACTTATGCTAGATAATATTAGGGGTGACCGACTCTTCACTATGGAATTTTCTAATTCCTAACAATCCCCCTAAGGGAGGTCACCCCATGTTTTACATTTTGAATCCTAGCATTCTATTCTTGACTTTGTTCTGAGCTGAGACTTCAATTCTTCAAGTTTCGTAATCTTTGTGCTTTTGTAGCGATTCTTCAAAGTCCGCATTGATTTGTACTTTTAGTGGAGGCCTTTAATCGATCCACATCTTTGATGATCTTCAAGTCATTGAGATCATCACCACAGAAATCTCTGGATCACCCTTTATTGTGTTGCCATCATGTGAAGTTGTGACTTTCGGACCGACATGCTCACACTTTTGAATCATGACATCTTTCCATCGAGTAGCGGAAGCCTATCGTTCATGATATTTGCAAAGCAGTGAAGCGTAAGCATAGTATAAAAATATCGAACCTGTGTTATGTAGATATGCACCGTCATGATTTCTTCAATTAAGTGTGGATGCTGGAGCATGCGGCTTTGATTGACTCAACTCGACAAATGAACCGCCCAAATGTACCGCAAACAATAGTTAGCAATAAAACCACGAAAGTGTCTTTCTTTGATTTCTTCTGAATTGAGGTACACGCCCACGGTTCTCGCTGATCAAGATAAGTATCGCTCGTGATCGTATGATTCCTAAGAATCTCCTTGAGTGGTTTCGCGAAATGTCTAGTTGTTCTCAAACCGAACGCCTCAAAGAAGACAACACGGAGTGAGTGAACCAAATAATTGAGATTCACCGATTGATGAAATGATTTGAAAAACACAATCGCGTATTGCTTAGAAGAAAGAGTTTTGCAATACGACGAAGGTTTTATGAGAAAGATCAATTTTCAATCAAAATACTTTTTGTATTTAAAAGAATGAGTACACATTCGACGTGCTAGCGAAAAGAAGAGATTCGCACATCGAAGGTTTTTCTAAAAGTATTTTTTCAATTAGAGATACTTTTTGAATTTGAAATGAATACACATTCGACGTGCTAGAGAAAAGAAGTTTTGCACATCGAACGGTTTTTCCAAAAGTATTCGTCAATTCCATTCCTGGACCAAGGTTGATTCAAGAATGAATCTCCCAATTGTTTCTATCCAGTTGTCACAAGCTTGATCTTTAGAAAAGATCTCACATGCCACCTACCAAGAGCTTGTTTGATGTTGGCTCTAAAAGGCTTTCCATCTTCATTGTGAATATGTATGCATATCACCTCGGAATAATGCGTAGGACTCTTAATATATACTTACTTTCCACATTGTGTGAAACAACAGGTCTTCATTAATTTTGTGTCCTAATGAGATATTGTGGATGATCTCTTGGCTCTAGACTCAATAGTGCACATTTGGTTCCTATGCCGAGACTAGGAGAGGGTCTCTTCTTCAATATCAAAAATCTCTAGGAGAGAGTCGATAGATAATGTCGGTTCCCCGTGAGAATGAAACAAGCCCTTTTAAGAGGAACTTGAGTAGCTTAAAGAAGCAAGGCCATCGTCCATGACGTCTTGTCTTCAATACGCGTTACCTTAGTAACCACCAAGTAGCATATGTATTGAACCCGTTTCTCGCCTCTAAGGTTGAATTGATGGAGGGCTATTTCTTTTCACCCTTTTTCACATTCTTTCATTCTTCAACCAATTCAGTGCTTACCGAGACTTCATAACTAGAACCTTGTTGGGTTTATTCCAAGACTAGCTCGCCTCAGTCCGCACTCTTCCCATATTCTCATTTTTCTCTTTTTTCATCATACCTAAGGACTCTACACTATCTAGTGGATTGTCCCTCGGTAGATCCCTCCGGCCTCAAGGATCGGGAACTAATACCTAAACTAACCATCCTTATAACACCATGCATAAAGTAAATTGGTCGGTCTTTTGTATGTAGTTCATTCTTCCAAAACCAATTGAAAAATCATTTGAAAAACAATCAAGGTACTTGTGATACGAGATCAAAGCATTTTGTACCTTAATAGTTTTGATCATTTAGAAAACCTCCCTCAACATGTATATGATTTAGAAAATGATTAGCACATGGAGGCAAGAGGACTTTGAAATATTTTCTTTGATCACAATTTCATACGAAAAAGCCATTTGATTTTCTTGGTAAAATTCTCCCCTCAATATGTGCATAGGATAAGAGAAATCATTTTTATCACATAGAGGCAAGAGTTAATTTGAAGCACATCCACAATCACAAGCGCCATTAAGAAACCATTTTAAAACTCAATCAAGGTACTTTAAATCACTTTAAAAAGCTTTGACGATAGTTTTGCTTGAGCCTCATATGTGCTTCGAGATTCAAAGCCGCTTAGCACATATGAGAGCAAAATGCACAATTAAATCAAAACGATCACCTTTTATCAAATTATTAAATCAAATTTCTCCCCATCAAAATATCAAACCCTTTGAGATTTTGATCCCAAGTGATTTAATACGGTTTAGACATGGGAGAATATGGCCCCGGTAAATACTCATCATGTTTTTTTTTTGGATAAATCCTCCTCCTCAACATGTGCATTGTGTATGAAATCGCTTGGCACATGGAGGCAGGAGTGCCTTTAAAGGACTAAAACCAATTCCATTTAAACATATAAGAGATTTAAATCACGATCTCTACCCCGATCAAAATTTCAAACCGTTTGAGATTTGTGATCCCAATTGATTTAAATCATTTAAAAGATTTTGGGGAAAGACGGGGCTTGATTTAACTTTGAAAATGATGATAGGACCATTTTAAGACGTTAAAGATTGTTAGTGTCAGGTATGATTGTTTTAAGAGATCTTTTAAGTAAAATAAAACAATTTCACAATCAAACAAGAATGTAAAAATTTCATTTTGACAGACCTTGATTCAAAAGAAAAATCATACCATGACATAACATTAAATCTTTAGATCACCACATTTAACGCATAAACCGAACTTTTGTGAAGAAATATCGTTTGAAAATATTTTGTTTTAAATCACTCTCCCCTCAATCGATGGTAAGTCATAATTGAGTGACTTAGGTTTTGATAAATGAAGTCCGTGATTTTCAAAATTTTAGTCCAATATATTTTCAAAACAATATTTTTCCATTTTCAAAACAATTTTATTCAAATTTTAGAAAATTGTATTAAAATGGTATCCTCGCACAAAGATATGCTAGTGGTTGAGAAGCTTCGTTTTGTTGCCGTAGGGTTTGGAAGAAAAACCATCCGCCGATGCTGAGACTCTTTACGCTGCATTTGAATGCCAACCGAGGTCAAATTAAGCCCGCTTCTTCAATCACTTAGAAGAAAACCATCCGCCGATGCAAAGGAGACCTCTTACGCTTGCATTTATGCCAACTCCATAGAAGTCCAATTAATTCGCTTTCATTTGTCAACCAAGATATAGTTACCCTTTCCTTTCGGCATCCAATCATCTTCAATTGTGAGATCCGGATCGGGAACATTCTTATATACCAATATACCTGCATATGTTAGTGAACACACATACATATATATGGTGGTCGACATCACCCAAACAACAATCGACTAATAAAAGTCAATGCAACATATCAATCGATCATATAAATGTATGGGAATAATGTGTACATCAAACTCTAATCATCTAATCCTAGCAATCATATCCTAGAAACCTAGTCCTTCAACATAGGCAATTATCATTTTTTTAATTGCATTAGGATAATTAAGAAAGCCCGCTAGATGATATAGATTTGAAAACATTATCCCCTCAATCAATGACTCATTTTATAAAAGATTTTAAAAGTGCTGAAGTCATTGATTGAGTTTTCAAATTTATAAAAACTCTGAATCGATTGATTTTCAAAGCAACTCATTTACCACCATTTATTAAAACAAATATTTTTCTCAAGAATTTTAGACGGAAAACATTTTGTAGGAACAGCAGCCCTTCACATACTTTCCTTATTTGTTTTAGGATAAGTGCACCAAATATTTGAAAATTGGTTTAGCGCAAAGACTTTCCTTTCTTGAAGAGGTTGCGTTATCTGAAATAATAGCAAACCATAGTTTAGCACGGTTGCGTACAAGTAATCGCAGCCACCATTTGAAGCCCGGTTACACCAAATAACCGTAGCCATATTTTTTGGACATGTTTGAAAAGAATATTTACACCTCCTGCCAACTTCATCTAAAGTCCCGTGCTATTATTGAATTCTAAGACATTTCTAGATGTTATCTTTATACCGTAAGACATGTCTTGAGAAAACATATTTGGTATTTTTGAAATTTTCTGATTTTTATGGGTTTTGAAGGTTTTATATTTTTCTATTTTCTTTTTGTTGGTTTTATATTTTGTATTTTGGTTTTGTTGGTTTTATATTTTTGTATTTTGTTTTTCGATAAATATATACAAAGATAGAATAGATGATATAGTTAAAGAAGATGATGATACGAAAACGAGATAAGGATATCGAAGTGCTGACGTCAGAGAAGATAGAAGTCATCATCTCTTAAAACATCCACCACCAAAGCTTCCGGGCCCTTGAATGAAAGAAATTGAACCATCCAAAGAGACTTTGGTGCCCCCAAACCCAAAAATCTTTAGTCGAAAGTAGATTCAAGCTTTTTCAAGCTTCCTTAGCCAGGTGCACAAAGAAGCACACCATTATCATCGAACTTGCTGCTCCTTTTAAGAATAATCACCGTGATTCTTCGCTCAGGTTATATCATCCAATAGAACAACAAAGAACGTTCATCCCACACTTAAATAATCTTCTCAAATTTCATTTCCACTTAAGTCCGAAGCAATCCATTCCAAAAGGTGTCAAGAGACCACTTCCCCAAGTAGTTGAATTGATTAAAATGCCTCTTTGTATAATGTCAAGAACTCTCCCAAATACACTTCATGAGGGGAATGAAGAACACCTTCCCATGTTCACATTTTTCTCCCCTGATGAACGTGTATGAAGCTCAAGAACCCGAAGTACACCAATATCCAAGAACTCTCCGAATACACATCAAGAGGGAATGTAAAACACCTCCCTATGTTCACATTTTCTTCCCTCGATGAATGTGTATGAAGCTCAAGTATCCGAAGTATACCAATACACAAGGAATGAATAACCGATAACATTGAAGAAGGTGCCAAGTAATCGATTATTCTCATGGTGACAATCTCTCGGATGTCAAACGGAATAAGTGATTATATCTTTGAATCACTGATTAAGCACTCAAGTGAAAATCACCGAGCATCCCCAATGTACACAATCTCTCCCCGATCATTTGATACCATCGAATAACACATACTAGTGTACCTTCTTTATCTTCGTAAACTTTCTAACATCACTTCCCCACGTAGTTGGAATAATAACACTAAAGCTTGATGAGTAAAACCTTGAGTCTCTCAAGGTCATGACAATTGTCTTCCCGGGATATCTTCAATCACTTAGAAGAGTTAAGTTCATCAAGTTTACTCACCATGAGTCAAACCTTGAGTTTCTCTCAGGTAATAACATTTGTCTTCCCAGGATATCTTCAATTACTTAGAAGAATTAAGTTCATCAAGTTTACTCGCTTTGTGTTTATGTGTGAGTCTCCTTTCTCCTTTGCCGGTTTTGATACTTCAATCAAGAACTCTTTGAATGCCCAAATACTTGAAATTTGTTGAGAAGATCGCTTGAAGTCTTTTGTGAGAATCAACTTGTCAATAATGTGAAAAGTCTAATTGGGATTAAATCTGACATACCACATTCCCCAATTAGTGCTTCCCCTAGACCGACATCCTTTGATAAATGCCCGAAATATGAAGAAGTCTTTAGATCGTTAAATGCAACTCGTCTTTAGTCTTCTAACATGCAGAAATGTAGAACTGATCATAGACTCGACCTTCTTAAAGATTGTCCAGTTGGGGAATAGATAGTTAACATCTTCAACTCACCAAAACAAGAACATCAGCAAAAAGCATCCCAATCAACTTACATCTTGCACATACCCTTAACTAGAATCTCTCCCAATCAAACAAGAACGTAAAGATGTTCATCAAGGAAATCGAATCGTGCCGCAACGAACACACAAATGGTAACAACCAAACAACCAATCACATCAAACAAGAACAAGGTTGTTCGAATCATGATGTTGATGTGCACGTGAAGCATTAACCGGAAGCACTTTGTCGATAAACTCATATCAGCTTGTGAAGATGTCAACAAACGACTCTTAAGAAGAAACTCCATGTGAAGATTACCCGATAAGAAGAAGCTCGGTTCTTACATGAGTTTAGAGTCAGACCATTTAAATTCTCAAATAATAATCAACCATGCAGTAATTTCACACTTCTTCTACCCCTCAAGAATTGCATACGGAGTTGCCATTCTTGATTAAATAAGTGAAAATCATCCGAATGTTCTATTCACACTTCTCCCAAGAAAATTAGCACATGATGTCGCCATCTTCATTATAATCGAGCAAGTGGAATGAGAAAACAATCGCGGTAGCCGGTTCACTTGATGACTGAAGCGCATGGAAAAAGTATGAAGCATGTTGATGAGAATGGTCATAATAGAGAAGATTTTCTTCTTCTAAGATAAAGCGCATGAACGCACACTTTCTTTTCTTTAGAGGACGAGGCATGAATGCCATGTGTTCATATCGCCATAAGAAGATTCTCTTCTTTCGTAAGATAATGCGACTCAAACGCATTATTTCTTTCTTAGAGTACGAGGCATGAACCGATGTGTTCATACGCCATAAGAAGATTTCTTTCAAAGATAATGCGCACCTAAACGCATTAATATTTCTTTTCTTTTAGAGTACGAGGCATGAACCGAAGTTGTTCATACGCCATAATCATGAAGTACGAGGCCCAAATGATGTGAACAGCGCCATAATCTCTTTCGCCTCTCTTAGCAAAACATGTAATCAACCCCATTATCATTCAAGAGGCTCTTTGTCGACAATCGATGGAGAAAACCCAATATGATGAATTTGACCCCAAGTAAACTAACCCAACTCGCACTTAAACTTGCACATATGTAACAAAGAGCTGTCAGACTTCATGCCCATTAGAATCTCTAAGTACTCTATACTCTTCAACCAACCAACCATCAAGTATAAGACGTATATCACCTCTTGAAAATCCACAATTGAATGTGACACTGAGCACTACAACGTAACTCCTTAAAGTGATAGTTATTTTGTGATGGTATGAGCCCAATTCCCCAAGTGGTAAAAGAAAAGGTAAAAGACACCCAACAATAACTAGATTTCCAAGTCTTCATTTTTGATAATAAGCTCGAACAAGGATCATGAAGAATCTTCATCCAACCATCCCTAATACCTTCAGATACTAAGTACACTCGCGCGTGATATTTCACTTCAACCTCAAATAAATAATAGTGAATTAACCCCGTTGTCACATCTTCTCGTTAAAAGCTCAAATCTAGCCTCCTTTGACATTTAAACGAACTTTGATAATGGTTACATCCCGACCATTGTTAAATGAGCATAACCCCATAAAACATTGAGATAACCAAGCTGCCATGAAGACAATCCAAACACACATCCAATTCATGAAATACACCCTTTTATCCTTCTTCGGCGTAAAACCGAGCACCAAAGATCAAGAAGATCCGTAATTACACTTTCTTCAAGATGGTTCCATCAATACGAGATTTTACAATTCTATGGTTTAAACCGAGAAATAGATTCTTTCGCAGGATTTTACAAAACCAAGAATAAACCGTAAGATAGATCCGAAAATGCACTTTACTATTATCATGATGTTTCCATTGTCACGGGATTTTACAAGTCTATGATTTAAACCGAGAAATAGGTTCTTTCGCGGGATTTTACAAAATCAAGACAAAACCGTAAACAATGTCAGCCTTGAATATGTAATGACAACTTTGGTTTCGTGAATATCTGCTTTTAGGGGAACATGCAGCGTTCATCAACAGTTCATTATCCAACATCAACAACTCATCAACAACCATCCAATACAAACTTTGGTAAACACATCATTCACGATTTCCGTCAGCTATTGTAGTGACCACTTGGAGAAGTAAAACCCGATATGCCAAACTTGATCATGAAGTAGAATTCCCGAGATGTGTTACTTAAACTTGTACTAATCCTTGTGAAGAAGAAACGGTGTACCCAATGTACAAAACCTCTTGACATATTCTCAAATGCGAGACACCGGTGATAGTTACGCGTGGGGAACGAGAAAGAATCACAATCATAATTAAATAGCCAAGTCTTTATCACACTCAATAAACGCCCAAACAAGTCATCTTCACGGAATGGTAGAAAGAAAGAAGACGAAATAAGTGAACGCGCCCGGAAAACCTCACTTCAAATCCAAATAAGAGATACTGTCCAAACAACCCATAGTCAACTTGTTCAACAATCAATTCAAGCTGAGACATAATATCTTAAGTGAAAGTGCATAAACCAAAGTATTAATCCTTATAACATCACGAATCTGAGCATTCTACCAAATCACATCATCTAAGCTCATTATCATAAACCATCGACAAAACTCAAAAACAAATCTCATAACCAAATTTTGAGATTTCCATCCCACCACTCAATTAATTCATACTGCACTGCAAGAATAAATCCAGAATACATCATTGAGATCACATTTTCAGGCCATACGCAAGATTAAATATATTACAAATCAAGGTACCGTGATAAAATTGTGATTTAGTAATTTCAAACTTAAACTCTGGTCCATCCAAGTAAAAAATACCCGTAAAAGAAAAACTCTCTGGCCCATCACAAGATCCGGCCCAATAATTGCCAAACCCTAATGATCCGTATTTAACACATCATTCTCACACACCACAAACCTAATCTTGATCAAAGCTTACATCACACACACATAGTTATCCGGCCCCATGTTTCATAATCCATAATTTTCACTAAAAAACGCAGCCCACCATTTGCCTCCCACTACTTTCTCGACCCAAAGCCACGTGGATGGTTAAAGGTTATGTATTCGAGGACAATCATTCACGTAGATGGCTTGAAGTGGGTACAAGGCTTCACATTATCAAAACAATCACGGGTAGGTAACTAATTTGATCCCATCATGTTTAAGATTTTCTCGATCGATGTTTAGACAAGAGAATAATCTAATAATGTTATTGTTCATGCCTTGAATCGTAAAATACCACTGGTAAGAAACAAATGATGTAGATCATGTATCATTTTTTCATTCAATATTTCTTGAGCCATGTGCAAGAGTATTTATAATGAAACGGTTGGTCCTTTAGATCGATTTGTTTTAATCTTTAACTATCGAAACAAAGAAATGATTTGACATTGTTAATATCTTTTCTTTAACTTCTGAAAATTATCACCTAAAAATTAGATCTATGATGGTGAATATTGGTACAAGGACCTTGAAGTCTAGATATATCTCGAATATCACACTAATCAAAAACTGAGATCAATTAATTTCCTTGCATTAGAGACGAGTACTTTTGGATTGATTGTTGAGATTGTTGTTGTGAAGAGCTTGTAGAATGGTTGATATTGTTGATGTATGTTAAGTCAGAATGAGTCTTGAATGTTTCATGTGTTGAATAGGTTCGATTCATGTGATGTTAGTTGTACACCAGGTCGATTGAGTCTTTTGGTACATGGTTTCGATGGTCGTGGTTCAAGTCAAAATTTTCTTCTTCTTCCTTCTGTTAAGTTCCATCACAAAGGGTCACAAACGCGACAAATTAGCAGACGCTAAGTCGCTATGGCTAAGTCGCTAGACCAAGTCGCTACGGCTAAGTTGCTAGACCAAGTCGCTACGGCTAAGTCGCTAGACCAAGTCGCTACTTCAATAAGTCGCCACATCATTATAGAAATCGCTAACTTGTTAATACAAGTCGCTACAAGATTCATTGTATCTGGACAGATTAGTGACAAGTCGCTAACTTGAAAAATGACATTTTTTTTCATGATTATTCCGACCACTTTTCCATTTACCTTCATACATACCCAGAAAAACTGCATAAAGGATGACACTTTATATTTGTTTTGACCATGAAAAGTTACCAGATGACCCATTTAGACCATGTGACATGACCAGATTAATTTTAACCAGAAAAAATGATATTTGAAGACCTTTTACCCAACTCGCTAACAAGAATATATGACATTTTAAGATGAGTTTTCCGACCTCTTATCCGACCAAATTCATGATAAACCCAGAAAAAACATAGAAATGCTTCCTTTATGCCCTGTTTGACCATGTTTGACCACATAATAAGACCATATATTGTATCCGCGAATATTGGTACAAAAGTCGAGAAGAAGATGATGAGAAGTTACAACAGTTTTGACAAACATTTGAAACAAAAAATGTATGTAACCATTTGTACTATTGAACAATGACCAAATAACTCATTTGTAAAAACATTTAACCACAAACTTATGAAAAAGAGTTTTCCAGTCAATAAATCAAGTACACCAACAGCATAAATAGTTTCAAACACGAATAAAAACCACAAGAAATCATCAAAACACAACAACCTTGGCTCTGGTACCAATTTTAGGATCATAATATTATTGTGTTGATGATTCGGGTGGTCATGGATGATCAAAATACATGTTTGCCATAGTTAGAGAGTTAGTAGAGAGAGAGGGTGTTCTTACTAGAGAGTTACTCAAATGAAAGATTAGATTAAAAATGAGAAGAAGCACCACCCCTTCCATGGATGGAAGGGGTATTTATACTTACAAATACACGACCTCCTATCGGCCTGTGGATCGTATACGCGATGGTAAAGACCCGTCCTACCTCCACGGTGTTGCTCTAAACTAAACTACGCTACAAACTAACTAATAAGCTACTAAATAACGTAAATAACGATATGTCTACGAGCTAACTTATGCTAGATAATATTAGGGGTGACCGACTCTTCACTATGGAATTTTCTAATTCCTAACAGGAGGATACGCAGCGAGAGTTGATTGCTACCATTGAGCGACTCCGTACCGAGCGTGGATATCCTTAGATATGATTTCATGATGTATCACACTAAACTGGATTTATAACAGTTAGTGTTAGTTATCACTCTTGTACTTCAGATTGTATTTCGTTGTATTTTAAGTTTGTATTTAGTTGTATTCCAACTAGTATCTCATCATGTACCTTAGAAACCTTGTAACCGAAGTTCTATCTATGTCAAACTTATTTTCCTATCCAATTGTCTCTTCTTTTATAGATTGCTCATATGATCTATCTACAATAATTACACTATTACTTGGCACTTACCTTGTTTAAAAGGTTATGTATCTCATTATCTTTCTTACTGCAGAAATGCCGCCAAAACAAAGATCGAAACGTACCAACCCTGGTGGAGCTTCCAATGCTCCTATTCCAGCGAGGGTTACTCGCAACCAAGCTGCAAACGCTACTATTCCAAAGCAGTCACACACTCGGGGCTATCGCCGAAGCCACTACTCCTGTTAGGGCTACTCCAATCCAACCTATCATGAATCAAGCCATGATTGACCAACTAGTCAATGAGCGAGTGAACGCTTAGCTGCACAAAGACAAACCACTCGTCTACTAATGCTAGAACTTCGAGACCACCCACTCACGGTAGCACCTTGTACTTATCAAGACTTTAATGAAACCATGATGGAGGTTTTAGTGGAACCGAAGGAGTCGTGGATGCCCGACTAGATGGATCGAAAAGCTCGAGACTGTGTTCCGAATCTGCAACTATGAAGAAGAGTCTAAGGTTAAGTATGCATCATCACTTTCACGATGCTTGACCCGGGTGGAACAATTTCTGAAATCTGCTAGTTTCGATGTTGCCTATGCCGTGCCATTGGAGAACTTCAAGGAAATGGTACTTCGAAAGTACTGTCCTTGTAATGAGATTAAGAAGCTCGAGCATGAGTTTTGGAACCTCAAGGTTCAAGGCACCAATATGGTCGCTTATAATCACGATTTCAAGAACTAACCTTATTGTGTCCTGAAATGGTTCCCACTGAGACCCGATTGTTGGAGAGATACATCGGAGGACTGCCCCAACCTATCAAGGGCAATGTAACCACTTCTAAGGCTGCCGATCTTCATGACACTATCGAAGTAGCTAACAAACTCATGGACCAAGTGATTGAGGATTCCATGGACAAAGTGGTTGACAATAAGAGGAAATGGGACGATCATTCTCAAAGCTACAACAACAATGTATACCGTGGCAACAACAGGTGGAAACAACGCAACAATCAAAGCAAGAGGCAAAATATTGCTAGAGCTTATGCAGCGGGTGTTGGGGAAAGGAAACCGTATTCGGGATCGCACCATTGTTAATCGATGCACACTGCATCACAAGGGGCGTGGTACAGAAGTCAATGCCGTAATGCCGAGAAAATCGACACTAACCAGGAACTGCAGTCCAAATCATTAGCGGCGTTCAAACACCAAGACCCAAAAGCTAATATAACTTGCTTTGGTTGTGGCGAAAGGGGCATTATAAGAATGAATGCCGAAAGACCAGGAACCAAGGACAAGGAGGAAATCAGGGAAACCGAGGAAATCCAGGGAGCCATGGGAATGGCAGGGATCCGGGAAATGTTGGACAAACGAGTAGTCAGGGTAATGGAAAAGGAGCTCGTGGGAGAGTCTATGCCGTAACCAAAGTGGAAGCTCAGGAAGACCCGAATGTTGTGACGGTAATGCGTCCTTTATAAATAACCGTTATGCATCCATATTGTTTGATACGAGGTGATAGGAGTTTTGTTTCTAATACATTTAGTCCACTACTCGATATTGCCCCAACTGTATTAGGAAATGCATACAACGTGGAACTAGCTAACGGTAACGTAGAAAGGGTAGATACCATCATAAGAGGTTGCACCCTTAACCTATTAAACCACCCATTCAATATCGACTTGATACCAGTAGCATTGGGTAGTTTCGATGTCATCGTCGGAATGGATTGGTTAGCAAAATATCATGCTGCCATCATTTGTGACGAGAAACTAGTCCAATTACCCTATGGAGATGAAGTCCTAACAATAGAAGGGGACGAAGTGGCGAAAGAAGCGTTTCAAGACTGCATGTCATTTCCTGTACCAAGGTGATGAGGTGTGTCGAAGAAGGATGTCACATCTTCCTAGCACAAGTCACCGGAAAGGACGAAAAAGAAAATGAAGAAAAACGCTTTGGAAGACGCATGCCAATAGTAAGGGAATTTCAAGTCTTTCCGAAGACTTGCCGGACTTCGCCGACCCGACGGCGGTTGAATTTCAGATCGATTTAGTGCCGGTGCGGCGCCAGTGGCAAGAGCACCTTATCGATTAGCTCCAAAGAACTCCGGGAGTTATCAAACCGGTTATCGAACTTGCGGAAAAAGGGTTCACTAGACCAAGCTCATCACCATGGGGAGCACCAGTCTTATTCGTCAAAAAGAAGGACGGAACTTCGGGAATGTGCATCGACTACCGTAAGTTGAATAAACTAACCATTAAGAACCGCTACCCACTACCGAGAATCGATGACTTATTCGATCAACTTCAAGGTTCACGCGTTTATTCAAAAATCGACTTAAGGTCCGGGATACCATCACTAAGAGTTCGAAGAAGACATTCCCAAAAGCCCTTGAACTCGTTATGGACATTACGAGTTCCAAGTCATGCCTTTTGGGTTAACCAACGCACCGGCTGTGTTCATGGATCTCATGAACCGAGTGTGTAAACCCTACTTGGATAAATTTGTGATCGTATTCATTGACGATATCCTAATTTATTCCAAGAGTGTGAAAGAACACGAAGAGCATCTTAGACTGATCTTGGAATTATTGAAGAAGGAAGAGCTGTATGCAAAGTTCTCGAAGTGTGAATTACGATACCGACCATATACAATTCCTAGGTCATGTGATCGCAGTCCGGGTATTCATGTAGATCCTGCTAAGATCGAGTCAATAAAAGATTGGGCGACACCCACAACTCCTACAGAAATACGCCAATTCTTAGGACTCGCTGGATACTACAGAAGATTCATTCAAGGTTTCTCAAAGATTGCCAAATCTTTAACCAAGTTAACCGAGAAAAACACCAAGTTTGACTGGGGAGAAAAGAAGAAGAAGCTTTTCAACTCCTTAAAGAAAAGTTGTGTAGTGCACCTATCTTGGCCTTACCGAAAGGTTGTGAAGATTTTGTTGTTTATTGCGACGCTTCACACAAAGGGCTAGGAGCGGTGTTAATGCAAAGAGAGAAAGTGATAGCATACGCCTCTCGCCAGTTGAAGACTCATGAGAAAAACTACACAACGCACGACTTGGAGTTAGGATCAGTTGTGTTTCAAGACTGAATTTGGAGACACTACTTGTATGGCACGAAGTGTGTCGTATACACCGATCACAAAAGCCTACAACATATTTTAGATCAGAAGGAACTGAACATGAGACAACGCCGATGGTTGGAATTACTCAGTGATTACGACGGCGAGATTCGCTTACCATCCGGGTAAGGCGAATGTAGTTGCTGATGCTCTGAGTAGAAAAGAGCGACCAAAACCTCTTAGAGTCAGATCCTTGGGTATGACAATTAGTTCACCTCTTCCATCAAAGATTCTTGAGGCTCAATTGGAAGCACTCAAGGAAGAGAATCGCCCGAACGAGACCTTTACTGAATGCCGAGAGTGAAAATGGATTCGTAAAAAGGTCGGATGGAATTTTGTGTTTCAAAGAGCGAAGTTGGATACCACTCTACGGAGGAATTCGCGACATTATTATGCACGAATCCCACAAGTCTAAATACTCCATACACCCCGGATCCGACAAGATGTACCTTGATCTGAAGAAATTGTACTGGTGGCCAAACATGAAAGCCGACATTGCAACATATGTCGTGAGGTGTTTAACTTGTTCGAAGGTTAAAGCGAACATCGAGACCCTCAGGCCTACTCGTACAACCCGAAATTCCCGAGTGGAAATGGGAACGTATAACAATGGACTTTATCACTAAGTTACCTAAAACCTCTAAGGGTTACAACACTATTTGGGTAATAGTTGACCGTCTCACCAAGTAAGCACATTTTCTACCAATGAAAGAAAGTGACGGAATGGACAAACTTGCACAACTATACCGGAAGGAAATCATCGCACGTCATGGCGTACCAATCTCCATCATCTCGCAGCAGACGTACCAGCTTTCACTCGAATTTCTGGAAATCACTTCAAGATGCTTTAGGGTCTAACCTCGACATGTGCACCGCTTACCATCCTCAAACGGATGGACAGAGCGAGAGAACAATCCAAACACTGGAGGATATGCTAAGAGCATGTGTGATAGACTTTGAAATGGTGGGATAAGTACTTGCCACTACTGAATTTGAATCTTACAATAACAGCTATCACACAAGCATCAAAGCCGCACCATATGAAGCACTCTGTGGTCGGAAGTGTAGATCACGTGTGTGTTGGGCGAAAGTTGGAGAAAGTCAACTTACTGGTCCGGAGTTAATCCAAGAAACTACCGAGAAGATTGTACAAATCAAAACCCGACTGCAAGCGGCTCGTGATCGCAAAAAGAGCTACGGATAAAAGGAGGAAACCAACTGAGTTTCAAATGGGAGATAAAGTTATGCTTAAAGTTGCGCCATGGAAGGGCGTAATCCGTTTCGGAAAACGTGGAAAGTTAAATCCTCGTTACATTGGACCATTCAAAATTCTCGCGAGAATCGGACCGGTAGCATACCGACTTGAATTACCACAGAGAACTCAGCTCAGTACAACGTGTTCCACGTGTGCAACTTGAAGAAATGTCTTTCCGACGAAACTCTTGCTATTCCTTTGGAAGAAATCCAAGTTGACGAAAGATTGAATTTTGTCGAGGAACCCATTGAAATTATGGATAGAGAAATCAAACGGCTTAAGCAAAGCCGCATCCCGATCGTCAAAGTCCGTTGGAACTCTCAAAGAGGTCCAGAGTACACGTGGGAGCGTGAAGACCAATTCAAACGTAAATACCCACATCTTTTCTCTACTTCAACAAGTAATTCTAACTGAAAACCGAGGACGGTTTTCTCTTCCAAGGCGGGGAGGATGTGACACACGGTAAATTTTCACTAAAATTTAACTGATAATTAGTAATTTATTATTACTAAGCCTAATTCATTAAGCATACATAAACTTTTCCTGATCATTTGAGTAGATGACTCGCATACAATAAAGATTTCACCACTCTTGCATTCAAATCAATTTATGAATATTTCATTTATGTCTTATAATTTAAATTGTAAGACGAGAGGTTATCTCGTTTTCCCCGTGGTGACCGATTAACTCAAGACGCGATAAGACACTATGATAAGGGCTTTATAAAACAAATGACAAATGTCTGTGATATGGAATATTACCAAATAAAAATATTTCAGACACGTAACAATAAGACACTACGTTGTAAAAGTTATCAAACAATGATACTTCGGTCACAATTTAATATCACGGGACACAAAATATTTAACACACCTCCATTTGAGCAATAACTTTTATAAGACTCAAATACAATTTATATATAAGTATAATGTATGTGCATACATTTCCAACTTACACAATAAGTATAATACATATACTTGCTTACACAATGAATAAATGAATACACTTAAAATAAATTGAGATAAAAACCCTTTTGTCTTTCTCTCCCATTCACGACAAAACCAAGAACCAGGAGATAAGATATCCAAATCCCATCTTCAACCTCTAGACTTGTACTCTCCTAGTAAAAATCGAATCTCCCAAAGAGGATAATCCAACATGCTTAATCCTTCATATCCTCTTCTCTCTCACCAAATTCATGAAAGTTCTTACTTCACAAATCTCTCTTTGATACTCTTGCTACCCACGTCTACGAATCCAAGGGAAATCAAGGCAAAGTCATTCAAGGGAATCAAATCTTCACACATATCTAGCTTGAGCCAAAAGTCCAAGAGGTTCTTAGTTTTTGGAAGCTAGCCGAATTTGGCTTCAAACCAAGACCAAAGGAAAGAAGGATAACCAATCTCCTCCCCAATATACTTCTATATCTTTGGACGAATTGCAAAAGCCCCAAACTCAGTTTCAAATTCAAATTTTACCAAAAACTAGGGTTTGTGAAAGTTAGGGTTTTCAAAAATTGAATTGGGGGTTTTGCAATTGGAGGTGTGTAGGAGCTAATTAAAGTCTCATTTGGTCCGAATCCAAGAAGCAATTTTCGTTCATTACCCATCTTCTCTTCCAAGTTGAGGTTATCAATCTTCCTTGTTGTAATGTTCTTTTGTTGTTGTTTTGATGTTAAGTTTGGTATTTTGTATCAAGGAATTGTGTTATGCTTGCCACGTTAATAATATATGCTTAGTTGTTATATGGAGTTTTGTGTTAGCCATTACTTGTTAAAATGATTTATGTCGAAAAACATGGTGTCTTTGGTTGGGTGTTCAAGTTTTCAATCGAGAAGCAAGAACCATGAAAAACTAGAGGTTGAGTCTTGGCATTGTTTTGTTAACCTTGTTTCTCCTATCGAGTTGTGTAACCAAGAAAAGAACTAGAAGTTAAGTTTTACATGTTATAATACTTGGGTGTGATAAACAAATCTTTGTTACATGAAAACAAGTGGTCATTTGTACAAGGGTCCATTTAGTTTTCTGTCGAGACTAGGGTACAAGAAAAAGGTAGATGGGTCAAGTTTTACAAGTCTACTAGCAACCTATGTTGGTACTAACATTTTCAGTCAACATTTATACCATTTAGAATGTGTCGAACCTTGGTTATAACTCTACTTAAACATGAGAAACGTGTTAGCACCTCATCGTCTTGCACCAAATCTTAGTGGTGAACCATGCGCCTAAGTTGCTAGGTATGGCAAGGGAGAAACCCAAGTCAAGGGTGCTCATGTGTTAGAATGTATTTCGAGTAATCTAAACATGCCTAGTTCCGTAAGAGTAAAATGGTTGATGATTAGAACCAAGGCGAGTAGTACTCAACTAACATGAGGTATCTTCACCCCTTTTGCTCTCATGTCCTAGCTAACGAAGTTAGCCAAATCTCATTCGAGACAAGACACGTTTGAGTCACTTCAAAAAGTGTTTAGTTACCTTCCTAGTGTCAAAACTAGTGTCCGGACACTCAAAAAATTTGATAGTATACTCTTATGTTTCCAAAACTTGTAACAAAGGAAAATCTCCTTCATGTATTCCTTGGGCGTTCAAACTTAAACGACCCAACAAAAACAAAAACATAATCCCCACCTTTTATTTGAACAAACCCATCTCTCATTGTATACCATGTCAAGCTCAGGCCCAATGTATCATTTTTCTATCGGGCCACAACCCATACACCCAAAATGAGTTTTTCAGTCGAGCAAATAAATTAAGTCATAAATGAAACCCTGGCGTCGGTTTATAGACAACTATAAAACTAAACTCATTTATCAATGATCCGAAATCTCCTACTTAAATATATACATATACGAGCTTAACCCGTAAACAAGTGCAAAGTTTATTTTATGCGACAACGAGTGCTTTAAAAACATGATTCACTTAATAAAGTTTACGTCAAAGTTTAACATCAATGTGTAAACAAATGTATGCCAAGTAAACTTCCCGTTTAGAACTATATATATTAAAGACAAGTTTTGATAAATAACTAAAAGACCACATTGTCATTTCATTATATATTAAAATGGAAAGTTTTCAAACTTAACATAAACATTTTCTAAAGGTAATTAGAAAATAAATCCATTTAGTTATAAACTTTGACAATACCATTTTGTGTCAACTTAAATAAGTATATACACATTTATATACTTACTAGTGGAAATGTTGTAATTTTTATTCATATCGAACTTTGGAAAATAAAACCCTATAGATGTCAATGTAAAAAGGTATATACACTTTGTATACTTACAAGTAAACTATATTAATAATTTTTACAAACTTATGTATAAAGTTAATACAAGTATATCGAACCATTTTAAGTGTGTAATACTTAAAACAATGAACTAAAACATTTCCCTCCTTATCTAGGTCGTGTGGTGCCGCTCACAACAATCACTAATCCCACACTTGGATTGCACATTTGCTAAGGTGAGTTTTCATAGCCCCACTTTTACTTGATAAACTGTTCTATACATTTGGGGTGAGAAATATGCAAAACCTTTTTATGGACCAAACTATTACATGATTACTATTACGTGGTTTAGCCTAAGCCCCTATGTCCCTAGTGAATGCCCTTTTTTTCATGAACCGTCAATTCCCTATTGGGAAACGCGAATGTAATAAATAGATCTATTGAGGGTGACTCCTCCGTTCGGTTGGCCATGCTTAGGCCAAGGCAAAACGTATACCATGTCAGAACCAAGTGTTGAGGGACAAAACACTTGCTATGGGCCCCTATATTGTATGACATCTTTTAGCATACAGAACCTGTCGTAGTATCGGTTGCATGAACTTAGAGCTAACGTAATAGACTTTCATCCATATATCATTATATTCGTTGTAATGATCATATGACTTTGCTTATAGTCCAAACCTACTATTTTAACTTAAACCTATGAACTCACCAACTTTTAGCCGACCTTTTAGCATATTTTCTCGTGTGTTTGAGTATGTTCATGAAGGCAAGACAAGAAGCGGGTTAATGGTCGTAGTAGTATTAAAGAAGTGTTTTTACACAAAAATGATGTTTTTACATTGGGACCACTAAAACTAATGGGATGTGCCCATTTATTTAAACTATGTTGTAAGAAAATGTTTTAAATCTATTTTATGAAATCAAACGGAGTATGTATTCCGTTCTTTATTACTTGTGTTATGATGCACCGATCCCGTAACGCTCCCAAATAACACGTATGCTTCCGCTAAACTAGATTTGGGGGTGTTACAGACGAATTAGTGGTACTCATCTTAAAAAGGCCAGGTGCTAAAACGTTTGGTTTCTCGATAACCGCTTTTCCCTTATCAACATTTTGTTTAGGTAGTGCAGGTGGAGTGACTGGTTTTGATGAAACATTTTTCTCATTGACTTTTGGAGGAGGCATAGAAATGCATATTTTGGTTTGGAAACCGTTTGGGAACATTTGCTTTCTCCACAACCAATGGTTTTTAATCACAAGATCCACCGCTTTTCCTTTTGACTTTCCAGCTGAGCCCTCAAAAGATTATTTTTCGCTTTCATGTCATTGTAGGCACGCTCATACGACAATTTGTCATATTTGCATTCCTCAGCTTTTTCGATCACGTTGTTTAAAATATGACACATTTTCTTTTTCAAGTTTTTCAAGAGCTTTTCATATTTTGAAACAATTTCGGAGGTCTCAGACTGGAGTCTTTCATGATCTTCAAATGTAATATGTTTGCAAAATGATGGACATAATATCGTAGAGTCGTAACATCTTCAAGAGAGAGTCATTTGAAGTTTCCAAAACTTTGATTTGTTCAACACAGTCGTTAGCTTGCTTTACCATGGTTTTATGGTCCTTGACAAAGTCACCTGCTTTTCAAAAATGCTTGTTCAAAATGAATTACCCTTTCACCGATGGCATTCACCGTTGGGGCAATTTGAGTTTCCAAAACTTTCTCTGTTCAATATCAAAACTAGAGAACCAGTTATTAGGTGTAATAGTGGTTTTAGTTTTAACAGCTTCTTGAAGATCCGCAATTCTCGCTTTCACATTGTCTAAAATACTTCTCGCATCACTTGAGTTAAAAGGATTGTTTGAAGACATTTGTTCAATGTTCAAAAGAGATTTTGAGACAACGACTGGTTTCGAAATAGATTTTGAAGCAGGAGTTGACTCTTTGTTTGAAACATTTTGTGTTATGGAGTACTTTGACTTTTCTTTTTGATTGACAAAAGTAATTCCGTTAATTTTGTTCCATTTGTTATAATCAATAGGTTTGATTTCCGGATTCTTTTGTTTCATTTTTGATCTAATCTCCTCAGATAGTTCTAACGTTTCAAGAGAATCACGAACAATAATGGGTTCATGTAAAACATTTCCATTGTTTAACACATTCCGAGATTTCGAAGCTTTCTTGAGGAACGAGCAAGGGTCGTTACCAAGTGCCATTCTATTATTAGTATGAAAACGCGGATTTACTTGATTAGAAAGCATCTTGATTGTTTGAGCGTAATGACCCGCTGTAAGAAGCAAATTTTCCAAAGTTTTTATCTTTTCATTCTTATCAAGAATTTCATCAAGAAGAGAATCTTCTCGTTTTGAAAAATCAAGAATCAACTGCTTCTTTTCTTTTTCAAGATTAGAAAACATTTATTTTTGTTTGGAAAGTTGGTTATTTAAATCAAAAATTTCCTTGTTTAAAGATTTAATTTTCAAGTTCAATTCACATCAAGTGTGTTATACTTGATTTGCAATTCTTTTCTTTAGAAACCAAATTTCGATAACCAATTTCTAATTCTGATTCTTTGTTTTTTTGAAATTCAAAGGCTTTTGCGTTCTCCTTGTAACTCTCAAGCTCAGCGGTCAATTTGGCATTCGCGACCTTAACATCGCGATTGACCTTTTTAACTTTCTCAATTTCAATGCCACGGTTGTTGATTAATGATTCAAAATAAGCACGAAGTTTCCTCATCGCCTCAAGATTTTGTGCCACACGTACCCACTAGGATCCACAGCTGGAGTTTCAGAGTTAGTATTGCTACAACTCGGATTGTCCAGGTATGTATCATAAGTAGGTGCCGATGTCACACGCCGCTTTCGCCATGAGTAAACACATCAAACACTGCTACATGGCCATAGACAGGAGGTGCGCATAGACGGGAGGCGCCAGTAATCGGTCGCACTTAGTCTCCTCAAGATTTGCCATGAAGATGCAGTTTGCATTGAGTTCCTCGAGGTCTTCCAAATCATCCATAATAGCCATGAAGTCATGTTCCTCAAAGACTCAATTGAAGTACAGATTGTTCCTTTTGTACCAACAGAATAGCTTTCTGAAGATACGCAAGATCTTTCTTTTTCGGCTTAGTTGGACAATTCCTTGCCATGTGACCCAATCCTTGACAGCTTATAACACTTAACCTCGATACCCCGATTCACATTTCCGTAATTCCCAACGACCGAGCCGCAACATTCCCATTCTAATTACCCACTACTCTATTTCCAACATTCTCGACCCATCCGATTACACTGATTCGGAACCGCCTGATTACCCATGCGAAATCCAGAGCATATCCTGCCGATTCCCAATAACTCCAACCATTTGACCTTGATTGCCCATGTTCACACCCTACTGTTTAATTTTCCTGCTATGAGTGTTTGATGAAATCCTTTGGTTGTTGTTAGTTGGTGTGGAATAGCGACTCTCAATGCTTTACCCAAGAATACAAATGCTTGTGACAAAGCTTCTTCTGGTTCCATTTCAAGATCGGTGATTCCTTGTTCCTGGTAATGTTGTTGTTCATCTGGATAGTTTTGTTGTTGAGGGATGTATTGCTGCAAGTTGTTGTTAGTGGAAGATGATGAAGCTTGTTGTTTTGTATTCACTGGAGTTTGAGTCTTTGCAATGAGTGCCAATGGATCATGATTCTTTGCCAATCTTTCTTGCCTGACTTCATTCACTTCATTTTGGTTTTGTTTCATAAAATCGTTGAGTTGATCAAAGTTCACTTGATGTAAGTCCTTTGTTTGGTTGACAATAGTGACATATCGTCCCCCATTCTTCTCGGTAGATTGTTCAAGAACTTGATGTTGCTCACGATAGTTCTGGGTGTCAACTTGTTTCTTATCAGCTCATTCATTAAAGTGCAAAACCTTCCATAGTAGGATTCAATGGATTCTCCCAGTGGATGTAAACTTCTCCCAAGCAGCTTAGCAACTTGTTTTCCCATTCTTGTTGACCAATTTCGCTTCCATGACAAAGCCGTCTAACACGTTCCCACATGTCGAAAGTAGTTTCACAACTTTCTACAAAGAAGAAAGATGTCTCTTGGTAAACCCAGTTGGACAATATGAATTGCCATGTCATCCGCTTCGACTTGTTTCTGATCCTCTTCAGAGTATTCCGATTCTTTTTGAAGACGAAAAAATGGTGGGACGGGAGGTGTTGCATCAGCATTTCCAGGGTCTTGGACCTGTCGAGGTATGACCATTCTTAATGGATTGAATCATCAATTTTCCATTAGGTTTGGTCTTGATGTAGCGAAGCATACGACTTGTCCATTGAAGATAACTACCTTTTTCCAACATAGGAGGACGGTTTTCGGCACCAGCTGCATGAATATCTTTTTGAGTTGCCATTAATGAAGGTATGTTATGATAAAGTTGATGTAGGATCGATTCAATGATAAAAGAGTTGAGTTTGATGAAGATTAAGCTCGGTTATTGTAGTGAAAATGTGCTCTAAAAACTTAAAAACGTCAATAACTTCTATTCTGAGCGTTTTTTGGACTTGAAGGTTAGTTTATTCGGCGTGACAATCTTCTCATTCTTACGGTCGTTTTGATGGGTAGAACGCTGAAAACGGAGTTACGGTTCAAAAGTTATAGCCGTTTGAAGTTTTGGTCACAATCTTACTCGTAAAACTGTTCTTATGCGTAGAGATGAGTGCTTATGCGTAGGATGCTTATGCGTAGGATCTTATGCGTAGGAGTCCTTATGCGTAATGAGCTTAGGCGTAGAAATCCTTATGCGTAGAAATCCAAGTTACGCGTAAACTTAAGGTTAAACGTAAGTCTTATGCGCGAAACGCTAAGCGTAGAAGTAGAGTACCTTACACGTAAGAGTGAACTTATGCGTAGAGTGCTTACTCGTAAGCTTTCTGCTTATGCGTAAGAGTTGGTTTAAAACCAAAAATCCTTTACACCGTCACAGAAGAAAAGATATCCGAAAGTCAAAGTGTTCCACACACTTATCCAAGTGAGGGAAGCACTGAGTCACCTTTGTTGCTCGAAGATTCTTAGCCAAAAGTTATGCGTAGGAAGTTATGCGCGTAGAAATAGGGTGTTGACTTTCTTACGCCGTAGAACTAGGGTTTTGACTTACGCTGTAAAAAATTTCCAATGATTCAAACAGCCTTGCACAAAAATTTAAAAACACTCCAATTACACAAATCTTTTGACCTTTTTCACCCAAAGTGTGTAGAAAACTTACGCGTAGAAACATACACCTTAATAAGCACGAGTTTAAAACTGATGTAAAACACGTAAAGCTTCAAACGTTTTTGCAAAACTAGACTCTTTAACACAAAAGAAACCTCAAACCACAAGAATCTTGAAGATTTTATTGCGAAAAATAAAGTTTTAAGCGTATCCACTTTTTGTGACCGAGAGCTTTACGCGTAACACAACACAAACAAAAACTTCAACCAACCACTCCTAAACCATTGTTAGGCGATTGATACCAATTGTAGGACCTTACTTTTACATCAACCTTACGCGTAACACACCTTATCACAAGATGAACACGTTAAACCACAAACACTTATGCGTATACAAAGATGAAATCAAGAAAGGAAAGATTGGAAAGATGGTGACTTGATGTTATATGGATCGTGTATGTGAAGATAATGATGAAAACAATAGATGTTTTATTTCAAAGGAAAAACACACACACACACATTCAAGCACACACCTCAAATGACTCATTTGAGGTGTATTTATACTACCTTACAACTTACCCTAATGGGTTTGGCATGGGCCGTGGATATGGGTTTGATTGGATTGGGTTACATGAACTTATACAAGGCTAGCTTAACTAAACGTCTAACCATTTAGCTTAGCCCAATCCACGAGCCCGTTGACTATTTTAGCACGATATCTAACACACGTTACAAAGTTCCTAAGTGTGAATGACCATCACTTCTAATAAAAACTATTAAGGCTAACACTACTTTTACTTGCTTTTAAACTGTTTTAGGGGAAAATACATGCTCATTTTTATTAAATGCAAATGCTTGATTTATTTGAATAAGTGATTGTTACTTGGTTTGATGAAATTGCGTGAACTGGTTTGAATATGTTTTTACGTGGACACAAGTGCTTGAACTGTTTTGGATTGGACCTGGAAATCTTTTTGTGAGCTATTACGTGCTAGGTTAAGGTTAGAAACCCAAGCGTTGTTATGAATTGCTACCTCCTGGCTCAGGATGGTGCGGATGTTATGAATAGATCTATTGGGAATGGCCACCCCGTCCGACCCGCATGGCTCATGTGGAGGACGTATAACATGTCAATTATTTGTGTGCTATCTAGCGTTGGTTTCATGATTTAGCCTGCATCATAGTTAAGCTAGCGTGGCACTATATTTGTTGTAGTGTATGATTTTGATATGGTCCAAGTGGTTGTTTATGAGCTATTTTTGCGGATAAATATTTTGAAACTGCGAATTAGGCAGGGTATGCCTCGGTTAAATTTGATTTGTTTATGAGAATTGATTTGCACTTGAAAACCTTGTGGTCCACCTTTCTATTCTTTTGCTTAAAGGTAAACTTTGTTTTCGCGACATTGTGGGCGCCACAATGATCGAAATGATCTTTTGAAACTCGCAACACCTTTATGAAAACCTATAAACTCACCAACCTCGTGTTGACACTTTTAGCATGTATTTTTAGGTATTGAGGCGATAGTTTACTTTTGGAGGCGTTTGGGCAATGGCATGGCATGGTCATAGACGACTCTGATATTTGTATTTGGGGACCGCTTATTTATTATGGGCCAGTTTTTCGCATCAAATTTTATTGTAAACTTTGTTCTATGCTGAATAAATGAGTTTTCTTAAGAAAAACCCTTTATTCTATACTTGTGTTGTGATACCAATTAGTAGCACCCAAAACTTGTATGCTTCTGCTAAAACCCGATTTTCCGGGGTGTTACATTCATTCCGCCTTGAAACCAATTGAAAATCATTTGAAAATCAATAAAGGTACTTGTGATATAGAATCAAAGCGTTTTGTACCTTAATTGTTTTTGATATTTTAGAAATGCTCCCCCTCAACATGTACTTCAAGTATTAGAAATTGTTTTAGCACATGGAGGCAAGAGGACTTTGAAATCTTAGATTAAGAATTAAAGATCCAATCTTTGATTAACATTTTCTAAAATCTAGTATTTTAAATACTTTGGATAAACAATTTTGGGAAGGATGAGGTTTTCATTTGATTGCTCCCTCTCAATATGTGCATCGAGATTCGAAAGAGTTTTGCACATATTAGAGGGAACCTGCACTTTGAGACAAATCAATCACGTTTCAATTCTTTTTGGTTTAAGATAAATGCTCCCCCTTAACATGTGCATGGAAAATTTGAAATCGTTTGACACATATAGGGAGGAGAGCTTGTTATTATATTTCTAAACCGCTTATCAAATTATCAGTTTATATCCAATTTAAATCACAAATTCTCCCCCGATCACAAATTTCAAATCCTTTGAGATTTGTGATCTCTAATGATTTAAATTAATTTTGAAAAACTTTTGAGGAGAATTGTGACTTGCATTTGAAAAACATTTTAACTGATAAGGATCAGATTCTGAAACTTTAAACTCCATTGTTCAAAACATGCATAAATATATTTTGAAAACATAACATTAGCCAAGGTCTGGATCCAATTGTACAAGCAAATTTCTTTTTGATTATCCAAAAGTAGACCTTGCTCGTTTAAGTGCCAATTGTTTGAAAAATAACCCTTTTGATTTTATTGAAATCAATTCTCCCCCTCAATCTATGACTTAAGTTGTTGATTAAGAGTTAGAGATTTTGACAAATTATAAGTCCATATGATTTTCAAAAATAAATTCCAAGTTATTTTCAAAGCAATTTTGTTTTCATTAGATGACAAATATTTTTCAAAAGAATATTTTAGAAGGGAAAATATTTGTGAAGGAAACATTTGTCTTTTTGGCGACAAACATTTGTTTTTAGAATCAGAGCATGAGGTTTTAAAAATAAGATTAAGCATGGCTCTGTTCTTTCTTTTAAAACGGGTTACTGCCCGAAATGACAATAAACCATCATTTTTCTCCATCTCAATTTTTTTTTTTTAAATCCAATCAAAAAGTTTATTACTTCTGTTCGAACTTCATCTAAAGCCCCATGTCATTATTGAATGACAATTCAAAGTCCGTAGATGTTATCGAAACCAGATGACATGATATATTAAAAACAATATTTTTGGACTTTTTCAAAATTTTCTGATTTTTATGGGTTTTGAAATTTATATTTTTCTATTTTATTTTTGTTGGTTTTATAATTTTGTATTTATCTTTTTTTGATAAAATATGTACAAAGAAGATAATTTAGTTTAAGAGGATGATGAAATGAGTACCGAGATAAGGATATCGTTCAACATGTTGTAGAAGAAAGAAATCAACATCTCTTAAACTTTCACCACCAAAGCATTCGAGGATTCTAAGAAAATCGTCTGAACATGAGCCTTCTAAATGTGAATCTTTGGTAGCTTCCCCCAAACCGACAATCTTCGAATTAAAGACCATTTCCCCCCAGAAGATGAAGTGAAGCAAACTGTCTAGTTAAATGAAGCTCAAGAACCCGAAGAAGACGATAACAGCAAAATAACAAGTTAACACGGATCATCTCTGCGGTTATCAAACCTGGAATAAATGATTAAGCCCTGATCATGTGAACCTATTATGCATCTCCGAGGTATACATTACTCTTCGAGTTTGAGCAGTTGTCTATTCGGGAGAACAATATATCAACATCATCATTACACTAAAGGCATTCCAGTTATCTAACATATAACCAATCAACCCATAATGTACACATGTACCCAACAAGAGTAGAGATGATGACATCCATGTAACATGTTGAGTCACTAATCATCTCTGCGGATGTCAACTCCGAAATAACTGAATTAGCTCGATCAAGTGAACATGTTGTGCATCCCTGATGTACACACATCTCTCCCCTGATGGTTGAGATCTCTTCGGAATCATCATTGCATTGTGTACATGAAGAAATAACCAGAAGCACTACCATAAATCATATAGAAGATGTCGATAAGCAATATCATCTCACGCTCGAAATATTCTTCTCATATTTCTTCCTACTGATAGTTGAGCTAACACATACCAAAAGTATCCAGAGACCACTTCCCCCTAAACGGTTGGAATAATACATCCTTCCTCCCAAGTAGTTGGAATAATATATCCTTCCCTCAAATGGTTGGAATAATACATCATTCCCCCAAGTAGTTGGAATAACACACCAAAGGCTACGAGTTAAACATTGAGTTTCTCTGCGGTTATGACATTTGTCTTTCCCGGGACTACTTCAATAGAGAAGAATTATTAAGTTCGTCACATGTACTCGTTGTGTGTTTAGATGTATGTCTCCTTCCCCCTTGCTGGTTTTGATACCTCAGAATTAGGAAAACATAATACACTCATATACTTGAAATAGAGAAGAACACAATTAGCTCAAATGTATCTTGTGAGAATCAATCACATGTAAACTCTCTCCGACTATCTTAACCAACCCATATTTAGACAATTTGAAGTGACCACTGATGAAGAAACCCGGTATACCAAACTTGAAACTGAAGTAGAATTCCCCGAATTTGTATCTTAAGCTTGCACTTAATGATGGAAGAATGGTGTTGAGAATTTATGCTTCAAGCAAACCTCTAAGTACTCACTACTCAAACAAAGTATGAGACGTTAACACCTCTTGAGATTATCCACACCGTCATCTGCGTGTGACACTGAGTAAAACAACGTAACTCCTAATAGTGATAGTTAACCAGGTCTTCAACCATGACTGCTGGTAACTAGATAAACCAAGACTTCAACTCAAATTCTTAAGCCCGAGCAAGTTATCAAATAAGAACACACCTTTGTGAAAGTCAACTTCAATCTCAAATAAGTGATAAACGATTAACTCCAAAGTAATCAACTTGTGTCAAATGCCCAACACGTGAGTAAACATACAATCGGATGTAAATTGACCAACTGAATGAACCGGAACAAATGATTCCTCAACATCAATGCATTCTTCCTAAAGGTATACATGTAGAGAATGATCAGGAAGATTCACCAATAATGTCTTCGAGCAGATGAGGTAGTCATTTTCCTTAATGTTCATTTAGTTGATTTATAGAGCACACTTAGGGAAGAACAATAATCCGTGAAGATTTGGCAAAGGAATACCGAAGAGTGGATCATTATTCATGAGTGCAACTACAATGATAGTCATTATCAACGCCTTGAGAAATAACTGGAGATTAGACTTCTTGAGTAGTCTGAGATGTACTTCTTAGTTTGTGCATCTTGATCAATGGAGATTGAAGAAGGTGAGCTAGTTGATTTAGCAGGAACCGTAGCAGGAGCTTCAGAAACTGGATGATCAACATTCGTTGGAGGTTGAAAGTACTCATCAAACATATCTTGAAACAATGGTTCCCAAACAATAAATCCCAGTTATCCTTAGTAAGTGAAACATTAGGCGTTGGAGAGTCGTATGACCATAATTTAAGCATCCATCAACATGTAGTATATTCATTTTTCTCCCCCTCAAAAATTGCATCTGAAGTTGCCATTTTTGATTTAAACAAGTGAATAAGAATACGATCAACGATAAGCAGATTCCTCGATGACTGACATTAAGTTTCTTCACTCTTCTCTCCCTCAAAAATTGCAAATGAAGTTTGCCATTTTTGATTGAGCAAGTGAATAAGAATATACACCAATGAACGTATATCCACTTGAGGATTGAATGAGCATGGGAAACATGAAGCTTGTTGATGGAGAATGTCGATGAGAATGGTCATAAACATGAAGATTTCTCTTCTTCTGAAGATAAAGCGCACTGAAGCGTACACTTTTCTTTTCTTTAGAAAATGAGGCTTGAACTGTTGTGTTCAAACGTCATAATGATGAAGTACGAGGCTTGAACTAATGTGAACAGACGTCATAATGATGAAGTACGAGGCCTGAACTGATGTGAACAGACGTCATAATAATGAAGTACGAGGCCTGAACTGATGTGAACAGACATCATAGTCATTTCCCCTCATCTGTTTAGAGCATCCTTAATCCAAGTACCAACGAATGATTTGTACGACCTGCATTGGAACACAAACAAAGGTGGAAATTTGAACATATTGGATCCCCATGTGAAAATGAGTTCCTTTTGGTTAGCGCAAACAATCTTTGAATCAGCAGAAACCCTAGTTGCTATGGCATCATCACTAGGAGATATACTAGTAGAATCATCAGACTTAGTTGAAGGGCATTGTGTGCCTAATGGGATTATTCTACCAGTTGGCTTCCAAACCTTAACATGCACTGCTCTAGGCATAGTGGATCTAGTTAAGGAGCAAGGTTTGCCATACGTGAATATTCGACCTGTGGGCTTCCACTGAAATCTTATATTGGTAAAACCCTTCCCTATAGGTTTTCAGGATTGCTTAATCTGTTTCGCTCTCCAAACTTTCTTAACTGGGTTATGATTCTTAGACCTCAAAAATAACACACCACATTTATCATGATTACCAGAAAATAAACATTCTTTACATGTTTTGCAGACAGCATAAGACTTCGAATTAATTTCAGTAAGCTTAGAGCTAATACTAGAACCAACACAATTCTTTTTTTTCAAGTCAAACTTATTGTCCCTATGGTGTTCTTTCACTTCCTTTTCATGATCACTTTTAGTTTGCGTAATCCTATCCTTCTTTGCATTGCTTCTAGGTTTTGAACCACTAACTTTAGTGTCAATCTTAACATCTATAGAATTAATGACGGGAGCCTTAGTTTGTTTTACTGCCATTTGATTTTCTAGTCTAAAAGTGTTGGGTTCTATGGCTTTCAGAGGCACATCAAAGGTCACATGCTTGACTTTAGGCATATAACAAGGCATAACTTCTCTATCTTTCCTAGTACCAGATTTAGGGCATGTTGCAATCACACATTCTAAGAGTTCCTGAGATTGTTTGGCATATAAGCATGCATGCCCAACAACATTATCAAGTGGTTTCTCAATCTTATCATCTTCAACAATCTCACGGAGGCACTCTAGACTATCCTTGAGGTACGAAAGATATGTTTGATATGCAAATTCATTGTTTCAAAGATGAGGGGGGATATATTTCACAGTTACATCATATTTAGAACAAGCAGACACCTTTGGTGCAACATTTTCACCACTAGTGATTGGCATTTTCCTTTTTACCACACGTTTCAGATTCTCAATTTCGTTAAGCAAAGAAGTTACCTTTACACTATTATTATGATTACCCTTGAGTGAATCACATAACTCTTTGTTCTGAGCATTAACTTTTTAAATTTTAGCTTGAAAACATTCATTTTCATTTTGCAATTTAATCAATTATGTTTTAAAGTTGGAAATTCTGAGAATCTAAAGGCGGAGGCATACGGGAGCCAGTCACTTCATTCTTTTAACCCTTCAATTGGGAAATTTGGGCTTTCAACCTTTTGATCGTGTTACAATGAGCTCGGATCTATTCATCACGTTTGTTGATTTCAAAAACTGCATCAAACTCAGGAGCATCTGAAGATGTCTTGGCATTTGAGGTTTTAACATTTTCTTTCAGATGTTGATATTTTAATTGTAAACCAAGATATTCAACTTCCAATTTAAAAAAATGCTTGACCATGTTATCATGATCGTCATTTTCGATTTTATCATGCAATTTTGAATTTTTGGTCTCAAGCTCAATGACACGATCCTGTGAGACTTTTAATGCAATTGACAATGCATGAAATTGAGAAGCAAGAATGGAATAATTAAATAGTGTAGAACACATCTTGAACAATACATCTAGAAATCAAATTATCGTTAAAGATGTGAAGGTTCTTCCTCTCAATCTCATTGCTCTTAAGCTCACATTCATTTATTCTTACCTCGTTTTCCATTTCATTAAGCACCTTTTTCATTTCTTTAATCTCTGTATCTATGCCCTTTTGAAGACTCTCAAATTGTTCTTTTAGTTGTTTAAAGAAAGGCATGACCTCAGTTAAATAACATTATTTAGTTTGCTCAAAACCCCTTTCCCCTTCAGTTATCCCCGTCGGTGTGATTCTCTTCTTACACGTTTTCTCAAAATCAACGAATAGTTTGTAAACTACATATAGGCTGATTAAGGTCTTGCTTTGAGTGGGAAGAGTTCTAGGCACTAAATGCATTGGTGTATTGGGTGGATACACAGTGGCTTGAGGCAATTTCCTATGGGGAGGATTCTTTTCAACAAGCTCATCAGATTTTTTCTTTTCCATATCTAAATTCCAAAACACTTGTTCAGGGGTTAATTGAGTTTGAGGTCTAAACTTATTTAAGGCAATCCAATTATCCTTAGTGTAATTGGGAGTTTTGAACGTTAGATTATGATCTATACACCAAGGATCTTTTAGTTTCTTTTCCATTTTCTCTCTAGAGGCATCTTCTAACTCTCTATCTTCTTCAGTGCACTCTAAACAAGTAGGATTTTTTCTAGGCTTAAGGATTTCATTACCATCATAGATCACTTTTGGAGCAGCTTTTGCTTTCTTACCATACTCAGGATTGGGTTCTTCTACAAGTCCAGCACTATGCTTATCGCTTAATAATCTATGCTTAGTGATCATGTGAGCAGTCTGAATGGTGTTGCCTTGTACATACAACTTGTTTTCAAGTTTGTTCTTCAAAGTTTTAAGGTTGGAAAAATCATTTAAAAGTTTTGATTCCTGTTGTTTGAACTCCTGCTTAAGCACTTTTACATTTTCTTGAAGTTCTTGCTTTTTCTTAACAATTTTATTAAGTTTCTCTTGTAAGGAATTTAACTCTTGTTTTAATGTTTCTTCCCTTAAGTTACTTTTTCTGATTAATGTATGCATTTGGCAATCCATTTCCTACTCACGTGTGGTCAGCTCAAATTTAGCATGTTGTTCATAGATGGCAACTTGATCCTTATATATGTTAAGCTTAGTGGTAAGGGAGTCATCAGGGATAAATGAAGAGTACTCATGCAACTCAGAATCATCATTTTGAGTAGAAGATGCACAACTAGGTATAACAGAAACTTCCATGCAGCTTTTCTCTGCATTAACGTGCACTGTGTTGTGGCTGGTGCATCTCTCTTGGGTACATCCGAAGCTTCCATGGAGCTTTCTTTGCATTAACTTGCACAGGTTGTGGCTGGTGCACCTCTCTCTCTTCTGAATTTGAGCACCCAAGAATCCATTTTAGCATTATCCGACTCAGACACGATAGTCTGTTGTACATTGTTGGGTATCTTCTGTTCATTGATAACGTCGTATAAAGTGAGTATCTTAGATACAACTGAATCTGAATCGTTATGCATGATGTTGACGTGCACGGTATTTTACAAACCTATGATTTAAACCGAGAAATAGAATCTTTCGCGGGATTTTACAAAATCAAGAAGAAACCGTTAAGCAATGACCAATAGAACGTGTTAAGATGACTGATGGATCGACACAATGATATAAAATTGTGTGTTAGGACTTATGATTGTTTGTAGGATTAGCTGAGATGTTGTTTAGTTGAGATTTGGATTGGTTGTTGCACGATTTTACGGAGAAATTTAGGTCTAAAAACTTAAAAACCTTAATAACTTCTGTTCGGAGCGGATTTAGGCCTCGAAGTTTGACCCAAATAAACTTTAGGCGTGCCATTCTCCTCGTTCTCACGGTCGTTTTGATGGGTAGAACGCTGAAAACGGAGTTACGGTTCAAAAGTTATGGCCATTTGAAGTTTTGTCGGGAAAAGTCAACAAAACGCACTGATGGAATGGTCAAACCGCACTTTTGTCAAACCGCAAAGTTCTCAAAACGCATACCACAAATCGTACACTTCAAAACGCAGAGTATCAAACCGCTTAACTCAAATCGCACCCTAGACAAATCGCACCCCAAACAAAACGCAACCCAGACAAATCGCACCCCAGATAAATCGCAGTCCAGACAAATCGCACCCTGGACAAATCGCACCCTAGACAAATCGCATAGTACACAAGTACACCCACTACTTCCACTACTTTGTCCTTTCTTGTCGTTTTGTCTCAATAGACAAATCGCATAATAGACAAGTCGCTTCACAGGAGGTGACAAATCGCATACAATACGTGACAAATCGCTTCCATAAGCATTCACAAGAGGGACAAATCGCATAGGTTATAAGGACAAATCGCTTCAATAAACGATCCAAAAAGGGACAAATCGCATAAAAGAATATCTTAACGTGACTCAAATCGCATCAAAGAAATATTCAAAAACACCACTTTTCAATCCAAAAACAACCCAACCACGATGATTCAAGCCTTCCAAATCAAAACCTAAACACTTATAATGATTCAAAACACAAAAGTACTATCAAAATCCAAACTTTAACACACAAAATGATCCAAATGATGCTAACTACTCTAAACTCATTCAAACCCAAAAACCTTATGAAAACCACTAGAAATCCAAGAACATGAAAGATGAGTGATCAAACCATGGCTCTTGATACCAATTGTAATATATTGGTTTTCATAAACACATAATCAAGTGTACACAAGGGGCGTATAAATGAGTCTAGACAGAGAAAGTGGAAGAGTTTTAGGAACTTAGTGAGACAAAGAAAAATGATATTGAAAGCTCCAACC
The DNA here is from genome assembly GCA_910596185.1 of Chrysanthemum makinoi. Classification (NCBI taxonomy): domain Eukaryota; kingdom Viridiplantae; phylum Streptophyta; class Magnoliopsida; order Asterales; family Asteraceae; genus Chrysanthemum; species Chrysanthemum makinoi. The sequence goes on from OU343220.1 coordinate 122,584,804, forward strand.
CTCTACCTTGGGAGGTAGAGAGTATTTATAGTTTCTTACAAGCCACGCCTCCTATGGGTTGTGGATCAGGCATACAGTGGGTAAAGACCCGTCCGTCCTCCACTGTGTTACTTAACAAACTACTTACTAACATTAAAATGACTACAACTACGAGCTTTCTAACGAATACATATACTTGAGGTGACCGACTCTTTAACTATTGGATTTTCTAAATCCTAACAGACTACGAGCTTTCTAACGATTACATATACTTGAGGTGACCAACTCTTTAACTATCGGATTTTCTAAATCCTAACAATCTCGGGGTATAGGAGTAGGGGGTGGTACTTCTACCAATTTTAACTACTAATTAATTAAACTAATGACTAATTAAACTAATGATAGGCTATGTATTGTAGGTGTGCTCTTATGATGGTTAAAAATGTATTTACTTAGATGTTCTTACTCCCTAGTTATCTCTTATTGGTCGGTTGAATTGTCACATCCTCATCTTAATTGGTGCATTGTATTCCGTTTGGTCATAGGGCGGTTCTAAATTCCTCAATTCTATGAATCATAACTCTCCTCTAGACTATCCGGGATCGCCAAGTACCGAAGTATCTCCCCCGAATACTCTATTATCCAGAAGCTACAACTCACGCAATAAACACAACGATGGCCTAAGTTCACTTTTAAGTTTTTTGCTATTTAGGATGTTCAAGCTTACAAAAATTAAAGAAGAAGCCAGTTTTCCTTACTATAGCGTCTACCAATCAAGACAAGAGACAACCTAACAATAATTAACAACTAGGTTTCATAGATCTAAGAAAACACAATAGTAATTTAGCTACTCATGGTAAATAAGCAAGCATACACACAAAAAGTTAAGCATAGGGTAGACATAATGATATAATGGATTAACAAACTTATCTTATGATGTAAAGAAGGGTTTGGAACCCTAAAATATTGTCCAAAATTCTACCTCCTAATGCAGAAAAATACGAATTATATATATAGATTTACAAGTGCGACGGCGTCGCCTTTTGTCGCCGTCATTAGGGTTTCGTTTGGGCCAAGTCATCGTTGGGACAACGTCAATTGATGAGTGTGACACCGTCTGTCTTCAATAGGGACGTCGTCTGGGATTTGTTCCTTGGTCGTCTGGTGTAAAACAAAGGGTGACGCCCTCCAGAATTAACACTTGACGTCGTCATGATTTAGAACCAAAAAATCACCTGAGTCGTCGCTTGAACTTTTATCAAAATCTTCAACAAGTGATGGTCGTCGCCCTTTAAGTTAGGACGCCGTCAAACTTTAGAAACAACTTGAGTCTTGACTTTGTCGTTTTCTTCATGTTTTCGCTCCTTTTCGTCCAAATATGCTTCATTCCAGCATTTTGCTTTCAAGAGACCTAAAATGTGAAATGAAACAAGTAGTAACGGATATAAATGTGTCGATTTAAGGCTTAAATGACCCCCTAAAAACGTTTGTTTTAAATCCTTATCAAATATCCCTACACTTGGAATTTGCTTGTCCTCAAGAAAATGAGCTTTTGGTCAATCAATTTATAAGTTAGGCGGCATGAAGCATTGGTTTAAAATAGTTTACAACAAGTACAAGCGCCACAATAGTCATAACAAGCACAAACGTTATACACTAGCACCTCAAAATTGGTGTTTCGATTCTCTCATCTCTCGGGGTTTATATGAAATATAACATGTAAGGAAATGGAAGATAAACACTCATTAACTCGGCTTGAGAATAGATCAAACCTCCACCGCTTTGACGTAAGTACCTAGGAATAACTATCTAGGAGGTTTTTACAAGGGTTGTAACGTTAGGCTTACGGTAGGGAAGTAAAGGGTTTTGTTGGATAGGGGATATTTAGTGGTGGCAAGTCAAAAATCTTATGTTACAAGCATGTAAAACGTGGCGTTGCTAAGCCAAGACTCAACTTACTAGCACTAAACAACTTGAAACAAAATATGAACATAAACTTAAAAACATAAACATAAAGATAGATGTAGGATGGTAGCCCATATGTTTTTCATTTTTTTTCAACAAGTATTTTTTTCTTTATATATATATATATATATATATATATATATATATATATATATATATATATATATATATATATATATATATATATATATATATATATATATATATATATATATAACATGAGGCATTTGGCATTAATGCCACCTCAATGCCAAATAATCAAATTTCATGCCACATAAGCATTTGTTGTCCAACTAAGCAATTAATTGTTAATTTTCGGATTTTTTTGTAATTTTCGGATTTTTTTAAACCATTTTTGAAAATTGTTTATAAAAAAAGTTCCTTGCAAGGTTTGAACCTTAGTTGTTTTGATATATAACTTGTGTGTTTACCACTTAGGCAACAAGTTATTTTGATAATTATGTTACATATTATAATCTATAAATGGTTATAATTTTATTAGAATCCTATAGTAATTAAAATTTCTAGAAATCTGTATTCTTATAGGATTGTGTTTGTGTTTTGATTTTTACGTAAAATAAGAATATGATAACTTTGGTATGTATTCATCTACAAAAGTTATATTTCACATATCCATTCCTTAATTATAGTTAAAAGAATTATAAACTTTATCCTAATCAAAAAACACACAAAATAAAAATAAAAACGGTACATCTGTTTTCTTACCTCTCTTTTCCCTCAAAATCCTAATGATGAAACTTTGTTACTCTCTATTCACATGTTGGTTTCTTTGCAGGTTTTTACATGGTAGACATCTTCTTTGCAGGTTAGTTATAATATATCATAGGAAGGAGATGCAATAGTTATGTCTTTATATCATTAGTCATTCGTTTGTGTGCCCTATGTTGATATTTAGATTCATATTCATATTGTATGGTTTTAAGTTTTTAGGTACAATACACGATTTTAAGTCATTACAAATCATTATTCATATTGTATGGTTTTATGTTTTTAGGTACAATACACGATTTGCAGGTATCAATATTTACAATTTTCGCACGTTACTGATTCGTTGATGAGGCTAGGGGTATGTGTGTATGGATAAAACCACAATATCGATATCAAAAATAACCACAAGGAATGATTTAAAATCCCTTTAGGAAAAAGGATAATGATTCAAATCCCGTGAGTGATAGTGATACGGATTATGAAATCCGAGTCGTGTCCCAACGAGGTGTGAATGGGCAACGTCGTTATTGGTTCGTTATTAAAATGCTCGATGTTTTGGATTTTTGATTTTATTAAAACTACGGGAATGGAAAAACAATTAAGGGAAATTAAGCTACGGGGAATCCTAAATACGCGATTTAAACTAAAATGTAATTAATAGAACGCGAATAAAATGCAACTAAATCTAATCTAAGTCCTAAAAATGATTTTACTTTAAAAATGCAATTAAAAACTCAACTAAGATTTAAAATTAATTTTTATGATTTTTCTGGAATTTATTTGAATTAAAAACTAATTTTTAATTTTAAAAATAGAACTAAATAACTAAAAATTATGAAAATAAGTGGGAAAATTATGAAACTATTTTTCAAAAATCTAAAATAACTCAAAAGACTTTTCAAAACTGGAATTGTATTTTTTTGAAGTTTTTTCTATTTTCTATGAATTAAAAACTATTTAAAACTAATTAATTTGCTAAAAATTACTATTTGAACTAGGAAAATTATGGAAAAATATTTTTTTGGCTTTTTATATTTTTTTTAATCTAGGAAAATTGAAAACTTATTTTTTTGAAGCTTTTCTGATTTATTTGTATTAAATGCTATTTAAAAAGTACTAAAAACTGATTTAAAATAAGAAAAATAGTAAACCGTGCCAGAAAATTATGAAAAATTCAGGGAAAATCTAAAATATTATTCTAAATCTATGAAAAATATCAAAACTATGGCTTATGTGAGAGATTTAAAAGCTGTAGTGCAACTGATCCTAATTAAGCTACTTTTAATAAGCTAAATGAGCATAAACAAGCACCAAATCAAAACAGAAGCTAAAGTAAGCTAAAATAACTGAAAACCAACTTATTTCAACTATCCTAAACTTCTAGAGTTCAATCTAAGCTGATTTGATTTGATTCACTTATGAACAACAAACGTTTAACCTATCAACTTTAAGCAAATGCAACTGGTTATCCAATAAGCTTAACTGAAAAACAGATATGAGGAACTAAAAACCACCAAGCTAAGAACTGATAAACGAAATTTCAAGATCTAATTATCTAGAATGAACCCTATGCAAAGGCGCAAGTAAGCGATTCACACTCAGCTTATGCTTGAGTGTGAACAGGGCAAATCAGCTGTTTTGGACAGCTTATTTAGTGCTTAAGACTGTTTCCAAAAATCTGAAAAAAATCATTTTTATAAACTTGACCAATTGAACTTGCAAAGCCCAAAATTTCACTTAATTTGAACCAACAATGAATCAATGAAAATTCCACAAACTTTTGTAAAAAACTGATTTTCCAACTTTTTGACAATTTGACAGAATTTGCAAAGTTTGACTAAAATGAGATTTGAACTGATTTCATGAACTGATTATGTTAAACTAAGATGTAATGAAACCAAATTAAGCTATATTGATGATCCTACTAACAATCTTTAAGTTGTGCTATACTTTAACTAAACTGATGATCTAATTAGAACAGATTCAGACTGATTTTGACTTTAACAGTTTTAAGGTGCAATATTACTGATGTAACTGACTACTAATAATCTAATAGAGACTAGTGCATCAAAACTTAACCACTAACAAATCCTCAAACTCAGATTTAAGAGCAAATCCAAACACTACTTAATGAGTCTAATTTGCAATAAACTCTACTAATTGCTTACTAACCTATACTAACAATTAAACTGAAACAATTTAATCTAATAACAGCTAAATTAACAGATATAGACTATCAAATACCACAGATTCAAACTCCAACAGATTATGCAATATTCTTATTTAGAAATGAACTTACATGTGGTCCTAGCCACTATGGCTTGTAACAGAGATGAGAGTACCACTATCCTAAACCCATTATCATCACAAAATTAACCCAGATCCGATCTAACAACAAAGAATTCACCAAATCCTTCTTCCTTAATGACCAGTTGACTTTTGTTGACTGATAATATGAATTTGAGTGTATAATGAATTAGAAACTAAATAAGCTCACTTAAAGCTATAGAAAGCTTAAATGAACCTAATGAAATAAATGAAGCTTTTGATAAGCTTATAAGAAGATTGAAAGTATTTTTTATTTTAAATATTTTTTCTGATTTTTTTTTATTTTTGATTGAGATGAAATGTAAACTGAAAGTGATTTAAGAATAAGCTAATTTGCATTTAATGTAACTAATAAGCTGATATTGAAAACATGAAATCTTAAACAGAGATTTAAATGGAAAGACTGAATTTCATTAAAACTTTAAAAGTAAGATTACAATGGAATTACAAAGCTGGAAAACTTAAAACATGTAAAACTGAAATTAAAATTACAATTAAGCTACTGAATGAGAAAAAGGAAAGGTATGAAAGGTGTCTTCCACTTGTGAATGAAGGGGTCCTTTTATACTTGAGCTTATGCTTTGGAAGGATCCAGAAACGTGTATTTGTGCTTCTTTTGAGTCGTTTATCACCATTGATCAAATCCCATCTTATCTTGACCCTTGGATTAACTACACCACGTATCTCCAGCCAATAGGAATCAAGGGATTGCAAGGAATGACACACGGATTGCCACGCTGGCATTCCGTGTGTCAGTGTGTCAGGTAATAGTACGAAAGTACCCTTAATTGTAGTGAATTGAGCTTAATTGGATTTGGGGTATTTTAGGGTTTATAAGCCTGGGTTTATTTGGGGGTGTTCTTGGCGGGTAAATTTTGGGTTTTTAATAATAATTTGACCGGGGTTTAATGGGTGGGTTGACTTGGGTATAAACCGGGTATGGGTGGACGGGTTTGGAATTGGACTGGACCGGGTATAGGCATTAGGTTGGTTGGGCTTTTGGATATTTGGGCTTGTGTAGTGTTTTAGACTTAGGATAGATTTAGGACCCATTTGGTATTATTAGGACTAATTGTGTACAAGCTGAAAATCCAGGGACCATAAGTGTAATTCTGAAAATGTAATCCAAGGGCCACTCTTGTCATTCTCAAATAATCCAAGGACTGATTATGTAAATTCTGAAACTTGAGGGTATATTCTGCCAAATACTGAAAGTTCAAGGACTGATTCTGCCAATTCTGCAAACTTGTTCATATCTTTCAAACATCATCCTCTGAGGCATAGAAATCTTCACAGATGCAAAATTCTGACCTTCCGGCTCAGCTTTAGCACTCTTTATCTCTCGTGCTCGGATTTTTGTCAGATTTGGTTATCTTTTGCCTGTTTTGTCATATCCGTACCTGCACATGCAAAAACTCAAGAAACACGCAAATATTAGCAATAAACGGCTCTTTCTTGGTTATTTTGGGTCAGTTTTGATAAACAAAAGATATGTGTTTAAGCACATATCAAAATACCCCAGACGTGATCATTGTCGTGTCCCCACGCAATGCAATCAACTCACGCTTCTAAAACCAAGGATTTCAATCTCTTTCTACTAAACCTTTGAAGAAGTAGCAAAGATTCCTCAAAAAAGATTAAGAAAGCCTTAATTCTAAAAACGCCCCATTTACCTTTTATTTCACATATAGATATTACGATTAAGCACATTCCGGTTATGAGTGACGGTTTGTTGAACTTTCATGTCGATCAATAACTCCAACATTTTTAAAAAGACACGTTAAGATCACGGAGTAGGAAACACAACACAGCGTGAAGTGACCATACGGATAGAATACATCGTCCCTGATTTTTCACAAGCTCCCAAACTAAGCGTAAAATCGAAATCATTGTTAAATACGACTTTAGATGCTAACACTACCCATGGAAGTTACTTGTGTAATTACGTTTTGCTCCCATTTTCTTATTTTCCTCTAGATTTTTTTATTTTTGTGAGAATTGAATTTCTTCAAGTTTCTCGTTTCGATAAGTTTTATTCTGATAAAGATATAAAGCTAAGTCGCTAATTAGTTATCCACCTTCCCTCGAAAACCATTGCACACAAGAATGAGGTCCACATCAAGGTCCTAATTTAACATTATTTAGGAAGAATATCTCCCGGATTCAAAGTTTGGCTTAACACTATTTCAGCAGATTTGCATTTTTGCAACTTAGGCCATTGGTCTTTTCAACCACTAACTCAACGGGATTACCGTTTTATCAGAAGTCTTATTATGACTTTGGATTTTCCTCAACCTCTTTGGAAGTCTATGACAACTTTTATGGCTTTGGATTTTTCAACTTTAATACATTTGGGCTTTATTTCATGTTAATTTTTGTGCCAAACTCCGAATCCTACGGCTTTTATAACAATAGAAACAATAGCAGACAAACTATGGAATCAGTTGTCTATACACCGCAACACTGACAGTACCTTGATGTGTACCCAACTCTCATGGGCAAAGATTCTCTAAAGAAGAATAAAGAACTAACTATCGTCGAAAACTCAACATCTCTAATTATTATTTAACAGATATGGGGTGAAACAATTTTGTGGGAACAAAAAGCCATAAGTACCTTCGATGGGCTCTAAAGAGAACCATCTACTCCACGCTTAGCATCTAAACTCATAAGTAACTCTATCATTCCTCGATCTCCGCAAATTTAAAATCCCAAATAATGAGATCCGCGGATACTTAGCCGATAATTTTTAGATTATCTATGGTTAAGGGAACAAGCTAGGGCTCAACACGCCCGGTCAAGTCAGAATTCTATTCCTACTCTCACCAGCGGAAAGTCAACAAGGTGTCAAAACATATATTAACTTAGCAAATGCTTCGTCAAATAATCTCTAGTCTCGCATTTTTAAAGTCACTTATTAGAAACTAGCAAATTCTTGTTTAAGCTTCGCATATTTAAAATCACTTAGGGAGACTTGCAAATTCTTGGCCTTTTGAGCTAGAATCGCATTTTATAGCCTCTTGTCTTAGCAATTAGCAAAGGATTTTTCAAGAAAAACGCATATTTAAAGAAACTTCTAAGAAACTCGCAAAGACTTTTCAATCATAAAACTAACAAAAGCTTACAAAAAAAATTTTAATTTTCTCATTTTTGCACAATTTTTCATTTTCTAAGGAAAAACGGGGTTGCGAGAGTAAACGACAAAAAATAAGCAAGTGCGGTCAAATCAAATCGAAGATTACCCTACCCCAGACTAGAACGAAACATTGTCCTCAATGTTTAAAAGCAAGGGTATCAACGAAAATCTAAAAGCCGTTTATTAAGTATGCTAGAAGATAAACGTTAGTCGATAAGATTAGGATATCGGATTTCCATCAGCATCGATCATGAAACTCGAGTGGAGAAAAGACAAACTTCGAGCACGAGAGTCTTCATATCGGGAAAATCATAGACAAAACATCACAAACAACCAAACACGAGAAATCGAAGAGACTAACCCCTTCACGTCACTTATTAGAAAATAGAAAGAAGATAGAGATAAGCATGGGGTGCCTCCCACGAAGCGCTACTATTTTTGATCACCGAGTCGCTAGCTTGACTCGATCCCCGAATTCAGTTGTCCTTAGGGAAAGTTTGGAGATCCGGGACAACCATAGACGCGATGTCCCCTCCAAAATAATGCTTCACACGATGACCATTCACCTTGAAATTTGGGCCATCGGGCTGAGAAAGCTCTACCGTTCCATAAGGGAAAAACTGAGCAACGGTGAATGGTCCGGACCAACGGGTTTTGAGTTTGCCCGAGAATATCTTCAATCGAGAGTTAAAGAGGAGAACTTGATCACCAACGTTGAAAACGCGGTTTTGATTTTAGCATCATGAATCCTCTTAGTCTTCTCTTTGAAAATCAAAGAATTCTCGTAAGCCAGATCCCTAAGCTCATTTAATTCATTCAATTGAACTTTCCGGTGATCACCCGCGGTCTTAAGATCAAAGTTTACATGTTTCAAGGCCCAGAATGCCTTATGCTCGAACTCGATGGGCAAGTGACAAGCTTTTCCATACACCAATTTGAATGGGGTGCACCGATGGGTGTCTCTGTATGCGGTGCGGAATGCCCATAATGCATCATCTAACTTATCGGCCCATGAAGCTCGATTTTCTCCTATGGTCCTTTCTAAAATCCTTTTCAAACCACGATTGGAGACCTCAACTTGTCCGCTTCAATGTTTGGGGTGATACTGTAGAAAGACGATGGGTAACTCCATATTTAGCCATAACTTTAGCTAATTGTTCATTACGAAATGGGTACCGCGGTCAGCGATAATAGCACGAGGTGCTCGAATCGTGAAAACAAATTCTTCAAAACTTAACAACCACTCGGGCGTCATTGGTGGGGGCGCCCGCTTCAACCCATTTGGACAAGTAGTCGACGGCCACGAGGATATACTTATTACCCTTAGATGAGGGAAATGGCCCCATAAAATCGATGCCCCACACGTCAAAAATCTCGCAAACTTGAATAGCATTTTGTGGCATTTCATCCTTTTGCGAAATTTTCCCTTGGCGTTGGCAAGAATCACAAGACTTAACTAAATCATGAGCATCTCGATATATGGTAGGCCAATAAAACCCGGAATCAAAAACCTTCTTAGCGGTCCAGCTTGCACCATGATGGCCACCATTGGGTCCGTTATGGCAAGCATTGAGAATATCAAGGGCCTCTTGGCCATGAACACACCGCCGGATTACTTGATCCGCACAAATCTTAAACAAGTAAGGATCGTCCCAGAAATAATGCTTAACATCTTTGAAAAACTTTTTCTTCTGTTGGGACGACATCCCTTTCACGATGAAATTGCCCGCATGGTAATTTGCAAAGTCGGCAAACCATGGGGTGTTTGGGTCTTTCTTAGCAATCATCCCAAGTGTCTCAAGAGGAAATGTTTCCGTGATCTCCTTTTTCTCGAGCACACTTTGATGGGGATTCTCAAGTCTAGAAAGGTGATCGGCAGCAAGGTTCTCCGCTCCTTTTTGTCAAGAATAGTAACATCAAACTCTTGAAGGAGGAGAACCCACCGAAGTAATCGTGGCTTAGCATCTTGCTTTGCCAAAAGATACTTAAGGGCAGAATGGTCAGTATACACTATGGTCTTCGACAAGACAAGGTAGGGTCTAAATTTCTCGAAAGCATAAACAACGGCCAATAATTCCTTTTCAATAGTCGTATAATTGTGTTGGGCCTCAGACAATGTCATACTCGCATAGTGTATGGGTTGAAAATGTTTCGATTTACGTTGCCCCAATACTGCCCCAATTGCGTAATCACTTGCATCACACATGAGCTCAAAGGGCAAATCCCAGTCGGGGTCAACTAAGATCGGTGCCTCGCTTAATTTCTTTTGAGAAAATTAAATGCTTCAACGCATTCATTGGTGAAGATAAACGGAGCATCCTTCTCGAGGAGATGGGTCAGAGGGTGGGCTATCTTAGAGAAATCTTGGATGAAACGGCGATAGAAACCGGCGTGACCTAAAAACTCCGAATACCTTTGACGGTAGTGGGATGAGGGAGTTTAGCTATAACGTCGACTTTAGCTCGGTCGACCTCAATCCAAGATTTTGAAATCTTATGGCCGAGGACAATGCCCTCTCGAACCATGAAGTGGCACTTCTCCCAATTCAAGACCAAGTTGGTGTCTTCACACCGTTTGAGCATGTGGTCTAGATGAGAGAGGCAGGAAGTGAAAGAATCTCCATAAACCGAGAAATCGTCCATAAAACTTCCATAGACTTCTCGATCATGTCATGAAAAATAGCCATCATGCACCTTTGGAACGCTTCCGGAGCATTGCATAAACCAAATGGCATTCTTCGGTAAGCAAACGTTCCATAAGGGCAAGTGAAAGTCGTTTTCTCTTTATCATGCGGATCAATCGGAATTTGAAAGTAACCGGAAAAACCATCGAGAAAGCAATAGAACTCATTCCCCGCTAAACGCTTCGAGCATCGATCCATAAAGGTAGCGGAAATGGTCCTTACGAGTCTAATCATTCAATTTTGGGTAATCAATACACACCCTCCATCGGTGGCGTGTGGAAATCAATTCTTTATCTTCGTTCATAACAACGGTCATTCCACCTTTCTTCGGGACACAATGGATAGGGCTAACCCATGAGCTATCGGAGATTGGATAAATGATTCCGGCGTCAAGGAGTTTAAGAACTTCCTTTTTGATAACCTCATGAATTTTCGAATTAACCCTACGTTGTTGTTGAATAACGGGTTTGCAATCGTCTTCCATTAAGATCTTGTGGGTACAAAAACGAGGGTTTATGCCTTTGATATCGGAAATTTGCCAAGCGATGGCACTCTTATGTTTTTGAAGAATATCCAAAAGTGCGGTTTTCTCCTCATCTTTCAAGTTTTTAGCAATGATGACAGGAAACTTGTTCGGTTCTTCAAGAAAAGCGTATTCAAGATGAGGAGGTAAATCCTTGAGCTCGGGCTCCAGAGGTTTTTCATTAGTCGGTTGTACGGATTTGATTTCTTCAATCGTAATCTCTTTCTGGAGGAAGTGACGGTGACGGATCTTCATTCAACAATTGCTCAAGATAAAGAATATCTCCCTTCGAATCATAAAAATCATCATCAATTCCCGGTGGAATCGATTCTTCATTAGCAAGAAACTCATCGATCTCTTCCAAAACAAAATCACCTCCCTCGAATGGAGTAAGAGAGGGGGAAGAGTCGGCAATTATAGGCTCAGAAGATGGTTCAACATTTTTAGAAAGAATGGTGGGATTGCCACCCATAAAATCAAGAAGCTTTTGAGCATACTCCTCCGTAGCAATATCGAGAATGTCAATTCGATTAATAGAAGCATCATCATAGTTGGAGGAGTATCTCGAAGGATGGTTAATGTTAAATGAGACGGTTTCCTTATCAGATCGTAAAGTAATTTCTCCTTCATAAACGTCAATCATAGCACGGCCTGTTCTTAAGAAAGGTCTTCCAAGAATAAGAGGCACTCTGGAATCAGCATCAAACTCAACGACAACGAAGTCGGCGGGAAAATGAAGTGGTCCTACTTTCACATAGACATCCTCGGCGATTCCTTTCGAATAGAGGTTGAGGTCCCATGAGTTCAAGAGTCATCTTAGTAGGAGTGAGATCCGGGGGAGAAAGCTTGTTATAAATCGAAAGAGGCATTAAGTTAATACTCGCACCAAGATCGGCCAAGGCGGAGCATTTCACAATTTCCGGAAACTCACAAGGTATAAGAAATTTTCAGGGGTCTCCTAACTTTTCGGAAGTTTCTTGAGGAGCGCCGAAAGCAATTCTCATTCAACAGTGTTTTTGCTATTTCGGCCAACTTTTCCTTATTACTCACTAAATTTTTGATCATGGCGGCAAATTTCGGCATGAGGAATAAAGCGTCGGTGAAACTGATGTTAAAATTCAAGGATTGAACGATTTCAACAAATTTCTCCATTTGGTTTTCGGTTTTATCACGAAGCTTTTGATCATGAAGTCTTGAAGGATAAGGAAGGGAAGATTTAAAAGTAGTCTTCGAAAAATCGGGTTCCGGAATCGAGTCCGAACTACGAGATGGGGCGGTGCGGGTTGCACATTTTCTTCAATAACCACGGGTTCTCGTTCCTCCTCCCTCACCGTGAGTAGGAAACGAGGGTCCATCATAAGCCTTACCACTCCGTGTGGTAATAGCTTTCAACTCACCCTTCGGGTTGGGAATGGTGTCACTTGGAAGAGATCCCGAACTCGAGGGTTGACTTATCTTACACAAAACAGCATTCAACATGTTCTCAAGTTTATTCTACGAAGCATCCAATTTGTTGTTCTGAAGTCGAATCTCATTCCTAAACTCATTGCTTTGTCTAGTCAACAAAGATTGAAACTCATTTCTCAAACTTGAAATATGAGTTTGCATGGTGTGGATGGTAGCATTATTGTGTGGAACGTAATTCGTGAATTCATTTGAAGGCAAAGGCGGAGCTTGATAGCTTGAATTTTGATATCCTTGATTGTAATTGACTCCTTGATTCGGGTATTGATTTGGTGGGGCTTTGAATTGGTTATGAACATTTGGTCCACGAACTTGACTCTGATTAAAACGAGTTTGATTATTCGATTGAGAAAATCCCGGAGGTCCCATTTGATTACTAACACGAGGGTTCGGTTCACTTTGAGGACGGTATTGGTTACCTCCGGTTACGGCATTAGCTTCGAAAGGATTACCATCGGTGGTGGTACAATTGTAGTAAGCATGCGGGCCACCACAAGTAGTACAAGTCGATTCCACCGCTTTGACTTGAGCGGGTGGAGAAGAATTAATCTTAGCCGTCTTAATCTTAACCAAAGTCTGAATCATATCCGTAAGCTTATCAATCTTAGCATCGGTGCTAGACGTGTTTTCGTAAGACGAGGACGATGGTGTAACACTCACTCGGCGGCAAAGAACCGATTTGCTACGTGAGGAACGAACTTTAGATTTGTTCTCAATAATGGACAAGGCATCTCTCGTTGATCGGGTCAACAAATTACCACCCGCGGCGGCATTGAGAGAGTCTTGATCAGTCTCATTCAAACCGTTATAAAACGTATCAAGTTGGTGTAACTCAGAAAAACCATGATGCGGACATTGCCTAAGCAAATCTTTGAATCGGTCCCATGCCTCACTAAATGATTCATCAAATCTTTGTGTGAATTTTGTTATTTCATTTTTTAAGCTTGTTGTTTTAGACGGTGGGAAGAATTCATTTACGAATTTTGACACTAAATTCTCCCATGTGGTTATCGATCGAGGGGGTAGTTTTTCGAGCCAAATCCGGGCAGCCCCCTCAAGTGAAAACGGGAAGAGTAGTAGCTTGATAGCCTCTTCCGGAACGTTTCGGTACTTGATCGTAGACGTGAGCTTGTTAAACCGTTGGATATGAGAGTGAGGATCGTCCCTCTTAAATCCGTAAAATTGGCTTGACGAAACCAAATTTATCAATCCGTGTTTAAGCTCAAAGTTATCGGCAACGATTGCCGGGACGACGATGGCTTCTCCATAACCCTCGGTGGGTGCTTGTAGTTTCTCTAGCATAGATCGGTTATCCTCCGCCATTTCGACAATGGGCGGAGCTTGATTAGTTCGAATCTCGGGTTCGACTAATGGAGCACGTCTATTTCGCCTTCTTGGAATTGTAGCGGCTTCTCGTATCGGTCTGTAGTTATTAGAACGAGTGCGCATGCACTTTCAAAAACCAAGGCAATTAAATGAGAACGGTATTCGAAAACAACAATGAACTTAACCAATAATCCCAAGTGAATAAATCACTTCTATAAGACAAACGCACAAGCGGCGGAGAAGCTTTTAGGTCATGGCTTATTAAAAACCCGCCTCTTTTTCAGCCAAGCAATTTAATGTCAGGCCGTCCTTATACCCACCACACAGTTTGTTTATCCAATAGAAATAAGTCGACTCACAAGCGACACAAAGGCAAGTTTTTGATCTTTGGTTCGGGAACTTACTAATGATAACACCTCCGTTGAGAATGTTATATAATTGATGTATTCTATTTAAGCTCAAAAACAAAAGGGAAAATCTTTTTGTATTTTTAATATGATATATATATATAAAAGAAAAAGGAAAATATTTTTTACTTTTTTGATTTTTATAAAAAATAGTAACTTCACGAAGGAAGGATCTCGAGTCACTAATCATCAAACCGTTAACGATATTGTCGCGACACAACCTCCCCGGCAGCGGCGCCAAAATTTGATTCGTTGATGAGGCTAGGGGTATGTGTGTATAGATAAAACCACAATATCGATATCAAAAATAACCACAAGGAATGATTTAAAATCCCTTTAGGAAAAACGATAATGAATCAAATCCCGTGAGTGATAGTGATACGGATTATGAAATCCGAGTCGTGTCCCAACGAGGTGTGAATGGGCAACGTCGTTATTGGTTCGTTATTAAAATGCTCGATGTTTTGGATTTTTGATTTTATTAAAACTACGGGGAATGGGAAAACAATTAAGGGAAATTAAGCTACGGGGAATCCTAAATACGCGATTTAAACTAAAATGTAATTAATAGAACGCGAATAAAATGCAACTAAATCTAATCTAAGTCCTAAAAATGATCTAAAATTACTTTTACTTTAAAAATGCAATTAAAAACTCAACTAAGATTTAAAATTAATTTTTATGATTTTTCTGGAATTTATTTGAATTAAAAACTAATTTCTAATTTTAAAAATAGAACCAAATAACTAAAAATTATGAAAATGAGTGGAAAATTATGAAACTATTTTTCAAAATTCTAAATTAACTAAAAAGATTTTTCAAAACTGGAATTGTATTTTTTTGAAGTTTTTTCTATTTTCTATGAATTAAAAACTATTTAAAACTAATTAATTTGCTAAAAATTACTATTTGAACTAGGAAAATTATGGAAAAATATTTTTTGGCTTTTTATATTTTTCTTAATCTAGGAAAATTGAAAACTTATTTTTTTGAAGCTTTTCTGATTTATTTGTATTAAATGCTATTTAAAAAGTACTAAAAACTGATTTTAAATAAGAAAAATAGTAAACCGTGTGAGAAAATTATGAAAAATTCAGGGAAAATCTAAAATATTATTCTAAATCTATGAAAAATATAAAAACTATGGCTTATGTGAGAGATTTAAAAGCTGTAGTGCAACTGATCCTAATTAAGCTACTTTTAATAAGCTAAATGAGCATAAACAAGCACCAAATCAAAACAGAAGCTAAAGTAAGCTAAAATAACTGAAAACCAACTTATTTCAACTATCCTAAACTTCTAGAGTTCAATCTAAGCTGATTTGATTTGATTCACTTATGAACAACAAACAGTTTTAACCTATCAACTTTAAGCAAATGCAACTGGTTATCCAATAAGCTTAACTGAAAAACGAAAATGAGGAACTAAAACCACCAAGCTAAGGTGATAAACGAAATTTCAAGATCTAATTATCTAGAATGAACCCTATGCAAAGGTGCAAGTAAGCGATTCACACTCGATTATCTTTGAGTGTGAACAGGAACAAATCACTTTTGGACAAATTATTTAGTGCTTAAGACTGTTTCCAAAAATCTGACAAAAATCATTTTTATAAACTTGACCAATTGAACTTGCAAAGCCCAAAATTTCACTTAATTTGAACCAACAATGAATCAATGAAAATTCCACAAACTTTTGTAAAAGCTGATTTTCCAACTTTTGACAATTTGACGAAATTTGCAAAGTTTGACTAAAATGAGATTTGAACTGATTTCATGAACTGATTATGTTAAACTAAGATGTAATGAAACCAAATTAAGATATATTGATGATCCTACTAACAATCTTTAAGCTGTGCTATACTTTAACTAAACTGATGATCTAATTAGAACAGATTCAGACTGATTTTGACTTTAACAGTTTTAAGGTGCAATATTACTGATGTAACTGACTACTACTAATCTAATAGAGACTAGTGCATCAAAACTTAACCACTAACAAATCCTCAAACTCAGATTTAAGAGCAAATCCAAACACTACTTAATGAGTCTAATTTGCAATAAACTCTACTAATTGCTTACTAGCCTATACTAACAATTAAACTGAAACAATTTAATCTAATAACTTGGCTAAATTAATGAGATATAGACTATCAAATACCACAGATTCAAACTCCAACAGATTATGCAATATTCTTATTTAGAAATGAACTTACATGTGGTCCTAGCCACTATGGCTTTAACTAGAGATGAGAGTACCACTATCCTAAACCCATTATCATCACAAAATTAACCCGGATCCCGATCTAACAATGACAATTCACCAAATCCTTCTTCCTTAATGACCGCTTGACTTTTGTTGACTGATAATATGAATTTGAGTGTATAATGAATTAGAAACTAAATAAGCTCACTTAAAGCTATAGAAAGCTTAAATGAACCTAATGAAACAGTAGCTGAAGCTTTTGATAAGCTTATAAGAAGATTGAAAGTATTTTTTTTTTAAATATTTTTTGATTTTTTTATTTTTTTAATTGAGATGAAATGTAAACTGAAAGTGATTTAAGAATAAGCTAATTTGCATTTAATGTAACTAATAAGCTGATATTGAAAACATGAAATCTTAAACAGAGATTTAAATGGAAAGACTGAATTTCATTAAAACTTTAAAAGTAAGATTACAATGGAATTACAAAATTTGGAAAACTTAAAACATGTAAAACTGAAATTAAAATTACAATTAAGCTACTGAATGAGAAAAAGGAAAGGTATGAAAGGTGTCTTCCACTTGTGAATGAAGGGGTCCTTTTATACTTGAGCTTATGCTTTGGAAGGATCCAGAAACGTGTATTTGTGCTTCTTTTGAGTCGTTTATCACCATTGATCAAATCCCATCTTATCTTGACCCTTGGATTAACTACACCACGTATCTCCAGCCAATAGGAATCAAGGGATTGCAAGGAATGACACACGGATTGCTGCGGCATTCCGTGTGTCAGTGTGTCAGGTAATAGTACGAAAGTACCCTTAATTGTAGTGAATTGAGCTTAATTGGATTTGGGGTATTTTAGGGTTTATAAGCCTGGGTTTATTTGGGGGTGTTCTTGGCGGGTAAATTTTGGGTTTTTAATAATAATTTGACCGGGGTTTAATGGGTGGGTTGACTTGGGTATAAACCGGGTATGGGTGGACGGGTTTGGAATTGGACTGGACCGGGTATAGGCATTAGGTTGGTTGGGCTTTTGGATATTTGGGCTTGTGTAGTGTTTTAGACTTAGGATAGATTTAGGACCCATTTGGTATTATTAGGACTAATTGTGTACAAGCTGAAAATCCAGGGACCATAAGTGTAATTCTGAAAATGTAATCCAAGGGCCACTCTTGTCATTCTCAAATAATCCAAGGTGATTATGTAAATTTTGAAACTTGAGGGTATATTCACCAAATCTTGAAAGTTTAGGGTGATCATAATTCAAACTTGTTCATATCTTTCAAACATCATCCTCTGAGGCATATAAATCTTCACAGATGCAAAATTCTGACCTTAGGTCCGACTTGCACTCTTTATCTCTCGTGCTCAGATTTTTGTCAGATTTGGTTATCTTTTGCGCTTTTGTCATATCCGTACCTGCACATGCAAAAACTCAAGAAACACACAAATATTAGCAATAAACGGCTCTTTCTTGGTTATTTCGGGTCAGTTTTGTTAAACAAAAGATATGTGTTTAAGCACATATCATTTACCATTACAAATCTTTATTCATATTGTACGGTTTTATGTTTTTAGGTGCAATACATGATTTGTAGGTATCATTATTTAAAATTGTCGCATGTTTACCACTACATATCATTTTTCATTTTGTATGGTTTTATGTTTTTAGGTACATACACGATTTGCAGGTATCATTATTACAATTTTAGAGAATCGTTATATAGTCATTATTTAAAATGATTATCCTTGCTAAAATGCCAAGTAACTATATCTGTATTCCAATTATGCTTGATCATTAATATCATTCATAGGGGGTTCAAGCGATAAAGGAGCCATTATTGGAGGTGTGATTGGAGGCATAGGTTTTCCGATTATCTTGCTAATAGCTGAGCATTTATGGTATTGTCAATTAAAAAGAACAACGCCAAGAGGTATGTACTATCGGTTGTCTTAATATGGTGCTCTTTACATCTTCTTTAATTAGAAAAAACTAATGTATAACCTAATTACCAGGTTATATTAGACTCACTACATTGTAACACGCTACTCAAAATAGAATTTGTTATCAGTTTAATTTAGTATTATTGAATGAAATATCAGGGTCTTATTCTTTGAAATATCAGGGTCTTATTCTTTGATGTGCTCTTTTTAGCTTCATATCACTAGATGAAATATCATGGTCTTATTCTTTGTTGACCAATATGCTAGCGGCTAGCCCCCGTACTAAGTTGACCACTGTGAGTGTTGCCGCCTTTGGCAAACAAGCAAAGATGGATTCACTGAAAAATTGATTCAAAAGGCTGGTTAGTTGCTCTTCCCTTAATTCACTTTCTTGCAGTTGTTACAAATCGTATTTTTGTGCTACGTTATCTTATATCGCCACTCTTGAATACAGACTGAGATTCTGATGGCAAAAAATGAGCAATTCAGAAAACCAAAGGCTCACTCGGTAACACTGAAGAAGGGTGTTCAACCCTAAAAGGATATTTAACATACCAAAGGCGATGCTTTAGCATTGTCGATGAGGAGGGGAAACCAGAACGAATAGCATAGGCTCAATCTTTGCTCGGACTTTTGGGCTCACTCACAGGTTAGCATGTATTAATTTGTTACATTTTGACTGTAACCCACTATTTGAACGACGTGAAGAATTTAAATTCTTTAATCAAGGCAAAGCAGCAAGAAGCTTATAGCAGCTGCTGTCTGCTGATATGGAAGTGAAGCAGGAGTCTCCATTCTGAATACCAAGAATGTTATGAATGTATAGTCTTTTAAAGAGAACCAACTGCAGGAAGTACTCCGTTTTAGCATACGCCTGCTCTCAGGTGACTAATCTTTATCATATATATTGGAATGTGACTATTTACTACTGCGGTTGGAATGAAACTATCATACCATAGCACACTAGCCAGCCCACATGTCATCGTGCATGCCAGTAGGTTGACCGTCACCCATGAGCCCAAAATACATGTCGAGTCCAATGACTTCCCTGTGTAAACAAAGGTTCATTCCACACATAGGATAAAGGGTCCCTTTTTGGATGGTCAAGAAAGCATCCACATATCTGTGAATTTCAAGTATACAAAACACATTTAGAACTAGATGGTCATTGGTCCAGTTATTTGTCTTTTGACCCGTTAGACGGGTAAATCATAAGCTAATACGCCTGGTAGGTGAAACTGGTGCACTACTGCACCATAACCCATTTTAAAGTAAGTGAAACCATGAATAGGCATAAGTGTACTAGGATATTCAAACGAGTATAAGAGTATATAACTTATCAGAAATAAGGTTGATCTAGATTCAATATTCTTAAATCAGAATATATATACATGTGAGGTTAACATACATTTTCATACAAGTTTCAGGAAAACAGGGTCTAGGGTGAGTTGTTCGGTTTACCCGATCATTTATATATATGAGGCCAGTTTCGGGACAATACTAGGGGTTGATCGTACAAATCATTTGAAGGTGTGGATCAGTTATGCAAAGTTTGAAGTTTCTGCTGTGGAAAAGGTGGAACAACAAGAAGAGCTGCCTGAAGACGTACTTAAAGAACAGAGGCAACAATGTATTAAAAATGCCAGAAGTAACCATTAAGTGTTATGATTCTCATATTATGTTATTTTACTTTGTTATCACGGGTATCTTATGCAATTTTTTCAATTTTTGCAGCCTATAGACCATCTGAGAATGTACTAGACTTCTATGCGGGTGTAATTATGTTCACACGCACAGTCGTTATTCAATAAATACTCCCGTCTGTGATCGTTCGCATTGCTTACCACCACCTATATCCATAAAGAATACAATGTTAGATCTACCCAAGGGTCATTGGTATGTGATGAAAGCATATTCATAAATATAGATTGGTTTAGTTTGTTTCTAAGTACATTGTTTTATTAATAATTGATGTGTTGTTTTTTGCTTATATGATTAGCATTGGCGGCTAGAACTCGAATGTGGTTTTTCCCCAAATGGTGGTGCACCAATAATTGCTTATGAACATCACAGGTACTCGATTTTCCTACTAATTGTGCCACGCGGTTTGTTTTAGCTAGCGGGAATAAATTTGATTATGAAATTGGCTCATATTAAACACAGATCATATTTGTCTTATCGATTTTATTATTTTCAGGTCACGAGAAGATAAATGTGAAGCTTGCAAATTGCTTATCTATGGCACTTCTTCGGGTTTGTTTACTTTAGTCTTTTATTGTGCTATCATTATTATGTTGGCTTATAGTTACCTATTGATTATTTCTTTGTATAATTTTCTTATGTTTTCACTTTGTAGTGTTGTGTCGACATTCTCTCACGAGAATGTCGCTTCAATCTGGCGTTCTACAAGACCGCTTCAATCTGAGAATCAAAATAGACATCGTAGTAGCTTCGGCTAGTCTGCTCTTAGGTTACAAGTGATCTTATCATTCTATATCTATTACTTCGTGTTAAATGTTTTCTAATATACAATAGTACATATGTAATTAGGGAATACTTTTATGAGATCTTGGGTATATGTGGACGCGCCATGCGCCTACAACAACAATTTGAAGAGTCAACAAAGCTGTTACAAGTGTCATACTGTGAGTGCTGTGTGGACACCAAGGGGGTTGCCTACACGTGCAAGTTAGTGGTATGTGACAAACCCTTGCACTTCAACATTTGTTACCGTCACTTTTTCTCATCACATGTAGCCCCTAAAAGAACTCCGGTATGCATTTACGTTTTCAATATACTCTCCATTTACTAAATAAATTAAGCGGCAGACTACGTTGCATTTTTCAGAAGGTGTGAAGGTACAAGAATTTTTACCTCCTTTTTCTTCTTTCTTTTAGGTTACTTCTTGCGAATTAACGTTTACTTTCATTTTCTTTGGATATCTGCTTAACAGCAGTTTTGACATTTGTGCAAACGTGAGCGAGTTACTGAAGGTGCAAAAAACAGCCATGTGAGTTTATGACCAATAACAGTTTTTGTCCTCTGAAATAGCTCCTTCGCAGTGGTTTAAACCTATTTTGGTGATTTGGGTGACATATAATTGGTCCGTGTTAAGCTTCCCAAGAAAGTGAAGAAGAGAAGGCAAATAGAAATAGATGACGGTCCTGCCGGGTATGTTAAGAAACTCATTATTATACTTCTTTTATGTCATATGATGTGTGTGCTTATTTGCGTTGCTCAACAAATATTTTATCCTGAGATTTTAGACTCTACAATCAGATGAGCACATGGTCCCGGGTAACAAAAATTCAGTTTATCGGGTTGGAAGGTCGCAAAAATGTTCTTCAAAGTATCAATATCCTAAAAAACTTTAGTTTGTTAAAATGACTGAGATGTCCTTACAAAATTTCTTTATTTCGACACTAATATGATCTTTTGTTTTTCTTAATAAATCACCTAGGACATCTACGCATTAAAAATACGATATATAGTAATTTATTAAAAGCTTTTGAGTAGTAATGTTGACAACAAATGTATACTAATTTATATGTTTTGAAATTGTTTTTTGAAATCTTTGCATCTGCAAAGATGCTTTGGACATTTACTTGCATCCTGTTTTAAATTTTTGCAAAGATCCGAATGCTTACTAATTTCGTATATTGCAAGTACCAGGAATACATAGACTACCTCTTCCCAGAAGAGTCACAAGCATCCACTTCAAAAATCTTGGAGGAAGCGTACAAATGGAAAAAGCAAAAGGTTGCTTATGATGATGAAGATGACGACAACGATGATGATGACGATGATATGGATGATTAGCATATCACGAAACGTCTTCGAATTTTTGCTATTTCTTTGGGCACTAAAGGCTATTGCTCTTCTTTCCCTCGAGGGATAATCACATTTTGTCCTAAATTTGTGTAATTCTAATCAAAGTTGTATCTTTATAGTACCATGACTTTTCCATGTTTGGACATTTGGAGTTGAGCCATTTCATTATTAATTTTATAATTTGTATGTATCGATGTTTCACAAAACATAGTTCAAGAAGTTTTTCCTTTTGAAGACTACAAACCTAGGCTTTTTGTTCTACAGCTCTCGAGTGTTGTTCTCTTTTTCTATTTATGTTATTGGAAACCAGCTTAATGATTCAATAAATCTCTTTTAGAATGAGCAGATATATTGAATAGTGGCCATATGTGCAACCTGTGGGTGAGCGGGAGGAAAATCTTGAAGCGAGGTTGACATGAAGAAACAGTGCGAGATGAGCAGAAGTGATGATATTGTTGCTTTGTTTAGACTATGTTACAGAGATGCTGACAGAAAGTGGTTTGGATACTATTAGGAATAGTGTTACAGGTATATTTACTAAAACTTTTTTAAAAAATGAGAGTACTTAAATTGTTATTAACTACATTCGAGATATTTGGAATCTTTAGGTTGTTTGCATTTTGTTTGTATGACTTAGGGATAATCAGTTGATGTATTGTAATGAAATATGTAAACATAGATCTCTTTTACGTGAACTATCCTCTTCCTCTAATGTTAAAAAAAAGTCCCGAAGTTGAGTTGGGCCAAAACGGGCAACTTTGTGCAGGTCGGTTGGGTTGACTTATACATTTTTGGGGTCTAATTTTCTGATTTATTATCTATGTGTTATAGGCAGTTGGTGACGGGGTTAAGAGTATGGCAACAAACTAATATCAATTCACCCCGTCGCAAGCCTTTCCCTCATTTAGTAAGTAAGTCACCTCCTTTAAGAAACTGAAGCCGAACCTGATTCAGTAATCAAATTAAGCATACTAAATGTCTAAGGGGTGTTTGTCTTAGCTTATTTGATGGGCTTATTATCTTTTAGAATTGGATAAGCTCATAAGCTCATCTTATGGCTTATGAGTTTATCCGCTTGAGCTTATAGCTTATATATGTTGATAAGCTAAATTGGATAACCATATAAGCCATAAAATTGAGCTTATGAGCTTATCAAGGTTTTATTCAGTAAGTTTAAAAAGACCATTAAAAAAGCTAAAACCTTCACCTCTTGAATCATATTGCTGTAAGTTACTTTTTGTAGTTATGGAAATACAATATGTATCGTTTGTTCATAAGCTTTTACTCTTCATGTTCAGAGTGTTTGAGAAGTCACTGCAATATGTGAAGCGTTTCAGTCGCTACAAGAACCCAAATTCTGTCAGGCAAGTTTTAGAGTATCCTCAGTTACATTCATTTTAACGTTTCCTTACTATTCGTTATCATAATTTTTTATGTCATATTTGTGTCGTGAAAACCTTTTTTTTCTTAACCAACATGTAGACTTCTGAGTAGGCACCAGTTAGTAGAATTTGAGGTAATATGCTCATAACATGTGGCGACTATCTTATTTTTCATCGTTTTGATTAGGTGCTGAAATAACATATGTGCATTTTGCAGCTTTGTGTGTTTGGAAACCTTTGGCCTGAAACTGTAAAGGAAGGCATTGCTATGGTCCCATCTATCAAGGTAACTCCCAAATTTTTTTTGACAAAGGCTACTAAGGTACAGGCAAGGAAAATGCAGTGCAATGGTCATGATGGTGTATCGAGGCTTATGAAGCCAACAGGCCATGAACAGTTTTATGCATCACTAATTGCAACCAAATTATCTAAACACTTTTAATTGACTTTTTACCAGTTGACCCATT
Source organism: Chrysanthemum makinoi (assembly GCA_910596185.1). NCBI lineage: Eukaryota > Viridiplantae > Streptophyta > Magnoliopsida > Asterales > Asteraceae > Chrysanthemum > Chrysanthemum makinoi. Next base: position 122,609,176 of record OU343220.1, read on the forward strand.
TTCATTTTACCAATGTTTTTGGAGATGATCAATGTGAATCGACATGCGTAGGAAAATAATATGAGGCGTGTGGCAACAACAGGCGTGCACAAATAGTGAACAATCTCACTGAAGTTGAAGGTTTATCAAATGCAATATCAGCAGTTAGCATCTCATTATTTTCAAATTTTGATCATTAACTATAATTCAAATGCATGTTGAGTTTATATTTTACACCACCAATCCGATTGTACCTATCGTATCCAGGTACGATTAATCACCAATTTTCGTTTTCATTTTTGTTTTTAGTGAACTAATTTGATTTCATGTCATTTGTTATTTATGGTTCATTTATTATATGTTTTGATCTATACTTTGGTGATCTAAGCTGTTTGACAACATATGTATTTTCATTGTTTGATTGTTATTCACAATAGGTTCCACGTCGACGACATAATCAAACATGCACGGCATTCTTTGAGACTAAGGTATTTCTGTGTGCTTTTGATATATCTTTACGTGGGCATCTCTAATGAAAAACCAAATGCTTATGGGAGCATAGTTTCACGTGACTTCGGTTGCATGTCAGTTTCAAAACCGTTCTACCTCGCGAAGTTTATACGGATTACGCAATATTTTGGTAGTTAATTGGTCCACACAACCCCTTCCTACGGACAATATGTGGAAGGTAATTCTGAGCTTGTGCTTACTGTGACTTAGCGACCCATATAGGAGAGTGTATGAGCATGAGAAACATAACCATTTTTAAGCCAAGTCCTGTAGTCTGGCACTAAGTGAGCTACATGGCGAACCCCAATAACGTAGCCTACACATACATCATCTTAGGGGCAGAGTGCATGGACGGATCAACATTAACGGTTATCAATTTTCTAAAAGAGATATGCATGAGGCCTGAGGGCTGGCCACAAACTGAGGTACGCCTTGAGGAGAGTGCCTGACCATGTGTGCAAAGATACATAATCAATAGGAAAAAGAAAATATGTGGTTTGGTAAACCAATGGATGGAGATATATTATTATGTGTATATCTGCTTCAATAGGTGTAAATCACAGATCCTAAGTGCACTGTTAATTACGGTTCAATTTATTATTTTTTTTGGATGGATGTTGCAGTTGCTTGAGGCGGCTTGGTGTCTTACAAACAAAGCTGTTGTACAACCTGAAAAACAAAACCTCTATTGCCAGCATTACCATTACTCATTGCTCATATTAGAGGTCAGATTAGTACTGTTTTCTTGAACATGTTTGTCTTATGCATATGTATCCACATTGGGCTAAAAATTTGCCAAACAAGGATTCCAGACACTAAAACCAAGATTAGTTAGGTTGGTTTTCAACCACTTAGGAAATTAGGAATCAGGATCCTAAATAAAAATCAGGTACTTATTACTGGCGAAATGATGTCCCAAATTTTTATAAAGAGACCTGAACCATTTATATACATTCTAGCAAATTATAGTAAAACACGTGTATCATGAAACAAACACTTTATGAGTATTTCTCATGCAGCCAACTAACAACGTGTATTATTGGCAAGTTCTGCCAACATTTACATATTCTGATTTTGTAGTCATGCTATTCTCAACTGAAACTGAGATAAAACTTAAATAAAGTGTTAAAATTTAGAACATATAAAACTTGAAAAATGCAGCTTTCAATGATGGAATACTTAACCCATGGTATGCCAAAGAAGATTATGATAGATCAGCTCGAAAATCAACTATATGTACATATTCACACTGGATCCTAAAGAAAACTCCCATGGTAATCCATATTTGAAGGTATAATAATGAAATCTACACAATGTTCTAATCCGGTTGACACATCTATGTTAACAATTTAAACCATCACTACATGGTAATGAAAACAATTTTTTAGGACTGCCAAATTATATGCATGTTCTGAATTCCCACTTTTGTTTATTCTTTTGGTTCCTATGACATCACATTCTTTTTCTGTTATTCTTAAATTTTAGTTTATAGAACGTGTTTGCGTCTATTAAACATATGGGAATGGCAAACTACTGACAAAGAATCATGGTTTATTTGGCCTTAAGGACATGTAAGAATTCCTTCGATTATATAAATACAAACAAATTTTCCTTTAGAAGCAACTGAATATTTATAATCGTTATGCAGCGCATTCTGTTTTATGTAGTTCGGTCTTATGTCCTTTACTTATCATTTGTTTACATTACAAGTTTAAGCTTTTAATTTATTACTTCTTGAATGCGAATTAGGGCATCATTACTTTTAAATGCATAAACATCCTAATGTATTTTATTCTAGATATTATGTAATGGAATGATATGATATTCGTTGATCACATTGAAATAAAATTCAGTTTCAAACATTTATCTTTTACTTTGTTTCATTGCACCTGGTGTGTTAACAACCTTACTATATTCTACCATTTTTGTAGTGGTACTCTTTAAATCCTCCTATACAAAGAAAAACCAATTTCAGGTAACTCTTCATATGAAAATATGCTACGGGTAAGTCCGGCGAATTTTACCTATTTGATTCGGTTTTCTTTACAGGATAGATGTTTATATACATGACTACCGTAATAGTAACTATTGTAATTCAAGTATAACATTTGACCACCTTTCTAATATCTATTTTGTATGTTGCTATTACTAATCTTTTATATTATATACTTATAGGTTGTTATTTCTAATCTTGAAGTTCATGCACCCAATGATGATGTATAAACCTTCGCCATTGTTCCAAAAAGAAGTACTTTTGATACGGTTGAAACTTAGAAGAACCGGTATAAAATGAAAAATTGATGAGTATGTGAAATTATCTAATAAGAAGTGTACTCACGGAGATGGAGAATATGTCATCTTTTGCAGTCCTTTAAGGTAAAGTTATTAAAATTTCAATTCTAATTAATTACTTTATGTTTGCATAAGCTTTTTCCTTTTTTTCTTATTTGTATCATTAACAGTCTAATTACTTTATGTGAAATTATCTAATAAAAGTGTGCGCATGAAAACATGAAGTTGATTGTCGAACTATACTTGGAACTTTTGTTGATTATCTACGATATCAACGTAATAGTTGATTGTAGATAATCGACGTTAAGTAAAACTGATTATCTACAATATCAACCTAAAGAATGATTGTAGATAATAGACGTTAAGTAAAACTGATTATATACGATATCAACGTAAAATAGTAGGATAACCTATTTCATCACAGTATCCCAATCACCTCCTAAACTAGCTCTTTTGCTGAGCTGGACCATCATGGGAAAACTGCACGTATGAACAACAACATGAACATCCTCGATCACAAGGGTTCTTCCAGCCATTTGATGGCAACAATTTTTCAAATCGGGTAAACGCATAGACAAGTTTCATTTTCTGTTTGTGTGTGTGCAAGTCTGAGATTTATTTCAGCCACAATTATGTGTCTTGGTTTTTTCTTACCACACGTAATTTCACTGATCAAGAACTAAATCGACAAATTTACAGGTATAATACAGTTGGCTCAAGTCAGTTAACGACCACAACAAATGGGCAGAATTTAAATGGATTAGTCCCTGGATGGATGCTTTGATTTCGGCAAGGTCAAACTTCTCTACTTTTTGGTGATATAAATCTACAATATTATGAACTTGAATAATATTTTTTCAATATAGTTTATTATTGGTGTAAATTTTTTATTCCATTAATTTATGATGCACAACTTATTATTTGGTGCAGAATATTATCTGTCCTCCGAAGTTGTTTCGTTTCCTACAACATCCTTTGGGACAACTTATATCTATACTACGGGCACGGAAAAGTAAAGAAGCATGTGCCTCCATTGGAGGTGGTTCACCTTTGATAAAGATAACAAAATTTACAGGTAATAAGCATTCCTAAACAGCCCTTTAAGAAGTTCAGTTATCAAAATCGCAAACATCAACACCGCTTATCTGATACTGTAAATATGGTGATACATAGTAAAATATACGAATAAGTATTTTGTTTAATATCAGTGATGTTGATCATTTTACATACTAATAATCTTTTGTGTACTAAAAAACGTTTTTGACCGGCGAAGCCAATTTTGAGCAGTTCACAGTTGTTAGACCAAAGCAAAGGGAACAACTATGATGCTCATCAGACGGAAAGGATGGCTCTAGCTTCTACTCTTTTTATAAGGTGTTCACTACGCGATTACCCCATATGAGCTCTGTAAGTGTTTTTGTTCTTCTTATAAACCTATCACATAGATATAACTTTTATTTGACATTTTGGTAGTTAAAGATATCTTAAATGATCAATGATTGAAAAAGATGCAAAAAAAGTTAATTATTTCATACTCAGTTGTCTTTAACGATGGGTGTTTTCTTTACTAATAGTCTTTTCACATATGTTATTTTTTTCAATGATATGGGTCATAGTTTATATATATTTCTTATTAGTACGTATTAGTTATTAGGATGATTGGAATGGCCAGTCAGTATAGCTCTTCTTTTAGTATATCTCTGTTTATTGCTCTTCTTTTATGATGGTACAATGGTCACATATATTTAGGTTAGTTAATGAAAAATAAAGTTCCTTTGATGCCTGAAGATAAATTAAGAAACCAATGAGTGTTAAAACAGGTATTCACCTAAAGATTAAACCTGATTCCCTCGATACGTTGTGGTGGTTAGTTTATTGTCTACTAAATTTTTTATAATTGTTCTTTTTTACATATAATACATAAGCACTATATTTTTGTTTCCAATTATTTTGTTTAATATATTTGTGTAACATATTTCTTTGTTATTCATTATTTATTTTAAGTGCAAATAATTTTGTCATACATGAACATGCTAATAGTGTTATATATTATTTTTCGCTAACTAATACATTTCATCGATAATTATAAGTCATGTCCGCCCATCGGGCGGCGTTTTATTGAAGGTCTTTTGCTCACTCTTCATAACCATTGTTACGATAAGTTCGCTATAGCAAATTATGCCAACGATAACTATAAGACATGCCCGCCCATTGGGCGGGCTTCGACCACTAGTATATATATATATATATATCATACCTTTTTACTCTACCATCATCTAAGATAACATCAAAATAAAGGGATTTACACTTGAGTTTTTATTTCACTAACACTAATTGACCCAATTTGAAAAGATCAAAACACTTGGAGTACTTAATTACGTAGAAAAAGGGAATTTGAATTTATCATTATTTCTCGTTACTCCATAAAATATTACTTTAACCCATGAGTCCTGATGCAGGATTTCTGACCAGGTTTTAATATTTATAAATGTCTCGTTTACCTATGGTCTACCTTATGCACTCACGGGCAGTGTACCCGGTCGTGTGTAGTGTAGTAATCGGTAAAACCGAGGTCGTCCCAAGAGCTATGTGAAGGGATTCTATATTAAGTCTAGGTGTCACTTGTTTTAACTTGTTTGTAGAAGAAATGATTAATTAACTAAGAAACAAGAAATAAACGCGTAAATAAAATAGAGGTTGTGATCAAGGGAGAGAAAGTGTGCTAAACTAATTACTCATCCTATCGTGTAATGTCTATGTTTTATTACTTCCAATTGATTCAAGTGGGGGTTTAAGTCGCTAGGACAGCATTTGGTCAATTCGTCCTAACCTATCAACAAGGCTCCTACCAGTCAAGGTTTACCGGGGAGTGAGGTCTAAAGTCACCTAAGCCAAGTCATTAAGTACCCTACATGCAAGATTTGAAATAATGAGTGCCCGAGCGCTAGCATCTTAGACACTCATCCCTAACTTCTTAAGTTCATCTGGACGACCGGTGATCATTTGGTCAGTTTGCACAAGAGAGGAAGGGTTGTCAGTTGGTCAATTTTTACCCTCCCCAACTCTACCTAACTACTTAGGGTCAGTTGGTCAATTCTCCTAAGCAACTAGATACGACCGCATTTCAAAACTACCGAAGCTAGGGTAACTACCAACGATAAATTCGATGTTTAACATAATGAAAGACGTGAAAACATAAACAATACATTCAAGGAATCATAACTAGGCTAGCACTAAAGGTGATTAGCCGAACATATTAAAAGAAACAATAAATTCGATGTTTAACATAATGAAAGACGTGAATTAAAAATAAAAGATAGAAATGATCGCTAATGCTTATCGATATGGAGTGATTCCTCCCTTGTAGATGGCTCCATATGCTCCGAATGATCTGCCTTTGGAACCCTCTTCACGTTCTCTGACTTTGAGTTGTGAGTGAATGATGTAAAATGCAGAAATTAGGACTTGTATTTATAGGCACGATCCTAGTTACGGTGTAACTTGAGTTGAGAGTTACGCTGTAACTTTAATAATCCTCCAAATGATACACTCGTTAAATAGGCTACGATGTAACACTTTGGAAAGGTTATGCCATATCTTCAATACAAAAGTCTTTTAAGTGGACTACGACGTAATGCTTGTGGAGGAGTTGCATTGTAGTTGATGGAGACGCGAAATATTTCTTGACCTAGATGATTATGGCGTAACCTTAGTTGAGAGTTACGCCGGAATTGTTGTTGAGTAGGCAATCCAAGATAAAACACTAGCTACGGCGTAATGTGAGAGAATAAGTTATGCCGTAGCTTCTTTATGAGTAGCATACTGTGGAAAACTAGAAGGGGGGTTGAATAGTTTTACCAATTTAAAACTACCTTTTAAATATTTAGATCAACTTACGTCAATCTATTTAGTTGTTTATGTTAGACGTCGATAGATAGATATATAAACGTGTAATGAAAGATAAAGAGTAAGAAGCACATCACCACGACACAAGTATTTATAGTGGTTCGGCTACAAGGACACCTTCCTTGCCTACTCCACTCCCGAGTCACCTACTAGAGTTAAGTAAACACTACACCAATCTTCTTATGGCGGAGAAGCCTTCACTAGCGTCGCTTACACCTTTTCCTGGTACAAAGCTAAATACCGAGTTCTTTCACACCAAGGTGAACCACACCTAACACAGCGTCGCCTACCCTTTATACGGTGCTAGGCTAACCATCGAGTTCTTTCACACCAAGGAGAACTAATCCTATCACAACGTCGCCTACCCTTTATTAGGTACTAGGCTAAGCACCTAGTTCCATTACTATTGAGGAACTACTACCCATCACAACACAACACCTAAACTTAAGGAGATCCACTCCTTAATACAACACCATCAAGGATATCACCATCCTTGGAAATAAACAAATACTTATATGTATAATGATGCACCTCATCGATTATACGACCTAGGCATTCTTCCCTAATGCCACTTGATTTGATTCCTAGGCATCCTTCACTAATGCCTTTGACTTGACACCTTTAGCGTTCTTCACCAATGATTTTGACACGGACGTTAAGCACCTTTCACTAATGCTTTCGTCTTGACTCTTTCGGCATCCTTCACTAATGCCTTCAACACAACATCTACGGAGGAAGAAAGAACTATCAACAAGAGAACCTCAGTTGTCTTGATGATGACGAAGCATGGCAACTCATGGACTTGAGCTTGCTCGACTTCAAGAAGTGGTGATCTCGCCTTTAAGAGGGACCTAGAAGATCACACAAAAACAAAACAAACATAGATCTCTTGGATCTGAGGTTAGAGAGTTACAATACTTGGAGAAAGTGTGTGTGAAAGTGGTGAGCCAAAAGGAAGAAATGGCTCACTATTTATAGAGGAGAAAGTTCACTATTCCCCGGATCCCACGGATCCCTCCCACAAGGGATCCGGCTAGCGTAAAGCTAGGGATCCGTAGGACGCTCCTCTTTGCCCATGGGTATTTTTGGTTATGGGTCATGGGTTATGGGTTGATCCATGGGTTTCTTTCTAGATACAATTTATCTCTAGAATACAATGAATCTAGTTAAGTGGTTTGGACAAAACCATGGGTTGTGGGTCAATACCATTTGTTAGTTTTTACCCATTTTAGTATATACTTGTTTTTACCCATTTTAGTATATACTTAGTTAAGTATGTGTTAGCCCAATATGTAAACACTAGTTGTTGTACATATGTATGTCATAAAATCACTTATACTTGTTTTAGTGTTTTATGTGAAAACGTAAGTGTGTTAGAAAACTATTGGCTCAAACAGTTTCACATTATTTTATTTGTTTCGTTAAAATGATTTTCGTTTGTTATAAAAAACATTAAAAGATCGTAAAATATAAATCAACATTTTTAGGGCTTATTTGTATTAACAATCTCCCCCTTTTTGTTGATGACAAAACATAAAATATTTTTAAGGAAAAGCTAAAATTAGTAAAAGTTTGAATTTGTAGTTTTACTTTCTTCTCCCCTTTGAAACAAAAAGAGCTTGAAAACTAACACATTGTTTTTAGAAAAAAACATGTGAAAGAAATAAAAAATAGAGAGCAAGTAGCGGAAAGGATCTCGTCTTTACTCCCCTTGACGAGTCCATCCCTATGTAAGGTCGAAGAAGACTAATACTAAGCTAGTTTATTTGCAACTAAGTTTGCAAAAGATTTCCTCTATGTGACGAATGTGCTCCCCCTTGTTGATTGCAATTTTGCAAAGGGATGTCATGAAATGTAATCCTAATATTGCAAGTAATTTCCAATGTATTGCTTTGACACAAAGCTCCCCCTAGCTTTAGGATGTCAAAGTCTTCATGTGTAAATTGAATAACTACAAAACAAAGATTAGAAAACAAGTATAATGCACATTTTCCGGCAAATGTGATCCAAGTTAGTAGAAAAATAGTTTTCACGTATCACGGATCCCACGTTCCCTCTAGTAGGGATCCGTCTAGGCAAATTAAAGGGATCCGTGCAGTGATGAATAAATTCAGAAAATGGTGGTATAACAAATAATGTTATCACCAAAGTGAGATATGTATTATACAACAGAATCATATACTCAGAAATATAGCAAGTAGCATGTAATTTCATTTAATAAAACTAGAGTTATGATATACATGACTCTAAAAACTATGAAAATAAACGATACATGACTAGGAATTTCTAGATCAACTAACGCTTGATACTAGGACACCACTAAAATCTTCTAGCTCAAGTTTTTTTAGGTTTAATCACGTCGAAATGTTCGAGGAGGTGATAGAACATGAAACGTTGGTCTTCTCATACTTCATGTATCAAACTTTCAACATGTTGACAATGATAACAATCTTTGTCATGGCTAGGTAGTGGTGGTGGAAGAAATGAAATGGTTTGATGCGAAGGATCAAGTGAAGCGGCTTGTGGAGCTTCAAACGACGGAGGGATTGGTGGAGACGCATTTGAGAATGGCTCGACCAAGAATGATGGTGGCGGTAGAGAAGTGTCAACTTCCATATGGTCGGATGGTTGACTTTGATGATTTCTCATAATCCAAATGGGATTATATGATGGAAACGGCGAAAAGGAAGCCGGAGCTAATGTTGACTCAACACCTTGATTTTGTACCAATATTCCTCCTAATGAGGAGAAATGTTGTCTGAGGAGGAGGATGAGATGACCTAGGAGGCAAATCCTCTAAATTGTAGAGGTGTGGTGATGATAGTGGAGATGTAAAAGAGATAGCTCTTGGAACCAATGGTGATGGTTTAGTGGAGATGATATTGTTTGGCCTAGGAGGTATGGTAGTGTTTGGCAAAGGTAGCTTTGTGGGTACTATCCTTTTAGGAATTGGTTTGATTGGTTGACAGGAGATCCTTGCATTTGTTGGCTTGACCGGAGATGATTCGGTTGAAGAGATTTCGTGTACAACACGAGCAATTTTCTTGGGTGGTTCTTTGGTGGATAAGTTACTACTTGGAGTTTTGCTCATGATGAGATGATCTCAAGAAGTTTGTAAGGGTTTCTTAAGTGCTAAAAATGAGGATGAGGGTGATGACTATGGAAGTCCTAACAATGTCGTTTATAAAGCAAGAGATTTAGCAAGTGCATTCAAGCCTTAAGCCACTAAGATTCTTAGAAATGTGATGATTAACATGTACAAGATTGAAGTTCAGAGTTTCACTGATCTAGGAACTTAATAAAGATGAGGTGGAGTGTTCAAGTAAGCAAGATGAGCTTGAAATGATTGTTTAGGCTAGAATTGACATAATCTGTCACCCCGTATCCCACGGTTCCCTCTTCTGAGGGATCCGGCTAGGCTAATCCTAGGGATCGGCTCTCGTGATTGACAGATTAGAAATGAAGTTTCTAAGAGCTAAAACCTATATCATCTTGAGTGTTTGGTCCTCCTAAATGTATCTAAGATGAGGGTACACTTGAATGATCAAGAGTAATGAGTGTTATAGCAAATGATTGCTTTTATGGAAGGAAAAGGGTGGATGACTACCAATGGATATCCAAGGATAACACTAAGAGTTTTGGTGGTGTCAAGTCATAATAAATGATCATAGTGATCAGATTTTAGCTTGAGATGGAATTTGAAAAATACTTAAAAATCAAAAGAATTGAAAAACCAATTTTTGACCTATTTTGAGATAAGGATGACTAGAAACAATTTCCTAAAATTGTTCAATATGTCCACCTAAGTGTTTTGAAAGATGAGAAACAATTAGTGAGTATTGAAGCGGAAATATGGTGAGTTTTGACGTTTTGATAAATTAAAAGGCATTTTGACTAAGGTCTTATGTAAGCTATAAGTGAGTCTAAGGCTTTCTCATCCTTGAAGTAGACTTAGTTGAGTTCTAATATCTTATGTTTAGCTAATGTGATGTTATCTAGTAAGCTATCTTGATGCAAGGGATCTTTGTATTCTTGTCCGAAGCCATGGATCCCACGGTTCCCTCAAGGGAGGGATCCATCTAGGCTAATCCTAGGGATCCGGCATCTGCAGATCAAAGCTCCCACGAATAATGTGCAGTTTTGCACTAATTAACCATTAAACGAAACAACAAGTACAAGCATGTCATCACATAACAACACTCATTGATAATGGTAGAAGTAACAATATCCAAATTACCACAAACAAAAGTGCTAAAACATAATCATCCACACATAAGTTAAGTTAAAAATAAGCATATTCCTATTGTCTCTTTCGTCAATTCTTTCTTTTCCTTTTTGACGACTTTGTGAGGTTGTAAGCAAGATTTTGAATCATGCCCCTCAATTGTTTGAATTCGCAGCTTTGTTTGGAATGGTTGGAAGTTGTTCGTAGTAATCAAAAGGTTCCAATTCAATGTTGGCTATGGGGTCGACATCTTCTTCTTCCTCATTTTCTTCTTCTCCTTCCGAGGAGTCCGAGAGATCTTTAGGTTTCTTTCCATTGACCATGAAGCGTTTAGAGGGTATTTTGGTAAGAGGTACCATTACATGATCGGAAAAGAAATGATCATTGTTGATAGGAGATGGTTGCAATGCACTAACATACTTACAAAGTCGTGTTAGGAGCATACCATACGGAAGTACCATGTTGGAAGTTTTGACCAGGCCATTCTCCTTACCATGTAATAGGTGAGGTTAAATGGCTTTTGGTGGATAAGAGAATAGATCATTTGCACAAGACATGCATTTGGATGATCCTTGTTACCAACTAGGCTAATGACGTTTTCCTTAAGGATTTCTTCCCATTTTTTAAATATGGGATGCATTTCAAAAAGTTCCATTTGAAAAGGGTCACGGTGAATGAGCTTCTTGTTTCGGTTGAGACGTGATTGGTCGGCTCTTATTTTGAAAATGGTGTCTCGGATGGTTTCGGGTTCATCAAGAGGAGTATGGTACATTGGTTTAGAATCAAGTGCAAGGTTTTGAGCGTTAATTCCCAATCTTGAGAGTACATACAAATTCCTTCACAAGGAATGCAAAGAATTTGAGCAAAGGTGTTGAGAGGGAGAATGAAGTTTTGTTTATTGATGATGAAGGCGATTGAAATGCTATCATCGGCGTTTCGAATGATCCTAATGCTTTTATAAAACTCAAAGATGAAGACCGGACAAATTTGTTCATCAATTTCAAGAAGACAATCAAAATTGATTTAGAAGACTTGGCGAATTTCGGTATCCTCAAGGAAACATTCCTTGATTACACGACCTTCGTGGATAAGTCGATTTTTCGAGCTTTTGAAGACCTTCGGTCATTTTTGAGAATTCCTAATTTCGATAGTAATGAGTAAGGTAATGGACGGTATCATGATGATCTTGTTGAGTGGCTTTGGGCATGGTTGGTCCTAGAAACACAAATTTTCCAATTAGGTAAAATTAGTTGAGATGGGTTTATGGTTTTGATTTGTATTAACAATGTTGTGAACACGATGTGATCTTAATTATGTTAAAAGACCCTTTTCATGATTAATTTTGAAAACCCTAATTAAAGTAATTGATTATAGATTTGTGAAACCATAAACCCTAGGATGAGGATGATGAAAATTAGAACAAGTTAGTGTAATTACTTACAATGGTGTTCTAGAGAGGAATGGTTGAGGGTATGACGTCCAATGAGGATGAGATCGAGATTAAGTCGTTTTTGTGTTATGTGAGGAGAGGGAAAATGATCAGTGATGATTTTTCAAAGTGTATAGTTGAGTTCTGTTCCACAGTTCCCCCGGATCCTTTGTATTTGGGATCCGGCTAGTACAACTAGGGGGATCCGGCTACTGTGGACAGAAAAAGAGTTATTTGGCATTATTTGTGTAGTAGGCTTATAGGCTAGCTTACTAAAATATAGTTTAGAGGTATCAAAATGAAAGGTTGTTTTTGGTTGACGGGGTTTTGATAAGTTACTTATCGAGGGTTCATATGTGACGAGGGCGTTAGTTTGACGAATCAAAAGGAATACTATTCCCGATGATGAATAAGACGGAAATGTGACGAAAGAGACTTTTAAAGAGACTAGCAATTATTAAACAAAGAGAGCTATGATAACAATAAACTCATGTAAGCTATCTAATGAAAAGTAAAACATACCTCTATGCTTCTTGGTTTGGCATAATACCAGAAATACTTCATGAGCTCTTAAAGTAATCCTTTGTACTTGGTGTAAGTAAGTTGTGATTACTTTTAGATCCTTTCTGGAAGGCTGACTTCATTATTCTTTGAATAGAAATGAAGGTTTTGAAGAGATCCTAGCATGAAGATTTTTTGAAACAAAGAATGTTAGGATGATCTATCAATGTCCAACAGAATGATTTAAAAGAAAACATGACTTGAAAAATCATTCTTTGTAGTTTTCAAACATACACGGATCGTATCAAGTTCTTAAAGTACAACATACTTTAAGAAACTTGGTAACGAAGCTCTGATGCCAATTGTGAAAAACTAGAAGGGGGGGTTGAATAGTTTTACCAATTTAAAACTTCCTTTTAAATATTTAGATCGACTTATGTCAATCTATTTAGTTGTTTATGTTGGACGTTGATAGATAGATATATAAACGTGTAATGAAAGATAAAGAGTAAGAAGCACATCACCACGACACAAGTATTTATAGTGGTTCGGCTACAAGGACACCTTCTTTGCCCTACTCCACTCCCCGAGTCACCTACTAGAGAGTTCGTAATCACTACACCAATCTCCTTATGGAGAGAAGCCTCACAACGTCGCTTACACCTTTTTACGGTACAAAGCTAAATATCGAGTTCTTTCACACCAAGGCGAACCACACCTAACACAACGTCGCCTACCCTTTATACGGTGCTAGGCTAACCACCGAGTTCTTTCACACCAAGGAGAACTAATCCTATCACAACGTCGCCTACCCTTTATTAGGTACTAGGCTAAGCACCTAGTTCCATTACTATGGAGGAACTACTACCCATCACAACACAACACCTAATCTTAAGGAGATCCACACCTTATTACAACACCATCAAGGATATCACCATCCTTGGAAATAAACAAATACTTATATGTATAACGATGCACCTCATCGATTATACGACCTAGGCATTCTTACCTAATGCCACTTGATTTGATTCCTAGGCATCCTTCACTAATTCCTTTGACTTGACACCTTTAGCATTCTTCACCAATGCTTTTGACACGTAGGTTAAGCACCTTTCACTAATGCTTTCGTCTTGACTCTTTTGGCATCCTTCACTAATGCCTTCTACACAACATCTACGGAGGAAGAAAGAACTATCAACAAGAGAACGTCAGTTGTCTTGATGATGACGAAGCATGGCAACTCATGGACTTGAGCTTGCTCGACTTCAAGAAGTGGTGATCGAGCCTTTAAGAGGAACCTAGAAGATCACACAAAAACAAAACTACAAACATAGATCTCTTGGATCTGAGGTTAGAGAGTTACAATACTTGGAGAAAGTATGTGTGAAAGTGGTGAGCCAAAAGGAAGAAATGGCTCACTATTTATAGAGGAGAAAGTTCACTGTTCCCCGGATCCCACGGATCCCTCCCACAAGGGATCCGGCTAGCGTAAAGCTAGGGATCCGTGGGACGCTCCTCTTTGCCCATGGGTATTTTTGGTTATGGGTCATGGGTCATGGGTTATGGGTTGATCCATGGGTTTCTTTCTAGATACAATGTATCTCTAGAATACAAATGAATCTAGTTAAGTGGTTTGGACAAACCATGGGTTGTAGGTCAATACCATTTGTTAGTTTTTACCCATTTTAGTATATACTTGTTTTTACTCATTTTTGTATATACTTAGTTAAGTATGTGTTAGCCCAATATGTAAACACTAGTTGTTGTACATATGTATATCATAAAATCACTTATACTTGTTTTAGTGTTTTATGTGAAAACGTAAGTGTGTTAGAAAACTATTGGCTCAAACAGTTTACGTATTTTATTTGTTTCGTTAAAATGATTTTACATTTGTTATCGACAAAACATTAGAAGATCGTAAAATATAAATAAACGTTTTTACGGCTTATTTGTATTAACACATACTATCATAAACCGTTAGGAAAATCTCCAAACCCGCTTCTCTTAAGCTCCAATGCTCATAATTTACCTGAAAGATAAATATAAAGGAATACAAGCATAAATCCATATAAATGACATAAAGTATGAGCATTATCGGGGGAAATTGACACTTAAAAGTCAGGACTATTTGATGTTATCAAATATCCCCCCATTTAAACTCAACTTGCCCTCAAGTAGACCTTATTAGAAAATTTTCTAAAAAGATATCCCCCATTACCTGGAAGATATGAGTTTAAAAATCCCTTATGCTAGAATAAATCAAAGCCGAACACCTCACGAAATGGGAACAAAACACTCAAATTCTCTCATCTAGTCTAAATGTCAATTTCGGGGTGATCACTCAAAGCACACTCATAGCATGTATTCTATCATAAGCTTAGCGGTTACAAAAATCTCCACCACTAGAGTTAAGGACTAAACAATTCTTGAAGGCAATATGGGTGGACACAACATGGGTTAAGGGTGAAATGTCATTACTAACGTGTCACGGCTAAGTGGACAAAATCAATGATACATGACCAAATCCATGGCCAAGACTCCAAAGATTGCTCGCTTCATCACCTAGACACGCTTCATGACTAAAAAGGTAGGATAAGACATGGGAAATAATGGGTGTAAAAATAAAAATAACAAAACAAATAGTCTTAACCTATAACCAAGTTGTCACCGCCTACCGTTCATCCAAAGTTCAAGCTTTAAGGTGAAGAAACCGGATTATGATATAACAAGTAGATGTGCCATTAGTGGATGTCATGATAGGCACATTACTTGTTCTCCAATTGTTGGCGTAATAATTCCCAACTCAATTCTTCAAATGTGACCGAGGTGGCCTCCTCGATGCTTAATCTTTGATGAGCTCCTATCATAGTGCTTATAACATTGCACTTTACAATAAACAATAAACTACTTTTTTTTTTAATCATAACTATAACATAACATCCCCCCGCTTGAGATGAACATATAATGAGAATATTTGGGGTCTTCAATGATCTTCAAATATAAGTCTTTGACGAAAGCGTGATTTCTGAACCTTTCTACTTGAACCTTGAACTTGGGCAAACAATGACTTCCCGATCACAAATTAAGACTACACGGTAGGCTAGTGCCCGGGCACTCATTATTTCGAATCTTGAATCTAGGGTACTTAATGACTTGGCTTAGGTGACTTAAGACCCTCGACTCCCCCAGGGGTAGACCTTTGACGTCGGGTAGGAGCCTTTGTTGATAGGTTAGGATGAATTGACCAAACGTTGTCCTAGCGACTTAAACCCCCACTTGAATCAATTAGAAGTAATAAAACATAGACATTACACGATAGGATGATTAATTAGGTTAGCACACTTTTTCTCCATTGATCATAACCTTTATTTACTTTGCGCATTTTATTTCATTTCTTAGTTAATTAATCATTTCAAACCTCAAACTAGTTTAAAACAAGTGACACTTAGACTTAATAGGATCCTCATCTACATAGCTCTTGGGAACAACCTCGGCTTTACCACCTTCTATACTACGCACGATCGGGTTCACTGCTCGTTAATGCATTAGGTATACCTTAGGTAGACGAGAAATATAAATATTAAATCTTGGTTGGAAATCCTGCATCAGAATTTTGGCGCCGCTGCCAGGGAGCTATATTAGGATTTTTGTTATGTCTTTTATTTTTGTTTTTGTTCATTTTAATTTTTGTTATCTCACGATCTTTTTAAGTTTCAGGTACCATGGCAGTTGTGGACATTGATAACCTCACTCTCGAGGAGTATCTGGCTATGACTAGGGATGAACAAGGGCCGGGGCTCGTTAGGCGGCTATTGGGTAGAGGTCCGTTTTGAAATCAAGGACCAGTTCATGAGGGAGCTACGTGCTAACCCTTTTTCCGGAAATAGAGACGAAGATTCTTACGAGCATGTTGAGAATGTTTTATACATCGCAAGCCTCTTCAACATCCCAGGTGTTTCTCATGATGCGGTTATGCTTCGGGTTTTCCCTATGAAACTTACGGGGTTGGCTAGACGATGGGTTGATAGACTTTCCGGTGGAACCATTGACACGTGGAATCTTCTAAAAAGGGCTTTCATTCAAAGATTTTTCCCTACTTCAAAAACGGCAAAGCAATTAGAAGAAATCCACAATTTTAGACAAGAAGATGGCGAAACATTATACCAAGCTTGGGATCAATATAATGAACTCTTATACAAATGCCACACTCATGACCTCAATAATCCACAGAAGATCAGTTCTACAAGGGTATTGGGGTTGCTACAAGGAAAATGCTCGATTCTCAAGAGCTGATCCCTGGAATAACTCCTACACTTTCTTTGGAAGCTATACAAAATATGGCCACCCATTCTCAAAAGTGGCACAAAGGAAGAAGCCATAGAAGTTTAGGCGGAAGTTTTGATGATATTGACGCCATTACAAACAAACTTGAAAATCTTGGTCATGACATGCTAAAGCTCATAGAAAGTGTGCAGGCTATCCAAGTTGGATGCGAAAGGTGTGGTGGATGTCATTTCACTAAAAATTATCCTCTTATTGATGAAGATAGTAAAATCGAAGAAGTCAAGTATGGTGAAGCAAATAGACCGTTCCAAGGGTCAAATGGAAACGGTAACGGTTATCGGGGAGGACCTCCGGCGTATTACAAGCATGGACCTTTCGGTGAAATAAGGTCTAATCTCGAGGATACGATCAACAAGTACCTTGAAGACTCCACTAAGAGACAAAAAGAGCAGGAGGAATGGCTAAAAAACTTCCAAGAAAGTACAAACAAAAGCCTTTTCAGCCATGATGGATCGGTAAAAAAATTGTAAACCATGATTGGTAAACTTAGCGATGAAGTACAAAGAAGGAATGAAGCACAAGAAAGCAAACCGATGGTAGCATGCAAAGCTATTTTTTCTGAAAAAGATAAATCTGACGATAGTTCTAGCATTGTGCAGGAAAATAAAGCCGGAAGTTTTGACAGAAGCCAGTTACGCCATAACTCCCCATCTAAAATACGGCGTAACTTGAACACTTGGCCCGACGAATTCCTTGAATTTGATGAATCGGGATCCAAAGACCCAGACACTTGGCCCGGTAATCCGAATATGGTCCCTAAATCCCCATCCAAGAAGAAGTACCACTGGTAAAAGGCAATACCAGTGGACAATGATAGATGGTACGACCTTTGGGCTTCGTGTAACCATCATAATGACATTTGCGATGGAGGAGATGATAAAGAAAGGGTGAAAAATAACAAGTACATGTGGTCTTCAACAAACGATGAAGAAAGGAAGATGAGCTTCTCAATCGAGGACGTAGAGGAGCCTCCTAGTAAACACTACTGCAATCTGGTAATGATCGTGCAAGGTGAATCTACGCAAGCATGACCCACGTGTAATCCATTTCACGAGTATTGTAATGGGGGTGGAAATATGAAAGTTAAAGAATAGACATGCCCCCACGAGATTGAAAGACACAATATCAAGTTCGGAAATCTATCTTTCCAAGATTGGTATATGATAAGATTTGGGGACGCTATTATTAATGAAGGTCTAATAATGAAGCTCAAGCTCGACTAGGAAGAACATCTCCCTCAACATAAAGAGTTCGTTGATGAAAAATCAATCAAGGATGATATCTCCTGTAAAGATGACTACTCAAGCGATACCAACGATAAGGCGGTACGGAAGCATTGGTGTGAAAAACCGTTGGTGAAATACTTTAGGCTTCTTGTAACCTGTTTGACGAAGATTGTAACGAGGGAGTAGCATGGCTAGAGTTGGGGATGATGATTTTTTATGGACCTCAACTAACGACAATGAGAGGACTGATTTGCCTTGGTTAGATAAGTTAGGATTTGACGATTGGGTTAAAATAAAGTATGGAAAAATGGACGCTTCTACTAAAGAAAAAATTTGGAAGGGTTGCATGAGTGAAGAAGACCCAAGTGACGAAGAGATTCCTAAAGACACTAGTGAGGAGATGAATGATGATCACAAGGATACATGGGGAGATGAAAAAGAAGATTGTAAGTGTGAGCTTGTTGAGAAATTGCTAGATGACGAGTGGTTTAAAGGAATGGAGTCCGATGACGATGATATTGAAGGAATTATGGACTACCTTGAACTACAAGGATATGACAGGTTCATGACCTTAATAATGAGGCATCTGAACAACGGAGGTGTAAACTTCATGGTATTCTATACAAAATACACTTCACCGGTATAGCTAAAATTTGAAATTACAAAA
>OU343220.1:122628357-122743774 GCA_910596185.1 Chrysanthemum makinoi
TTTCATTGAAAGGTGATGATCATTTGTGGAGCTTGATCTTTGCCGAAGAAAGTAGACCCAAGTCCAGCGTGAATAGTCATCAACGATTACTAAGATGTAGCGTTTGCCATTGATCGTTTGCAGCGCCCGGGCCACCTGTCCATATATGAAGAAGATGAAGCACATCTTTGGTGTTCCACCTTTGAAGGAAAATGAGCGAGTGCTTTTGCCTTGTTCTGGTGAGCAAAGGTGATCTTTAGAATAACGAAACCGTGGGAGTCCTTCAACTAGTTTGTGTCGAGCAAGGTTGGTGATGGTTTGAAAGTTTAGATGTGAGAGACGACGGTGCCATAGCCAGGATTTTGTTGATGTTGCCTTTGAAAGTAAACATATGGAAGATGAAGCAACCATGTCTTTCATAGAGATAGTGTAGAGACTAGAATTACGATCAGACATAAGGTCATTTCCTTGTAGATCCGCAGAACAAAACTGACCTCTTGAAAGCAGTTATGGCCAGGGGCCTTCCACATAGTAAACCACCTTTAATTTGATGTTCCCATTGACATAGTCTCAGTAGCCCATGATATACTTGAAGTGATCATTCGAACGGCAGTGCCAATGAACTTTGCAATAAAGTTTGATAGCGGTTTAAGATTGCACGTCATGTGTGGGGAACATCATATCAACAATCGAGAGATGACGTATCACACGCGCATTACACCTGAGGCGACACAGATGGAATAGAAGTAGATTTGGAACCGAAATGTTAGAGGGTTTCGTGGCGGTATAGTAGATATACCCACATCAATAGCTTTAGGTATCCACTTAAATCCTAGTGTGTTATATATCCATTTCGGCCATCTATAACTACTCTTTGCTTTAGTCTTAGTGAATGCACTAGGTGGTACTACATTCCTAGGAGGTGGCGGAGCTGAGGAGGCGACAATGCGTTTTTAGAATCTAAAGAGGCGGTCTACCAAGCATAGACTTAGAAAGATTAGTGGGCCTAGAGGTATTCCGGTTCTTAGGATTCCTTAAGCGAGAGATGATAGCTTTAGCAACACATTTATCATGACAATCAGAATTCATACTTTTACGACAAATAACACAAGGTGCATCGGACTGAATATCAAAAGTACTTAGCGGTTTAGCATTAGATTACATCACTATTTCTATTACATTTCGGGCCAATATCTATAGTGGAGCAGCGTGAGTCTTATTCATAGTCTAGGGTGTTCTTCTACTTTAGCATTCTGATTGATCTTTTCTTGGAAGTAACCTTCCTATTCTTGATTGAGTGCTCTAGAACGTGAAGTGCGGGGACGTTTGGAAAAGGCTCAACTATTCTGTTTCGGTAGAAGGAGCACGTTAGCTACTTGTGATTTGGCTTAGTAATAGAGTTCTAGGTTCATGAGTACTAAGTGTTACTGGGGCTAATCTCTTAATGATGGTTGACGGAAGTTGTTCATACTTTCCTAACATTTCTCTTAACTTGATGATAGTGTGAAGGATCTTGATTTTCGAACCGAACATTTCGGCAAAATGCATAACTTATTTAGTGTGTGCAAGATAATGATCAAGTTCATTTGATGCTTCATCACGAGTCTTTTGAGTAAATCAAATATGACACCATATTCCTTTTTAACTTTTACAAGTTCTTGTTCATATTTTGAGATTTGACACTTAAAAGACACGTTTTGATCATCCAGTGTGCTCAATTTTAGGATCGAAGATTTTTGCATGCCCAGGGCGATTTTGTGTTGAAAATCAAGTTGTTGATCGTGAATATCTTTTGACACCAATTAAGGCGGCGTATTGCATTTGAAAGTTAGTTTGACAATCGTTTGTTTTCAACATTAAGGACTCGTCGGAAGCACATTATCGGTGTTCTCAACATTTACCGAGAATTCAACGATATCGGCAAATGTATGATCAAATGCATATGACAAAGAATTCAATAACCAGCATTATGGACATCGGCACGGGATGACATCTTCCAAGTGTCGATCAACATCTTTTCTTAACAGTTTCTTTTTACGTTTAGTGTTAGAAATAGATGTTTGTTTTCTCCAGCGACCTTCATTAATCAAGTTCCTTATGAAAGTCCTTTTCCAAAGACAATGCACAACTTTTCAAATTTTTAACATTTGGTAAAGATTTTTCTGAAAAATGTCTCTTTGTTCTCGCGCTAGAGGCGATTGAAAATGTTGAACTTTGATTTCAGAATGATATTCTATCTCATGTTGTAAAGTTTTGGGTCGACCATGAAAATGTCAAAATATCTAGAAATTTTGCGATTTTAGGTTTTGAGTTTACTTCAGCGATGGAGGTAAAGGACCATAAGTTTGTATAAATCAGGTTGGGGATTTACATTAGAAGACTCGGGTGTTTTATTATTACCTTTGGTGTGTTAGAAGAATCGTTGGTGTACGAAAGTGACGCTTTTGAATAGTTAAAAGGTTTGTTGTAAACAACTTTTCTAATTTTGATCGACTCTCGTCTTCTGCATCTAATTCCTCTTGACGATGATATTCAACAACACTCATATGAAATTATCAACTTTATACTTGCTGGAAACTTCGAGGATTTGGTTTGAATGCTTTGGTTGAAAGCTTAGGTTTGTAATCACGGCAGATTAGGTCCATATCCATTTGGATTGGGTTTAAAGTAAACTTTTCAATGGTACGTGACCATTTCGCCATGTTTGTAAACTACAGTTTTAAACTCTTTAAGTTTGTTTTGCAAGCCGATGATTTCTTCAAGATGATCATCTAGTCGTTTTGTTGAATGCTTTTTGTATCTGAGAAGCTGTTTTTGACAAGTTAACAACTTCGACCTTAGCTTTTTGATTTTCAAGGTGAGGCGTTAATTTTTTTTATGTTCATGTTTGATTGTTCTATTTCAGACAACAAAGCATTCTTAAGCGGCTACATCCGCATCTGTCCTAAATATTTTAGTTTTGATAAAGATTTGGCAAAGGCTGCTTCAAAACCGTTTTCCGTTTTTCTTGAGTTTTGAAAAAGTTGAGTTGCTTTTGTAGACATTCAAAATCCTTGTTAACTGTGCATTTTGCATTTCAAGTCCTGATTAATGGCATGACGTTTTTCCACTATGGTTTGTTGGTCTTGTATTAGCGGAGCAAAATGGATGAGGCAAAAGTTAAGTGTTCAGCGTGAGTCTCAACATGATCATGCAGAGATCTTCAAGTATAACCAGGGTGTTTGATTATTAAGGGAGACGTTTGGTCATCTTGATGCGTCAAATATAACTTCTGGGTCTAGTTGAAAATCGTCGGAATGAGATGTGGATGGCTCATTTTGAACATTCGAGTCTTGCAGGATTCCAGATGTTGGCGGATATAGTAGTCGAGAGATGAATATGGTTTGTTAAGTTTACACGAGACAAGCCATCGGTGTGTCTCTGCTGGGCCTGTGTCACTCATGTGTAACTCATGCATATTAGCCATCAACATACTTGTGCATTGGCACTGCAAGTCCTCCATATCATCATCGATGCGCATTTGCCATAAAACTGTTCTTTGTGCGTGAGAGATCCACCAGCTTCATCCTTAAGAGCCAAAAGAAGAGCCTCTTTGAAATAAGCAGCGCCCAGTCGCTGGCTTTGGGCATGCATTAGCAGTGTCCTTTTCTCATTGGGTTGTAGCATCGAAGATCATTCAACCCATTGAGCATTTCCTGTTCCTGCTTGGAGCTCGATTGTTATTCCTACCCGACGCATTAAACCCTTGACCACCGCCCATCGGCGACCATAACCCGCGATTCGAACTTCAACTCGTCCATTGTTTACAATAGCTTGATTCCTTGTATTAGATGAGGAGCGAATACGGTTGTTGGATTTGTTGGTATAGCGGCTAAAGGCATTGGCAATCATAGCAAATCCTTGTTGCGGTGCTGAGCGGATCGGATGCCTCGTTAGCGTCGGCGGGCATTGTTGTTGTTGTTGTATGGAACCAATTGAGTTTGTTGAGATGGAGGTTGTGAAGGATCATGTGGTGTGATTGTAGATTGGTTGAGTTCTTTGGTTGAGGAGAATAAGCTGTTTGAGCATGGCAAGTTGTTGATTTTACGGATGTGTTGGTGGAGCAATTTGAGCACGGAGAATCCTTTCCCTATCAACTTCCTTTCATGAGGCTTCAAGTAATGTCATTGCAATAATCCGTAGGTAGATTGCTGATGCATGTTTTAAACTTGGCGGAGAAAAATGACATACTTCTCCCATTAGGGACCAAGACTACTTGAACTTAGTATTCTTTGCAATTCTTGGCATGATGATGTTATGTTTATCCAAATCATTGATGATGTCTGAAAATCGGTGATGATAAGACTCGAGTGTCTCTCCGGGTTCAATCATGAAGTGTTCATAAGCCAAGTAAATTTTGGATTCCAGTCTTCTGATTGGTCTGAGATCCTTCCATAAGAAGGCGAATATGATCCCATTTTCTTTGAGTCTTTTTGAGCATCAACACTACGAAAAAGTAGGTTTGGTAATCCTAAGAAGATATATTCCATTGCAAGCTCATCTGCTTCATAGTGTAGAAGTTCTTGAGGATTTAAGTGCCAGCGATAGCAATGATTGTTTTGTTCATCTCTTGGTGGAGTGGCATTTGGATCTTCGGGTACAATGACAGTAGGCATCTCAAATGGACCTTCCAAGATAACCTTCTTTAGAACTTTCCATGTGGCTTCTTTAGATCACAAAACCTAAAGAACCTTATCACCCATTGATAGTAGTTTCTGGGTGAGCATTGGAGGTCTATCAAGTGATCCGACCTCATGAATTGATTGTTGGTTGCTTAAAGTTTCAAACATCTTTGCAAACCAAGTGGGTTCCTTCATAGTGATCCTTGATGGATGTTGATTGAACTCATTTGTATCACGGTTGAGCTTGAACATGGTGGTGGTTGAACCATTTGAGGTTGTGGATTTCGCGGCAAGTTGTGGAGTATGATATTGGTTAAATTGTTGTTGATAAATTGCTTGTTGTTGATTCCATTGTTGATGTTGTGGAGTAAGTTGTTGTTGACGTTGAGGATGAGGATAAGTGTAAGGGAAATAGTTAGAGTATGGTGGTTGTGACATGTTGATAAACTTGTGTTGATAAATATGGATCTTTGTAGTCGAATGAACCTTTGTTGATGAAGTGTCCTTAGGTAGAAAGAGCAAAGAACAAAGTAGCACTTATCGTAAAACACCAAAGTTCGCGTAACAATATGAGTTCAGCGTGGGATTTGAACTTCTGGCGTAAGTAGGAAAAGCACTAAAGTTAAGCGTGACAAAAGTTAGGTAGAAAGTTGGTAGGATTTTCTTATCGCGTAGGCAGGCGTTAAGAAAGATCTTAGGCGTAGGATTTCTACTGGCACTATCTTATCTCATGAATTTAGGGTTTTTGCTTAAATGATCTTACACTATCCGTGCGAACGTAAGTCGGCAATATTTTGGGACTTATCCAAGTAAGAAAACGGAATAAACCACGAAAATGAAGATCAAAACCAAGGCACTTACAGCGTGGGATTAGGGTTTTACTACAGCGTAAGATTACTCGTAATTTTGATTTCGACCAAAGTGTTTCTAAACCAGTTTTGTGTGATAAAATAGCTTCAATAACACCAAAGACACAAAAGTGTGGCTTGGATGAACCAAAACTTCTAAAAGCGGTTCACGAGTAGGATGAAACCCTCGTTCAAAAACTAGGTTGAAAACAACGTTCCACGCATAAAGTTTCAAACTTTTTGCCAAAAACTAGTATTTTAACACCTTAAAATGTTGAAAGTACAAGAATCTTGGATTAAAAAGTGTAAAAACAAGTTTTCTAAGCGAAGCAAAGAGGTTATGTTTACTGCGTCACGACTCAAAACAAAATTTTCAAAAACAAAGTGTACACCCAACTATTTGGCTCGATACCTTGTTAGGTCACAAGGTTTACCACACAAGCTTATAAAGAAAGAGAGGCGATTGAACAAGATATCACACACACACGAGATAATAAGGCCGGTTATCATTGGAGTGTTTGTGAAAGATAACTTGAACAACTTGACCTTCAAATGAAGGGTTTACATAAGGTATTTATAGGCGAGGAGCTGAGGCAACACTCTACTCCGCCACCCTTTTCTCTATGGGCCTAAGCTCATGGGCCTTCTACATAAGCTAAAGGCTAATAACAAACATAAAGGCCATAATAAGCTAACTATTACATATGTGTAACTAACACTTGAATAAGGTTTAGGAGTGATTCCAACATAACTTTTAATCCCTCATATTTTCACAGCAATCTTTACAGTGCTACAGTGCTACAGAGTATCACAAAATAATTATTCTCTGCACAAATCTACATTAAATCTAACATAATGTGATAATGACGTTTCAGATTTTGTAAGGTTAGTTGAGAGGGATTTAGAAGAATTTTACAATTTCAGTCCCTCCGTGTTTTTTTAACCTTTGATATGTTCTGTTGAATCAACGTTTTTGGCCGGTTGGGATTCATCTATTAGTTTCTTTGTTTTTTTTTTTCTAACTTTTACATTTTCTCTTTCTCACATAAAATATAAATCCAAATTTAACTTCAAAACCAAATCATAATCATACAACAATCGAAAAACAAAACATACCCTTAATAATTTACATTGTCTCTCTTATATCAATTCAACGACTTAAATAAGAATTTTGATAGATCCACACTCAAGTTTTACAAAAAAATCTTTTGCTGACATGTCAGGCGGTGATTAATATACCAGTTTCTCTCTTCTGTCTGTCACATCAATCACTCACTAGCACATCAACAAATAAAATTTTTAACTTGTGAGTGGATGTAACATACCTCCTTATATATGTCCATCCCATTGCTTCACCAAACAAAACATGTGACATAAAAGAAAGGGCAAATGACAAAAAAATGCATCGAACTTGACACTCTTTATGATTGTGTGTAGTCAACTATTTTTTTTCTTGTGTGTCTTGAACTTTCAAATTCGATTATTGTGTGTATTTTGTACATTTTACCCTTAATTTTTTCAAATTTAGAAGGGTAAAATGGTAATTTTATGTGAATAGTCGTAGAATACACACAATGATGAAATTTGAAAATTCAGTACATACGTAAGAAAAAAATAGTTAATACTATCTATAAAAGTGTCAGGTTCGTCTTTTCCCCAATAATTTACATACTAGATGAGTGTTTTAAGTAAATTTGTCTTAAAAAGTCGAAAGACCATAAAGGAAAGTAGAAGTCAAAATATCTAACAAGATTACAAGAAAGCATCTCCTGCTTACAAGTGTTCATTTCCACCTCTCTCCTTTGCGGAATCTCCAAGATTTCTTGATAGTGATTCCACCAACCAAACCAACTCCTTTTTTTTTCTCCTTAAAAAATCTTATCTTTTTACTATTATAATAACTACTAGTAGTTTAAACTTGCTACTATTATGATCATCATATATGGGTATATTAAATGATGATGCGGTTGTGATTAAAGAAGCACAAAAAGCAGGAGAGAATACTTTGATCACTGTTAATTGTCCTGATAAAACTGGTCTTGGTTGTGATTTGTGTAGGATTATTTTACTATTTGGACTCAGTATTGCTAAAGGAGGTATTATTTCTTTTTCTTTTTATTTAGTATTTTTTTTTTATATTTAATTGCTTAGTTAGTGTTCTTACTAGCATACCCTTTTGATTTATTGTTGGCTAAACTTTTATGTGTTTAGCAACTTTTATATTCTGTGATTTTTAGTGAAAGTTTTGATGTTTCTTTTGCTTTATGTAATTTCTCAGAAGTCCCATTTTTAACTTTTTGTCATTTATCAAAATAAAATTACAGTATTTAATTGTAGTGTCTAGTGTATGTTTGTTTTTGAGCCCTATGTATAATGGTTATTAGTTATTGTCAAGCATGAATTCGATTTAGTAATAAAATCTTAAACACTTGCTGTGTGATAATGTAATTTTCTGGGAAAGTCGAACTACAAGAGATGCTTTATAATAAAGTTTGGTTGAGTGAGTTGCATTTGGTCAAAGAATTGTAATCTATTCGGAGTATTATAAAATCGGCCATCTTGCATAAAATTGGTGCATGCTTTGTTGTGGCAATTTTCTGTTATTGGACAATATTATCAGTACTGACTTATGGCCAGGGAAAAGTCCGGAAACGACCACTGGAATATCGGTTAGGCCACGTACATTAGAGCCAAAAAAAGGCTGGACCTTCCCCGAGTAGCCTGAATATGGATCCCTCTCCGTTTACTCGTTTTACTTTATGTTTGCTTATTAGCATAGTCAGGGTTGATTTAGTTTGTGTTTAGGTGTACTTGGTTTACTTATTTAGTCCTCGTATTGTATATAAATGGAGGTGATGACCTTGCAATGAAATACAACTTTAGTTCTTCTAATTTTGCACAAGGCTTAATACAGGTTTATGATTTATACGCCCAAAATGAAAATATAGGTGCACAGTTGGTGTCCGAATGTACATTGTCCAAGCTTACTTGACGAACGAAAATGAAACCATGAACCTATAATATTGGATTTGAAATTATGAAACATAAGGTGGAAATTGTGTCAAGATAATATACTCTTTTTATTCACTTTGCTCGTATAAAATCTGTTTGGGTGAAGAGGGTTATAATTTTGTCCAATAATCTATTTGGCGCAGATGTTTCAACAGATGGGACATGGTGTTACTTGGTTTTTTGGGTGGTTGGTAAGCCAACTACCAGGTGGTACTTATTAAGAGACAGGCTACTTGAGGTATGCCCCCCTTGCACTCCAGCAATGTCGGAAATCTTTTACTTCAGACCGGAGTTTCAGCAGCCGAAGCCACCAAAAGTCTTCCTTCTAAAGTTCTGGTGTACCTTTGACCGAAAAGGCCTCTTACATGGTACATTTTTACATCATATACAAATAAGGATAACAATATTATATTGTACAAAACATCACCCGCAGTATGTCATTGTAAGTGTTTATAGTGGCATACTGCAGCCATTTACACTTTCAATGGAACATATTATCTAGATAGTGATACAAGATTCCTTTCCCACTTTTTAAGGAGGCTTCACTTGCGTTTGAATTTACAAAGGTTTAGTCAAGATTGGGTAGAATTGTTTAATGTGATTTGTTTGCTTGAGAAGTTGGAGATAGAAAGCTTACTTTGACTAAAATGATCCATTATTTATTTATATAATAGTCGGCATAACTTGAATATAATATAAACACCCTGCCAGAATTGTTACATTATGTTATGTACGTGGAAAGGCACTTGAAACCAATGGTGCGATGATGACCATTTTAGTTGCATACGTAAAC
The DNA here is from genome assembly GCA_910596185.1 of Chrysanthemum makinoi. Classification (NCBI taxonomy): domain Eukaryota; kingdom Viridiplantae; phylum Streptophyta; class Magnoliopsida; order Asterales; family Asteraceae; genus Chrysanthemum; species Chrysanthemum makinoi. The sequence goes on from OU343220.1 coordinate 122,637,651, forward strand.
ATGAGCAATATTTTATTGACTATTTTTTCATCCCTGTTTGGCTTAAGCGTGAAACTGATACATAGAACTATTTAATCTTGGATAATTTGTTGTTAGTCTTGTATTTGTAAACATGAACAAATATTTTATATAATTTGTGTGATCTTAAGGGGTCACATATATAAAACATGCATGTTTGTGGCAAAAGATTTTGTGTGATGTTCCTATATTACACTTTCTTTTCTCAAGACTGAAATGAGTTTCAGAGGATAAAATTATACACATTAATGTTGCTAAACCACCTGATCTTTCTAAAGATTGGACAAACGGTTAAGTTTTCGGTTGTATTTTATTTTCTATAAAAAAATTCTGAAGGACCAATGGTCTTTTATTCGTTCCAGATTTGATATATTATGGGAACACATGTATATGTATGATAATTACCTCAATCTTTGATCTCATTGGATTTTGTTTTTTATTTTATTTATAGATGTAACCAAAGTCCTTTATGAGCTAGAGCTTACGGTTAAACGAGTAAAAGTATTTACAGCACCAGATGGAACTGTCATGGACCTTTTGTTTGTCACAGATACAAGGTATGTCTAACATTGGTCTCTTGACCTAGAAACTCCAACCATACGGGCACAAGTTTCTGTTACCTACAGGGTTCAGCTTTCACTTAATGACCTATTTACTCTCATGAAACATGCAGAGAACTTCTTCATACAAAAAAACGCCAGGAGGAAACAAAAAGCCAATTGAATGCGATGTTAGGAGATAACATGATTAGTTTTGAGATTGAATTGGCTGGTCATGACGTCACGTGTCACTCTCAAGGCTCAGCATTTCTTCCGCCTGCAATTACAGACGACATGTTCAGTTTCGATGTCGGTGGTACACTTGCCTCTGACCGCGTGTCCATAAAATTCGACAACCACCTTAGTCCTTCCCACACACTCATTCATATAATTTGTCAAGATCATAAAGGCTTGATCTATGACATCATGCGAACCTTGAAAGATTACAATATCCAGGTACTCAGTCATATATGTAAGCTTTTTTTTTTCCATCATAAGATTTAATCAACCAGGTGCTGTTGTGGTGGTTTTTTCTAATAACTGAATTGAACTAGAACAAACTTTTTAATGAAATTATGATGTTATGTTTTAAAAGATGACTAGTTTTAATAAGGATAATTGTTATAATACGTAACATATTTTCTTTCAAAATAATTAACTTGTCTAAACCATTCTAATTTTAGAACTTCCGTCATCATACAATCAATCAGTTTTTGACAAGAATAATTATATTTTATCAAAGTAAGAACTTCTTATTTAACTACTTATAAAGAGAGAACATATTTTCTTAAAAACTTACAATATGAGAACTAGGAAATTACTAATATACCCTTGATTGAAAAAGGTAATATTATCTACCATTAAGTTGATAGTTTAAATATTCTTTAATCCTCAAACTTTCATCATTTTTCGGTTCAACTCAAACTATTTTTTCTCGCAATGGTTACAATCAAACCCTTAAGAATTGCATTATGGGTTACACTAGAACCGCAAGTTCACAAGTTTAACTATTTGCCGTTATACACCGCCATTACGTGCGGGTACTTGCCTAATTTAGTTAAAAGGGAATATTAATTATAAAGTTTGTTAAGATCAAGGTTTTGGTCTCTACTTATAAAATACACATTTTAGTAATCAGCAAAACCGTCTACTGAATTACTAGAATTTTTTGTTTGTTTTTTAAAAATGCAGACCATAAAACATTGATTAATACTTTCCAAACACAGTTCTCCTTAAAATGGTTATCTAAGTTTCATAGTTTTGTTATTGATTACCTCTATGTATTAATATTTATACAGTATTATTTTATAACCATCCGTACATTCATTGAATTCATGTCTGACCTCTATTCAGACAAAATGGGTTTAAAAAAGAGCACAAGTTATATAAAAATTTGACAGGTCTCCTATGGACGATTCTCCGTAAAAGCAAAAGACAAGTATGAAGTAGACTTGTTAACGCAAGTAGATGGAAAGAAGATAGTCGACCTTAAAAAGCAAGATGTGCTTTGCTCTCGTCTGAGAATGGAGCTCGTTAGACCTCTGAGGGTGGAAGTGATGAACCGTGGTCCGGATACTGAATTGCTCGTGGCTAATCCAGTTGAGTTAGCTGGAAAAGGACGACCACTTGTGTTTTATGACATCACACTTGCCATAACAAGTCTCAACATACGCATCTTCTCGGTAGGTTATATTAAACTTTATTGATCTATGACTCTTATCTTTATAGAATATATGACCATTAGAGATACAAAATTTTAACCCATTACTTCTGAGTATTTAATCTATCAATCAGTCGTATGAGTAAAAACAAAAGGAAAACGAGTCGAAAGTCGCCAATGTGCATCTTTTATGCGTAAAATCTTCATAATCATTTTATTCACATATTACATTATCATTGAAAATTTGAAATAGTAAAATTTATAAATCATGCTTGACACACTAATTATTAAAGGAAGTATATTTTCTTTTGTTTGTTAACAGAAGCGTTTCAGGTCAACACGGCCCGATTGGTTTTGACCCATAGAAAAACAATTTGTTTTGACCTCTTACCTAAGCCACCCATCTTTCCACTTCTTACCTTTGGTATTTGGCTCTCTTTCAGCTACTTTTTGTTAACATTTAATTTTTTGGCAGGTTGAGATTGCAAGACACATTATTTACGATAGAGAATGGGAAGTATATCGGGTTCTACTAGATGAAGGGGACTTAGTTTCAGTGTCAAGGAGCATGATCAAACAGCGTGTTGTCAAGAACTTGATGGGATGGGAGTAAGGGTTGGAATAGTATTGTTGTACAGTAGAGTTTAGTCTTGAATGAATTGTTGGCTTGTAAGAATAATCATACAAACCGACAATACATCCAATTGTATAGGTATAATACGTAAGGTTGTAGTGTAGAAGTGATGCATCCGAGTGTATAATATAGAATACGTAGGGGGGCATAAGTCATAACCCCATTTGTATATAGAGATAATATTAGGAGAATACTCGCTCTTAATGTGTACATATTTTGGTCTGTAATCATCTTAATGTGGTTTCTATTACTAGTAACTTATGCTGGATATTTGATATATTTTACCATTGCTGAAAGTGCTTGTTGGGATAATCCCGATCATTACCTTATGCTTATAGATTCTAAAGTTAAATAAGGCCAAAGGACCATTTACGCAATACATAGAAACCGTAGTATTTGAATCAAACCTGAAAAGGGTGTCTTTTCAATTTGGTGTAACAACCACCGGTTACAAACAACCATCACAATGGTTCATAGCACCGGTTGGATTAGTATAAACAGGAACAAGTGTAATTGATTATACACATATCAATTCTAATAGATTTCTCATATAGCAAATTTAGTGTTTGTATTCGATTTCAACGATTCTGATTATACATGTGTATAACCATCAATTGGCATTAGAGCTTTGATTAAACCGGAGTTTATCATCATTTTCCGGTTGAAACCAAACGGAGAAACGACAACAGTGTCACCGAAATTCAATCGGATTAGCCACCGTCACCGAAGTTCAACAAGGGGCTAATCAAAATTCACCGGATACACAAGGTGGCCAAACCTAGGTGGTTTTACCTCCACCGGTATCTGATCTATAAGTCACGAGGACTTACATGTCATCAGAGAGGAGAGATTCACACCGAAACCCCTTGATTAGGTTTCAGAACCAAGTAATCAGCCTCAAATATCACCGGAGAAGACAAGCTTCACCGGAACCACCATCACCGACGCTCAATTAGGATTAGGGGAAGAACCCTAATCGGAGCCCTCAACCCAGAAGAAGAACCGGAAAAAGGGGAAAATGCAAAATCACAACACCCGTAAGTTTTTATTATAACAAAACTTTTCACATTCTCTTTTTATATATAAGTTTTATATTTATAATTAAATTTTATTTATTTAATTACTTTATAATATAATTTATATTTAAAAGGAGGGGTGGTGTAATTTATTTTGTTAAAAAAAACTTATTTGTAAATACAATTAAAAGTTGCTTTTACTAAAAACCTTTTTTCAAAATGACTGGGAAAAAGAATAAGGAAATCAGTTCAGCAACCAGTTTCCAATGTCCTATGTTGAACAACTCAAACTTCAACATTTGGGCAATCAGGATGCAAGTAATCTTAGAAGCAAAAAAATTGTGGAAAGTGGTAGAACCATAACCAAACGCAAAAATCGATAATAAAGTAGATAAAACCGCGATAGCTTTTAATTTTCAAAAATTACCGAAAGATCAAATCCTCCAAGTTGCAAAACATAAATCTGTAAGAACAGTTTGGGATGCTTTGAATAACTGACACGTTGGAGAAACTCGTATGCAACAAGCAAAGCAACAAACATTAAAGGCGGAATTTGAGGCATTACAAATGAAAGAAAATGAATCAGTAGTTCATTCGTTTCAAAATTTTCAAGTATCACAAGCAGTGTTAGGTCACCATAAGTTAACACAAGAATCAATATGTAAGAAATAGAGATAAGATGATCGGATGAACACTTAAACACACACGTATGATATAGAGAAATGTTATGCGTATGATGTATTATGAAAGTGAACAACCAACCTTCAAATGAAGGTTTACAACATTATTTATAGGGGAAGGGAGCTAAGGCAACATGTCTAGTCCCTTCCTTTCTTATTGGGGTTAGGCCAAGGCTCATGGGCTTTCTACATAAGCCTTGCCATAAATACAAACATAAAAGCCTAGTTTAAGCAACCTATTACATATTAAATACTAACACTTGAAATACAAGTTAGGAGTGATTCCAAAAGAAGCAAGATCCTCACACTGGGGAGATTGTTGAAATCAGATCCGCTTCATTGCTCAGGCGTCTCCACGTCTTTCTCCAACATGCTCACACGCTCTTTGACGTTGGATTTTAGTTTTTATGTAGTTCTCTTAGTCTTTAAACTTTGTAGATTCTTTGGCTTTGAAGAAGAATCATTTTGACTTTTGTGTTGCCTTTCGAGAGAACTTCATTTTGTGTTGTTGTTGGTATGAGCATGTGGAGAATCAGCACGATCATCTCCCAGGAGCATCCATAAGAAAAAAACATAAGAATTGGTTAGTGAAAAACACCAATCGATCCTTTGTGGTGTTTCTTAGAGAATTGACAACTACGATTGTTCTTCTGATGAATGTCTTGATTCCATTCACCTTGGTCGGGCGAATCGGCCTTCCGAATCCCATAAGGGACAGTTGGGATTACATTGAACAAGTTCAAGTAATGACCCACATCTTCAAGACTCGATTCTTGAAAGGAATCTCCTTAGCGGGATTTCTAGCACTTACAAGTTCAACTTCGAGTGTTAACAACATAGTCTGAAAACACATCTCTAATTCTTGCAAAGGCTGTTCCTGAACTGGAGTCCCTCAAGTAGGATAACACGATGTACCGAGTACACCTACAGTTCCAGGTGAGTCGGTGAGGTACACCGGCATCACCTCTGACATAGATCGTTTGAGACAACACTAAGCGTAACCCACAAGGAGTTACTTGAAGTGACCTTGGTCCGTCGGGGTTTGATGTTGACCCCGGCAGAGTTTCCATTCAATCACAGAGGATCATAGTTGTGAACCCCTCATAAATGTTCTCGACAGATTGCTAAGATCTGTGAAGGACTCGATAATGTATCACTTGCGTCCTTAATGTTGAACGACAAGTGATGAAATTTCAAGTGTTCCTAAGAGATCTTTTAATGAATCTCGTGGCTCTAGGCTCAATAGTGCTCTTTGGTTTTCCTGAGCGGAGACTAGGGAGAGGGTCTCCTTCTTCAATGCCAGCAATCTCTAAGAGAAAGCCGATAGTTTACGTAGGGTTCCCTGTGAGAATGAAACAAGCTTCTGTTGAGAGAAACTTGAGTGGCTAAGAAGGTTTAGTGCATGCGTCACTGGGTCCATGACGACTTTAATTTTCAATACCAGTGTCACCTGGTGACAACCAGTAGCATATGAATTGAACCCGGTGTATGCCCTAAGTTGAGTAATTTGGAGGGCTATTTCTTTTCACCCTTTTTCTTTACTTTTCTTTATAATTATTTAACTCCTTCTTTCTCCGATTCTCATTTTCTCCTTTTTATAATCATACCTAAGGACTTCTAAATTCTAACTATTGGTGGTGTCCTTGGGTAGCTCCCTCCGGCTCTGGCGGATCATAGGATGGTTATTCCTAACCTTAGTCACCTTATAACTCCATGACTATCCCACGTTGCCATAAAACCATTTTCACGAAAAATCTCTCAAAGTGTTTATGAATTAAAACATGTTTGTAACACTTTGAGAGTTTTGCATTTTAAGAAATACTCCCCCTCCACACGTGCTTAAGTGTTTTGACAGAAATCTACACGGTGAGGGTAGAGCTCGCACTTTTGAATTGATCGACTCAAGATAGACAATTTCTCGCGAGACACGGTTACGTTGTATAGTTAAAGAGTTACATTGTCAGCTTTTAGGTGACAACTAGCTCTAATAACTACCTTGAAGGTGTGGACAAACCTTGAAAAGGTTGTCAAACCCGTCAAAGTTCATGTCTATAAGGAGTTTCTCGAAGAGGTACAATCTACTCGGATAAGTCTTGGAAGACAAATCTTTTCGATGTATGACAGTTCAGATCTCGTCAATTCATGGGTTAAGTCTTAGCACACGATGATTCATTCATATTTACAACATATTTGTATCACACAATTTTCTCCCCCTCAAAAATGGCATATAAGTGTTATTTTTGATGAAATTTTTGATATCGAATATGACCATTTCGAGTTGTGTGGGAAGATTTCCACGAAGAACGTTTTGTGAACAAAGATTTTTTAGCAAATACTCCCCCTCAACAAATAATATTAACTTTTGAGGTTTTGAAAAACATAAGGGGAAGTACTTGTTCTTTTGAGCAAAACTTTTAAAATGATAAAAGTTTTGATAAGTTTTACTCAAAAGTAAGAAGCTTTCGCTCCTTTTATAAGGATTGTGGCACTGATGCGTACCACAGGGTCCTTTCATTACAAGTACGGGTTGTACACTGTTATGTGTGCACAAGCCATTATCAATATACAAATCAAATAATCCAAATGTCAATAAAAAAAATAGTTTGAAGAGTATCAGACAATCATTCAATAAGACCATGAATTCTCTCTTGACGTTGATATCCCGTAAGCAAGAAACTCTGTCTTCCACCCACAAAGCTTTCCAACCTCCGCATCTGATCCCGATGAAACAATCTTTCATCTAGCCTCATGATTATCTTCTTAGCGTCCCTCCTTTCCTTAGAATTCCACCGCTTCTTTGACCCAATTCCTTGCTGTATGTCCTTCAACCGATACGCTAACCCATCACGAACCAACTTCAACGTGTGATCGCAGATGTAACACCCCAACCCGACAAGGGTAGAAGTGTCACATTCTTGTGTCATATCAGAACATACAAATAAAAATTTTCAAGCGGAAGTCTTTAAGAATAACGTGCCAAATCATATAAACAAATGACTTACAAGGAAAATTACAAAATCCAAAATGTCTATAATAAATTGAAGTCTCAAAACAATAGCCCGTCAAAATAATTCCAAAATAATACGGTAACTAGGGTTGGTCCACTCAGATAATCCAACTCTCAGCCCATCAAAGCCCATCTTCCATCCTAAAACCGCCGCAGGAAAGAAATGCGGCTGAGCTTAAAAAGCCCAGTGAACAGATATAACAAAACGAAAGCTAAATAAAATCGAAATACGAAATGAAATAAGGAAACTGATAACAAGGTCGCAGTGAAATGAGAACAATGAGTCAATGAGGATCCTGCAGAACACAATTATACAGATATCCAGAAAGAACAGATAACAGAGGAAAACAAAGCAAGCAAAACATCGATGACATAAATATAAGCACATACAAACCAGGCATACAATTACTGAAACATAAGCAAGCATAGCAGACGTCGTATCCACACAGCATACATATGGCATACGATAAATTCAGAAAGTCAGAAGACATACAAGTCAAACAGAAATCTAAAAGCAAGCGGAAGCAATTAGTTAGTAAGTGAGCATGGCAATCACACAAGTCAAAAACCCTCAGTTGATAACATAACCGGTATCATATCAGCGGAAGTACTAGCAGCAGTCAAAACATGGTAGTCACACGTAACAAGTAGGAATACAGTACGAACATTATAATTGAATGAATTAAGGACATAGCAGTCAAAACATGGTAGTCACACGTAACAAGGGGTATCATAAGTGAAATAAGGTCAAGGATCGAAAAGTCATGAGAAATCCCTACTGAAAAGGGATAGAATATCTGTACCTCATTCGAAGCAAGCAAAATAGGAAAGTAAGGTCACACGGTGTCCATGAATTGCATTATGGCCTCTTCATTTGGAGTTGCCACATAATCAGCAGGCTGTATTGCTGGCAGAAGAAGAATATTGCGAAGATCTGCTACCATGACAGTGACTTCCTTGTTGTTGAGAGTCACTTTGACCGCATCTTGACCATCAATCTTTTCCATTGTGTGCCAGAATTGTTGGATATAGATTTCAGGTATTGTTGCTGAGTTGGTTAGCATATTACTGTAGGGATGAACTTTGAAGATATCCGCAAAAATTCTGCATGATGATTCCGAGCAGGTGAAGTTCTCAAAATCGACCCTAAGATTGTTCTTTCTAATCGATTTGCTGTAACCCGTTGGGAAGATATCTTCCACTGTGAGTTCGTTGGATGCATTGAGAGTTTCCATGTTGACGTCCATTTCGTGATCTGAAAGATATTGAGACAAGAGAACCAACATATCGAAAGACATCATGTTAGTCAAAAGTTGATTTTATTGTCCAATTATTGAAGTTTTTATGTTTATGAATGTTACGAGTCCAAAGTCACTTTCTGTCCAATAGTCCAAAGTTGACGTGATAAGTTACGTGAGTATGTTAATTTTGAGTTTTAAAGTCCAAATTTCACTTAATCACACAACGTTTTAACTTTTTTGTAGTTTATTAGTGACATTTTTGGTTTTGTGAAATTATGAGTAACTTATTACAAGTTTGTACGCGTAACATTTCAAAATAAATTTACAAATTGGCATAGGCGTAAGCAAGTAAGCTTATGCGTAAACATGAAAACCTTAAGCGTAGACGTAAGCTTAAGCGTAGGAGTAACCCTTAGGCGTAAGAAAGACTTACGTGTAGGAGTATACTCTTAGCTTAAGAGCTTACGCGTAGGCTTTGGTTAAGGACTTACGCGTAAGGTTTACTCGTAAGAGTAGCCCTTAGGCGTAGGAATCCAAGTTTACGCATATCCTTCACAGGATACGCGTAGTCCCATTGTAGACCCTTATGCGTAAGAGTTACGCGTAAGATTGCTCTTATGCGTAACTTCTACGCATAAGGTGATCCTTAAGCGTAAGCCAAGAACACCTTGATTCTGATTCCTTTACGCGTAGAAGCCTGTAATAATTAAACAAAACAAACATTTTAACATGTATTACAACCACTTTCCAGATCACACGGCTTATCATATTATAACCAGTTACACGTATAATAGCAGCTTAGGCGTAAGTTTTCAACTTAAACCCTAAACCTTAATGTTACGTGTAAGGGATCCAACCATGGAAAATCATCCATACAATTTCTGCACTATCTTAGAAGCTAAAGAGACAAGTTCTAACCAATTTTAACATCAAACATACACAGAATCAAAAGTACCCATTTATACTTACTTATAAACCCTAAAAGCTTAATTTTTCAATTTTGATGTTATTGGGGTTGATTCAATGGTGTATATGATCAATTAACCAAGTTTAGAACCTATTACAAGCATCTAATTAAGCTAAAACAACCAAACGAAGAAACACCCAAATCCTAACATAAACCCTAATATTCGAAACTAATTAAAACTGGTTTCTGGGTAGATTTCGTTGATGTAAATGAGTTTAACATTGATATTATAATGTTTTAACACTACCTATTTCACAAAAAACACAATTTTGCACAATCATGCTCATACGCGTACGCGTAAGAACCAAAATCACTCATTTTGTGATATCTAACCGTTGGATTTGTAAAAGGTTAAAAACCATTGTTTGAAATCACTATTAGAAGCTATAATCACTTACAAATTTCAGTTTTGAAGGGCGAATTTGTTCTTTGATTATTAGGCGTGGATATGAGTAGGTTGAGAATTTAATGCTAGTAGTTAATGTTTGAAATAGTTAGGTGAGGTGTTTTATCTAAAATAAGTTTTCAACTTTAACAAGTTTGGCCCCTCCACCATAACAATTTTCAACCAAGACCTATAACTTCCACTTTGGTTTAGCAAAACAACATTTTTGGAAATAAACTTGAACACACTCCCCCTCGACTTTAGAAATAATAAAATTTTAAAACCTTTGATTCCGAGGAGAGTGTTAAACCAGAAACGTATCCACCAATTTAGAAGAAACAACATTTAATGGTAACATGCAAGTACAAGATTTTATGAGACTGAAAAATATTTACATTCTCCCCCTCAACACTTGTACGAGAAGAATAATGAAATGTTTGATGGAACAAAGTGTTGACGGAAGATTTGTACTTGCAATGTTTGAAAGAATTTAGAGAGAAGAATATTTTTGTATTTTATCAGATTTTATAATTTTCTATTTTTGTTATTGAAAAATTTATTTACAAAAGAGGTTTTGGTGTTTGACTGTTTTCAAGAATGTGTTAAAAGTTTTTCCAGTTCTTCTGGAGTCAAACACCTCATACCAATTCGGTGAATCAAGTCATCAAACCTTGCTGGAGCTTTAGTGAGAAGATCCGCCAGTTGGTGTTCAGTACCAACAAACTATAATTCAACGGTACCCTTTTCCACATGCTCTTTGATGAAATGATATCGAAGATCGATCTGCTTTGTCTTCGAATGTTGAACAGTGTTGCACGAGATCGCAATAGCACTTCGATTGTCATAATACACTGGGATTCTGTCAAATATGTAACCATAGTCTTTGAGTTGTGTTCTCATCCAAATGACTTGAGCACAACACGCAGACATGGCTACATATTCTACTTTAGTTGAGGATAGCGATGTACAATCTTGTTTCTTCGATTGCCATGACACCAGTTTATCACCAAGAAATTGCAAACCTCCTGAAGTACTTTTCCGAGAATCTAAGCATCCTGCATGATCAACGTCTGAAAAAGCTATTAGCTCAAAACCAGAATCCTTCGGATACCAGATCCCCAAATTGATGGTTCCCTTTACGTATCGGAGGATTCTTTTAGCCTCAGTGAGGTGTTTCTCAGTTGGTCTTGACTGATAATGGGAGAAAAGATATACAGAAAATACAATGTCAGGTCCACTAGCTGTTAGATACATGAGAGACCCAATAATACTGTTGAAACCAAGATCAGGACTCAACTAGGGTATGAGTAACATTGATTGATTGGATGCACAACGGAATAGAATAACACAATCAAAATTACTAATAAGGTTTTCTTTATTGAAAAATTTAAATTACTACTACAACTAATGTACACACGCTATGATCGTGTGTCTGGACTCTCATTGGGAGATGTCTTCTATGAAATTGAAATGAAAAGATGTATCAGAACTACTACACCTACCCTCTTTATATAGTAGAGGGAGGTCACTAACAAACCCTAATTGTAGCTTACTAACAAAGCTACCTAAATAACATATAAGTCCCTCATTGTTTCTTCTTTCTTCATTCTTGCTCGTGGTTTTGTAATCTTCAACTCAGCAATTCCCAACAATCTTCCCCTAAACTGGAATTTGATTAGGTTAAGTTCTAGTTTCTTGGTAGTACAAAACAACCTGTATGAAGAAACAATGCTCAAAACATGTCATCACAAATAATCCGCTGCACATCTACTAATCTTCTTCCCCTTCATCTAATAGGGGTCTTGTGCAGCTTGTAGACGCTTCCCCTCAAGTGATTCATGTAGATGGTAAGTATATAAACCATAAGCTTCCCCTTAAAATTATACTAACCATCTCAATTTTTTTTTATTTTTTTATTTTTTTTATTTTTTTTAAACAAAAGAAATAAAGCGTAGCAGCAGAAAAATCAAATCAGCAGCAGCATCAAAATAGTCTACCAGTAGGAACGAAGAACCAGTAGAAACATCAACGTAGGCGTCTTATATCTTGCACTATCCATGTGACTCCAAATCTTGATAAATCCTCAAGTAATATGAGACACTGAGCACAACAACGTGACTCCTTAAAGTGATAGCAAATGTGAGCATTAAGCACCTTCTATAGATCACACCCCTTCACTAACACTGAGCACTACAATGTAACTCCTTAAAGTGTTAGCAAATATGCGCATTAAGTACCTTTAATCTGTAGATCTCACCCCTTCGCTAGATTTATCAAGTCTTTGTCACATAATTAAAGTACGAGCAAGTTATCTCTAAAGTGTTCACCACGCACTTTGAGATATGATAAGACGCACACCTGATCAACCAGTAAGAACTCCATATCAACCAGTAGCAACTGATCAGCAAAAACCAATAAAAAACCAGCAGGAACCAATCAGTAGTAACAATAAGTACAACAGAATATGCAGCCAGTAAAAACATCAAATCAAACAAAAAATATGTTAATTACTAGGTTTCATCGTTGAATTAAAATTCAACTCACCAAAACTAGTAAAACATTAGAAGACCAACTGTCAAGACCGGAATAAACATGTACAACAACCAATCATGAACAGTATAAATGTTATCCAACCAGAATTAAGTTCCCACGCTGCCATTATCAACCATCATCTACCAGTATACAAACAATACCCAATCAGCAGATACACATTCAATAAAATAAACCAAATAGTATCCCACGTGTGAACAAGCATGATCCAAATCAGAACATATCAACTGATTATATAAAACCATAAACTTTGACGAATTACAAAAAATACCAATGACGTTCAATCACTTATACGACCAGCAGAATCAAATGAGCCCCACACGAGAACCATCAGCAGCAACAACCAATCAAAAATAATAGTAACACATACCCACGTGACCCCCACATCAGATAATAAAACATGACCAATTAATTCGTGGGTCCAAGTACATGTGCTTGACTAGCAGCAATGATCAGTAGGAATGCGAATACCATATAACTACCAATGAATACTAACCCCACATATTATGTGTACAAACCAATTGGATGAGGGACCAGTTATATGCCCATGTGAACCAAAGGTGAATCAAATGAGTGAGATCAGAAATAACGTTTGGCAATTAAATGCGTGTACAATCAAAGCCTATGGACCAATCAAAACGCGAGATCCACCATAACAATAATACTCCGCACTTCATGAGATTGATATCATCAAAAACCAACAACATTGATATTCGAGAGACAGTATAAACAAGAGACCCATCAGGAGCAACATCAAACGAGTGGGTACCCATCATGGAGCAAAATAATTAAAGCAATTAGCATTAACCCATGATTGGTGCCCACGTGACCAATCAAAAACATATAACCCATGTGATAACGTTGAATATAATTGAGTTAATGCATAATCAAATCTTGGTCAACGAAAGGAATGAAATCACGAATGTTAATCTTACCAGTTGTTGCCTCACATCGAATATCATAGCCACATAAAATTCTGTCGAAGCTGCTTCTATCCCTGCAAATCCGCTTTTTGACTACTTCCATTTTCCTTTTCAAAACTGCTGCAACTAAATGAATTAGGGCATAAACCCTAATTACAGAAAACCTTATAAACCCTAGATCGAAAGCCACGAGGCTCGAGGCTCTGAAACCAATTGTAGAATCTAAGATCCGGACTCAACTAGGGTATGAATAACATTGATTGATTGATGCACAGCGGAATGATAATAACACAATCAATATTACTAATAAGGTTTTCTTTATTGAAAAATATAAATTACTACTACAACTATTATACACACACTATGATCATGTGTCTAGACTCTCATTTGGTGATATCTTCTATGAAATTGAAATGAAAAGATGTATCAAAACTACTACACCTACCCTCTTTATATAGTAGAGGGAGGTCACTAACAAACCCTAATTGTAGCTTACTAACAAAGCTACCTAAATAACATATAAGTCCCTCATTGTTTCTTCTTTCTTCATTCTTGCTCGTGGTTTTGTAATCTTCAACTCAGCAATTCCGGTCAACCAATTTCCAATGTAAATCAACATCCAGTTTGTTGGTATGGGCCATTGGTGTGGCATAGGTATCACAGCTTTGCATTCCATATTTGTTTAAAATTTCAAGAGCATATTTGGACTGACTTAGAAAAATACCACGGGGTGTTTGATGAACTTGTAGTCCTAAGAAGAACGTAAGTTCACCCATCATTGACATTTCAATTTTTTTTTCATTAGTTTTGAAAAAGCGTTTGAGTTCTTTTTATGGGTTGACCCAAAAATGATGTCATCCACATAAATTTGAACGATTAAAATGTGTGCCCCGTGAAATTGTATAAATGAACAGTGTTGGGTCGACCAATCATTTGACAAAATTATGTGATAGGAGAAAGGAAGACAACTCATCATACCACGCTCGAGGGGCTTGTTTGAGTCTGTAGAGAGCCTTGTTCAGTTTGTAGACGTGATTCGGGAACTTTGGGTCAACAAATCCTTCTAGCCGACTAACATATACCGTTTCCTTCAGTTTACCATTCAGAAAAGCGGTCTTAACATCCATCTGAGAGACCATGATGTTCATGTGAGCCGCGAATGCCATAAAAATCCGTACAGCCTCAAGTCTAGCTACCGGTGCGAATCATTCTTCGAAGTCAATCCCCTCTTCCTATCTATAACCCTTAGCCACCAGACGTGACTTATTTCTGATAACTGTACCTTCAACATCTAACTTGTTTTTCCAAATCCATTTGAGACCATTGACATAGACCCCTGTTGGTCTTTCGATCAATTCCCATACTTCAAGACGTTTAAACTGATTGAGTTCTTCCTGCATGGATTTAATCCAGTTGTCTTTGGTCATTGCATCTTTAATGTTTTTAGGTTCGGTTTGACAAATGGTGAGGGCATAAATGCAATGTTCACCATCATTCTGAAGGCATTGTCTAGTAACGACTGGTTGATTCGGGTTTCCAATGATGTTAACAAGAGGATAGTCTTTAGTCCAACGTTGTGTGGAGGGTTGATGTTGATATACATTATGCAGATTAGGTGGATTCAGATGGATGGTAGAAGATTCCACAACATCTGAAGATGCAGTTTCAGTTTCAAAAGGGTTGAAGAATGCATTTCCATCATAGTCCGCAGGTTCAGGTACATCTTGATTCAAAAGATCATCAGCTGTATTAGCGTCATTGGATGCAGTTTGTTCGGCTGTTGTTGTAGAATCAATTGGAGGTGCTTCAGCAACATTTGTTGTTGTTGTTGGGAATTCTGCAAAGTAGGAATTCTGCTGAAAATAATGCTGAAGGAATCTGCTGAAGTACATGGATTCTGCTGAAGGAATCTGCTGAAGTACATGGATTCTGCTGAAGAAGAGTTTCTGCTGAAGTTATTTTATAGTATAGTTGGTTTCTACGGATATAGATATTCAATATGTTACCTCTTTGATAGTATAGTTGGTTTGATGTGTATGTTCAGCAAGATCCGGACTCTAAAAACTGTACTTCAGCACTATACAGTTGGTTTGATAGTATAGTTGGTCTCTAAAAACTTATTGTGTACGCCTCTTTGATCATGGTTTGATGTATATGTGAAATCCAATATGTTACACATGATGCGAGAACCACACAGAAATATCACACAGAATAACCAGAAACCACTAGTGCTCCTAACGTAATTATATCCGCACACAAACTTGTCCAAAATAATAAACATACATTTAACCACAACATTATAAACTTGAAATAACTAAACAAGTTATTTAGCGAAGCACATAAAGTTTTTTAGATATCAAATCATTTCCAAATATTGGAATTTAATAACACAAGCATGTATTCTCCCCCAAAAGTGTTTTCAAAACAATTAAAGTACGGATTATGAACTCACCTTAGTCAGAAGCAATGCAAGAGTCATAACTACACGACTGGAATTGGGAAATATCACACAGTATAGAAAGTACAGGTACAATGGTACGGGATCAACACAACCTAATAAGAGTTTGATATCTCAGGATAAATCTAGCAAAGCAAATGAATTTCCGAAAGGTAACGTGTTTTAGTTTTCGTGGAATACTCGTATCGTTAATTTCAAAAGTCCATTACCAATATCTCAAAAAGTTTATTTTTAACGTTTCGTGTGGTGGTAAGAAAACATGGACTCGACCTACACTCACGCCAAACGTAACTCACACCAAGACATAATATATATCCCAATACATTATAAGGAAATAGTCAAGAATGATTGACCAAGACTCAAGAATACATGTCAAAGCAATAAAACATATAAAAAAAACTAAAAAAAATAAGGATCAATTAACAAATAAGTGGAAAAGTAAATAAATGGTTAAATTTTAGGCATTTACCCGATATCTCAAATAGTCTTATAAGAAGATGTAAGTTTTATAATAAAACATAGGTTTTAATATATGAATTAAATAGAAGAATGACTTTGTATTAAATAAAATTATACTTTTATCTTATTATCGGTTTTTAAATCAAAGAAGTTTATACATGATAGTTTTAATATGATTTGTTTATCAAAACACGTTTCGATTGTAATTAATCTGGTTTGATGAGTTAAAATAACTTAAAGGATTTAATAGTCCAAAAATGTCAATTGTCCAATATGAGTAATAATTGTCCTAACGATACCAATCCATTATATGTCCAAAGTCAATTTCCAAGGTTGCCTAAAAGTACTAATAATCCAAGTATCGAACAATTACTCACGTTAGCTCAACTTCTTAATAACCAAATGACATAGCAATACACTTATTATTTGTTCACTTATGTTTTTCTTTAATTTACTTATGTGACACATTCTATTTTTTCTTGGCTCATGGGCCCTTGTGGAGTCGAGACACGCCACCTAAGTATCACAAAAAAAATAAACGGGCATTCCTACTGATCCAAGATTAAGACCAAATTAAATAAGCGAAGATAAATATGAACGCAAGATTAAGTTCAACATATAACATCAAACGACCAAGAAATCACCTCTCAATCCGAGAACCAAAACCAGTACACAAACATGATGTACACACTCTAAACCGACTCACCAAGATGAACCTAAACTAGCTAGCCAAATTGACAAACGCGACTCGACCGGGTTGACCCGAGAGTAAAAACCTTACTGTGACAAGACATCAATCGAGTCTTGCACTCGATCCTACACCAGAACTTTGGCAATGACATCACTAACATCGAAGTTGTAATATCAATGTGCATACAACAGGGGTTTTTGACTTGACCCGAGCATAACCTCACACCGACATCATTAATCCACACAAAACAAGTAAAACCACCAACACCATCACCGATTCTTACCACACGAAAGTTATTTCAAAAAAACACGTTTTAATCAGTTTTTTTCTTATCCACGAAGACGTTAACACAACACTTACCATCAGTTTAATAAAAAAAAGAAGATAACAAAATGTTTTTAAGTTTGCTCGTCATACCATCAACGAGCGAGGAAAGAAACTGATGACACGGAGGAGATGACCATGAGCACACATGAACCTACTCTAAACTCTTAGTCGAGACCACAACCTAAACCCCCAAAAGATAGCTTGGACCTTCGTCTTCCTCGTTTTCTTGTTCCATAACAGTAGGATAGGTAGAGGCAGCGGTTGTTTATGGTAGAGATGAGGCATCAAGGAGTGGTGGAGAGTGGTCGAATGGTTGTGGCCGGCCAGATGAGGGTGGCGGCTGATGGGTGAGAGGCGGAGGAGGGAGGCACAAAGCTGCTAGGGTTTTATTTTATCTTTTATAGGCTTTTTTTTAATAGTTATATAAAAAAAAGTGAAAGGTTTACAATTCTTGAGGGAGCGGTGGGGTAAATATGCCACAGGGACCAAAAGCAAAACTTATGAAATCTTTTGTATGTATTAGGCTCGGGGCTTAATTGGACAAGTAAACGCGCGAATTAAATTACGATAATAATGTTATAGCGATTGGATTAATTTTTCCATTGCAAACGAGTATTTACTTGACTAGTATTTTCTATAACAACTATTTTAAAATGTTTATTGAGTTACGATTGTCGACACGCGTTGTGTGCAACTATCCTGTAAAACGAGATAACTCTTTGTTTTTCGATTCAAGATGGCTCGGGAAAGTCCGAAATGGAAAGGAAAATAATAATAAATATAATTTGTCATTAAAATAGTTTATTGAAAATTTACCGGGTGCTACATTATGGCAAGGCTTATGTAGAAAACCCATGACCCTTGGCCCAAGCCCAATAAGAAAGGAAGGGACTAGACATGTTGTCCTAGCTCCCTTGCCCTGTAAATAATGTTGTAAACCTTCATTTGAAGGTTGGTTGTTCACTTTCATAATACATCATACGCATAACATTTCTATATATCATATGTGTGTGTTTAAGTGTTCATCCGATCATCTTATCTCTATTTCTTACATATTGATTCTTGTGTTAACTTGTGGTGACCTAACAGTGGTATCAATCGCCATCTAGTTGGGTGAAACACTTTTTTTTATAGTTTCGTTCTATACGCGTGGGTTTTGCGCCTAAACTTTTCATACGCTTAAAAGCTTTGATTTTTACATATAAAACTCAAGATTCTTGTGGTTTAAGGTTTATTTCGTGTTAAAGTTTCAGTTTTTAGCAAAAAGTTTCAAACTTTACATGTGTAGATTTTTTTTAAGCTTGGTTTGTTTCATGTGTACTTTTATACGCGTAAGGTGAAAAGTAGTTTTGGTTCATCAAGTTTCAAAATTTCTTGTTATTTTGGTGATTTTGATGCTGTTTCATCATTAAAATCAGGTTACAAAACATTTTTGGGCATAAAAATTAGTTTTGGTCATTTTTTGTACTTTCTACACCTAGTAAAACCCTAGTTTTACGCGTAAGGTTCTACTCATAAGCCAGTCTACGCCTAAACAGTTTCTACGCTTAAGGATTTCTGCATTTGATCTACGAAGCTGTTGGTTTACTCAGTGTTTTCTTGCTTGGATAAGCCTGAAAACACTTCGACTTGTGAATATCTTTTACACTTGGACAAGTGTAGAGGATTTTTGGGTAAAACCCTAGTTTTACGCATAAGCATAAAAGCTTACGAATAAACACTTTACGCCTAAGTTATTCTTACGCATAAGTTCATCTTACGCCTAAGGTAATCTTACGCATAAGGTTCTTACTACTAAGCCTTTGGTTTACGCTTAAGATTATGTTCTACCTAAAGTTTACGCGTAAGCAGTATTTACGCATAAGCTATTGTTTACGTGTAATAGGGAATTACGCGTAAGGTTTCAGTCTATGCCTAAGCTGGTTTTCTACGCCTAAGTGCACTTCATCAACAAGTTTCATTCGACTATAAAGATCCATCATCAACACAAGTTTCAAGATGTCTCAACAACCATACTCTCACTACTTTCCTCATGAGTATACTCAACAACAACAACAATATCAATAATATCCTCCACCATCTCAACAACAATTGCAACAATTTCAACCACCATCTCAAATGTACTTTCATCAAGGAGCAAAACCTCTTCCACCAAAGATGCCTCAACCAAACCCTCGTCAACAAGTTCAACATTGTAGCTACTTCCAATATCACTTTCCCGCTAAGTATGCTATGAATGTTACAAAACAAAAGGAACCTTCTTGGTTTGCAAAGATGTGTGAAGCTTTAAGCAGCCAACAATCCATTCATGAAGCTGGATCCCTTGATATACCTCCAATGCTCACTCCCGGAAACTATGATCAATGGGTGATAAGGTTTTTTAGGTTTTGTGATCTCAAGAAACCACATGGTAAGTTTTTGAAGAAGGTCATCCTTGAAGGGCCTTTTCAGATGCCTACTGTCACTATACTCGGAGATCCCACTGCTAATCCACCAAGAGATGATGTTACCAATGTTGTCAGCCTCGATCAACTTACTACTGACCAAATTCTTCACTTAGAAGCTGATGAACTTGCAATGCAATATATCCTTTTGGGTCTACCCAATCCGATACTTCGTAGTGTTGATACTCAGAAGACTACTAAAGCAATGTGGGAGCACATTCATCTTCTAATGGAAGGCACTAAACTCAATCAAGAAGACATGGAATCAAAAATTTACTTAGCATATGAAAACTTCATGATTGAACCTGGGGAGTCATTAGAATCATACTATCATCGGTTCTCAAACATCATCAATGACTTGGACAAACATAATATCATTATGCCAAGGATTGCAATCAACACAAAGTTCCTAAGCTGTCTTGGTCCTTATTGGGAGAAGTACGTTACATTCATCCGACAAGCGAAGAATCTTCATCAATCTACTTACGGATTGTTGTATCACTATTTGAAGCACCATCAAAAGGAAGTAAACAAAGGCAGAATCATCCGTGGAGTCCCTGCTTCTCCATAACTCCCGGATAATCAAACTCTTGCTTTGTACACTCAAGCATGTTATCCTCAATTTCTGAATTTGCCAACTGTCTTCACAAATCCTCCACAACCAACTACTCAGATTACACCATATGATCCATCACAACAACAATCACAAGAAACTCAATTGGTTCAATACAACAACAACAATGATCAAGCACTCTACAGTGAATCAAATGAGGATGCGGAAGCCTAGATGCATTGAATCAAGGATTTGTCATGATTGCTAGAGCCTTCGGGAGATTCACAAACAAATCCAACAATCGCATTTGTACCTCCTCGAACACACGAAATCAAGCTGTTGTTAACAATGGGCGAGTTGAGGTTCAGAATCGTGGAAATGGTGTGGTCAAGGATTTAATGTTAATGGAAGGAATAACACGGGTGCTCCACAACAACGGGTTCAAATGGTTGATTAGGGAAATGCTCAAACTGGGGTTAATGGTCTTCGATGCTACAACTGCAACGAGAAGGGTCATCTGGCTAATGCATGCCCAAAGTCGAGAACAAGAGGCAACACTTATCACAAAGAGGCTCTACTCTTGGCTCTCAAAGATGAAGCTGGTGGAACACTTGCCAACAAGGAATAGAGCTTCATGGCTGATGCATATTCTGATGATGACATGGAGGACTTGCAAGCTAATGCTGCTGTGATGTTATTGGCAAACATGCAAGAGCTCCACATGAGTAACACATGCCCAGTGTACGACACTCATGGCTTGTCTCAGGTACCAGATCCTAATATACTAATACATGATATGATATATCCGTCTGCATCTGCATTCGACGAGGCTCAGAGTGTTCAACATGAGTCTTCTACATCTCATTACGACAATAATCAAATAGATCCCGTAGTTACATTTGACGAACAAGATGACCTAATGATTAATTTTGATAATCAAGTTGACTCCGTGGTTATATTTGAGGATCTAAATAATGATTATGTTCAGACTCAAGTTGAACAAAATGAACCTTTGTCTAATCCAGATTCGGAACTCATGACCTTATGTTAGACCACCCTATCTAAAATGGAAAAATGCAATGAGATCAATAAGAAACTGCAAGATAAAATTGCACTGTTGACTAAGGACAATGAATGCTATAAGTTCCAAACATTTTTGAAACTAAAGAAAAACGTGAAAAAAGTTTTGAAGTCGCTTTTGCAAAATCATACCAAAGTGAAAAATCTTTGGAAAAACAGATACGTGATCTAGTTGAATCCAAGAATGCATTGCTTTCTCAAATAGAACAACTAAAATTTGATCATAAACAACAAATTAACGCTCTCACTTCGGAAACTCAAAAAGCTAAGTCTGAGTTGTTAACTTGTTAAAAACAGTTTTGTGACTACAAAAAGCATTCGAGGAGAAAAATAGATGAGTATCTTAATGAAATTGTTGATTTACAAAACAAAATCAAAGAGTTTCGAAATGTTGTTTACAAACATGGTGAGTCAATCACAACAATTCAGAAGTTTTCTTTTAAACCAAATCCAGATGGATATGGACCAATTCTTACTGATTACAAACCAAGTTTTTCACATAGAGCATTCAAACCAAATCCTCAAGTTTACAGTGCAGAACATAGAATTGATGATTCAATTATAAGTGTTGTTGAATATAATCGTGATGAGGAAACATATGCTGATGCTGAGAGTCGATTAAAAATGGAAAATGTTGAATATAACAAACCATTCGATTACTCAAAAATCATACCTTTTGTAAAACAACAGGATCATACTAACACACCTTGGGTTATCACACCACTTCCTGAGTCCTCTTCTAATGATGGTCGCCGACATAATGTTGCACAAATTAATAGTCCTTTACCTTCCTTCAGTGAAGTAAAATCATTACCCGAACGATGTCAAGTTCTTAAATATTTTGATACATTCATGTCTGACATCAAACTTTTGGAACGTGAAATTGAAGTTAATTCTGAAATAAAAGCTGAACATTTTCAATTGCCACATGCGCGAAATCAAAGAGATATTTTTCAGAAAAGACTTTTACCCCATGTCCGAAATTTAAAAAAGTGTGCAATATACTGGGAAAGGGATCTTCAAAAGGAGATTGGACTTATGAAAATAGTTTTTGAGAAAACAGAAACATCGATTTTAAATACTAAACAGAAAAAGAAAATGTTACGAAATAATGTTGATTGACTCTTGGAAGATGTTATCTGTGTTGATACAATTACTGTTGTGTTGTTACATACGGTTGCATATGCATTTGACTATATTGCTGTTGACTCTGTTGATAATGTTGAGAATATCGACAATGTGCCGCAAATCGAGTCTTTGAAAATTGAAAATGAGCGTTTGTTAAATGAACTTTCGAATGAAAAACGTCGTCTTCAATGGTGTCAAAAAGATTGTCAAAATCGAGAAATTGCTTTGCAAAACAAAATCAACCAGTTGCGTGCAAAATCTTTTGATCCAAAACTTGAGCAACTAGACGATGAAAAGCATCTTTGAAATGTCAAATTTCCAAATATGAACAAGAAATTGCCAAAGTCAAAACAGAATATGGTGTCATATTTGATTTGCTCAAAAGTATTCGTGCTAAGGCATCACAAGAACTTGATAATCATCTTGCATACACTAAAGATTTCTTAAACGTTAGTGGAAACATTCGCTCTGAAAATCAAGATTTGTTGCACACTATTGTTGAGTTAAAAGCAAAGTTAGGGAAGTATGAACAAGGTAAGTCTAGTAACACGAATGTCATTGCACCTGGAATGTTTAAAATTGACACTAGAATGCCTAATGACACACCACAAGATACTAATGTGCTTCCTTCCACTGACACAGGAGTAGTTGCCTCTTTTCCCAACGTTAGCGTTTCACAGCTTAAGAGCAAAACCAAGAAGAATAGGAAGTTGCAACATAAGAGAAGAACAATAAAGACCTCTGAAGTAGAAGAAAACCTTAGGACTTTGAATAACACTCAAGTTACACACACTTTAGACATTGTGTTAGACAAATGTAATAGACAAAGTGATGTAACGAATGCTGAATCTTTAAGTACTTTGAATGTTATGTTTGAAGCATCTTGTGTTGGTTGTCGTAAAAGCATGTTTTCTGGTTTTCATGATAAATGTGTTGCTAGATCTATCTTATCTCGTAAGCGGAATAATAGAAAATGGATTACCTCTAGGCCCACTAATGCTTCTAAGTCTGTGCTAGGTAAACCGACCTCTAGTGTTTATGCTACGATCACTGATGTACCCATAGAACCCACTTAACCTCCTAGGAAGAAAATATCACCTAGTGTATTCACTAAGACCAAAGCACGAACTAGTTGGACTTGGCAGAGATGGTTACAAAATACACCCGGATTTAAATGGATTCCTAAAATCATTAACATGTATGTGTCAACTGTAACTATAACGGAACCCTCTAACTCTTCGGGTTCCACCTCTACTTCTATTCCACCTGTGTCGTCTGTGTGTAATGCAAGTGATACAGATCATCCTCTGGATTGTTGATAGCGGATGTTTCCGACGCATGACAGACAATCTTAAACTGTTATCAAACTTTGTCTCAAAGTTCATCGGCACTGTCAGATTCGGGAATGATCATTTCGCAGCTATCATGGGCTACGGAGATTACATCAATGGGAACATCGAAATTAGCAGGGTTTATTATGTGGAAGGTCTCGGTCACAATCTCTTTTCAGTCGGCCAATTTTGTGATGGAGATTTGGAAGTTGCTTTTAGGGAAAAAACTTGTTTCATTCGTGATCTACAAAGAAACGATCTTATGTCTGGAAACCGCACATCAAGCCTTTACACAATCTCAATGCAAGACATGATTGCTTCATCTCCCATCTTTCTACTTTCTAAGGAAACATCTACAAAATCTTGGTTGTGGCACTGATAACGCTACACGCGTCGTTCGGGGTCAAAGGAACTTCCTTTTCTTCGAGCAAGTTTTATAACACCCTAGGCAGTGAACCTAATCGTTGTAGTGTAGTAATTAGGGTAAGCCACGGGTATTGATATCGTTCTCTAGGGGAATAGGAATGCTAGTGAGAAGTTACTACGCTAAGGTTGGGGTTGAGGAAGATTATTTTTTATCTTTTTATGTTTTTTAGGAAATTGAAAGGTACGAATCTCGGGGTTTGGATTTGGGGGTTGGTATTTCTACCGATTACTCTACTTATCTAATTATCTAATCTAAGGTGTATGTAGTCTATGTCTAATTATTGTGTGCTCGTATGATAGTTTAAAGATGTGTTTACTTAGGTTTTACTACTCCTTAATTATCTCCTATTGGTGGTTGAATTGTCACGTCCTTATGCTTAGTTGCGTTGTGTGTCTAAAGTTGTAGGGTATGCGTTTCTCCCTAACTCTTTGAACTTACCAAAGGGTCTCGTCTACAAAACCCACTAGGGTTAATAAACTCTTACTCTAAGGCACTCTTTGGATGGTTTAGCTTACAACTACTCAAGGAGTCATATTCTATGGTTCACAAAGATTTAATCAAGCATTAAGTACACAACGAATGACCTATCGCATTACTAGATCATTAACAAACTAAGATAAGAGACAACCAATCAATATTCAATAATTAAGTTTCATATTCCCTAAGCAAACACAAAAGTAAATTAGCCGTACATGGAGAACATGCAAGCATACACACAAATAATCAAAGACATAATTGTATTAATGAAGTAAAACACTTATCTTGGTGTAAGATAGGGTTTGGAACCCTAAAATACTGTACAAGACAGCCTTGGTTCGGTTTAGGTTTTTACTCCAAAAGACTACACGCTAATACTGAAAAATTCGGATTCTATATATAAGATTACACATGCGACGGCGTCACCTTATGTTTTGTGACGACGTCGTGTCGCCGTCATTAGGGTTTCGTCTTGGCCACGTTAGACTTGCGACGGCGTCACCTTGTGCTTGTGACGCCGTCCTCTTCAGCTTCTGACGCCGTCTGGATTGAATCTAGGCCGTATGAGTTTCGACGGCCTACTCTTTTATAACTTGACGTCGTCACTTGAAAATAAGAGTTTTGGCTTCGGTCCCGTCACAAAATCCTCCGACGGCGCCGCAGATAAGCAAGTGACTCCGTCACCTTGTATTTTGCACTGGAGTGTCTCGATTCTTGACTTTGGCCATTTTCTTCGTATATCCACGCCTTTTCGTCCAAATAAGTGCCATTACAGCAAGTTGCCTTCAAGAGACCTAAAAAGTGAAAAGGAACAATATTAAGTAATAACGGATACAAAAGTGATCAAATAAGGGCTTAAATGACCCCTCAAAAATGTACATTTTAAAACCTTATCAGGCACCGTCAATTTTCACACTTGAACTTTCAAACCATTATCAATCTTGCACGATACAAACTAGTTGAAGGTCTTCCAAGGTTTCGGTATTCTAAAGATCATCTATGCTCCGCTTGTGAACAAGGGAAAAGCACTCGTGCTCACTTTCCTTCAAAGGTGGAACACAGCTCTTAGCATGTGCTTCATCTTATTCACATGGATTTGTGTTGCCCGATGCGTGTGCAGACGATTAATGGCAAACGCTACATTCTAGTAATTGTCGATGACTACTCAAGATGGACTTGGGTTTATTTTCTTCGAAGTAAAGATCAAGCTCCACAAATAATCATCACCTTTCTCACGAAAATTCAAGTTCAGCTCCAGAACACAGTCAGACAAATTAGAACAGACAAAGGAACTGAATTTGTGAATCAAACTCTTCGAGAATACTATGAGAAAGTGGGAATTGAGCATCAAACATCCATAGCACGAACACCTAAACAAAATGGCGTTGTCGAAAGACGAAACCGTACATTAGTGGAAGCTGCAAGAATGATGTTAATCAATGCAAAACTTCCAGATTACTTATGGGCAGAAGCCGTGTCAACTGCATGCTACACTCAAAACCGTTCTATGATAACCAAACGCCACAACAAAACACCTTATGAGCTTATCCATAATCGCAAACCGAATCTCAAACACTTTCATGTATTTGGTGCTCTCTGTTACCCTAATAATGATCGTGATGACTTTGGAAAGCTCAAGGCTAAAGCTGACATTGGAGTCTTCATTGGATACTGTGAAAACTCAAAGGGATACCGGATCTAGAATCGTCATACAAGGGAGAGATTATGGAAACGATTCATGCTAATTTTGATGAGCTTACAGAAATGGCTTCTGAGCAAAACAGCTTGGAACCCGGACATAATTGTCTCAACTTCCCCCAAACCCCATCATCAGCTGAACCAAGCTTACAGCTTACTCGTCGTCAAATGGAAACGTTAATTGCTCCTCTATTTAGTGATGATATTGACCAACGTGCTCCGGATGTATCAAATGTTTCCGCTGCTCAACCTAATAATATTCCAATCCCTGATACACCTGAAATAACTGTTGGGAATTCTACAAAGTAGGAATTCTGCTGAAAATAATGCTGAAGGAATCTGCTGAAGTACATGGATTCAGCTGAAGGATCATTGTTTTACGTAGAAACCAACTATACTATACTATAAAATAATCAAACCAACTATACTATCAAAGAGGTAACATATTGAATGATCCTACACATCAAACCATATGTTACATATTGAAGTACAGTTGTTACGTACACAATAAGTTTGATAGTATAGTTATTTTATAGTATAGTTGGTTTCTACGGATATAATGCTGAAGTACATGGATTCTGCTGAATGATCCTCTGAAACCAATTGTAGAAACCAAGATCCGGACTCAACTAGGGTATAATAATAACAATGATTGAATGAGCACAGTGGAATAATAATAACACAATCAAAGTTACCAACAAGGTTTTTCTTATAAAACAATGATCCTCTATGGATCTTTTTCACTCTCTCTAAAGATGTTTTCCTGGAATATTTTTCTCAAGAGTTTTCTTGTTCCAGTGTCTACCTAATACAAAAGCTATCAGATCCTTTTATACACAAAGAACCCTAAATAAACAATAATATAAAATAAATGCATATCACTACCTAAAATAGCTCATGCATATCCTAACAAACTATAAAATATACGGAATATCTATATCCGTAGAAACCAACTATACTATAAAATAAATTCAGCAGAAACTCTTCTTCAGCAGAATCCATGTACTTCAGCAGAATCCATGTACTTCAGCAGATTCCTTCAGCATTATTTTCATCAGAATTCCTACTTTGCAGAATTCCCAACAATTTCATCCGGGAGCAAGTGGAAAACGGTGTGGTAGAACTCTATTTTGTGAAGTCAGAATACCAGTTAGCAGACATCTTCACCAAAGCTCTTCCAAGAGAACGTTTTGAGTTTATTCTTCCACGACTTGGCTTGAAAAGCCTTCAACCAGAAACACTCAAACGTCTTCAGGAGGAAGACGAGGAGTAAAGGTAATTGACTCTATCATTTGTATATATTTATTCAAAAAGGAAAATACAAAATTATAAAACCAACAAAAAGCAAATAGAAAAATATAAAATTTTCAAAAATCCATAAAAATTTGAAAATTTCGAAAATTTTCAAAAATTATTGTCATGTTGTCATGTTTTTCTCGATTCGATATATATCTACGGTCTTTGTGATGTCAGTCAAAGAGTGACACGGGTCTTTAGATGTTGTTCGAATGTACAAATATCTTTAAAAATAAAATAAAATAAAATAAAAAATCAAAAAATCAAAAAATATTTTTGGGAGAAAATGAAACTATGGTTTATTGTCATTTCAGGCAGTAACCCGCTTTTCAAAGAAAGAACAGAGCTATGCTTTATCTTAAAATATTTAAACCTCATGCTCTGATTCTAAAAACAAATGTTTGTCATTAAAAAGACAAATGTTTTCGTTCAAATATATTTCCTTCAAATGATTCTTTTGAAAAATATTTGCCATCTAATGAAAACAAAAATGTTTTGAAAACACTTCAGACTCTATTTTTGAAAATCATCAGAGTTTTTCAGGTGTCAAAATCTCAATCCATCAATCAACAACTTTCGTCATTGATTGAGGAGGAGAACGATTTTTCAATTAAATCAAAAAGTGTATTGTTCAAACAATTGGCACTTAAATGAGCAAGGTCTTCTCTAAATGTTTTACAATATTTTATACAATTGGTACAAGACCTTGGTTGTTATTATGTTTTCAATAAGTATACTCAAGCATGTTTGATCCTTGGAGTCTAATGTCTCAAACTTGATCTTTATCTGTTAAAATATTTTCATAAGCATGTCACAGTTCTCCTCAAAAGCTCTCAAAACCAATTTAAATATACAGAGTTCACAAATCTCAAATGATTTGAAAATTGTGATCGGGGGAGAATTTGTGATTTAAATTGGATTTAAACTGATAATTCGATAAATGGTTTCATAAGTGTTTAACAAGTTTTCATCCCCACATGTGCCAAACGATTTCAAATTTTCCATGCACATGTTGAGGGGGAGCATCTACTTTAAACCTCAAATTATTGAAACATGATTGAATTGTCTCTAAGTGCAGGTTCCTTCTAATATGTGCAAAACTCTTTCAAACCTCGAGGCACATATTGAGGGGGAGCAAACTTTTGAAAACCTCATCTTTCCAATATGCTTTATCTACGTAAATTGATTGGGAAGTGATGATGATCATTTTAGAAAATGTTAATAAAAAAGATTGGACCTTTCAATCTTAATCTAAAGATTTCAAAGATCTCTTGCCTCCATGTGCTAAACAATTTCGGAATTATATGCACATGTTGAGGGGGAGCATTTCTAAAATATCAAAACAATTAAGATACAAAATGCTTTGATTTTATATCACAAGTATCTTGATTGATTTTCAAATGGTTTTCAATTGGTTTCAAGGCGGAAGAACTATACCAAAAGACCGACCAACTTTACTTTATGCATGGTGATATAAGGATGATAAGGTTAGGTTTTAGTTCCCATGATCCGCCAGAACCGGAGGGATCTACCCAGGGACAATCCACTAGATAGTGTAGAGTCCTTAGGTATGATGAAAAACGGAGAAAAATGAGAATATGGGAAGAGTGCCGACTGAGACAGAGCTAGTACTGGAATAAACCCAACAAGGTTCTAGTAATGAAGTCTCGGTAAGCACTGAATGGGTTGAAGAATGAAAAAGAATTGGAATGTGAAAAGGGTGAAAAGAAATAGCCCTCCAATAATTCAACCTTAGGGCAGAAACCGGGTTCAATACATTTGCTACTGGTGGTTACTAAGGTAACACTGGTATTGAAGACAAGACGTCATGGACCTAGTGACGCACTGCACTAAACTTCCCAAGCCACTCAAGTTCCTCTAAACAAGGCTTGTTTCATTCTCACGGGGAACCTATATAATCTATCGACTTTCTATTAGAGATTCTTGATATTGAAGAAGGAGACCCTCTCCCTAGTCTCCGATATAGGAAACCAAATATGCACTATTGAGTCTAGAGCCATGAGATCATCAATAAATCTCTTTAGGACACAATCAATGAAGACTCACTGTTTCACACAATGTGGAAAGTGAGAATATATCCTATGAGTCCTACGCATTATCCGTGTGGTATTGCCAGAACATCCGAGTGATATGCAAACATATTTACAATGAAGATGTAAAGCCTTCTGGAGCCAACATCAAACAAGCTCCTGGTGGGTGGCATGTGAGATCTATCAAATAGATCAACCATGTAATAACTGAACAGAAACAATGGGGCGATTCAATCTTTTGAATCAATCCTCGTTCAGGTTATGGATTGATGGATACCTTTGAAACACCGGTCGTTGTGCTTAAAAACTCTTTTCTTCAGCACATCGACTGTGTACTAATATTTCAAAATAAAAGGTGTTTATGATTGATAATTGATTTTCATTAAAACCTTCGTTGTATTGCAAAAACAATTTATATTGAGCGATACACGATTGTTTTTCAAATCTCTTTTCATCAATCAGTGAATCTCAATTCGCTGATTCACTCACTCCGTGTTGTCTTCTTTGAGACGTTTCGGTTTGAGAACGGCTAGAGCAGCTGCGAAACCATGTCAAGGAAATTCTTTGGAATTATACATGATCACAGGCAGTACTTGTACTGATCAATGGGGAACCGTGGGCCGTGTACCTCAATTCAACAAAAGTGATCAAAGACACTCTTGTGTGCTTTATTGCTAACGGTTTTATGCAGGAATACCCGACGTTTGTAGCTGATCAGAATGAAGAGGTCAATCCATAGCCGCATGCTCACTCAACACATTCACTTCTAAAGAAATCATGATTAGTGCATCAATGACTCTGATATTTTCACTCCATGCTTCTGCTACGCTGCTGCCAATATCATGAATCAACGAAAGCTTCCGCTACTCTGATGAGAAGTAATCATGATCCAGAATGTGAGCATGTCGGTCCTAAAGTCACAACATCACATAATACCAACACCACAAAGGATGAGTCAGAGATTTATGATGGCTGATGATCTCAAAGCTGGCTCAACACTCTTTATCACGTGGATCAATTAAAGACCTCTACTTGGATTATCCAAACTTGCAAAAATGAAGAATCAAAGACTACGAGCTACTGAGCAAAGAAAAGGAACAAGAATCCAAGAACAATCTTAACGTAATATCTGTTTGTATTTATTGTAATTTGAGGTGACCTCCCTTAGGGGGAGATTTTTAGAATTTAGTAAATCCATGTATTAAAGTGCCGGTCACCTCAAGTATATGTAATCGTTAGAAAGCTCGTAGTCGTAGTTATTTAATGTTAAGTAGTATTTAGTTTAAGTAATACCGTGGAGGATGGACAGGTCTTTACCCACTGTATGCCTGATCCACAGCTCGTAGGTGGCGATTTGTGTAAGACTATAAATACTCTCTAGCTCCCAAGGTAGAGAGTTGGAGCTCATAATAACACTTTCATTTTCTCTCACTAAGTTCCCAAACCTCTAACTATTTCTGTTGGGAATTCTGAAAAGTAGGAATTCTGCTGAAAATAATGCTGAAGGAATCTGCTGAAGTACATGGATTCTGCTGAAGGAATCTGCTGAAGTACATGGATTCTGCTGAAGAAGAGTTTCTGCTGATGTTATTTTATAGTATAGTTGGTTTCTACGGATATAGATATTCAGCAGAAACTCTTCTTCAGCAGAATCCATGTACTTCAGCAGATTCCTTCTGCACAATCCATGTACTTCAGCAGATTCCTTCAGCATTATTTTCAGCAGAATTCCTACTTTGCAGAATTCCCAAGAGAAATGATGTTGAATGTCGATGTGCTTTGCTCTTGAATGTTGAACGTTGTTTCATGAGAGAGCAATAGCACTTTTATTATCACAGTACAAAGGGATTTTGTTGAATTCAAAGCCATAGTCAGATAATTGGGATCTCATCCATAGGATTTGAGCACAACAAGATGACATGGCTATGTATTCAGCCTCTGTAGAGGATATAGAAGTTCTCATTTTTTTCTTTGACGACCAGCTCACAAGCTTATCACCCAAAAACTGAGCACCTCCTCGACGTATTTGACGTGTATCTTGACAACCTGCATGATCAGCATCTGCATAGGTCGTTAGTGACATACCGGTGTCCTTCGGGTACCATAGTCCCATATTGATGGTTCCTTGGAGATACCAAAAGACCCGTTTAACCGCTTCAAGGTGCTTTTTAGTAGGCTTAGCCTGATATCTAGCACACATGCATAAAGCGAACAAGATGTCTGGTCTACTGGCTGTGAGGTACATCAGGGATCCAATCATACTACGATATTTCGTTTGATCTACCATGATCCCTGAGTGGTCCTCATCCTGCTTAGTACGTTCAATCATGGGAGTGTCAACAGTATCACAAGAATCAAAACCAAATTTCTTTAAAATCTCATTTGCATATTTAGATTGATTTATAAAGATGCCTCCGGGACTTTGTGAAATTTGTAATCCCAAGAAAAATGACATTTGTCCCATCATTGACATTTGAAATTTGGAACCCATTTCATTTGAAAAATGGTCACATTCATTGGGGTCAGTCGAGGCAAAAATAATATCATCAACATAGATTTGAACATGGATTAAATGTTTGCCTGACTTTCTGGTGAACAATGTCGGATCAACTGCTCCTTTGCTGAATCCGGTGGATAGAAGAAACTTTGATAGAGTGTCATACCATGCTCTAGGAGCTTGCTTCAAACCGGAAAGGGCCTTTTTCAAGTGATAGACATGAGTAGGATGCTATGGATTCACAAAACCCTCGGCTGGCTAACGTAAACCACCTCTTTCAAATCACGATTAAGAAAGGCGGTTTTCACATCCATCTGATAGACAACCATGTTCTTGCTAGCAGCATTAGCCAAGAAGATTCTGATAGCTTCAATACGTGCAACATGAGCAAAAGATTCCTCAAAGTCAATACCTTCTTCTTGAAGATATCCTTTAGCTACTAACCTAGCCTTATTTTTCAGAACATCACCATGCTCATCAAGCTTCACTTTGAAGATCCACTTGAGAGCAATGATCATAGCACAGTCTAGAGCAGGTACTAATTCCCATACATCTAATCGATCAAACTCATGAATTTCTTCTTGCATGGCATTGAACCAGCTGTGTTCATTCATGGCGGTTTTAACATCTTTTGGTTCGACCTTAGAGAGTACGGAGTTGAAGAAGCACCATAAGGCATCGGTTGCTAGTTTTTTTCGAGTGGATACTGGATGAGAAGGGTTTCCAATGATGTTGTCCAATGGGTGATCATGTGTCCACTTTCTAAAATGTTCATGTGGTTGTTGTTGTGGAACTGAAGTAGCAAAGTTTGGATCCCCTGAAGAAGATGGTTCAAGTGTTGGTTCAGGGGCAAAGATATTTTCAAACGGAGCATCTTCGAGAGTAGCAAAAGGATTATCTCCATTATATGAACCAGAAACAATTCCATGATGTACATTCGATGATTGAAGGTTTGTTGATGAGACAGAGTGATCAGCAGAAGGCGCTTCTTGACTTAATGACATGGAAACTGAAGGGTTAACTTCATTGACATGGATAGGAGCATCCTCTGTTGATGGATTTGATAGATCGTTAGCAATTGGCTCATAGTGTTCATCAAACATTGGATCAAACAATTTCTTCAAATCTTCATCTGAAGGAGGTACATAAAGAGTTGATGGTGATTGATTTTGAACAAGAGTAGAACTGATAGGACTACTCGATGAAAGTTGTAAAGCGGGTCCAGAACTGGATTGTCCTGGAGCCATTTGCCCGGTCAGCTCATCGAACGTGACGTGAATAGTTTCCATGATATCTCGAGTTCTTTTGTTGTAGATTCGGTAACCCTTCTTGTTTGGTGCATAACCTACAAAAACTCCAATGTCCACCTTAGCTCTTAATTTACCTAAATCTTGACCGGTTACGGCGTAACTCATTTATTGGTTACGCCGTAACCCAGACCTGGCCTATAAATACCCCACGAATTCCAGCATTTCAAAGCATCCCATTCCACACACAACACTCTGAGAACATGGGAAAAAGCTCAAGGGAGGTCTAGGGAAGCATACGGAGCTGTTTCCAAGGGAGAAGTCACACCATTACGATAAGCTTTAGCGTTTATTATTTCTTTTACTTTCAATTCATGTATTTCGTACCTTTGAATATTGAATTGTTGTGCATGATTAATATGAGCGGCTAAGCACCCTTTGGTGCTAGCCTAGTTATGATTCCTTAATTGTTTTGTTTGCGTTTACCTTTACTTCCGTACAATTATTTGTAAGTGTATGCGTGCATAGTTCTTTGGTAGTCACCCCTGGTTCGGTAGTTTGGAATGGCGGTAGAGGCCAATTGCCTAGGAGATATGACCAACTAACCCTAGGTGAGCGGACTGAGACGAGAAGGGTAAGATATGACCAACTAACGACCCTTTCTACTTGTGCGATTTGACCAACTGATCACCTATCGTTTGGATGAACTTAAGAATTGGGAGGTGTAGTGTCTAAGTTCCTAACGGCCGGGCACTCACTATTTAGAATCTAGCATGTAGAGGTACTTAATGACTCGGCTTAGGGGACTAGGAACAACAGGACTTATGACGGTGCGCCTGATTTCTCCTGTAGTGGCATCTTTGCTGATAGGTTACGGCGAATTGACCAAATGATGTCCTCTCGAATTTGACCCCACCTGAAGTAATTGGAAGTAGGTAGACGTAGACATAACTAGTTAGGAGGATTAACTAGGTTAGCACTACTATTCCTCTATTGATTTCCCTTCTACCATTTATTTGCTTTTATATTCTGCATTAGTAGTTTAATTAATTAAAACCCTATCAAACCATTAATATTCTGTGACAATTAGACTTAGTAATTATCCGACACACATAGCTCTTGGGACGACCTCGACTTTACCATTTACTACACTACACACGACCGGGTACACTGCCCGTTAGTGCATTAGGGTAGACCATAGGTATAGTGAGACATTATAAATATTAAGACCTGTCAGAAAACCCGCATCAAGTTTTTTGCGCCGCTGCCGGGGAGCTATATTAGGATTGATATTAAGTCTTTCATTTCATTTTTAAACTTTTCTCACGATCATATTTCATGTTTTCAGGTACTATGGAAGTTGTTAACATCGATGACCTCACTCTTGAGGAATACTTGGCATTGACTAGAGCTGATCAAGGACCGGGTCTCGTAAGACCGGCAATCTGAGCGGATATTTGTTTCGAGATTAAAGACCAATTTATGAGGGAGCTTCGCGCTAACCCTTTTTCAGGAAACAGGGACGAAGACGCGTATGAGCACGTTGAAAATGTCCTATACATCGCTAGCCTTTTCAACATTCCGGGCATGTCTCATGATGCTGTTATGCTCAGGGTCTTCCCTATGACTCTCACTGGAGCAGCCAGAAGATGGATCGAAAGATTGCCACGGGCGGTTAATACTTGGGCATTACTAAAGAAACACTTCATCCAAAGATATTGCCCACCATCAAAGATTTCTAATCAACTCTTGAAGATCCACAATTTCAAACAAGAAGACGCACGAAACTCGTATCAAGCTTGGGATAGAAACAACGATCTTCTTTATAAGTGTCCTACCAATGATCTTAATAACCAGCAGAAGGTCAATATTTTCTACAAAGCAATAAATGTAACTACGAGACAGATGCTGGACTATCAAGGACCAATCACGAATATGACTCCTACTACTATAATTGAAGCCATTCAAAAAATGGCGGACCATTCTCAAAAATGGCACGACGGTGGAAGTAAAAGAAACCAAGGTGGAAGTTTCGACGGAATTGCAGCAATCGCTAGTAAAATTGAAAGCCTTAGTCGAGATATGCTGAAGGTCAGAGAAACCGTTCATGCCATCCAAGTGGGTTGTGAAAGCTGTGGAGGAGGACATCTTACGAAAAATTGTCCTCATCGAGAAAGTACGGAGGAATAACGATAAACCTGAAGGATCTAAACCAGCTATGGAATGTAAGGTAATTTTCTCGGTTGATAACTCGAAGATTCAGGCCAGTGATACGAGTTTAGGGGATGATTTCGTCATCAGATCCGGTTACGCCGTAACATACCTAATGAGTTACGCGTAACCTCGTGTTTGACAAATGACAACGGAGTTGTTAAGAATCTGAGGAATATGACTCTAATGAATTACGCAGAACCAAGAATCTCGCTTACGGCGTAACGGGGATACATGGGCAGAAAAATTCATCGACTTGGACGGATCAGAAGAACTCGAGGAACTCTCCCTCGAAGATGAAGAAGAGCCACTTATCACTCACTGGTGTACTCCTGTCGCCATTACTGATGAAGAAACCATAAGGGCATGGCCTACATGCAGCCCCTTCCACGAGTATTGCAATGGAGGAGACAATAAAAGAAAGGAAGAATGGACATGCCCTCATGAGCGTGAAAGACATGGCATAAAATTCGGTAATTTAGCCTTTAAATATTGGTATGCAATTCAATTTGGGAATGCCAAGATCAATCCAAGTCTTCTTAAGAAGCTAAAAGTTGATTACGCGAAGCCCATTCAAAAGGAAAAGACTAATAAAGATATACTCTGCACGGATGAACTTTTAAGTAAAACTGACAACAAAGATCTACGCAGTCACTGGTGCGAAAAAGTAAAATCTCCCGGGGAAATTTTATGGGCGTCATGCAACCCGTATGACGATATGTGTAATGGTGGAAGCAACTCTGGAAGATTAGGAAATGATGAATTCTTTTGGTCCTCAACCAATGATGAGGAGAGAACGATTTTACCTTAGATGGACAACCTGGGGTTCGATAGTTGGGTAAAAATTAAGTATGGACATGTGGACGCATTAACGAAAGATAAGATTTGGAAGGAATACATGGATCAAGAAAATTCAAACGACAAAAGTATCAAAAACACGAGTAATGGTAAAGAAGAATGCAAGCGCGTTCCAGTGGAGAATTTGCTCGATGAAGAATGGTTTAAGGGTACTGTTTCTGATGACAATGATATCGAAGGGATACTAGATTACCTTGAGTTGAAAGGAAATGAGGATTTCACTGATCCTGATGACGAAGCTTACGATCAAAGAAGGTGCAAGCTCTTGGGGATACCCTACAAAAGACCACCCCCAATTATAGTTGAAAAATACGAATTCACTCGCAACCACCTCGGTCCGGAGGAGAAATTTTGCAAAGTCCAAAAGATCGAAACCATTGAATACCTCCGAACTGCTTCAAATGTTGCGTGGATGAGGCACAATTTGATGAAGGATATTGAAGAAGTCGAGGATGTTCAAAGACCCTCATAGGAGCCCCGCGGCTCTGAGTCTAACTTAAAGACTCTTTAATAAAGAAAAGTGCTCTTTCGGGAGACAACCCGAATTATCCCTTTCTTTTGTTTTTATTTCCTTTCTGTTGGGTTTTGTGTTTTCTAAGCATTTTTGCAGGAGACAATGAAGTAATTACTGCTGCAGTTGCTGATCTGAACAGAGTTACGGCGTAACTCATCTTGGTGATTACGCAGTAACCAACATTTTAGCAGCAGAATTCTTGACGCATTACCAATTACGGCGTAATACCATCTCTGTGGTTACGCCGTAACTATTCGCTTCACAGCTCATACCAGGTTTTGCCATTTACGGCCTAACTCTCTCATAGGAGTTACGACGTAACTCTCCTCTGCTTTAATTCTTTCATTTTAAAACACAGTAATCTTGTATTAGTTTTTAAATGAACTTTGTGGATGTGTTCCTTGTAAACCCTCACGAGACTTCACTCGTCCACTTGGGACACCAAGTGGTTTAAAAGGCTTGTTGCATTCGCTAAATGCAACCGTGATTCCTACGAAAGTGAGTTAGGTTTATTTTTTATTTTATTTTTTCTTTTTAGAATTATGCTTGTTGGTATTGTGATTTCAGGGATTGAAGTTTGTTCATGACGCTTAAACGAAGGCACGATCCTTTCTCGTGGGCCTTCTTCTTTTTGGAGCAAATTTCAGGGAAGTTCTCGCTTTAATTCTACCTTTCTCTTCACCTTTATTTTAATGCCTAGTACAAAAGGGACTTTGTACAATTCAAGTTGGGGGACGGGAGTTGAATTATCTCTTGAACTTTATTTCGCCCTCATTTTTCTAGTTTATTTTGAAAAATTATGCCATTTTTAAAATTTTGACATGTTTTTCCGAACCTAACTAGATTAGACCTTAGCCGAGCACATACAACCCTTGATATTACATGGTGAGATTAGCCTTATCCGTTTCCAATATTTTACCCCAAATCCACCAAATTATGAGTGTGCCGGTAGCTTGTAAACTTTAGAACTTGGCCTTTACATCATTTCGAGACCATACACGAGGTATGTTGAGTTAGCTCGATGTATTTGGACTTTTCAGTTTTAGAAGGCAGTATTATAGGATTATCACCCAAACAGCCTACCATTATGAGTCTATCGATTAGTCACCTCGACTTTTCGACCCCCATGTGAAACCCTTTTGTTGCACTCCCCTTTAGTGCAAGATACCCCTAGATACACCCTTCTGAGCCATTCCTTTCATTTTGTCACCCCAATATATTGTTTCGTTACACCTTTATACCTTAGCCTACCCTGTAGTCTTTATTTGTAATTGGGAAGTCATCATTTGCCTAAGTTCAAGGTTCGAGTGGAAAGGTTTGGAAATCACGCTTTCATCGACAACAATTATGAAGATCATTGAAGACCCCCCGAATTCCCATTGTTCATCTCAAGTGGGGGGATGTTATGTTCTCATGTTATGTTAAAAAAAAATTAAATAAAAATAAAATAAAAAAATTGTTGATTGAGTTTTGATTTTGTAAAGTGCGATGTTATAAGCACTATAGTATGAGCTTTATTGTTTAAGTATCGAGGAGGCCACCTCGGTCACATTGGAAGATTGGAGTTGGAGTTATACCAACTGAAGAAGAAAAGGTAGTGTGCCCATCACGACATCCTCTAATGACACATCTACCTTGAATTTCATGATCCGGTCTCTAGACTTCTAAGCTTGAACTTTGGGTGGACGGTAAGTGGTGATGACTTAGTTATAGATATAGACTACCTGCTTGTTTTTCATTGTACACCAATTATGTATCCCTTGTCTTATCCTACCCTTTTAGTCATGAAGCGTGTATAGATGATGCAGCGAGCAATCTTTGGTGTCTTGGCCATGGATTTGGTAATGTATCATTGATTTTGTCCACTTCGCCGTGACATGTTAGTAATGACGAGTCACTCCTTAACCTTTGTCGTGTCTACCCATATTGCCTTCGAAAATTGTTTAGCCCTTAACTCTAGTGGTGGAGATTTGTGTAACCGCCAAGCTTATGATAGAATACATGCTATGACTGTGCGATTGAGTGATCACCCCAAAATTGACACTTAGAATAGTTGAGAGATTTGAGTGTTTGTTCCCCTTTCGTGAGGTGTTCGGCTTTGTTTTATTCTAGCATAAGGGATTTGTAAACTCATATTTTTCAGGTTTTGGGAGATATCTTTTTAGGAATCTATCTAATAAGGTCTACTTGAGGGCAAGTAGAGTTCAAGTGGGGGGATATTTGATAACATCAAATAATCCTGAATATTAAGTGTCAATTTCCCCCGTTAATGCTCGTTATTTATATCATTTATATGGATTTATGCTTGTTTTCCATTGTTTTTCACTTTCAGGTAAATTACGAACATTGGAGCTAAAGAGACGCGGAAATGGAAACGTTACTAAAGATTTATCACAGTATGCTTATTTTGAAGAAGTTACGGCGTAACTCATCTCTCACATTACGCCGTAACTATTTCGTGACCCAGAATTCCAATTTATCAAGAGGTTACGGCGTAACTGCTCCCAAAGGCTACGACGTTACTCTATTAGGTCAAAAAAGGTTCCACGCCGCTGATACTTACGCCGTAACTACTGCATCACTTACGACGTAACCGAGTTTATTGAAGACTACGGCGTAACTTCTTATAAGGTTACGCCGTAACTAGCAGATCTAGTGCATTTACGGAGAAATAAAAGGTTATGGCGTAACTCATTTATTGGTTACGCCGTAACCCAAACCTGGCCTATAAATACCCCACGAATTCCAGCATTTCAAAGCATCCCATTCCACACACAACACTCTGAGAACATGGGAAAAAGCTCAAGGGAGGTCTAGGGAAGCATACGGAGCTGTTTCCAAGGGAGAAGTCACACCATTACGATAAGCTTTAGCGTTTACTATTTCTTTTACTTTCAATTCATGTATTTCGTACCTTTGAATATTGAATTGATGTGTATGATTAATATGAGCGGCTAAGCACCCTTTGGTGCTAGCCTAGTTATGATTCCTTAATTGTTTTGTTTGCGTTTACCTTTACTTCCGTACAATTATTTCTAAGTGTATGCATGCATAGTTCTTTGGTAGTCACCCCTGGTTTGGTAGTTTTGAATGGCGGTAGAGGCCAATTGTCTAGGATATATGACCAACTGACCCTAGGTGAGAGGACTGAGACGGGAAGGGTAAGATATGACCAACTGGCGACCCTTTCTACTTGTGCGATTTGACCAAATGATCACCTATCGTTTGGATGAACTTAAGAATTGGGGGGGGGGGGTGTAGTGTCTAAGTTCCTAACGGCGGGGCACTCACTATTTAGAATCTAGCATGTAGCGGTACTTAATGACTCAGATTAGGGGACCAGGAACAACATGACTTATGACGGTGCGCCTGATTTCTCCTGTGGTGGCATCTTTGCTGATAGGTTAGGGAGAATTGACCAAATGCTGTCCTCTCGAATTTGACCCCACCTGAAGTAATTGGAAGTAGGTAGACGTAGACATAACTAGTTAGGAGGATTAACTAGGTTAGCACCACTATTCCTCTATTGATTTCCCTTCTACCATTTATTTTCTTTTATATTCTGCATTAGTGTCACAATTCTCAATTTCCGGTCATTTCTTAAACTCAATATTCATCATATTAGTCATGCATGATTTTTCATTTCACGGTAAACGCATAATTTCATATTAAATAAACGCTATCGCGTAATTAATTATTTTGAACATTTGACCCGATACTTCCAAAAATTATTCCGATATATTTTATACTCATATTAAGATGATAAAAATATTATTATTAGTTTACCCGGTGTTTTAAATTTATTTCGTATATAAATTATTATATTTACATAATTACGACGGTTTTCTTAAATATTACACGATAATTATTATATCACTCAAATTTTGCAAGAAATGTATTTTTACAATTTTTATGATCTCATTATACTTTACTTTGATCTATTAAAAATTACTTTTAGCTAAAACTACCTTAAATACACTAATGTATATACAAAGTTACAATTTACCTTAACATACTTTCTTTTTACATACAAACAATTATACACAATATAAAAGAAAGAAAAAAAAAAGTATTTTGAGAAATACTTCCCCCCTTGGCCGACCAAGGGGGGGTATGCATTTATTGAGTTGGTAAAATTTTCTTGATTATATAGATATATACTCCAAGTAACTCTTTCACTCATTCATTCATCTCAATTAATTCAAAGTTGGTAAAGTTGTGTTTCTCTCTTGGTTCTTCCTCTCCAAAACCGGTCATACATTGGTGCTAGAAGAGATCATCAAAATTTTCCATTATAAAGTATAAACAATCTAGTTATACTCTTATTAAAGGTTTTGAAATAAAAACCTAGAGTGTTTAGGTTTAATCCTTGTCCTTATCACCTCATCAAGTAACTAGTAAGCATATTACTTTCATTTTACATCTTTCATTATCATTTCATATGTATTTCATCATTTTTGAGCAAAGCATGCAAGACTTATGGAAATTTATACCATTTTTAACATTGTTTTTAGAGTTTTATACATATAAGTCATCCTATAATTTATCCTTTGTTATATATTAGTCTTGATGATGTCTAGGAACCCATGACACCCTAAGAAGGTGTATGGTAGGATTAGAATAGCTTTGGAGTTGTTTTGAAGGGATTGGAATAGGTTTAGTACGAGAAAAACTCTTTTCGACAAGTATAAATAAGGGTCTGATCTTGTTTTGTATTTCTGGAAAATCCGACAGTAGACACGAATTTTTGGCCTAGATATTTAGAAAATATACTTTAAAACGAATCCGTGGCCGCTTGAACGGATTAAAACGGAGTTATAACGAAGAAGTTAGGAATTTTTCAAGTTTGACGACGAAATATATACGTCCTGAAAATTTCAGCACACTATTTTTGTTGTGTACGAGTCAAAAACGAGTCTTAAGCTTTATAAATTATTTCGACTTATCAAAAATATATTAGTATACTTTGATACGAAGCTAAGGACGTATAAAACGTAGAAAACGAATTTATAACGACTAAAATATACACGTTTTCATAAAATTGCCGTAACTTTCTTATTTAAGAAAAACTATATTATTTTACGAGACAAGTGTTACGGTAAACAAAACGACCATATTGAAGGCTATTTTTAACGTTGACGGAGAACTTTTTGTAACGAGATGTCTTCTAATAAAAGTGAGATTACCAAGCATATTTTTCAAAATGACCAACCGTTTGTATAGCGGAGTTGTAATAAATTATTTACGATTGCTTAAACTTTGCCGAAATTCACTTTTAAACTACATTTGGACAAAATCACCCTACTTAACCTATATTTTTCTTTATGAACGAGACCTCTAGGATGAAAACTTAAATGCCAAAACTTTGAGATTTTGATACAAGCTTTCCAAAACCGTTGAGTTCGTTTCCTAACGTTCGACGTACCCCATTTTACGACTAGCTTTTCGAGGCCATTTTGTCACTTTCATGAAATTTCCAACGACATTATTTTACGACGAAAAGTTATAATTTCACAATAAATCATTAAGAAACTATTGTAGGATGACATTTTGACGTAAATACTTGCAAAGTAATTTAAGAATGGTCAAGACGTCAAAAGAGTATTTTTCGACGATAAGTATTATTTTCAAAACTCATAAGTGGTATAAATATCATCCGAATTGCGTGCATAACATTACATCATGACTTATTGCATATCATATCATTCATAATAGGTCAGTTTCGAGTTTCACGCTACATTTCGGTGTAACCACTTTTGTCATCGCATCTATTCATCCAGTGAGTAATCACACCCCCTTTTTACCGTTTTACTATATTTTGGGGCGAAATGCATGAACCGTTCTTGAGCTAAATTGTTTACTACTTTTATTAACTAGTTTGACTAGAACTTGTGAACTTGAAACAAATCCTTGAACTTAATTACGAAATTATGACTTGTTAGAACTTATTGAACCGTACATGTTATGACCTTGTCCCAAAGTCTCCCATGTTCGGAGCATCACTATAAAGTCTCCCATGTTCGGAGCATCACTATAAAGTCTCCCGTGTTCGGAGAGTATATCTTTGGGAAGAGGCACCCATTATATCTTTGGGAAGAGGCACCCAGTATATCTTTGGGAAGAGGCACCCAACATAACTTTGGGTAGTGGCACCCAAAGATAATTTGGTTTCATCAGTAGCATCCCTGAATTATTATATACGTGGTACTATATTGTGAACTATTATGACCACTTATACTTGACTACTTGACGCGCTATATTTTGTGCAATGGGTTGTGAATACACAGGTTGCAAGTTTTGTATGGGCGAACTTGGAACCGAAAGTGGATTTACAATTCCTTTGCTTTGTGGACTATTTCCTATAACCTAAACCTTGGACTCTTTCATACGAGTTTTCTTA
Organism: Chrysanthemum makinoi; assembly: GCA_910596185.1. NCBI lineage: Eukaryota > Viridiplantae > Streptophyta > Magnoliopsida > Asterales > Asteraceae > Chrysanthemum > Chrysanthemum makinoi. Next base: position 122,681,418 of record OU343220.1, read on the forward strand.
TTTTACTAAACATGTTTACTCACCAACTATTTTCATAGTTGACCCGTTTTCTCTCATGCATTTCAGGTGATCGTTAGTAAGCTTTTTCTACCATGTCTTGCATAATGAAGTTTTCACTTGTCACTACAAATCGTTATGTAATAGAACGAAATATTTTGGAATCTAAACTTTGTAATATATTTGCCGATGACGGCTAAACTGGTATTGTAATGGTGTACTCTATCTTTTAAATATTTACGTTGGTATGTTCTATTATCTTGTGCTTATGTTCCCTTCCGTTACACCTCGTGTTTCCGCCTCCGGCGAGGGTGTGACAGATTGGTACCAGAGCCACAGGTTATAGAGAATGCCGATTTTTCAAAAATAAAAATCACAGCTATAACCGGAAAAAAAAAAAAAAAAAATTATTAAACATTGAACATCATCCGAGTCATCTAGTCCTATCGTTGCATCGTTAATCATAAATTATACATAGCCTGATCAACTATGTCTAATTTATGAAGAACCATGCAATGATAAGAAGGGTAAATTTAAATCATGTTTAGTCGAGTCTTTTGAGTCCGGTCACCGAAGTTGCATTGGTCTGGTGGGTATGCATAGCATGTTTTTACGTTCACGTCTACATTACCGTACCTTGTTCATATCTTCTCTTTCCATCTTTCGACTTGTTAGACATAGCATGTCCCTGATCCTGTCATATTTCGATCACTATAACACATTACCACCGTTCTACACCTCATCTGACTTCGTTCGAATGTCGTTTACTCAACCCGATGTTTTGGTCCATTGTAGGATCATGGTGCAAGAAACACACTGCCGGAGGTAACAACAACGACAACCCAAACAACAATGACAATCCAAACAACAACGCTGCTGGAATAGCGGATCTACTCACCCAAATTATAACACATCTCGATGCTAGACGAACCAACGCCGAAGAAGGTACTTCAAACGCTGGTCATGGATGCAGCTACAAAACTTTCATGACATGCAAGCCAATGGAATTTCATGGTACCGAGGGTGCAATTGATTGCTAACCTGGTTCGAGAATGTTGAGTCAAAACTTAGTATCACGAAATGTACTGAAGGAAACAAGGTTGAGTTCTCTGCTGGTCTACTACAGGGGTCGAGCATTGACCTGGGGGAACAACCAACTACAGACTAGAGGAAGAGGGGCTGCAAATGCGTTATCATGGGAAGCATTTAAGAAACTACTAACTGATGAGTACTGCAGAAAAGATGAAGTGCGAAGTTGGAAGCGGAATTTTTGAATCACTTGATGGTTGGAGTAGAAGTCGACAAGTACACGATCCGTTTCCATGAGTTAACTAGGATGGTTCCTCACATGGTTTCCACTGTGGAGAAGTTGATCGACCGATATATATGGGGATTGATACCGAAAATTAGGAGGGACGTCACCTCATCAAACCCAACCACTCTGCAAGCCGCTGTGGGTATGGCGTATCGCTTGACAAATGATGTGATCAGGTCTGGAGAACTAACAAAAGCAAACGACAATGGACGAAAGCAACAGGAGGATCACCAGGGAAGCCGAGACCAGGTCGCAAGACAAGAGGCAATGAATAACCAAGAACTAAGGAGCGACTACCCAGGAGCGCAAAAGATACGCAGGTCCACATCCTTTGTGCACTCGATGTAACTATCACCACTCGGGAGACTGCCCAAGGTGCGACAAATGTGGACAGACGGGCCACTTCGTGAAAAATTGCTCAAACAGGACTGGGAATCAAGGACAGAGAAAGGCATGTTACGAGTGTGGAAGTCTAGATCACCTTCAATATACCTGTCCAAAGCTGAAAAGAACTCCCAATCAAGGAGGTAATCGTCCAAACCGGGCATTGGCAATAGAAGGCCCACAAGATCGAACATTGAAGTTCCCCCGCATGGTCGAGCATTCTATCAGGGTACCGAGGAAGCCCGCAACGCTTAACGGGTACATTCTTTCGAACAACTACCTTATTTCTGTCGACATAATTTTGAGTAAATAACTTCCTTCCAATCTTTACCACGTTCACGACATTGATTAATTTGAGACCTATTGATATCGACCTTAGTTGTTATATATATTTTGTTGATTTGATTTGAATTGTGTAAGAAAATCCAAAATCGGCGAATCTTTCAAAAGACTTCATTCAAAAGACTTGTTTCCTAGCTTGATCTAGTGACAGTTCTTGTTTGATGAGTTGCGAAAGTCGAGCTAAGAAACAAGTTTACTCAAGTCACTATCTAAAGGTCTTTTGAGGGCTACGCTCGATATTGGGTAAGTTTACCCTATCCAATCTAATCATGGGCACGTACTTAGTTGAATGGGGAACCTGTACGCATGGGCATTGATATGATCATTTAGACAGTTCGTACGAGCATGAACTTTTAGAACTCTTGTCGAGGTTCGGACCATAGTATCGTTAATCGAATCACGAGGACGTGATTCCGCTGACATGGGAAGAATGTCACAATTCTCAATTTCCGGTCATTTCTTAAACTCAATATTCATCATATTAGTCATGCATGATTTTTCATTTCACGGTAAACGCATAATTTCATATTAAATAAACGCTATCGCGTAATTAATTATTTTGAACATTTGACCCGATACTTCCAAAATTATTCCGATATATTTTATACTCATATTAAGATGATAAAATTATTATTATTAGTTTACCCGGTGTTTTAAATTTATTTCGTATATAAATTATTATATTTACATAATTACGACGGTTTTCTTAAATATTACACGATAATTATTATATCACTCAAATTTTGCAAGAAATGTATTTTTACAATTTTTATGATCTCATTATACTTTACTTTGATCTATTAAAAATTACTTTTAGCTAAAACTACCTTAAATACACTAATGTATATACAAAGTTACAATTTACCTTAACATACTTTCTTTTTACATACAAACAATTATACACAATATAAAAGAAAAAAAAAAAGTATTTTGAGAAATACTTCCCCCCTTGGCCGACCAAGGGGGGGGTATGCATTTATTGAGTTGGTAAAATTTTCTTGATTATATAGATATATACTCCAAGTAACTCTTTCACTCATTCATTCATCTCAATTAATTCAAAGTTGGTAAAGTTGTGTTTCTCTCTTGGTTCTTCCTCTCCAAAACCGGTCATACATTGGTGCTAGAAGAGATCATCAAAATTTTCCATTATAAAGTATAAACAATCTAGTTATACTCTTATTAAAGGTTTTGAAATAAAAACCTAGAGTGTTTAGGTTTAATCCTTGTCCTTATCACCTCATCAAGTAACTAGTAAGCATATTACTTTCATTTTACATCTTTCATTATCATTTCATATGTATTTCATCATTTTTGAGCAAAGCATGCAAGACTTATGGAAATTTATACCATTTTTAACATTGTTTTTAGAGTTTTATACATATAAGTCATCCTATAATTTATCCTTTGTTATATATTAGTCTTGATGATGTCTAGGAACCCATGACACCCTAAGAAGGTGTATGGTAGGATTAGAATAGCTTTGGAGTTGTTTTGAAGGGATTGGAATAGGTTTAGTACGAGAAAAACTCTTTTCGACAAGTATAAATAAGGGTCTGATCTTGTTTTGTATTTCTGGAAAATCCGACAGTAGACACGAATTTTTGGCCTAGATATTTAGAAAATATACTTTAAAACGAATCCGTGGCCGCTTGAACGAATTAAAACGGAGTTATAACGAAGAAGTTAGGAATTTTTCAAGTTTGACGACGAAATATATACGTCCTGAAAATTTCAGCACACTATTTTTGTTGTGTACGAAGTCAAAACGAGTTTTAAGCTTTATAAATTATTTCGACTTATCAAAAATATATTAGTATACTTTGATACGAAGCTAAAGACTTATAAAACGTAGAAAACGAATTTATAACGACTAAAATATACACGTTTTCATAAAATTGCCGTAACTTTCTTATTTAAGAAAAACTATATTATTTTTACGAGACAAGTGTTACGGTGAACAAAACGACCATATTGAAGGCTATTTTTAACGTTGACGGAGAACTTTTTGTAACGAGATGTCTTCTAATAAAAGTGAGATTACCAAGCATATTTTTCAAAATGACCAACCGTTTGTATAGCGGAGTTGTAATAAATTATTTACGGTTGCTTAAACTTTGCCGAAATTCACTTTTAAACTACATTTGGACAAAATCACCCTACTTAACCTATATTTTTCTTTATGAACGAGACCTCTAGGATGAAAACTTAAATGCCAAAACTTTGAGATTTTGATACAAGCTTTCCAAAACCGTGAGTTCGTTTCCTAACGTTCGACGTACCCCATTTTACGACTAGCTTTTCGAGGCCATTTTTGTCACTTTCATGAAATTTCCAACGACATTATTTTACGACGAAAAGTTATAATTTCACAATAAATCATTAAGAAACTATTGTAGGATGACATTTTGACGTAAATACTTGCAAAGTAATTTAAGAATGGTCAAGACGTCAAAAGAGTATTTTTTTGACGATAAGTATTATTTTCAAAACTCATAAGTGGTATAAATATCATCCGAATTGCGTGCATAACATTACATCATGACTTATTGCATATCATATCATTCATAATAGGTCAGTTTCGAGATTCACGCTACATTTCGGTGTAACCACTTTTGTCATCGCATCTATTCATCCAGTGAGTAATCACACCCCCCTTTTTACCGTTTTACTATATTTTGGGGCGAAATGCATGAACCGTTCTTGAGCTAAATTGTTTACTACTTTTATTAACTAGTTTGACTAGAACTTGTGAACTTGAAACAAATCCTTGAACTTAATTACGAAATTATGACTTGTTAGAACTTATTGAACAGTACATGTTATGACCTTGTCCCAAAGTCTCCCATGTTCGGAGCATCACTATAAAGTCTCCCATGTTCGGAGCATCACTATAAAGTCTCCCGTGTTCGGAGAGTATATCTTTGGGAAGAGGCACCCATTATATCTTTGGGAAGAGGCACCCAGTATATCTTTGGGAAGAGGCACCCAACATAACTTTGGGTAGTGGCACCCAAAGATAATTTGGTTTCATCAGTAGCATCCCTGAATTATTATATACGTGGTACTATATTGTGAACTATTATGACCACTTATACTTGACTACTTGACGCGCTATATTTTGTGCAATGGGTTGTGAATACACAGGTTGCAAGTTTTGTATGGGCGGAACTTGGAACTGAGTGGATTTACAATTCCTTTGCTTTGTGGACTATTTCCGATAACCGAAACCTTGGACTCTTTCATACGAGTTTTCTTATTTTACTAAACATGTTTACTCACCAACTATTTTCATAGTTGACCCGTTTTTCTCTCATGCATTTCAGGTGATCGTTAGTAAGCTTTTTCTACCAGGTCTTGCATAATGAAGTTTTCACTTGTCACTACAAATCGTTATGTAATAGAACGAAATATTTTGGAATCTAAACTTTGTAATATATTTGCCGATGACGGCTAAACTGGTATTGTAATGGTGTACTCTATCTTTTAAATATTTACGTTGGTATGTTCTATTATCTTGTGCTTATGTTCCCTTCCGTTACACCTCGTGTTTCCGCCTCCGGCGAGGGTGTGACAATTAGTAGTTTAATTAATTAAAACCCTATCAAACCATTAATATTCTGTGACAATTAGACTTAGTAATTATCCGATACACATAGCTCTTGGGACGACCTCGGCTTTACCATTTACTACACTACACATGACCTGATACACTGCCCGTTAGTGCATTAGGGTAGACCATAGGTATAGCGAGACACTATAAATATTAAGACCTGGTCAAGAAAACTCTGATCAAGTTTTTGGCGCCATGCCGGGAGCTATATTAGGATTGATATTAAGTCTTTCAATTCATTTTTAAACTTTTCTCACGATCATATTTCAAGTTTTCAGGTACCATGGAGGTTGTTAACATCGATGACCTCACTCTTGAGAAATACTTGGCGTTGACTAGAGCTGATCAAGGACCATGTCTCGTAAGACCGGCAATCGGAGCGGATGTTCGCTTCAGATTAAAGACCAATTTATGATGGAGCTTCGCGCTAACCCTTTTTCAGGAAACAGGGATGAAGACGCATATGAGCACGTTGAAAATGTCCTATACATCGCTAGCCTTTTCAACATTCCGGGCGTGTCTCATGATGCTGTTATGCTCAGGGTCTTCCCTATGATTCTCACCGAGCAACGGGAAGATGGATCGAAAGATTGCCCGCCGGAGCAGTTAATACTTGGGCACTACTAAAGAAATACTTCATCCAAAGATATTGCCCACCATCAAAGATTTCTAATAAACTCTTGGAGAGCCACAATTTCAAACAAGAAGATGACGAAACTCTGTATCAAGCTTGGGACAGATACAACGATCTTCTTTATAAGTGTCCTACCAATGATCTTAATAACCAGCAGAAGGTCAATATTTTCTACAAAGGAATAAACGTAACTACGAGACAGATTCTGGACTGTCAAGGACCTATCCCCGAATATGACTCCTACTACTGCAATTGAAGCCATTCAAAAAATGGCGGACCATGCTCAAAAATGGCACGACGGTGGAAGTAAAAGAAACCAAGGTGGAAGTCTCGACGGAATTGCAGCAATCGCTAGTAAAATTGAAAGCCTTAGTCGAGATATGCTGAAGGTCAGAGAAACCGTTCATGCCATCCAAGTGGGTTGTGAAAGCTGTGGAGGAGGACATCTAACGAAAAATTGTCCTCATATGCACGAAGAAGATATTGAAGAAGCTAAGTATGGAGAAAATCGACCATTTTACGATGACAATCGAAATAGTAATGGGTATCGTGGTAATTACAACCGTGGGCCTTATGGAGAAAGAAAGCCTAGTCTTGAAGAAACAATTAATAAATTTCTGGAAAATTTAGCCCAAAGACAAAAGGAGCAAGATGAATGGTTGAAGTAATTCCAGGAAAACACTGATAGAAACATTTCAAAACACGAATCAACTCTGAAAAACCTTGAATCCATGGTGATAAAGCTCAGCGAGAAAGTAAGGAGGAATAACGATAAACCTGAATGATCTAAACCAGTTATGGAATGTAAGGTAATTTTCTCGGATGATAACTCGAAGATTCAGGCCAGTGATACGAAGTTTAGGGACGATTGTCAACAGATCCGAGTTACGCCGTAACATACCTAATGAGTTACGGTGTAACCTCGTGTTTGACAATGCGACAACGGAGTTATTAAGAATACTGAGGAATATGACTCTAATGAATTACGCCAGTAACCAAGAATCTCGCCATTCGGCGTAATCGGATACATGGGCGAAAAAATTCCTCGACTTGGACGGATCGTAAGAACTCGAGAACTCTCCCTTGAAGATGAAGAAAGCCACTTATCACTCATGGTGTACTCTGCCGCCATTATCATGAAGAAACCACAAGGGCATGGCTTACATGCAGCCCCTTCCACGAGTATTGCAATGGAGGAGACAATAAAAGAAAGGAAGAATGGACATGCCCTCATGAGCGTGGAAAGACATGGCATGTAAAATTCGGTAATTTGGCTTTTAAATATTGGTACGCAATTCAATTTGGGAATGCCAAGATCAATCCAAGTCTTCTTAAGAAGCTAAAAGTTGATTACGCGAAGCCCATTCAAAAGGAAAAGACTAATAAAGATATACTCTGCACGGATGAACTTTTAAGTAAACCGACAACAAAGATCTACGCAGTCACTGGTGCGAAAAAGTAAAATCTCCAGGGGAAATTTTCTGGGCGTCATGCAACCCGTATGACGATATGTGTAATGGTGGAAGCAACTCTGGAAGATTAGAAAATGATGAATTCTTTTGGTCCTCAACCAATGATGAGGAGAGAACGAGTTTACCTTGGATGGACAACCCGGGGTTTGATAGTTGGGTAAAAATTAAGTATGGACATGTGGACGCATTAACGAAAGATAAGATTTGGAAGGAATACATGGATCAAGAAAATTCAAACGAAAAAAGTATCGAAAACACGAGTAAAATAACCATTGAGGAGGACATAGAGCGGGTGAGTAATGGTAAAGAAGAATGCAAGCGCGTTCTAGTGGAGAATTTGCTCGATGAAGAATGGTTCAAAATGCTTTTCGATGACGATGATATCGAAGGGATACTAGATTACCTTGAGTTGCAAGGAAATGAGGAGTTCACTAATCCCGATGACGAAGCTTACGAGCAAAGAAGGTGCAAGCTCCTGGGGATACCCTACAAAAGACCACCCACAATTATAGTTGAAAAATATGATTTCACTCGCTACCACCTCGGTCCGGAGGAGAAATTTTCCAAAGTCCGAAAGATCGAAACCATTGAATACCCTTGAACTGCCTCAAATGTTGCATGGATGAGGCACAATTTGATGAAGGATATTGAAGAAGTAGGGGATGTTCAAAGACCCCCATAGGAGCCCCGCGGATCTGAGTCTAACTTAAAGACTCTTTAATAAAGAAAAGTGCTCTTTCGGGAGACAACCCGAATTATCCCTTTCTTTTGTTTTTATTTCCTTTCTGTTGGGTTTTGTGTTTTCTAAGCATTTTTGCAGGAGACAATGAAGTAATTACTGCGCAGGTTGAAGGTCGATCTCGAACAGAGTTACGGCGTAACTCATCTTGGTGATTACGTCGTAACCAACATTTTAGCGGCAGAATTCTTGACGCATTACCAATTACGGCGTAATACCATCTCTGTGGTTATGCCGAACTATTCGCTTCACGGCTCATACGAGTTTTGCCGTTACGGCGTAACTCTCATAGGAGTTACGGCGTAACTCTCCTATCTTTAATTCTTTCATTTTTAAACACAATAACCTTGTATTAGTTTTAAATGAACTTTGTGGGTGTGTTCCCTGTAAACCCTCACGAGTTCACTCGTCCACTTGGGACACCAAGTGGTTTAAAAGGCTTGTTGCATTCACTAAATGCAACCGTGATTCCTACGAAAGTGAGTTAGGTTTATTTTTTATTTTATTTTTTCCTTTTAGAATTATGCTTGTCGGTATTGTGATTTCAGGGATTAAAGTTTGTTCATGACGCTTAAACGAAGGCACGATCCTTTCTCGTGGGCCTTCTTCTTTTGGAGCAAATTTCAGGGAAGTTCTCGCTCTAATTCTACCTTTTTCTTAACCTTTATTTTAATGCCTAGTACAAAAGGGACTTTGTACAATTCAAGTGGGGGGACGGGAGTAGAATTATCTCTTGAACTTTATTTCGCCCTCATTTTTCTAGTTTATTTTGAAAAATTATGCCATTTTTAAAATTTTGACATGTTTTTCCGAACCTAACTAGATTAGACCTTAGCCGAGCACATACAACCTTTGATATTACATGGTGAGGTTAGCCTTATCCGTTTCCAATATTTTACCCCAAATCCACCAAATTATGAGTGTGCCGGTAGCTTGTAAACTTTAGAACTTGGCCTTTGCATCATTTCGAGACCATAGACGAGGTATGTTGAGTTAGCTTGATGTATTTGGACTTTTCAGTTTTAGAAGGCAGTATTATAGGATTATCACCCAAACAGCCTACCATTGTGAGTCTATCGATTAGTCACCTCGACTTTTCACCCCCATGTGAAACCCTTTTGTTGCACTCCCTTTAGTGCAAGATACCCCTAGATACACCCTTCTGAGCCATTCCTTTCATTTTGTCACCCCAATATATTGTTTCGTTACACCCTTATAGCTTAGCCTACCCTGTAGTCTTTATTTGTAATTGGGAAGTCATCATTTGCCTAAGTTCAAGGTTCGAGTGGAAAGGTTTGGAAATCACGCTTTCATTGACAACAATTATGAAGATCATTGAAGACCCCCTGAATTCCCATTTTTCATCTCAAGTGGGGGGATGTTATGTTATCATGTTATGCTAAAAAAAAAAAAAATAGTTGATTGAGTTATGATTTTGTAAAGTGCGATGTTATAAGCACTATAATATGAGCTTTATTTTTTAAGTATCGAGGAGGCCACCTCGGTCACATTGGAAGATTGGAGTTGGAGTAATACCAACTGAAGAAGAAAAGGTAGTGTGCCCATCACGACGTCCTCTAATGACACATCTACCTTGCATTTCATGATCCGGTCTCTAGGCTTCTAAGCTTGAAGTTTGGGCGGACGGTAAGTGGTGATGACTTAGTTATAGATATAGACTACCTGCTTGTTTTTCATTTTACACCAATTATATATCCCATGTCTTATCTTACCCTTTTAGTCATGAAGCGTGTCTAGATGATGCAGCGAGCAATCTTTGGTGTCTTGGCCATGGATTTGGTCATGTATCATTGATTTTGTCCACTTGGCCGTGACATGTTAGTAATGACGAGTCACCCCTTAACCTTTGTCGTGTCTACCCATATTGCCTTCGAGAATTGTTTAGCCCTTAACTCCAGTGGTGGAGATTTGTGTAACCGCCAAGCCTATGATATAATACATGCTATGACTGTGCGATTGAGTGATCACCCCGAAATTGACACTTAGAATAGTTGAGAGATTTGAGTGTTTGTTCCCCTTTCGTGAGGTGTTCGGCTTTGTTTTATTCTAGCATAAGGGATTTGTAAACTCATATTTTCCAGGTTTTGGGAGATATCTTTTTAGGAATCTATCTAATAAGGTCTACTTGAGGGCAAGTAGAGTTCAAGTGGGGGGATATTTGATAACATAAAATAGTCCTGAATATTAAGTGTCAAATTCCCCCGTTAATGCTCGTTATTTATATCATTTATATGGATTTATGCTTGTTTTCCATTGTTTTGCACTTTCGTGTAAATTACGAACATTGGAGCTAAAGAGACGCGGAAATGGAAACGTTACTAAAGATTTATCACAATATGCTTATTTTGAAGAAGTTACGGCGTAACTCATCTCTCACATTACGCCGTAACTATTGCGTGACCCAGAATTCCAATTTATCAAGAGGTTACGGCGTAACTCCTCCCAAAGGTTGCGACGTAACTCCATTAGGTCAAAAAAGGTTCCACGCCGCTGATACTTACGCCGTAACTACTGCATCACTTACGACGTAACCGAGTTTATTGAAGACTACGGCGTAACCACTTATAAGGTTACGCCGTAACTAGTAGATCTAGTGCATTTACGGAGAAATAAAAGGTTACGGCGTAACTCATTTATTGGTTACGCCGTAACCCAGACCTGGCCTATAAATCCCCCACGAATTCTGGCATTTCAAAGCATCCCATTCCACACACAACACTCTGAGAACGTGGGAAAAAGCTCAAGGGAGGTCTAGGGAAGAATACGGAGCTGTTTCCAAGGGAGAAGTCACACAATTACGATAAGCTTTAGCGTTTACTATTTCTTTTACTTTCAATTCATGTATTCCGTACCTTTGAATATTGAATTGATGTGCATGATTAATATGAGCGGCTAAGCACCCATTGGTGCTAGCCTAGTTATGATTCCTTAATTGTTTTGTTTGCGTTTACCTTTACTTCCGTACAATTATTTCTAAGTGTATGCATGCATAGTTCTTTGGTAGTCACCCCGGTTGGTAGTTTTGAATGGCGGTAGAGGCCAATTGCCTAGAGATATGACCAACTGACCCTAGGTGAGCGGACTGAGACGGGAAGGGTAAGATATGACCAACTGACGACCCTTTCTACTTGTGCGATTTGACCAACTGATCACCTATCGTTTGGATGAACTTAAGTATTGGGGGGTGTAGTGTCTAAGTTCCTAACGGCCCGGGCACTCACTATTTAGAATCTAGCATGTAGCGGTACTTAATGACTCGGCTTAGGGGACCGGGAACAACAGGACTTATGACGGTTACCTGATTTCTCCTGTGGTGGCATCTTTGCCGATAGGTTAGGCGAATTGACCAAATGCGCCCTCGAATTTGACCCCACCTGAAGTAATTGGAAGTAGGTAGACGTATAAATAACTAGTTAGGAGGATTAACTAGGTTAGCACCACTATTCCTCTATTGATTTCCCTTCTACCATTTATTTGCTTTTATATTCGCATTAGTTGTTTAATTAATTAAAACCCTATCAAACCATTAATATTCTGTGACAATTAGACTTAGTAATTATCCGACACATTATAGCTCTTGGGACGACCCGGCTACCGACTTTACTATTTACTACACTACACACGACCGGGTACACTGCCCGATAGTGCATTAGGGTAGACCATAGGTATAGCGAGACACTATAAATATTAAGACCTGGTCAGTAAAACCTGCATCAAGTTTTTGTGATGCGTGTTTACTGCACTGTGTTTTACATTTATAGTAACTCGTCTACCTATGGCCTACCTAATGCACTAACGGCAGTACCCGCTTGTAGTGAGGGAATGATAAGACCGAGGTCGTCCCAAGAACGGTTGATTCCTAACTGTCTAATTAATTAAATTAGTCAAATAAATAAGTTTTAATATAAGGATTGATAATATTTAAGGTGTCATGTGATCAATTGGGTTGGTTCTCTGGTAAACAAGCTAATGGTAACGATAGTGATGCAATTCTTAAACCTAGTTCTTCCACAAGTGGCAACAATCGATAGACTCCTTTGGTCAATTCGCCTACCCTATGGTTCTTAGAATCTCACCAAGATGACAGGTCACCGGGATCATTCGGCAATCTAATAGCAAGTCATTAAGAGCAGGGTTTACTGTAATACATGGGTTCTAAATGTCACTAGATTCCTGTTTCCGTGGGGTTAAAATCGAGAGGACAGTATTTGGTTAATTCGCCCTAACCTATCAGCAAAGATGCCACCACAGGAGAAATCAGACACACCGTCATAAGTCCTGTTGTTCCTGGTCCCCTAAGCCAAGTCATTAAGTACCGCTACATGCTAGATTTATAATGGTGAGTGCCCGGCCGTTAGGAACTTAGACACTCACCCCTTAATTCTTAAGTTCATCCAAACGGTAGGTGATCAGTTGGTCAAATCGCACAAGTAGAAAAGGTCGTCAGTTGGTCATATCTTACCCTTCCCGTCTCAGTCCGCTCACCTAGGGTTAGTTGGTCATATCTCCTAGGCAATTGGCCTCTACCGCCATTCAAAACTATCAAAACAAGGGTGGCTACCAATAAACTATGCATGCATACACTAGAAACAATTAATAACGCAAAAGCATTAATATTAAAAGAATCAAAACTAGGCCAAGACCTAATTTCCACATCTCTAAAATACCCTAGTGGGATGAAAAATATAATTACCATGTAAAACAATAAATAAACAAAGACATAACATCAATTAATTAATTGACTAATAATAAATTAATATTCAATTTCAGAATCAAAATTATAATAGAATAATGAAACCAAAATAATATTAAGAGTCGGAAAATAATTACATATCATGCGAAGGATAATGCTATCGATCCCCTAGTTGACTACCGGGGCAAACCCCGAAGGATTTGCCCCACAAAAACCTTGCGTCTACTGGTTGCTCTCTCTTTTTCGTCTGACTTCACAAAACCTACGCACCCTTTGATGAATAAATCATCATGTGCAATTTAGTATGGGTTTTTCTATTATGTGCCCTATGGCACATGATAAGAAGTGAAAAAGGTACATAAAAGTACATGGAGATCCACAAAAAATACATTTTTTATATGTACTTTTGTCCTTTTTCATAAATCCTCATGTACTTTTAAGTACTTTTTTCACTTCTTATTATGTGCCCTAAGGCACATAATAGAAAAACCCATTTAGTATATATAATAAAAGGATTTTTATTATAAACCTCAAACTTTGGACTATTTACTCGTTGGCCCTTGTTGTAATATAACACATAAAATGTGTTATAAAACTTGCATATTTAGCCCCTCTTCAAACTTCAACATTTAATCTTCAGTCCTCCGAATGGATAAAATAAATATAAACTTGACGCAATTAATCCCTGGACCTTGAAACTTTGCGCCCAAGTAATTAATTACGGCCTAACTAAATATCCGAGTTACGCCGTAACCCTTTGTTAGCTCATGATTATCCGATCCGAAATAATCTCTACGGCGTAACTAATTCCATGTTACGCCGTAACCTTCAAAAAATAATTACGACGTAACTATAAGAAATGGTTACGCCGTATCCTTCAAAGCTCATATTTACGCCGTAACACAATTAATAAGTTACGGCGTAATCTTCACAAATAATTATCAGACCTTCGTTGTTGTTAGTTACGACGTAGTCAAAAGTACCCTTTACGCCGTAACTTATCTTCAGAATATATTTCTTTGCCTTTTATCACTTCTTTTCCGCTCCAACGCCCCATTTATCCTGAAATGCAAATATGAACGAATATAGACCAATTAAGTACCATATTAATATAAATGAGGCCATAAACACGGGAATTTGATATATAAAATATCAGGCTAATTTGATGTTATCAAATATCCCTCCACTTGAATCCTACTTGTCCTCAAGTAGACCCTTTAAATAATTCTTAAAAAGATATCTCCCAAGATTAATTGGAAAATATGAGTCTAAAAATCACCTAAGCTAGAAAATTCCAAACCGAGCACCTCACGAAAAGGGAATTGAAATCACACGCTCTCTCATAATTCATGTGCTTATTTTTGGGTGATTACTCAATTGCTCAGTCATGGCGAGTATTCTATCATAGGCTTGGCAAAGATACTAATCTCCACCACTAGAGTCTAGAGATGCAGCTATTCTAAAAGGCAATGGGTTGACACAACATAGGCTTATGGGGTTATATTGTCATTACTAACGAGCTACGGCGAAGGGGACAAAACCAATGATACATGACCAAATCCAAGGCCAAGACACCAATGATTGCTCGCTTCTTCACCTAAACTTGATTCATGACTAAGGGTAGGATAAGACATGGGAAACATTTAATGGGTGTAAAAAAAAAGACACAAAACAAATAGATTCCTAAGTCCATAGTCGCCCCACCACTAGTCGCATTCAATCCCAAAGCAAAAATCGATGGTCAAGAGTCAAGGGGTCTTCAATACACGAGTCAATGCATATAAAATGTAGCATAGTGCCTCATAATCTCCATAAACTAGGCAAATAAGATGCATTAACTCGGCCTTCATCATCAATGAAAAAAAGTATGTGCTATAAAATTTTTTAAAATTTGAGTCAATTTAGCACATATTTCTATCAAAATCAACCATTTCTATCTCCCATCCCCCCACTTGAAATGTGCAATGTCCCTATTGTACAAATATTGATTAAAATTTGAAAGGCAAGATTTAATTGTTCGGGTTGCTAATTTTATCTGTAAGACAAAACGGATTTGTAAAAATTTGCGCCTAAATGAAACAAGGCGAGAAAACTTAACACAATACGACACATAAGCTGATTTATTTTACCATCAGCTAATAAACAAACACTTGCTTGCATTCTCATTTTTTTTTTCACATTTTTTTTGATGCAAGACAAGGTATATATGAAAAAATAAAAACAAGACGAACAAATAAAGCATCCCCCCACTTGAGATCAACTATCATCTAAACCCGATTTTCTTCCAAGACCCTTTATTCAAAACCCGCGACTTTCACTAGTGGAACCAAAAGTAACTAACAGCGCCCGGACCATGGACATAAGGAAACTACAGGGTAGGCTAGGAGATAGGTGTAATGAAACAGTAATATTGGGTGAACAAAATGAAAGGAAAGGCTCTGAAGAGTGTATCTAGGGGTATCTTGCACTAATGATGAGTGCAACAAAAAGTGTTTAACAGTTGACTATCGATGTGAAAAGTCAATATACACAAACATAAATGGGCTATTTGGGTTTAATCCTAAAATTGCCTTATATCCTAGTGCAGATCACACCAGTTACCTCGTTGTGCTCATAATAATGGTCGAAAAAAGATATGCAAGGCGAGTTCTAAAGTCTACTACAGCACCGCACACTCATTTTATGGAATTATGTATAAAGGGGAAAATGGAAAGGCTTATCCTCACACAATGGAAATATAGGGTAGGTGTGCTCAGTCTAGATTAATCCGTTAATGAATGAAAAACATGTCAAAATTTTACTAATGAAACAATTTTCATCAAAAACTAGAAAAATAAGGGCAAGTAAAATCAAGCGGGTGTCTATGTCTAATCCCTTCCCCCCACTTGGGTCATACTTAAGCATATAATGAAAGATAAGAAGGGTTAGAGATGGAACGAAAAACTCCCAGTTTGTTCGGCATGATCAATAAATGTCACTTCTCGTAACATGCTCCAAATACGCTTCCTCGAGCAACATCCAACTTCTCATCAATTTTCCAACACCATGTCACTCAACTAGGACGGATAAAAAAGTGTTCTCTTGCAGCCAATCATAGCTCCATAATTCATCAATCTGCAATGCTGCAAGAAAAACTAATACCAAAAAACATAATTCCGGATAAAAAGCAAAAATAGCACGAAATGTAAAAACAAAATAAATCCTAACTCACTTTCGTAGGAATCACGGTTGCATTTAGCGCATGCAACACCTTTCCCCTCGGTGTCCTGAGGGTGGACAGTGAAGTCTCGTGAGGATTTACCGAACACACCCACAAAGTTCATTTAATTACTAATACAAGGTTATGACAATGTTTGAAACTCGTTTTTATTAAAAATTTTCATATCGGAGGATAGTTACGGGCGAATCGGATCGCCCATTACGGCGTAGGTAAGTTGGCTTAATAAAATGTGTACCAGGAAAGGGGTTACGGCGTAACAGAATCGGCCCAGCTACGGCGTAATAAGAAAGGCCGAGAAAGAAAATACCTGGAACAGCGATGTTACGGCGTAAGTAGATCGGCCTAGTTACGCCGTAGTTAAGTAGAAGTGGGCAGATGGCCTTACTTATCGCCAGTTACAGCGTAAATGGATTGGCCCATTACGCCGTAAATTCATTATGATGTTGTTGTGCCCCAAAATGTCAACTTCTTCCTACGTGGTCAAGAGGAGTTATCGGAACTCCTATCATCTATCCTTGGCCTTTATACCTGTAAACAGATAACAAAACATACCAAACCCAAAACAAAATCTAAAAACTACTAAAAATATCAAAAAGGTCTAAAGAAAAATAAAATCAAAAACTAAATCTAGGATAGGGACGGGTAGTCTCCCGACGAGCACTTTTCTTTAACTCCCTTGAGTCTTTAAGTTAGACTCACACATCAATCGAACGTCTCCAATCATGTCCATTGCTCAACTAATCTCGGCTTATGATCTTGTCGAGATTCCCTCCACTTGTTCTTGTTGCTCAACCTGCACACTATCACAACCTCGTGCATTAAATGTGTAAAAATAATAAACATGAGCAAAAAGTGAGATATACCACATCATTTATAATTTTAAGATGTCACAGACTTGGTTACGGCGTAAGTCCAATTACTAACTACGTAGTAACCAGTCTAAAAGTAACGATATATAATAAGAAGAGATTAGCCGTAACCATGGCCAAGGTTACGTAATCTAAAACGAAGACATAATTGTAGAATTATATCAATCAAACGAAAAACGAAGACGTTCCCAGGCGGCAAAAACTTGATGCGAGGTTTTCTTGACCGGGTTTTACATTTATAGTAACTCGTCTACCTATGGCCTACCTAATGCACAAACGGGCACGTACCGTCATGTAGTGAGAATGGTAAGACGAGTCGGTCCCAAGACGGTTGATTCTAACTTTCTAATTAATTAAATTAGTCAAATAAAGAAGTTTTAATATAAGGATTGATAATATTTAAGGTGTCACGTGATCAATTGGGTTGGTTCTCTGGTAAACAAGCTAATGGTAACGATAGTGATGCAATTCTTAAACCTAGTTCTTCCACAAGTGGCAACAGTCGATAGACTCCTTTGGTTAATCCCTTACCCTATGGTTCTTAGAATCCTCACCAAGATAAACATGTCACCCGGGATCATTCGACAATCTAATAGCGGTCATTAAGAGTGGGGTTTTCCGTGCAATACATGGGTTCTAAATGTCACTAGATTCTGTTTCGAGTGGGGTTAAAATCGAGAGGACAACATTTGATCAATTCGGCTAACCTATCGGCAAAGATGCCACCACAGGAGAAATCGGTAGCAGTCGCCATAAGTCTGTTGTTCTGGTCCCCTAAGCCAAGTCATTAAGTACCGCTACATGCTAGATTTATAATAGTGAGTGCCGGCCGTTAGGAACTTAGACACTCACCCCCTAATTCTTAAGTTCATCCAAACGGTAGGTGATCGGTTGGTGTCATGCGAAGTAGAAGGGTGGTCGGTTGGTCATATCTTACCCTTCCCGCCTCAGTCGCTCACCTAGAATTAGGTTGGTCATATCTCCTAGGCAATTGTCCTTACCGCCATTCAAAACTACGAGAAACAAGGGTGGCTAACCTTATGCATGCATACACTAGAAACAATTAATAACGCAAAACATTAATAATAAAAAATCATCCCTAGGCCAAGACCTAATTTCTACATCTCTAAAATACCCTAGTGGGATGACAAATATAATTACCATGTAAAACAATAAATAAAAAAAGACATAACATCAATTAATTAATTGACTAATAATAAATTAATATTCAATTATATAAAACACAATAAATAAAAATGCTCCAACAATTAAATCAGAATCAAAATTAGAATAGAATAATGAAACCAAAATAATATTAAAGTCGGAAAATAATTACATATCATGCCAAGGATAATGCTATCGATCCCCTAATTGAGTACCGGGGCAAACCCGAAGGATTTGCCCCACAAAAACCTTGCGTCTACTGGTTGCTCTCTCTTTTTCGCCTGACTTCACAAAACCTACGCACCCTTTGATGAATAAATCATCATGTGCAATTTAGTATATATAATAAAAGGATTTTTATTATAAACCTCAAACTTCGGACTATTTACTCGTTGGCCCTTGTTGTAATATAACACATAAAATGTGTTATAAAACTTGCATATTTAGCCCCTCTTTAAACTTCAGCATTTAATCTTCAGTCCTCCAAATGGATAAAATAAATATAAACTTGACGCAATTAATCCCTGGACCTCGAAACTTTGCACCCAAGTAATTATTTACGGCGTAACTAAATATCCGAGTTACGTCGTAACCCTTTGTTAGCTCATGATTATCCGATCCGAAATAATCTATACGGCGTAACTAATTCCATGTTACGCCGTAACCTTCTAATAATTACGGCGTAACCATAAGAAATGGTTCGCCGTATCCTTCAAAGCTCATATTCGCGGTAACCAATTAATAAGTTACGCGTAATCTTCACAAATAATTATCGGGCCTTCGTTGTATTAGTTCTGGCGTAGTCAAAAGTACCATTGCGCCGTAACTTATCTTCAGAATATATTTCTTTGCCTTTTATCACTTCTTTTCCGCTCCAACGCCCCATTTATCCTGAAATGCAAATATGAACGAATATAGACCAATTAAGTACCATATTAATATAAATGAGGCCATAAACATGGGAATTTGATATATAAAAGATCAGGCTAATTTGATGTTATCAACCGTCATTCGTAGGATAGCACAGAGCACCAAATACACGAAGGTAGGAGAGATCAGGTTTTCGTTTATGGACAAGTTCATATGGAGTTTTTCAATGAGATGTGTATAAGGAACGATTTTGGGTGTAACAGGTACAATGACTTCACCCATAAAACATTGGAACCTTTGAATAAATTAGCATTGTTCTTGCGGCTTCCACAAGAGTTCGATTTAGTCTTTCAACTACAGATTACTTTGAGGAGTTCGTGGAACACTTCTTTGATGACCGATTCCAACACATTCATAAAGCGAATTAAGTCTTTGTTAACAAACTCATTGTATTGTCGTTCGAACAATTCTAACATTATTGTTGAGTCGAACACAAGTGTTTGATAAGTTTGATGATGACATCCGAGTTTCATCCTTTGTCCTAAAAACTTTACCCAGTAAATCGAGAGTAGTCATCAACTTGACTAGAATGTATTTTTTCCCATTTATTGTTTGTACTCTCATTGGTTCGCACAAATCCATATGAAGGGTATGAAGAACTTCCATTACTGAGTTTGTGGGCATATTTTGTGCTTTTTCCCAATTGGCAAGCTGAACAAAGATGATCTTTTTCATATTTTAATCTAGGTAATCCTCTAACAAGATCCTTTCTGGAAAGGTTATTAATGGTGCCGAAGTTCAAGTGATTGAGATGACGATGCCATAACCATGACTTTGTTTTTGAAGCCTTTGATAGCAAGCAGATTGGAGAAGACTTCATCATGTCTTCGATAGAGATAGTGTATAGATTTGAACCACGGGTTCCTCTTAATAGTTCCACACCGTCGAGTTCTCTAACGAAACAAGTATCTTTTCTAAATGCCACTTCTAGATCGGAATCACAGAATTGACCAACAGAGAACAAGTTATGACCAAGACCTTCCATAATATACCACGGAGATTACACTTTGCCAACAACATAATCTCCATATATAATTGCACCAAAATGGTCGTTCCTGAATCTAACGGTCCGATGAATTTACTCACGAAGTTCATGAGCATGGCGATCTCCAGTCATATGCTTGGAGCGACTGAGTCTAGGTACCACATAACGATTTGAAAGATCTGCAGGTTGAACAGACAAGAATGGATAACTGGATAATTGGGATCCCCATTCAAGAATGGGTTCCATTTGGTTAGCAATGATGATGGAACACCCACATCGTAGTAGAAACAATGGAATCATCGAGAAATAGATGCGATTAGCTAGTGTCCGTATTTGACATATTCAAAGTATGTTCACTTCTTAAGGGAATAGTTCTACCAATAGGCATCCATTTTCTAGTGGGCATTGACTTAGCAAATTTAGGGCACAAATCATTAATCTTACCCGATGAGGTATCCATTGATAACCTATATTACTAAATTTCCTTCCTGTGGGTTTCCAATATTTTCTAACTTTCTTTCGCCTTTGCCTTTTAGCCTTCTTAGCTTGATTTTTGACATTAGCAGTCTTAACAAGGTATTTAACAGCATTAATCAAATCATTCATACCACATTCAAGATTAGTAACAGAAACCAAGCAATCATCATTACATATTTTGCCAAAAGTAGTAGAATTAGATACGATACGCTTAGAGCTAAAACTAGAATCAACACGATTCGTTTTATTCAAATTCTCCCTAAGGTGATCTTCTACTTTCTTCCACTGAACATTCCTAGCTTGCAAGGTCCTATCATTCCTTGTGTTGCCTTGAGGCTTTCACCTGCTCGCTTTGGTGTCATTTTTTACTCCTATAGAGGGAATTGGAACCTTAGTTGGTTTTGGTACTTTTTGCATTTCAGGTTTAGAAGTGCTGGGATCCGTACTACTTGAAGGCACACTAAAGTTCACATTCATAACATTTGGCATCGAATGGATTTCATACTTGGCACTAGGCATATAACAAGGATTTCATACCTATGGACTTAGGGCATATTGTGATTAAGCATTCTAGAAGTTCTTGAGATCGTTTGACATATAAGAATGCATGCCCAATTGCATTATCAAGTGGTTTCTCTAACTTATCCTCTTCAACAATCTCACGGAGACATTCTAGACAATCCTTAAGGTATGAGAAATATGTTTGAATTGCAAGTTTGTTATTCCTAAGATGAGGAGGAACATATTTCACAGACAAAGCATATTTATTACAGCAGGCACCTTTGATACACCATTCTCCCCAGTGGTCATTGGCATTTTCCCATTTACCCGACTCTTCAGATTCTCAATTTCCTTTTGCAACGAAGCTATTTGTTCGTTATTTTTGTTATGTGTGACCTTTATTGATTCAAATAGCTCATTGAAATGTTGTTTGACTTTTTTATTTTCTTTTAGAAAACTCTCATTTTCTTTTTGTAAAGCATTAACCAAGTTTTGAAGATGAAAATTTTGAGAATTCTGAGAATCTAAAGGAGGAGGCATTTGGGAGCCAGTCACATTGTTCTTTTCACCCTTTAATTGAGAAATTTGGGCTTTCAACTTTCTGATCGTGTTACGGTGAGCTTGAATCTGTTCATCACGTTTGTTTAATTCAAAAACTACATCAAACTCTGGAACATCCGAGGAGATCTTGATGTTTGAGGTTTTAACATTTTCTTTTAGATGTTGATATTTTAGTTGCAAATCAAAATGTTTAACTTCCAACTTAGAAAAGTGTGATACCAAATTATCGTGATCATCCTGTTCAATTTTCTCATTTAGTTTCGAGTTTTTGATTTCAAGCTCAATGACACGATCATGGGAGACTTTCAAAGCAACAGATAATTCATGAAATTGAGAAGCAGTAATGGAATAATTAGTAGCAGTATAGAACACATCTTGAGCAACACATTGCGAGATCAAGTTCTCATTTAAGATATGCAAATTCTTCCTTTCAATTTCATTATATTTGAGTTGCTGTTCATAATCACTGACCTCAATTATCATTGCATCAAATTCCTTTTCTATTTCTTTAATCTCTAGGTTTATCCCCTTTAGAAGACTCTCAAATTGACCTTTTAATTGTTTAAAGAAAGGCATGACCTCAGTTAAATAGCATTCCTTAGTCTGCTCAAAACCCCTTACCCCTTCAGTTATCCCAGTAGGTGTGATTCTCTTTTTACACGTTTTCTCAAAATCAACAAATAGTTGGTAAACTACATAAAGGCTGATTAAGGTCTTGTTATTAGTGGAAATGGTTCTTGGAACTAAATGCATTGGTGTATTCGGAGGATACCAGCAGTTGTCATTGCAGGCATTTTCCTAAGGGGAGGGTTTGTTTCAACAAATGCTTCCACTTTTTGCTTATCCATGTCTTTCTTCCAAAAATTTTTTTCTGGGGTCAGCTGAGTTTGAGGTCTAAACTTGTAAAAGGCAATCCAGTTTTCCTTAGCATAGTTAGGTGTTTTAAAACTGATGTTGTTTTCTATGCATGAGGGGCTCTTAACTTTTTCATCTAGCTTCTTTCTAGCGGCTTCCTCTAATTGCTTATCTTCCTCAGTGCTCTCAGCGCAACTAGGTTTTTGTCTACGCTTAAGGATTTTATTGCCATCATAGATTACCTTTTGAGCAGCTTTTGCTTTCTTACCATACTCAGGATTGGATTCCTCTATAATGGGGATTCTATGCTTATCGCTTAAGACTCTATGCTTAGTCATCATGTGAGCAGTCTGAATGGTGTTCCCTTGTACGTACAACGTATTTTCAAGCTTGTTTTTCAAAGTTTTTAGATTGGAAAATTCATTCAAAAGTTTTGATTCATTAGCATTAAATTCTTGTTTAAGCACTTTAACATTATCTTGAAGCTCTTGTTTTTGCTTAGCAGTTTTAGAAAGATTTTCTTGCAAGGAGTTTAACTCTTGTTTTAACACATCTTCTCTAAAATTAATTTTTCTAATAATTGTACGCATTTGGTCATCCATTTCCTGCTCACGGGTGGTTAACTCAAACTTAGCACGTTGTTCATAAATAGCAACTTGTTCTTTATAGGCATTAAGATCAGAGATAACAGAATCATCGGGGGCACATGCAGTATATTCATCAAAAATATAGTCATCATTGACTGCAGAAGATGCAAAACTTTGTACAATCACAATTTCACTTTGTTTCACATATTGATCATATGGGACAACATTGCTATTACCCATATTTTCAATATCTGACTCAATAATTTTAGTTGATTGTACTTCGTTATGTATCTTTTGCTCATCAACTTTATCGTATAGTTTTAATACCTCGGAGATGATTGATTCTTTGGATGGATGAGCCTGTTGTGGTGATGAGAACTTTGGAGAGACCATAGGTGAGATGCTAGCCATGAAGATTGTCTGGGTAGTAGGTTCATCATCGACATCAGAGTCAAATGCATCACAGTCAGCTACTTGAAAGGCATTCTGATGATTGTGACCTATTTCATGAATTGGTTGCTCATCCACATCTGCATCATATGTCTTAGCGTTCCCTTCAGCAAGAAACAACAACTCCTCTCCATCCATAGCTGCCCCATTATCCTGAGCTTGCACAAGCAACATCTTATCCATGAAGTATTCTACATTCTGTGGACGTTTTGGAGATGTGCAGTTCCTAGCAATATGTCCCTCACCAACACAGTTGTAGCATTTGATTGGCTTTGCTTGCCCTTGATTGGCATTTCTTCCACGATTCTGATTAGCCACAAAACCTCCACCTACTCCAGTATTACCATAACCTGCTCCGACCATTCCGTGTTCATACCTTCTTCCTTGCACATTCTGCACCACTACCTTACCATCTCTGACAGTAGCTTGATTGTGTGGATTGGATGTTGTTCTAAGGTTATTGTTGGTGTGTGAAGTGGAATTAATATTTTGGCTAACCATGAGAGACAGTTGATTGATGAAGTTTTCCATGAGTGTGTTTGAGTCTGGAGGCTTATATGTTGGATCGGGAATGAGCTTGTAATTACCATTACCCGTGGGTATGACTTGAGAAGCTTTGGTGGTAATTCCAACATTGGTATAAAAGGCTGTTGAATCATTTGATGAACTTGTTTCTCCCTGTTTCGATTTGAACTGATTAAGAATTATTTTTTCAAACATGGCATGTCTCTCATTCTGAAGCAGGAAGGCATATAGTTGCTCATAGTTGGTGTTCTTCAATCCTTTGGTTAGCTTCACGGAGGTGACAAATTTGTGCCATTCGGGATTCATGTTGTTCACAAATTTGGAATTCAGCTGAATATTTGGCATGGTCATTTTGATGTTCCTCATGTCATTTACAAGCTTGTGGAATCTCACATAGTATTCATAAACACTTTCTTCTGGTTTCATCTTAAAATGCTCGAATTCATCATACAATTGTGATTCTCTGTCTTCCATGGTTAGTTCAGACCCTGAGAGAAGCATCTTGACATTATACCAAACCGCCTTGGCTTCAGTGTTGTGATTGATAAGCTTGTAGATATCTTTGGAAGACCCACGAGTATGATGTTTGAAGCCCTGATATCAGCATCAAATCTCTTTCTCTCCTTCTCACTGAGTTCATCATATGTCTTTGGTCTGTCGCTCCATAAATCATTGTTCCATCAGCAGCAGTGTCGAGTATGTCTCTAGTTGTCTCAACTTGATAAGGTCCTTCGTCAATTGACTTGAGAATGTTGACCCCATTTTCCTTTCCAAGACAGTACAATCTGATTCGTTGAGCCCAAGAGTCGTAGTCAGTTCTGTCAAGCATGTGTGGACGAGTGTCTGAACCAACTGCTTGAACGTCCTCAGCTACAGTAGAGATGATTGTAGGCACGTTGGTAGACATGTTTACAGATTACACGGGATTTTATAACTCTATGATTAAACCGAGAAATAGATTCTTTCACAGGATTTTACTAAATCAAAAGAAAACCGTATTAGAAACAAAAGTTCAAGCAAGTCGCTAAGAATCCTTGAACCAAGTCGCTAAGCACTAAGTCGCTAAGTAGCAACTCGCTAAACTTCAAGTTGCTATGAATCAAGTCGCTAAGACCCAAGTCGCTGGACACAAATCGCTACAACACCAAATCGCTAAACAGTCAAGTCGCTAAATAGTAACTCGCTAAGTATCCAAGTCGCTAATGTCAAGTCGCTGAGAACAATAAGTACAAGTCGCTAGAAATAATGAAAGCAAGTCGCTAACCCCGCCAAGTCGCTAGCCGTAGTGGAGAATCCATTAACTTGTACTCTTTGTCGGCTTGTCTCAATAGACAAGTCGCTAAGCTCAAGTCGCTACGACTAACACTACAACTCGCTAGAAATTACTGAAGCAAGTCGCTACGAAGAAATTCACACCGAGACTCAAGTCGCTAACTTGAAAAACTTCAAAAACACACTTTTTAATCCAAAACAAACCCAACCACAGTGATTCAAGCCTTCCAAATCAAAACCTAACCACTTATGATGATCCTAAATACAAAAGTACTACCAAAATCCAAACTTTAAGACAAGAGATTGTCCAAATGATGCAAAAACCACTAAACTTTTTCAAACCTAAAAACCATTCAAAGCCACTAGAAATCCAAGGATATGTAAGAGAGATGATCAAACCATGGCTCTTGATACCATTTGTAACATATTGGATTTCACATACACATCAAACCATGATCAAAGAGGCGTACACAATAAGGTTTTAGAGAGAGAAATAGTTAGAGGTTTGGGAACTTAGTGAGAGAAAATGAAAGTGTTATTATGAGCTCCAACTCTCTACCTTGGGAGGTAGAGAGTATTTATAGTCTAACACAAATCGCCACCTACGGGCTGTGGATCAGGCATACAGTGGGTAAAGACCCGTCCATCCTCCACGGTATTACTTAAACTAAATACTACTTAACATTAAATAACTACGACTACGAGCTTTCTAACGATTACATATACTTGAGGTGACCGACACTTTAATACCTAGATTTACTAAATCCTAACATCATGGATTTAATCCACTTGACGTGAGAGTGCTTATGTTTAGCTCCAGCTGGTAGGTATACATGTTGTACATATATATTTCGGAGATGAAGATTTGTAGATGAAGAGTGTGGTGGATTATGGGTGGTTACCTGACTAGCCATGTGTTTGATTGTGATATATCTGTTTTCCCTACGCATTATTATTGTTTGCACACTTGTCCTACTCGTATATCAATACACAGCAAAACTGATTTACTACTTTATTTCAAACCTATGAACTCACCAACCTTGTGTTGACATTTTTAGCATGTATTTTTAGGTTTATCATGACAGCTTACTTTGGAGGCTTTTGGCATGGTCATAGGATACATTTACATTTTTGGGACCGCTTTATTATTATTATGGGCCTGTATTTCCGCACTAATTTTGAATAATGTAAACCTTATTCATTTGTTTATGAATTTTCTTAGTGTAAAATCATTGTCTATACTTTGTGTTGTGATACCAATTAGTTGCACCCCACGACCCGAATGCTTCCGCTGTGCCAAATTTGGGGGTGTTACATTTGGTATCAGAGCCAATGTTATAGGGAACTGGGTAATTTTCAAAACCTAGACTATAACCACTTTTGCGAAAATTTAACCCTATGACCGACACGTGCCTGCATGCCAAGCTGATGCCTCACTTGTGACTTTGGTTACTATCATATTTGATGAGATGTGTGCCTTACTATTGAATATGTATATCCATTTACTTTTCGCTATTTGTTATAAGTATCTTCGACATACCTATGCTTACGTATCACACTTATTGTAGTGTTGCACCACTTTCTATATGCAATCTCATCTTTTGACTTTGAGTTTGGACACTTGTTTTGGTATTTTGAAAATGAATTTTGGGATGTGAAAGACATGATGCTAGAGTAACTAAGTTAAGTATATCAAAGTTCTTTGAACCTCAGGTAAATATAAACTGATCACCTATATTCAGCCAGGGACAGTGGGACATAGCCTGATCATCTATGTCTGACTCAGAGGTGAATTTTGCGATACTTGGAGTAGTTTTAATATTATTATGTTCGGTTGACTATTGGTCTGATTTCAGTAAAGGGTAAAGTTTTGGTGTGTGTATTCGAACATTGGACTTTTATAAAAGTTTACCCTTACGCACGACACACTAGCATCACATTACTTGTTTATCGCGATAGTCTTCCTATTGTATGGAGCGCTTTCTGTTTTCGTCTATTCATGATATGACTTTAGATTTCTTTTGGGATCGTTGGAACCGTTTGATCTCGTTTTGCAATGGGTCGAGCTAGACCCGATTTGTCACCAGCTTACATTCGGGTTGCGTGAAATCATTTGAGTTTATTGGAGTGTTTGCAATCGATCTTGTCTACGTCTGAATTTGGATTTATTATATTCTGCGATTTTGGGTCTTGTTGAGAATTTGAAATCACTTGTCCCCATAGCCCTTTTTGTTTCTAGCCATGTTGCAGACGTCTCTATCTCAAACCTTGTCTTCGATCGATGTTGTTCCATCGATGCTATTTTTGTGAAGATATACCTTACGCCGTATCGACCTGTATGCGTTTAGAGTGACCGTTTGGAACCGTCAACGTCTCCTTTTATTCGGGACTTGAATTGACATCGATTGGTAGTCGGATTCCTTTCGGAATCATGACTTTGGATTCGAATGTTGTACCTTTACGCGTCGAATACTAAGCACACTGCTGAGGCAACCAACTGATTACTAGTAACAATCAACCTCTCCTTCATAGTTGTGCTTCGGAGTTGTTAAACTCTCCATTCGTTAGAGATTCTATGCTTGACAGCACATTTGAGATTTTTTTTATAAGGGTAACCTAAACCGTGACCTTGGCAACAGACGCCTAATCTTTCGGTCACCCTTTGGGAACACCAATTATCTTTGCTACTCACTCATACCATAATAAATTGTGTCGCTACTAACATGCAAACCGTTTGACTAAATGTTTTACCAATAAGTTATGACATTAGGATTTTAGACTGTATTGATATTTTATAAACAATGAATTGTTTTCCTTCTACCCTATAAACCGTTTTGTTACTAAATCAGAAAATAAATTATAACTTTACTACCATTTTACAATTAATAAATTTAATTTTCTACTGCTTTAAATTGCTTTAAAAACCTTTTTATAAACCGTTTCTCCTCTGGAAAGTATTTATTGCTACTACCTCATAAACTGAACAACTAATCTTTTCTTTTGTAACTAAACCAAACTTTACGAGTGAATCCTACACCTCTACTTGAAACTATAGATAACCATCTACCAAATCTCGATATTGTCTCATCATTGTACAAGTTACCTTATTCATTCCATATAATCAGATTCCCTTATTGGCTACCCGTATCATCGCCCCTTCTGAGACGCTACGCTATCGAGTGACATGAATTGAATCGCGAGGACGGGATTCCTTTTAAGGAGGGTAGACTGTAGCACCCGGTAAATTTTCAATAAACTATTTTAATGACAAATTATATTTATTATTATTTGCCTTTCCATTTCGGACTTTCCCGAGCCATCTTGAGTCGAAAAACAAAGAGTTATCTCATTTTACAGGATAGTTGCACACAACGCGTGTCGACAATCGTAACTCAATAAACATTTTAAAATAATTGTTATAAAAATACTAGTCAAGTAAATACTCGTTTGTAATGGAAAAATTAATCCAATCGCGATAGCGTTATTTTCGTAATTTAATTCGCGCGTTTACTAATCCAATTAAGCCCCGAGCCTAATATATACAAAAGATTTCATAAGTTTCGCTTTTGGTCCCTATGGCATATTTACCCCACCACTCCCTCAAGCATTGTAAACCTTTCACTTTTTTTTATATAACTATTAAAAAAACCCTATAAAAGATTTTAGGTTTTCATTCATAGATAAAATAAAACCCTAGCAGCTTTGTGCCTCCCTCATCCGCCTCTCACCCATCAGCCGCCACCCTCATCTGGCCGGCTACCACCATTCGACCACTCTCCACCACTCCTTGATGCCTCATCTCCACCAT
This sequence comes from Chrysanthemum makinoi, assembly GCA_910596185.1. Lineage (NCBI taxonomy): Eukaryota > Viridiplantae > Streptophyta > Magnoliopsida > Asterales > Asteraceae > Chrysanthemum > Chrysanthemum makinoi. The sequence goes on from OU343220.1 coordinate 122,710,832, forward strand.
AAACAATCGCTGCCGCCACCTATCCTACTGTTATGGAACAACAAAACGAGGAAGACAAAGGTCCAAGCTATCTTTTGGGGGTTTAGGTCGCGGTCTCGACTAAGAGTTTAGAGTGGGTTCATGTTTGCTCGTGGTCATCTCATCCGTGTCATCAGTTTCTTTCCTCCCTCGTTGATGGTATGACGAGCAAACTTACAAACATTTTGTTATCTTCTTTTTTTTATTAAACTGATGGTAAGTGTTATGTTAACGTCTTCGTAGATAAGAAAAAAACTGATTAAAACGTGTTTTTTTGAAATAACTTTCGTGTGGTAAGAATCGGTGATGGTGTTGGTGGTTTTACTTGTTTTGTGTGGATTAATGGTGTCGGTGTGAGGTTATGCTCGGGTCAAGTCAAAAACCCCTGTTGTGTGCACATTGATATTACAACTTCGATGTTAGTGATGTCATTGCCATAGTTCTGGTGTAGGATCGAGTGCAAGACTCTATTGATGTCTTGTCACAGTTAGGTTTTTACTCTCGGGTCAACCCGGTCGAGTCTTGGTTATCGATTTGGCTAGCTAGTTTATGTTCATCTTGGTGAGTCGGTTTAGAGTGCGTACATCACGTTTGTGTACTGGTTTTGGCTCTCGGATTGAGAGGTGATTGCATGGTCGTTTTATGTTATATGTTGAACTTAATCTTGCGTTCATATTTATCTTCACTTATTTAATTTGGTCTTAATCTTGGATCAGTAGGAATGCCCGTTTATTTTTTTTGTGATAATTAGGTGGCGTGTCTCGACTCCACAAGGGCCCATGAGCCAAGAAAAAATAGAATGTGTCACGTAAGTAAATTAAAGAAAAACATAAGTGAACAAATAATAAGTGTATTGCTATGTCATTTGGTTATTAAGAATTTGAGCTAACGTGAGTAATTGTTCGATACTTGGATTATTAGTACTTTTCGGCAACCTTGGAAATTGACTTTGGACATATAATGGATTGGTATCGTTTGGACAATTATTACTCATATTGGACAATTGACATTTTTGGACTATTAAATCCTTTAAGTTATTTTAACTCATCAAACCAGATTAATTACAATCGAAACGTGTTTTGATAAACAAATCATATTAAAACTATCATGTATAAACTTCTTTGATTTAAAAACCGATAATAAGATAAAAGTATAATTTTATTTAATACAAAGTCATTCTTCTATTTAATTCATATATTAAAACCTATGTTTTATTATAAAACTTACATCTTCTTATAAGACTATTTGGGATATCGGGTAAATGCCTAAAATTTAACCATTTATCTACTTTTCCACTTATTTGTTAATTGATCCTTATTTTTTTTAGTTTCTTTTATATGTTTTATTGCTTTGACATGTATTCTTGAGTCTTGGTCAATCATTCTTGACTATTTCCTTATAATGTATTGGGATATATATTATCTCTTGGTGTGAGTTACGTTTGGCGTGAGTGTAGGTCGAGTCCATGTTTTCTTACCACCACACGAAACGCGAAAAATAAACTTTTTGAGATATTGGTAATGGACTTTTGAAATTAACGATACGAGTATTGCAAGAAAACTAAAACACACTACCTTTCGGAAATTCATTTGCTTTGCTAGATTTATCCTGAGATAGCAAACTCTTATTAGGTTGTGTTGATCCCGTACCATTGTACCTGTACTTTCTATACTGTGTGATATTTCCCAATTCCAGTCATGTAGTTGTGACTCTTGCATTGCTTCTGACTAAGGTGAGTTCATAATCCCTACTTTACTTGTTTTGAAAACACTTTTGGGGGAGAATACATGCTTGTGTTATTAAATTCCAATATTTGGAAATGATTTGATATCTAAAAAACTTTATGTTCTTCGCTAAATAACTTGTTCAGTTATTTCAAGTTTATAATGTTGTGGTTAAATGTATGTTTATTATTTTGGACAAGTTTGTGTGCGGATATAATTGCATTAGGAGCACTAGTGGTTTCTGGTTATTCTGTGTGATATTTCTGTGTGGTTCTCGCATCATGGATTTAATCCACTTGACGTGAGAGTGCTCATGTTTAGCTCCAGCTGGTAGGCATACATGTTGTACATATATATTTCGGAGATGAAGATTTGTAGATGAAGAGTGTGGTGGATTATGGGTGGTTACCTGACTAGCCATGTGTTTGATTGTGATATATCTGTTTGCCCTACGCATTATTATTGTTTGCACACTTGTCCTACTCGTATATCAATACACAGCAAAACTGATTTACTACTTTATTTCAAACCTATGAAGTCACCAACCTCGTGTTGACATTTTAGCAAGTATTTTCAGGTTTATCATGACAGCTTACTTTGGAGGCTTTTGGCATGGCATGGCATGGCATGGTCATAGGATACATTTACATTTTTGGGACAGCTTTATTATTATTATGGGCCTGTATTTCCGCACTAATTTTGAATAATGTAAACCTTATTCATTTGTTTATGAATTTTCTTAATGTAAAATCATTGTCTATACTTTGTGTTGTGATACCAATTAGTAGCACCCCATGACCCGAATGCTTCCGCTGTGCCAAATTTGGGGGTGTTACACATAAATACAAACATAAAAACCTAGTTTAAGCAACCTATTACATATTAAATACTAACATTTGAATTACAAGTTAGGAGTGATTCCAACAAGTAGGGCAACAAATGTCGGTTTAACCTTCGAAGACTCTACTCTAGTACGAAAATTGCTAACCGCAGTACCAGACAGATTCTTACACATAGTTGCATCAATTGAACGATACTCGGACTTGGATAAAAATGTCTTTAGATGAAGCAATTGGAAGATTGAAGACGTTTGAGGAGAGACAAAAATTCAGAAAGGAAAAACAACCAAAGAGTCAAGAAAGACTTATGTTTTCCCAGCATGACAGTCAAGGGCCATCTTTTAGAGGACAAGGAAATTACAATGGCAAAAGCAACCAGGGAAACAGTTACAGGTCAGATAAGAAGAATTGGGAATCTTCTCAGAATAACTTCAAGAAAGAAAAAAATAAATTTGTACGCAACCTAAGCAAAACAAGATGCTACAAATGCAAGAAACCTGCTCACTATGCCAAAAACTGTACTCAAAAGGATCCAGAAGAAGATCAGTCAATTCTCATTGAAGAAGAATTGGAGCCAACACTGCTGGTGGCTACAATTGAAGAGCATCATGAAGTATTCTTAAATGAAAGAAACTTCGAACCACCAAAGACATCACCGGGTGAAGAAAGTCTGTGCTACATAGATAATGGTGCAAGTAATCACATGACAGGTGTGAAGGCACATTTCAAGGAGTTTGACGAAAAGATCTCAGGCGTACGATTTGGAGACAGATCATACGTATATATTAAAGGGAAAGGTTCTATCCCATTGGAATGCAAGAACAAGGAACAACGTTCTATATCACAGGTTTATTACATTCCGAATTTAAGAAGTAATATATTGAGTTTTGGTCAGTTAACAGAAAACGGTTGCAAAGTAGTAATGGAAAAGAATATACTACTCTTGTACGACTCAAACGGAAACATGCTACTTAGAGTTACACAGTCGAAGAATAGGCTATACAAAGCGAACTTGAGAATAGGGGAACCAACATGCTTACTAGCAAATCTACGTGACGAAGCATGGCTATGGCACGCAAGATTGGGTCATTTAAACTTTAGATCCCTAAAGTCTATGACCACGAAGAACTTGGTTCAGGGAATACCTTCTATCAAACACTCAACAGATATCTGCGACATCTGTTTGATAGGAAAACATGATAGAGCTCCATTTCCATAGCAAGCAAAATACAAATCGAAAACAGCATTGGAGTTGATTTATGGAGACCTATGCAGACCAATTTCGCCACCAACACCTTCGGATAAAAGATACATATTTCTATTGGCAGATGACTACTCTAGATAGATGTGGGAATATTTTTGAATTCAAAGGATCAAGCATTCAGTGTCTTCAAAGAATTCAAGACAAGGGTGGAGAAAGAACATGGAACCAAGATAAAGACGTTTAGAACATATAGAGGAGGGGAATTCAAATCAAATGAATTTCACAACTGTAGGGAGAACGGGATAGTCAGACAGTTAACTGCAACATATTCACCTCAACAAAATGGCGTTGTCGAAAGGAAAAACAGGACAATACTTTATATTACAAGATGTATGATGAAAGCAACAGGGATGCCACAAAAATTTTGGTTTGAAGCAGTTAGACATGGAAATTTTACTATTAAACTGCACACCGACAAAATCATTAGAAGATGTTACTCCTTACGAAGCATTAAAGGGCAGAAAACCAAATCTTCAACATAGCAGAATATTCGGATGCATAGCATATGCAAAGGTACCTTCAGAACATCTTACTAAATTAGATGATAGAAATATACAAATGGTATATTTGGGTAGTTAACCTGGATCAAAAGCATATCGCTTATTTGATCCGATATCAAAGAAAGTCTGCGTCAGTCGTGACGTAAAATTCAATGAAGACGAGACATGGAATTGGGAGGAATGCGTCAAAGATTTCTATTCAAAAGAACCATAATGGAGTGATTTCATTATACAAAATAATGACACACAAGAAACATAGGAGGTTCAACAAGATCAAGAAAGTGAAACTAAAGACGATGTCCTTACTGACAACGAAAATGAAGAAACACCTTCACCTACCAATTCACCACCTTCAGACACTACTGAATATAGTCCAATATAATCCATAAACTTCTCACCAAATTCCCAAAATTCCACACCTTCAACTACTGACACAAATGTTGATCACATACGCGCTATATGATACAGAATCCTAAATGAGGTATATGATAACACAAAAAGACTTCTACTAGTTGAAGATGAACCGAGGAATTTCAAAGAAGCATCAAATGATGAAAAATGGATTGAAGTAACGCAAATATAGATAAACTCCATCAACAAAAAAACACTTGGAAATTAACTACTTTACCAAAGGATCATAAAGCCATTGGTTTAAAGTGGGTATTCAAGACAAAAAGAGATGCTAACGGAGAGATATTAAAGCATAAAGCAAGGCTAGTAGCGAAAGGATATATTCAGGAACATGGAATAGACTTTGATGAAGTCTTTGCCCCAGTTGCAAGAATTGAAACTATAAGGTTAATTCTAGCACTGGCTGCTTACAAAAAATGGGAGGTACATCACTTGAATGTAAAATCAGCATTTCTACATGGTGATTTAAATGAAGAAGTATATGTCTCACAGCCTGATGGATTTATAAAGACAGAAGATAAAGTAAAAGTACGTAGATTGAAAAAAGCACTATATGGACTCAAACAAGCTCCACGTGCTTGGTTTACTAAACTGGATAAAACCTTATAGTTACTTAACTTTAATAAATGTGCATTAGAATGGGCAGTCTACACAAGAACAGACAAGATGTCAACTCTACTAATCCGAGTCCACGTTGATGACTTGATAGTTACTGGAACTTGGAAGAAGGAAATCAAATCCTTCAAGTATCAAATGCAAGAACAGTTTGAAATGAGTGATCTTGGACTACTTGCCTACTACTTAGGCGTAGTTACACAAAAGTGGGGTGAAATCTCGATAAAACAAACAGACTATGCGACTAAGATACTCAAAGACACATGGATGTTGGACTGCAATGATGCAAAGATACCTATGGAACCAGGACTGAAGCTGACAAAGTTAAGCGAAGAAAAGTTTGCAGATCCTATGTAATATCGAAGCATAATAGGATGTTTACGATATATGTTACATACAAGACCAGACTTAAGTTTTCCAGTTGGATTACTTAGTCGATTCATGCAAGAACCTCAAGTGCAACATATGAAAGCAATAAAACAGGTTCTACGTTATATCAAAGGAACCAAAAACTATGGTATAACTTACGGGCATGATGGAAACAAGATTCAAGGCTATAGTGACAGCAGTTATGGTGTCAACACTCAAGAAGGAAAAGGGACAACAGGAATAGTTTTCTACTTTGGAAACCCACCTATCACCTGGAGCACTCATAAGCAAGGAACAATAGTGTTAGGAATTGGAAATTCCATGTTAAAGTGTCGGTCACCCCAATTATAGTCTAGCATATTTTAGCTTGTAGACTTGTAGTTATTTACGTTGTTTAGTAGTTTATTGGTTAATTAGTAGCGTAGATTAGTTTAGTGTAACACCGTGGAGGAAGGACGGGTCTTTACCCACTGTATGCCTGATCCACAGTCCGACAGGAGGACGTATGCTTTGTAACTATAAATACCCCTTCCATCCATGGAAGGGGTGGTGCTTCTTTCAATCTAACATTTCATATTTTGTAAAGAAAGTCTCTACCAAGAACACCCTCTCACTCTTTCTCTCTCTAAAACATGGCATACTTGTATTTCCATCATCCAAGACCACCCGAATCATCAAACACAATAATATTTACGATCCTACAAATGGTATCAAGAGCCATGGTTTTTGTGTTGTGTTGATTTATTGTGGTTCTTGAATCCTGTTTAAGCTGTTTTATACCATGTTTTTGGTTCGGAAAATGTTTTTATATTATTTTGGTACAACAGTTTTAAACAGATCTTCATGTGTCTGTTTTGGTCTAAAAATGTCATCTAGTCTTTCATGTATTCATCTTTACATATCTATCATTGTGTCACTTTTGTCCAATGTATTTCTGTGACCTTTTGTTGTACCAAACGTGATGTCTAAGTTGGTCATCCGGACATTTCTACTTATTTTAACAAGGTCAAACTGTGGTAAAAAGGGTCAAAAATGATTATTCATAGCAGTTTTTCTGTGTTGGTATGAATATGGTCGGAATTGGTAGGAAAACTCATCGGAAAAAAGTTATAATAAATACTAGCGACTTGTCTTTACACGTTAGCAATTTGTAAGGTCAAAAAAACTGATAGCGACTTGCCATGAGTCTTTACTCATGGTAGCGACTTGGTCTAGCGACTTGGGCTAGCGACTTAGGCCAGCGACTTAGGCTAGCGAGTTGACATAAAAGAATGAGATGAAGATGAAAGATTGACTCAAACAAAACCATGACCAACATCAGTCTATACACGATATCAACAATACCAAATATCAACATCAGTCAAACAAAACCATCATCAGTCTAAATACCAAATATCAGTCAACATATACCAAAAACAAGATACCAATTCATGACCTCAGTACCAATACCTCATCAGCCTTTGTTCTTTTAAAATGAAAACGAGAAGACTCGAAGTATATTTAACAGCTCCAAAACCATAACCTATATCTAGACTCACCAATGGACCCTCACCATCTCTCCCCAACACTCATTCTTACAACAAACTGAAAATCTAAAACAAATACTTAAATCTCAGATTTTTTCGTGTTTAATTATTGAAACATCAACCTTCATCAAGGGTCTTAACACACGAAAAATCTCATCATCGATTTGTAAAATATTTGAAATTAAAGAAAGAACAAAACCTTAAGGTTTCATCCTATTCTTTCTTTCGGTATGACACAACTAACGATAACAAAAGAAAAATCGCCTACCCGAGACCATTTTTGAAAATGATCTTGAAGTCCTTTTCACTGACTTGTTGGTTCGGATTCAAGAGTACATAAAGACAAGGTTCGGTTAAGGATTTATTATTTGATTCGTGTAGTGGTTCGGATTAGGATGGTCTGATATATGAGATCATATTTGATGAAGGATTGAAAGATTGGAGTTTGACATAATCTGTGTTGGGAGTTTGATAACAAAAGGGAGAGTAAATTTTTTTTCAGTCTTTGGGAGAAAATGTTATGTGGGAGGCGTAACTTTAGGGTTAGGTATGACTGATAATTAGGGTATCACACCTTATTTATTCGGTTGTTAATACTCCACATGGATCGGGTATTTTTTTAATTGGACCAAAGTTAGATTGGGTCTCGTTATCTGTTTGGGCTTGTGTCCCGAATATTTATTGTGGATTTGGACTTAGATCACGAATGGGCTTATTAACCATAGATAACACTGGATTGGATTAGACTGGAATGTGTTTTGTTATCCGATTATTTTTGAGTAAAATCATATTGGATACAAATCGTTAAGACTTGGTGTTATTAAGTATGGTATTTTGGTCATACAATTTCACGGGGGATACTAAATTCACGGCTTAGTGTACTTTGTGTTGGACCATGTGGTGCACTAATAGTTAAAACCGAACATGGGCAGTGAGATTATGATCGGATGGATTATTATATCGGGTATTATTTGAGAATAGGGTCCAAAGTATCATCAAAAATTTTATTCCAAAGTCTCACATCTGATAGTTTAGAGTTATTTGGAACGGGCTTGGAATGGAATATGGGAAGCTTAGATTTGGCTTATCATGGGTTGTGACTTGGAATAAGTTGGAAGTTATAGTAACTTCATGGACCGTGCTTCGATTATTACTTGTAACCAAAGTTTGGGCCATACACATGATTGGGTCGGATGGATTTTTCTCTAAGAATTGGATTATATGAGACTTGGATTAAATGAGATTCGTTGGAGAAATTTGTGATAATGAGATTTGTTGAACATACTTGATGGTGTGATTTAATTTGACGATGAGATTTGTTGATGAGTTATGATGCTGAGATTCATTATGATTATGAGGTTTGGTACTTTGGTATATACATGTTCATGGATAATATTTCGTCATGGCTTGAAATTGTTTATTTGAACTAAGTTGACTACGGGGTTGTTTGGACGGTATTTCTTATTTGACTTTGAAGTGAGATTTTCCGGGCGTGTTTATTTATTTCGTCTTCTTTCTTTCTATCATTCCGCGAAGATGACTTGTTTGGGCGTTTATTGAGTGTGATAAAGACTTGGGTATTTAGTTACGTTTGTGATTCTTTCTCGCCTAATCCACGATGTAACTATCACTTCGGTGTCTCACGCAGTTGAGGATACATCAAGAGGTCTTGTACATTGGGTACACCGTTTCTTTTTCACAAGGATTAGTACAAGCTTAAGTTGCAAATCTGGGGAATTCTACTTCATGTTCAAGTTTGGCATATCGGGTTTACTTCACCATGTTGTCACGACAATAGCCGACAGAATGCGTGAATAATGTATTTACCAAAGTGTTTATTGGATGGTTGATGTTATTGGTGATGTCGGATAATGAACTGCTGATGAACCGCTGCATGTTCCCCTAAAACAGATATTCACCGAAACCAAATTTGTCATAACACATTCAAGCTTACATTGTGTACGGTTTTGTCTTGATTTTGTAAAATCCCGTGAAAGAATCTATTTCTCAGTTTAAATCATTGACTTGTAAAATCCCGTGACAATGGAAACATCCTAATAATAGTAAAGTGCATTTCCGGATCTATCTTACGGTTTATTCTTGGTTTTGTAAAATCCCCAAAGAAACTATTTCGGTTTAAACTATAGAATTGTAAAATCCCGTGTTGATGGTATCATCCTGGAGAAAGGGAAAGTGTAATTCTGGATCTTATCTGATGCTGGTGCTACGGTTTCTACTTCGAAGAAGGGATAAAAGGGTGTACTTCATTAATTGGATGTGTGTTTGGATATTCTTCATGGCAGTTTGGTTATTACTTGGTTTTACAGGGTTATGTGCTCTTAACCATGGTCAGGATGAAACCATTATCATAGTTCACTTAAAACGTCAAAGGCGGCTAGATTTGAACTTTTAACAAGAAGATGTGACAACAGGGTTAATTCACTATTATTTATTTGAGGTTGAAGTGAAATATCACGGGCGAGTGTACTTAGTATCTGAAGGTATCGGGGATGGTTGGATGAAGATTCTTCATGATCCTTGTTCAAGCTAATTATCAAAAACGAAGACTTGGAAATCTAGTTATTGTTGGGTGACTTTTTCTTTTTTTTTACCACTTGGGAATGGGCTCTTATCACCACAAAATAACTATCACTTTAAGGAGTTACGTTGTAGTGCTCAGGGTCACATTCAATTGTGGATTTTCAAGAGGTGATGTACGCCTAATACTTGATGGTTGGTTGGTTGAAGAGTATAGAGTACTTAGAGATTCAATGGAGGATGAAGTCTCTGCACCGCTCTTTGTTACATATGTGCAAGTTTAAGTCACGAAGTTCGTTAGGTTACTTCATGGTCAAATTCATCATATTGGGTTTTCTCCATCAGTTGTTACAACAAAGAGCCTACTGAATGATAATGGAGTGATTACAAGTTTTGCCAACAGATGATGAAAAGAGAGAGATAATGACGTATGAACACAACAGTTCATGCCTGGTTCTCTAAAAAAAAGAAAAGTGTACGTTTCAGTGCCCTTTATCTTCAAAAGGAAGAGAAATCTTCTTATGACGTATGAACACAACAGTTCATGCCTCGTTCTCTTAAGAAAAGAAAAGTGTACATTTCAGTGCGCTTTATCTTCGAAAGAAAAGAAATCTTCTTATTTATGACCATTCTCATCAACATACTTCATGCTTTTTCCATGCACTTCAGTCATCAAGTGAACAGGACCACTGATAATTACTCTTATTCTAGTTGCCCAATATAAGGAAGATGGTGACATTATGTGCTAATTTTGTGGGGGATAAGTGTGAATAGAATACATTTAGATGATATTCACTTATTCAATTAAGAATGGCAACTCCGTATGCAATTCTTGAGGGGGAGAAGAAGTGTGAATTTACTGCATGGTTGATTGATTTCTTAGAATAAATGGTCAAACGGCTCCTAACTCATGTAAGAACCGAGCTTCTTCTTATCAGGGCATCTTTACATGGTGTTTTCTTCTAAAGAGTCGTTGGTTAACATCTTTACACGGGCTGATTTGATTAAAGACAAAGTGCTTCCAGTTGCGGGGCTGATTTCCTTAATAAACATCTTTCTGTTCTTGTTTGATTGGGAGGTATTTGAGTTAAGGGGATTTGCTATTTGTATCTTAACGGGAATGCATTTGGTGAGTTGAAGATGTTGACTTTCTATTCCCCAACTGGACAATCTTGAAGAAGGTCGAGTCTACAGTCGGTTCTACATTCTGCTACATGTTAGAAGACTAAAGACGAGTTGCATTTGATTATATAAAGACTTCTTCTTAATCTGGGCATTTATTAAAAGATTGTCGGTTTAGGGGAGAGCACTAATTGGGGGAGAGCGAAAAGCCAGATTTAATCCCCAATTAGACTTGCTCATTCTGTTTTTCAGCAAGGTGATTCTCACAAAGACTTCTATGCTATTCTTCTCAAAAGATTTCAAGTATACGGGCTTACAAAGAGTTGTTGATTCTGAAGTGTCAAAACCAGTAAGGGGGAAGGAGACACACATCTAAACGCTGAGTATATTGATGAACTTAATACTTCTAAGTGATTGAAGATATCCCGGGAAGACTATTGTCATTACCGCAAAGAAACTCAAGGTTTGACTCATGGCGTTTAGTGTTCTTATTCCAACTATGTGGGGAAGAGATGGAAGAGTTAGTTTCTGAAGATAAAAGAGGTACACAAGTGTGTGATAATTCTGATGTCATCGCAATCATCGAGAGATTGTGTACATTGGGGACGCTCACCTGTCTCACTTGAGGGCTTAATCGCTGATTCATAGATATAATCACGTATTCGAGTGACGTCCCCAGAGATTGTCATCATCCGCAGAGATAATCAGTGATGCGGCCTGCTTCTTCAATGTTATCGGTTATTCTCTCTTTGGGCATTCGGGTACTTCGAGTTATTGAGCTTCATACACTTTCTCGGGGGAGAGAAAAGTATACATCGGGTTATTCTTTGGCTATTGGACTTAATCGCTACTCGATGGTATAAGTTTCTATGTCTTTGGGTATATGTGTATTCGGGTTCGTGAGCTCTAGTCTAAGAGACTGACTACATCAATTCGTCTACTTGGGGGAAGTGGTTTCATGACAAATTTTGGTATGGATCGCTTCAGAGTTCAGTGTAAAATGAATTTGAGAAGAGGTATTTAAATGTGGGATGATACGTTGCTGTTCTTCCTCTTGATGATATAACCCCGAATGGAGATTCTTGATTATCGTTCTTAAAAGGAGCAGCGGGATTTATGATAATGGTGTGCTTCCTTGTGCTCCTGACTAAGGCAAGCTTGAAATAGAGCTTCGAATCTGCTCATCTAATGGATCTTCGGTTTGGGGGGAAGCTGCCAAAGTATCTTTTTCTCAAAGGCTCATGTTCTATATTCTTTTCTGGAGCCTCGGAAGCTTTGGGGGTGGAAGTTTAAGAGATGACCTATTCTATCTTCTACGACGTGCTGCTCGATATCGTTATCTCGGTACTCGTATCATCATCCTCTTAAAGTATATCATCTATTCTATCTTTGTAAATATTTTTCAAAAACCAAATACAAAAATATAAAACCAACAAAAAGAAAATAGAAAAATATAAAACCATCAAAAACACATAAAAATCATAAAATTGAAAAATGCCAAAAATATTGTTTTTCAAAGACATGTCTTATGGTTTCGATAACATCTGCGGTCTTAGAAGTGTCATTCAATAATGGCACGGGACCATAGATGAAGTTCGAGCAGGAGGTGTAAATGTTCTTTTCCAAAACATGTCTCAAAAAATGGCTTACAGTTACGTCAGACTGTAACCCGTGCTTAAACAATGGCTTACAGTTATTTCAGACTATAACCCGTGCTTAAACTATGGCTTGCTATTATTTCAGATAGCAACCCGCTCTTCAAGGATGGAAAGTGCTGCGCTAAACAATTTTCAAATATTTCATGCACTTATCCTAAAAAAAATTAGGAAAGTATGTCGAAGGACTACTGTTCCTACTCAAATATTTTTCCTTCAAAAATTCTTCAGAAAAATATTTGTTTTAACTAAATGGTGGTAAATGAGTTGCTTTAAAAACAATCAGATTCAGAGTCTTTATAAAATTTGCAAACTCAATCAATGAGTTCAGCGCTTTTAAAATTTTCAGATATTGAGTCATTGATTGAGGGGGAGAATGTTTTCAAATCTATATCATCTAACGGGCTTTCTTAATTATCCTATATGCTTAATTAAAAATGATGTTAACCTATGTTGAAGGACTAGGTGCCTAGGATAAGATTGTTAGGATTAGATGACTATAGTGTGATAAGCACATTATTCCCATGCCTTTTATGATATGATTGATATGTTGTATTGATTTTTATTAGTCATTGTTGTTGTGTTGTCACCACCATATATCTGTATGTGTGTTCACTAACGTATGCAGGTATATTGGTATATTAGAATGTTCCCGATCCGGATCCCACAAATGATGATGATTGGATGCCGAAAGGAAAGGGCAACTATATCTTGGGTCGACAAATGAAGAAACGGAGCTTAATTTGACTTCTATGGAGAGTTGGCATGAAAAAATGCAACGTAAGAGGTCTCACTGCATCAGCAGATGGTTTTCTTCATCATCAAATGAAGAAACGGAGCTTAATTTGACCTCAGTTGGCATAAAAAATGCAACGTAAGAAGTCTCACTGCTGCCAGATGGTTTTCTTCTAAACCTCCAACAACAACAACAAAAGCAGCTCAACCACCTAACGTATCTTTGTGTAGGATAATTGTGATGATACCATTTTTAAAAAATAATTTTTAAATAATATTGTTTTGCAAAATGGAAAAATATTGGTTTTGAAAATAAATTGGATTTAATTTTGAAAATCACCGGACTTCATTTTATCAAAACTTAAGTCACTCAATCATCGACTACGGTCATTGATTGAGGGGGAGAGTGATTTAAACTAAAATATTTTCAAAGGATATTTCTTCATAAGAGGTCCGTTTGTACAATAATAAGTGGTGATCTAAAGATTTAATGTTATGTCATGGTATGATTTTCTTTAAAACTCAAAGATCTGTCAAAATGAAATTTTTTATGTTCTTGTTTGATTGTGAAATTGTTTTATTTTACTTAAAGATCTCTTAAAACAATCATACCTGACACTAACAATCTTTAATGTCTTAAATTGATCCTTATCTGTCAATTTCAAAGATTATATCTTGCCACGTCTTTACCCATACTTTTCTAAATGATTTAAATCAGTTGGGATCACAAATCTCAAATGGTTTGATATTTTTGATCGGGAGAGAGATAGTGATTTAAATCTCTTATCTGTTTAAATGGAATTGGTTTTTGTCCATTAAAGGCACTCCTGCCTCCATGTGCCAAACGATTTCAAATATACAACGCACATGTTGAGGGGGAGCATTTATCCAAAAACAAGATGAGTTTTTTAAATCAGGCACATTTTCTCCCATGTTTTCTAAACCTATTTAAATCACTTGGGATCCAAAATCTCAAAGGGTTTGATATTTTTGATAGGGGAGAATTTGTGATTTAATAATGAAATTTGATAAAAGGTGATCGTTTTGATTCAATTGTGGTGCTGCTCTCATATGTGCTAAACGCCAATCTCGAAGCACATATTTAGGGGGAGCATTTCAAAAGAAAATAAACTATCAAGGTACAAAAGCTTTTTAAAGTGATTTATAAAGTACCTTGATTGAGTTTTCAAATGGTTTCTTAATGGTTTTTGTGATCGTAAATGTGCTTCAAAAGAACTCTTTCCTCTATGTGATAAAATGATTTCAAATATCCTATGCACATATTGAGGGGGAGAATTTACCAAAGAAAATCCAATGGCTTTTTCTATGAAAATTGTGATCAAGAAATTATTTCAAAGAACTCTTGCCTCCATGTGCTAAACAATTTCAAAATCATATGCATATGTTGAGGGGGAGCATTTCTAAATGATCAAAAACAATTAAGGTACAAAATGTTTTGATTTTATATCACAAGTACCTTGATTGGATTTTCCAACTGATTTTTTAATTGGTTTCGAGAACGAATGAACTGTACCAAAAAACCGACCATTTTACTTTATGTATGGAGTTATAAGGATGGTAAGGTTAGGTATTTGTTCCCACAATCCGCCAGAACCGGAGGGATCTACCTAGGGACAATCCACTAGATAGTGTAGAGTCCTTAGGTATATTGAAAAAAGGAGAAAAGCGAGAAATGGGAAGAGTGCGGAACTGAGACAGAGCTAGTACTGGAATAAACCCAACAAGTTTCTAGTTATGAAGTCTTAGTAAGCACTGAAGGGGTTGAAGAATGAAAAAGAATTGAATGTGAAAAAGGGTGAAAAGAAATAGCCCTCTAATAATTCAACCTTAGGGCAGTAACCGGGTTCAATACATATGCTACTAGTGGTTACTAAGGTAACACTGGTATTGAAGACAAGACGTCATGGACCCAGTGACGCACTGCACTAAACATCCCAAGCTACTCAAGTTCCTCTTTAAAGGGCTTGTTTCATTCTCACGGGGAACCTACATAATCTATCAACTTTCTCTTAGAGATCGTTGATATTGAAGAAGGAGACCCTCTCCCTAGTCTCCGGCATAGGAACCAAATGTGCACTATTGAGTCTAGAGCCAAGAGATCATCCATAATATCTAAGGACACTAACTTAATAAAGACTTTTGCACACAATGTGGAAAGTAAGAATATATTAAGAGTCCTACGCATTATCCTTGTGGTATTGCCGAACATCCGAGTGATATGTAAAAGTATTCACGATGAAGATGGAAATCCTTCTAGAGCCAACATCAAACAAGCTCTTGGTGGGTGACATGTGAGATCTTCTAAAGATCAAGCTTGTGACAACTGGATAGAAACGATGGGGAGATTCAATCTTGAATCAACCTTGGTCCAGAATTGGAATTGACGAATACTTTTGGAAAAACCGTTCGATGTGCAAATCGCTCTTTTTCTAGCACACATCGAATGTGTATTCATGTTTTCAAACACAAAAGTATCTCTCGATTGAAAAAATATGTGTATTTATGATTGAAAATTGATCTTCTCTATAAAACCTTTCACGTATTGCAAAATTCTTTCTTCTAAGCAATACGCGATTGTTTTCAAATCAATTTTTCGTCAATCAGTGAATCTCAATTCGCTGGTTCACTCACTCCGTGTTTTCTTCTTTGAGACGTTCCGGTTTGAGAACAGCTAGAACAATTGCGAAACCCTGTCAAGGAGATTCTTAGGAATCCTACCGATCACAGCAGACGCGTACTGATCAACGGGGGGAACCGTGGGCCGTGTACCTCAATTCAACGAAAGTGATCAAAGACACTTTCGTGTTTTATTGCTAATGTTGTTTGCGGTACATTTGGACGGTTGCAGCGATCGAATTGAGGAGTCATACCAAAGCCGCATGCTCACAGCATCCACACTTAATTGAAGAAATCATGACCGGTGCATATCTACATAACCTGGTTCTGATATTTTATACTATGCCGCTTACGCTGCTGCAAATATCATGAACGTAAAGCTCCGCTACTCGATGAAAAGATGTCATGATCTGAAAGTGTGAGCATGTCGGTCCAAAAGTCACAACATCACATGAAGGCAACACAACTATGGATGATCCGAGAGATTTGATGTGGCTGATGATCTCAATGAAAGCTTGAAGATCATCAAAGATGTGGATCAGTTAAAGGCCTCCACTAAAAGTACAAATCAATGCGGACTTTGAAGAATCGCTACTAAAGCACAAAGATTGTTGAATTGAAGAATTAAAGTCTACGAGCTCAGAACTAAAGACAAAGATAGAATGCTAGGATGCAAAATGTATTTCATGGGGTGACCTCCCTTAGGGGGAGATTGTTAGAATTGGAAATTTCATGTTAAAGTGTCGGTCACCCAATTATAGTCTAGCATATGTTAGCTCGTAGACTTGTAGTTATTTACGTTTTTTAGTAGTTTATTAGTTAATTAGTAGCGTAGATTAGTTTAGTGTAACACCGTGGAGGAAGGACGGGTCTTTACCCACTGTATGCCTGATCCACAGTCCGACAGGAGGACGTATGCTTTGTAACTATAAATACCCCCTCCATCCATGGAAGGGGTGGTGCTTCTTTCAATCTAACATTTCATATTTTGTAAAGCAAGTCTCTACCAAGAACACCCTCTCACTCTTTCTCTCTCTAAAACATGGCATACTTGTATTTCCATCATCCAAGACCACCCGAAACATCAAACACAATAATATTTACGATTCTACAAATAGCCTTATCATCTTGTGAATCAGAGTTCATTGCAGCAACTATAGCGGCTACTCAGGCACTCTAGTTAAAAAGACTTCTAAGCAAGATAATACACTCTAATGAAGAAAAGATCACAATCTATGTGGACAACAAATCAGCAATAGCACTCATGAAGAACCCTGTATTTCAAGGAAGAAGCAAGCACATAGACACAAAATATCACTTCATTCGAGAATGCATTGAGAAGGAAGATTAACAATGAAAGCACAATGAAGAAACAAAGGGCGACATACTCACAACGGCACTACCAAGGATACGCTTCGTCACAATACAAATACTTGGTGTGAAGAATCTCTTTCAGCATGATCAAGATTAGGGGGTGAATGTTGGTAGAATCCCGATCATTACCTCATAGATTTAAAGTTAAATACGGTCAAAGGACCATTTACACAATACATAGAAACGTAGTATAGGAGTTAATTGTAATTGAATCAAACCTGAAGGTGTATCTTTCAGTTTGTGTAACCACCACCACCGTTACCAAAACCATCACAATGGTTCATAGCACCGGTTAGATTAGTATAAATAGGAACAAGTGTAATCGATTACACACATATCAATTCTAACAGATTTCTCATATAGCAAATTTAGTATTTGTGATCGATTTCAACGATTCTGATTATACCCGTATAACCACGCTTACCTCTATAGTCTATACACAATTACATCACGACTCTTTTTGGAGGTATTGCTCAACGCAGTTGGAATATGATGATATTAATGTTTCATTACTAACAGCCTATATTTTATTTGTTTATAAACCTGGCCACCTAAGTTTCTAGAATATATGGTTTTGAACCTGTTCTTTGCAGAGTATAGTGTTAAGGCTTTGCCAACCGCATACTGGTCTAAGTATTTCTTTGTGAATGTAATCTCATAGTTGGTATTAAACTAACCATCTTCTTCTCACTAGGGCCGGGGTTGATCTTTCAAATCAATCAGGAATCCCTCATCGGTAAAAGTGGGAGTAGAATTCACGGTAGATTTGTGAATTTCTACCGCTTTGTTTTTATATCCATAAAGAAATTCAGACTCCCATCCATGATATCCCGCTGAAAGGAATGTTGCAAAGAGCCCACCGGCTCCACCTTACCCTCAGGAAACTTGCTTCAACCAAAACTCGACATATTTGAAATTTATCTTAGCATAAATAAGCTATGACCAAAACCGAAGTAGGGAAAACACTCGGTCGACATCGGTAGTAGAAACACATCGATCTGAACCAAAGCGTAAGATCATGAGAATATGGTTTGCTCAGTATAATTCAAACATGTTATTTTAGAACTTTTTATTGTTTTTCCACTTTTTAAACAATGTCCTAAGTTCTGGTTTGAGGGCTTGAGGACGAACTTGTTTAAATCTTTCGTTTACACCAAATTTAATCTTTAGTGTTTTCTTATTTCTAAATTGAAAGGTTGAGCAAAACACCAACTAATGGTTTGGCTTTTGGTATTTTGAATTAAAAAAAATGGTTCACATATGGTTAATTGACTTTGGGTAAAAACCCGAACCACATCAATTTGATAGGCCAAAATATTTCCTAACAAAAGATATTTAGAACAATCATCTGGAATTCGGGCTGTTAATCGATCGACTGGTCGAGTCACCGGGTTAATGGTTCAACCGCCGATCATTCGCTGTTTTCTATTAAAACCCATTATTTTCAACTAGGTCAACTAGTTCGACCACCGGGTAAACCCGGTACAACCGGTTTGACCAACAAGTCAACCCGATTTTATATTAAAAAAATGAAAAAAACCAAACCCGACCGAGTTTCGAGAGACGGGTTGACCCGGGTCACTTAAAACCCGGCGGATCTAACCGCTTAATCCGTTTTCAAAAACTCGGTTTTTTTACCTGTTTTTTTGACGAAACCGGTTCAACCGGTTAACTCATCCGGGTCGACCCGGGTTTCAAAACATTGATTTAAACAAAGCTTGATGATTGAAACTTGATATGTGTTTAGAAGAAGTCAATGAAAGTCAAAGTGCAAAGTCAACAAAGAAAGTCAAACAACCCAAGAACAAGGATACCAGACATAAACTACTTTTCCCGCCCATTTTATATCATTCAATTTTATTGTATAAATTCATAACAAGTGTTTCGTTTACATTTAGCTATCTAGTTGTAATCATTTCTTTCTTGTAACAAACTCTTACCAAATCGTTATGATTCGATTTTTTTTTCTTGTTTACTGAATTTCATGTTAATCAGATTGGTCTTATTCATTTCTATCTTTCATTCTAAATAGTTTTATTGAATTTATTCATCTGTCTATAAATACCACCAACAACCACCATATCAGCCATTTCACAATTTTCTATTATATAATCTATAACGTACAAATAATCTTCTTCTTCGTAGCCAAACCACTATAAATCTTCGTGGCTTGCTTTGTTCGTTTCTTCTCTTTACTCTTACATACTTCTTACTATGTTATTGGTGTTATTATTACTTGTGTTCATTTATTGTTGTGTTGATATCACATAAACTTCGAATCTAAAACTCTTTGAAAAGTAATTTGAGAAGGATTTTCAAAATATCATTAAAATGGTGAAACTATTCAACCCCCTTCTAGTTTCTATAGAACATTCATCACAGAGTCATTCAACATATTCCTCAGAGTCTGAAAGAGAAAAGACTCATCATTATCTAAGATTCAAGTTTAGGCCTATCTTAGGAGAAACATTATACGAAATCATAAGAGGTAGGAAACCAAATTTAGATTATTTTAAATTATTTGGAAGCAAATGCTTTATCCTAAACACAAAAGATTATCTCACTAATTTTGACCCAAAGTCTTACGAAGGTGTATTCCTAGGATAATCCCAAAATAGTAAGGTATATGTAGTTCTCAACAAAGAAACCATGAAAGTCGAAGAATCACTCAAGAACAACATTCGATGAAAGCCCACCTCCAACTAAGACATCACCCTTGGAGGATGATGATTTAGTTGAAGAAGATGCCATAAACGATGATGGAAATAGAAACCTAGAAAATGACATTGAGGATGAAATAGTCAAAGTTGACAAGGTTGTTAACACTAAGGAATCTAAGGCTCATCCTTTAGATAATGTCATAGGAAATACTAAACAAAGAACTCTAAGGTCACAAGATCAAAACAAGAGCAATTTCTTTTGTTTTATATCCATCGTAGAATCTAAGAACATTGGTGAAGCCATTAAGGATGAAACTTAGGTAATTGCCATGCAAGAGGAGCTTAACCGATTCACCATAAATCAAGTTTAGGTTTTAGTACCACCTCCTAGGAACCAAACCATCATAGGAACTAAGTGGGCTTTTAGAAACAAACTTGATGAAAATGGTGTTGTGTCTAGGATTAGATTAGTGGCACAAGGATATAATCAATAAGAAGGAATATATTACGATGAAACTTATGCTCCTGTAGCTAAGTTAGAATCTATTAGGATACTTCTTGCCTATGTTTGTGTGTTAGACATTAAGCTATACCAAATGGACGTGAAAAGTGCATTTCTAAATGGTTTCATCAATGAGGAGGTGTGCGTTGCACAACCTGCGAGATTCGTTGACTACTGATAACATCAAATAGTCCTGACTTTTTAGTGCAATTTTCCCCGATTATGCTCATATTTTATGTCATTTATATGGATTTACGCTTGTATTCCTTTATATTTCACTTTCAGGTAAGTTATGAGCATTGGAGCTTAGAGACGCGGATTTGGAGATTTTTCTAACAGCTTATGATAGTATGCTATTTGTGAAGAAGCTACGGCGTAACTCATTCTATCACATTACGCCGTAGCTAGTATTTTATCTCAGATTGCCTACTCAACAAAGAATTATGCGTAACTCCTAACTAAGGTTATGCCGTAATCATCTAGGTCACGGTATTTCAGCTCCATCAAACTGCGGTAATTCCTCACAAGCATTACGCCGTAGTCTACTTAACGAGAGTTCTATTTTGAAGTTAATTAAGTTACAGCATAACTCACATCCATTATACAGCGGAGCTGGTAACTACGGCGTAACCTTTCCCTTTTGTTACGCCGTAGTCTATTTAACGAGAGTTATATTTGAAGAATTAGTTTACGCGTAACTCTCAACTCGTTACGCCGTAACTATGATCGCGTCTATAAATACAAGACCTAAATTCTGCATTTCACATCATTCACTCACAAAGGCAGAGAACATGAAGAGGGTTCCAAAGGCGATCATACTGAGCATACGGAGCCATCTCCAAGGGAGGAATCACTCCATATCGATAAGCATTCACGATCATTTCTATCTTTTACTATTAATTCATGTCTTTCATTATGTTAAATATTGAATTCATTGTTTCTTTTAATATGATTGGCTAAGAACCTTTGGTGCTAGCCTAGTTATGATTCCTTGAATGTACTGTTTATGTTTTCATGCTTCCATATAATTGTTTCTAGTGTATGCATGTGTGGAGTTTGTTAGACTCCATGAGATCAAACAATAACATATACATACGCAACGAAATAGAACAAACAAATATGTTATTGACACAAGGTTTTTCATTCACCATCACCTCCAATTATTATTTATAACGTGTTGTCTAAACTATAACAAGGATCAAAGACTTGATCTTGGAGGTTAACTAACACTAACTAACCCTAGATGTTTATAGGAACACATCTAGATAACTAAACTACTTACCTAGGTGTTTACAAGACTATACGCCTAGGACACACACACACCTTTAGTCGACTACATTATGGAAGACTTAATTATAAAACCTACACCCCATGTCCTCTTTATATACTAGAGGATTAGGGTTTACAAATATCTACAAAGGACTAATAAATAAAAATTCTTTTGCAAGCAAGTCCCTCCATCTTTTTGTAGGTTTCATCTTTGTCACTTTTAGCCCTTGATGTTTCACTCTTTATTGTTTTGTATCATCGAATCAATAAACCCAACAGCATGCATAGTTCGATGGTAGTACCCTAGCTTCGGTAGTTTTGCAATGCGGTCGTATCTAGTTGCTTAGGAGAATTGACCAACTGACCTAAGTAGGTAGGTGGTAGAGTTTGGAACGGTAATAATGGCCAATGATGACCCTTCCTCTCTTGTATGCATTGACCAAATGATCATCGGTCGTCCGATGAATTTAAGAAGTTAGGGATGAGTATCTAAGATGGTAGCTACTGGACACTCATTATTTCCAATCTTGCATGTAGGGTACTTAATGACTTGGCTTAGGTGACTTAAGACCTCGACTTCAAGGGGTAAACCTTTGACGTCGGGTAGAAGCCTTTGTTGATAGGTTAGGAGGTATTAACCAAATGTTGTCCTAGCGACTTAAACCACCACTTGAATCAATTAGAAGTAATAAAACATAGACATTACATGATAGGATGATTAATTAGGTTAGCACACTTTTCTCCATTGATCATAACCTCTTTTACTTTACGCTGCTTTTATTTCATTTCTTAGTTTAATAATTTCTATCTCAAAACCAGCTTAAAAACAAGTGACACTTAGACTTAATAAGATCCTCATCTACATAGCTCTTGGGAACGACCTCGGCTTTACCACCTCTATACTATGCACGATTGGGTTCACTGCTCAAGTTAGTGCGCTAGGTAGACCTTAGGTAGACAAGAAAGTATAAATTTTAAATCCGGTCGAAATCCTCGCATCAATTTTACCGTCGGGAGCTATATTAGGATTTTTGTTAAGTCTTTTATTTTTGTTTTTGTTTATTTTAATTTTTGTTTTCTTACGATCTTCTTTAAGTTTCAGGTACCATGGCGCAAATGTGTACACTAACCTCAAATCATCTGCCAATCCCATCAACTGAAAAGACTCAAAGAACCAAAATCGCCAAGTTAACTATTGGAGCTAGAGGTCCGTTTGGAGATCAAGGACCAGTTTATGAAGGAGACTGTAAGCAACTCTTTTCCTAAAATAGAGACGTAAGATGCTTACGAGCATGTTGAAAACGCTTTGTACATCAGCCTCTTCAACATCCCGTGTGTTTCATGATGCGCTTATGTCGTTTTCCTATGACACTTACTGGGTTGGCTAGACGATGGGTTGATAGCCTTCTTCTCGTGGAACCATTGACACGGAATCTTCTAAAAAGGCTTTCATTCACAAATTGTCCTCCTTCAAAAACGTAAAGCAATTAGAAGAAATCCACAATCTTTAGACGTGTGAAGTTACGTAAACATTATACCAAGCTTGGGATCGGTATAATGACCTCTTATACAAATGCCCCACTCATGACCTCAATAATCAATAGAAGGTAAATATTTTCTACTAGGGTATTGGGGTTGCTACAAGGCAAATGCTCGTTCTCGGCCGCATCCATGGAGTGACTCCTACACTCTTTGGAAGCTATGAAAATATGGCCACCCATCTCAAAAGTGGCATAAAGGAGGAAGCCATCAAGTTTAGGCGAAGTTTTGATGGTATTGCCGCCATTAGCAACAAACTTGAAACTCTTGGTCGTGATATGCTAAAGCTCAAAGAAAGTGGGCACGCTATTCAAGTTGGATGCGAAAGTTTTGGTGGAGGTCATCTCACTAAAAATTTCCCTCTCAATGGTGAAGATTGCAAAATCGAAGAGGTCAAGTATGGTGAAGCAAATAGACCATTCCAAGGGTCAAATGGAAACGATAACGGATATCGGGAGGACCTCCTGTAGATATAATCGTGGGCCTTTTGAGAGATCTGCCTGTCCAAGATACCAACAACAATTATCTTGAGGTCTCGGCCCAAAGACAAAAGGAACAAGATAAGTGGTTAAAAAGCTTCCAAGAAAATATAAATAAAAGCCTCTCTAGCCATGATACATCTTCAAAAAACCTAGAGGCAATGGTGGAAAAACTCTGATCGAGATGAAGAAAAGTAATATGAACCTCAAGGAATTAAACCTATGGTGGTTTGCAGGCCATCTTTTCGAAGAAAAGGTAAATACACCAAACGATGATTACCTCTCTTGTTAAATTGGAATTGTGGATCGGATCGGACGACAGGGACCAGTTATGCCATAACTCTTGTGATGCTACGCGTAACCAAGAACCGTGAGGTCGAGCCAAGGTTGGCATATGAAATACCTAGCCAACTACCTATAAGGAGGTTTGCATGGATAGCTTCGTTCTTCCATGTTTTGTCAAGAATCATGATCTTAAAGCACTAGCCGATCTTGGGTCTAGTGTGAGCATCATGCCGCTCTCAATATTTCTAAGACTTAGATTAACTATTCTTTGGAAAACAAGCATGATAATTGAGATGGCCGACATGACTAAGGCGACCCCTATTGAAATTGCGGGAAGTGTGTTGGTTAAAATTGATATGTTTCTCTTTCCATCCGACTTCGTGGTTATTGACATGGCTAACACCCCAAAAGAACATTTAATTATTGGAAGACCTTT
Source organism: Chrysanthemum makinoi (assembly GCA_910596185.1). Classification (NCBI taxonomy): domain Eukaryota; kingdom Viridiplantae; phylum Streptophyta; class Magnoliopsida; order Asterales; family Asteraceae; genus Chrysanthemum; species Chrysanthemum makinoi. The sequence goes on from OU343220.1 coordinate 122,735,329, forward strand.
CCTTGCTTCCTGCGCACTTAGATCAAGGTTTTTGATAAGGAACCGCTCTAGAATACATCATGATAGGTTAGTGTTTAGGATGAATAAAACTTTGTGTCAAGAGCCTGATGAAGTAATAAGCCCAAGCATGGGAGATGAAGTTACCGAAGAAGAGCTTGCAAATTTTTCTGATAATGCTAACGATAATTTTCCCCCTTCGTATTTTGGTCATTTTCAGGATACTGAGTCTAGTGATGGGGATGATAGCGAGGAAGACGACGAAGCTCGGACTTCACCTAGGGTTTCAGAAAAAAGGGGTGGTACTGTAGTTACGGGAAAGCTTCATTGTTGTGCTCCTATCACTTCTATGATAGAAGGTTCAAAGTTAACTTTGCCAACGTGTTCCCCGTTTCTCAATCGTTGCAATGGTGGTGGCAAATTATTTGTTAAACGAATGAAAAAAGAGGCAAGAGTATGGTGGTGCTTCAAGAAGAAAAAATATTAAGGAATATTGGTTCCGTGAGCACCATATTATGGCCGATTGGTTTGACAATGTAGGTTGGACTATCCATTTTTGTGAACCGACAATTATGATGTCTCGAGGAACCACTCAAGCATCGCCACGTGATCCTCTCTTAAGGTTTGCAATGGAGGATAATTTCCCGATCCCAACCGCTCAAATGTAAGGAATGGGCATGTTTTAATGAAGAAAAAAGAATGGACATCGGCTACAAGGGGATTTCATTTGAGAACTAGGTTAAAGTAAAATTTGGGGCCATTAAGTTAAAATGGGATGTCGAGTATAAATTTCGTTATGAATGGGCCAAATCAAATTTTCTGTAGGAATCTTGATATTGCATGACTCCTTACATCCCTCATTCCGCTTGGGACCACCTTCCTCCAGAAAAGAGCAATTGAGGATGGCAAATTTAAGGCCACCGTAAAGCCCTATGGCTTTGAGTCTAACTTAAAGACTCGGTAATAAAGAAAAGTGCTCTTTTGGGAAACAACCCGAATTATCCCTTTTATTTTTGTTTTTCTTTTTTGTTGGGTTTTGTGTTTTTAACATTTTTGCGGAAATGGAGACGAATTCACGGTGATTAAAAAGGGGACCTGTATAGTCTCGTTATGAAGTTACGGCGAACTCATCCTTATGGTTACGCCATAACATCTCCTCAAGAGTTGAATCTCCAGTTATCAACCATTAAGGCGTAATCTTATTCCATTTGCTATGCCATAACAACTTCTCAAGAGCTAATTTCGTTTAATCAAAGTTACATCGTAACTCATTCTTATGGTTACAACCATAATTCTTCATGCGCTTTTAATTTTTTTCCAATATTAGCACAATAACCTTGTATTAGTTTCAAATGAACTTTGTGGGTATGTTCCCTGTAAGCCCTCACGAGACTACACTCATCCACTTAGGACACCAAGTGGTTTAAAAGGTTTGTTGCATATGAAAAATGCAACCGTGATTCCTCAAAGAAAGTGAGTTAGATTTTTTTTTTGTTTCTCGTTTTCTTTTTAGAATTATTCTTGTTGGTTAGTTTTGATTTAGGGATCGAAGTTTGCTCAATATGCTTAAACAAAGGCACGATTTTCCTCGTGAGCCTTCTTTCTTTTTAGGAGCAAATTTCGTGGAAGTTCTCGCCTAATTCTACTTTCTTCACCTTTATTTAACGTTTAGTATAAAAGGACTTTGTACATCTCAAGTGGGGGGACGAGAGTAGAATTATTACTTGAACTTCTTTGCCCTGTTTCTAGTTTATTTTGAAAAATCATGCCATTTTTAAAATTTTGACATGTTTTTCTTAACTTAACTAGATTAGACCTTAGCCGAGCACATTATAATATTTGATATTTCATGGTGAGATTAACCTATTCTGTTTCCATTTATTTACCCAAATCCACCAAAATATGAATGTGTCGGTAGCTTGTAAACTTTAGAACTTGGCATTTGCATCATTTCGAGACCATAAACGAGGTATGTTGAGTTCGCTTAATATATATGGAATAATCAGTTTGAGAAGGCAATATTTTAGGATTATCACCCCAAATAGCTTATTTTTGTGTGTTTATCGATTAGTCTCCTCGACTTTTTGACCCCATATTAAACCCTTTTGTTGCACTCACCTTTAGTGCAAGATACCTTCAGAGCCTTTCCTTTCATTTCATACCCTTTATGTTTGTTTCGTTACACCCATTCACCTTAGCCTACCGTGTAGTCTTAATTTGTGATCGGGAAGTCATTGTTTACCCAAAGTTCAAGGTTCAAGTAGAGAGGTTCAGAAATCACGCCACAAAGAATTATATTTTGAAGATCATCGAAGACCCCAATATTCTCATTATATGTTCATCTCAAGTGGGGGATGTTATGTTTTAGTTATGATAAAAAAAATGATGATTCAAAAAAAGATAGTAGTTTATTGTTTATTGTTAAGTAATGTTATAAGCACTATGATAGGAGCTGATCGGATATTAAGCATCGAGGAGCCAACCTCGGTCACATTTGAAGAATTGAGTTGGTAATTATTATGCCAACAGTTGGAGAATGTAATGTGCCCATCATGACGTCCGCTAATGGCACATCTACTTGATACATCATGATCCGGTTTCTTCACCTTATAGTTTGAACTCTGGATGAACGGTAGGCGGTGACAACTTGGTTATAGGTTAAGACTATTTGTTTTGTTATTTTTATTTTTACACCAAATATTTCCCATGTCTTATTGTTACATATTGGTTATCACAATCACACAAACAAGCACAATAAGGGTCGAATGGTTTGTAGTTTTAGAGAGTGAAAGTGGAAGAGAGTTGGGAACTTTAGTGAGAAAAAGAAAAATGAATTATAAGCTCAACCCTTTGCCTTGCTAGGCAAAGGGTATTTATAGTTACAAGGATGAGCCCTCCTTGGGCTGTGGATCGGCATACAAGGTAAAGACCCGTCCACCTCCACGTATTACTTAACACATTACTTACTAACACTAAATGACTACGACTACGAGCTTTATAATGAATACATATACTTGAGGTGACCGACTCTTTAACTACCGGATTTTATAAATCCTAACAATCTCCCCTTAAGGGAGGTCACCTCAATTACATCAATTACAAATGTATATTACATTTTGGTGTTCTTGGATTCTTGATTACGCTCTTTGCTCAGAGCCCATAGTGTTTGATTCTTTATATTCCAGATGTTTGGTTATTCCAAGTGGAGGTCTTTATGATCCACATGTTGGTGAGTTTTGAACCGCTTTGAGATTATCACCACTCAGAAATCTCTAACTCATCATTTATTGTATCGCCATTATGTGAAGTTGTGACATTTGGACCGACATGCTCACGCTTTTTAATCATGATATCTCTCATCGAAAGTTACGGAAGCTTTTGTTGATTCATGATATTTGCGCAGTAGCGTAAGCATAGATTGAAAATATCAGAGTCAGTTGATGAAGATATGCACTTATCATGATTTCTTTCTAAGTAATGTGATGTGTGAGCATGCGGCGGATTGACCTCAATCGCACGTGCAACAACCGTCGGGTGTCCCCGCAAACAACGTTAGCAATAAAGCGCACGAAAGTGTCTTTGATCACCTTCGATGAATAGGTTGCAAGAACCACGTTCTCTCGCTGATCAGACAAGTATTTCCCGTGATCGTATAATTCAAGAATCTCCTTGACAGTGGTTTCAGGGTCGCTTCTAGCCATTCTCAAACCGAAACGTCTCAAAGAAGACAACACAGAGTGAGTGAACCAGAAATTGAGATTCACCGATTGAGGAAAATGATTTCAAAACACTCATGTATTGCTTAATAGAAAGAGTTTTGTAGTACAACGAAGGTTTTATAAGAAAAATCAATTTTCAATCATACATACCCTTTACTTTTGAAACCATAATACCGATGTAGTAGAAAAGAGTTTTAAGCACAACGACTGGTTTTTCAAAGGTATCCGTCAATCCATTTTCTGAACCATGATTGATTTAAAAGTAAATCGCCCCATCATTTCTGTCCAGTTGTCACATGCTTGATCTATTGAATAGATCTCACATGCCACCCACCAAGAGCTTGTTTGATGTTGGCTCTAGAAGGCTTTCCATCTTCATCGTGAATGTGTTTACATATCACTCGGATGTTCTGGCAATACCACAAGGATAATGCGTGGGACTCTCAAAATATATTCTCACATTCCACATTGTGTGAAACTGTGAGTCTTCATTAATTGTCTCCTAATGAGATTTATCGATGATCTCTTGGCTCTAGACTCAATTGTGCACATTTGGTTTCCTATGCCGAAGACTAGGGAGAGGGTCTCCTTCTTCAATATCAACAATCTCTAAGAGAAAGTCAATAGCGTATGTGGGTTCTCCCGGAGAATGAAACAAGTCCTTTTAAAAGGAACTTGAGTAGCTTGGGAAGTTTAGTGCAGTCAGGCCACCGAGTCCATGACGTCGTCTTCAATACCAGTGTTACCTTAGTATCCACTAGTAGCATATGTATTGAACCCGGTTTCTTCCCTAAGGTTGAATTACCGAGGGCTATTTCTTTTCACCCTTTTCTCAATTTCATTTCTTTTTCATTCTTCAACCCCTTCAAGGCCTACCAAGACTTCATTACTAGAACCTTGTTGGGTTTATTCCAGTTCTAGTTCTATCTCACCCCACTCTTCCCATATTCTCATTTTTCTCCTTTTTTCATCATACCTAAGGACTTCTACACTACCTAGTGGATTGTCCCTAGGTAGATCCCTCCTCGCGGGATTGTGGGAACGAATACGACCTAACCATCCTTATTTCTCCGTGCATAAAGTATTTTTGGTCTTTTGGTATTGTTCATTCCTCAAAACACAATTAAAACCATTTGAAACTTAATCAAGGTACATGTGATATAAAATCAAAGCATTTTGTACCTTAGTTGTTTTTGATATTTTAGAGAAGCTCCCCCTCAACATGTGCTTCAAGTATTAGAAATCATTTTAGCACATGGAGGCAAGAGGACTTGTGAAATCTTAGATTGAGAATGAAAGATCCAATCTTTGATTAACATCTTTCAAATGATCATCATCACTTCCTGATCAAATCTAGTATTTTAAGTACTTTGGATAAAATATTTTGGGAAGGATGAGATTTCATTTGATCGCTCCCCTCAATATGTGCATTGATATTCAAAGAGTTTGCACATATTAGTGGAACCGTGACTTTGAGATAAATCAATCACGTTTTAATCCTTTTGGTTTAAGATAATTGCTCCCCCTAACATGTGCATAGAAAATTTGAAATCGCTTGGCACATGTAGGAGGAGTTCTTGTTGTAATATTTCTAAAACCATTTATCGAATTATCAGTTTATATCCAATTTAAATCACAAATTCTCCCCCGATCACAATTTTCAAACCATTTGAGATTTGTGATCTCAATTGATTTAAATTATTATTGAAAGGTTTTTGAGGAGACCTATGATTTTCTTTTTAAAACATTTAACTGATAAGGATCAAATTATGAGACTTTAAACTCCAATGATTAAAACATGCATGGGTATCTTATGAAAACACAACATAGACCTTGCTCATTACCGTGCAAATTGGTTTGAAAAATAACCTTTTTGATATGTTTGAAATCACTCTCCCCTCATCAATGACTTAAGTTGTTGATTGAGTGTTAGATATTTTGACAAATGATAAGTCCTGATGATTTTCAAAATAAAGATCGAGTTATTTTCAAAGCAATCTTGTTTACATTAGATGACAAATATTTTCGTGAAGAATCTTTAGAAGGAAAAATATTTTGTTGGAAACATTTGTCTTTTGGTGACAAACGCTCCTTATAAACTTTTGTTTTAGAATCAGAGCATGTGGTTTCAAAATAAGATAAGGCATAGCTCTGTTCTTTCTTTTAAAACGGGTTACGCTAAATGACAATAAACCATCATTTTTCTCCATATTTTTAAACACAAAATAAAAATGTATTACTGTTCTCAACTTCATCTAAAGACCCGTGCTATTCTTTGAATGACAAATCTAAGTCCGTAGATGTTATCAAAACTAGAAAAATGATATGAAAAACAATATTTTGGACTTTTTCAAAATTTTCTGTTTTTTATGGGTTTTGAAATTTTATATTTTTCTATTTTCTTTTTGTTGGTTTTATAATTTTTTATTTTGCTTTTTGATAAATATATTTACAAAGAATAGATGAAGAGATACCTTTACTCCTCTTCTTCCTCTTGAAGACGTTTGAGTGTCTTAGGTTGTAGACTCTTTTGCTGAGTCATGGAAGAATAAAATCAAAACGTTCTCTAGGAAGAGCTTTAGTGAAGATGTCCGCCGGTGATATTCAGTCCTTACAAAGTATAGTTCAATCACACCTTTCTCCACTTCTTCCCACGATGAAGTGATGTCGAATGTCAATGTGCTTTGCTCTTGAATGTTGAACATTTGTGTTAGAGAGCAATGGCACTTCTATCATAGTACAAAGGAACTTTGTTGAATACAAAGCCATAGTCAGATAATTGAGATCTCATCCATAGGATTTGAGCACAACAAGATGACATGGCTATGTATTCTCGCCTCTAGAGAGAGATATACATACTCATTTGTTTCTTTGAAGACCGCCTTAATAACTTATCTCCCAAGAATTGAGCACCACCGACGTACTTCGACGTGTATCTTGACACCTGCATGATATCCTTTGATATGCGTAGTGATATCGGTGTCCTTCAGATACCAAAGTCCTATGTTAATGGTTCCTTGGAGATACCGAAAGACCCGTTTAACCGCTTCAAGGTACTTTTGGTTGGAGCCTGTATGTAGCACACATGCATACAAAATAACAAAATATCGGGTCATGGGCCGTGAGGTACATCGTGGATCAATGATACTTCAATATTCGTTTGATCAACCCCGATCCATGAGTGGTCCTCATCCAGCTTTATGCGCTCCACCATTGGAGTTTCAATAGGGTCACAAGAATCAAGTCCAAATTTCTTTAAAATTTCATTTGCATATTTAGTTTGATTAATAAAAATGCCTCTGGGACTTTGTGAAATTTGTAATCACAAGAAAATAACATTTGTCCCATCATAGACATTTGAAATTTGGATCCCATCTCCTTTGAAAATCGGTCACATTCATTAGGGTCGGTTGAGGCAAAAATAATATCATCAACATAAATTTGAACGTGAATTAAATGTTTGCCCTGACTCGTGAACAAAGTGGGATCAATCGCTCCTTTGTTGAATCCATTTGTCAAGAGGAACTTTGACAATGTATCATACCATGCCCTTTGAGCTTGCTTCAAACCGTAGAGGGCTTTCTCCAAGCGGTAGACATGGGAAGGATGCTCTGGATTCACAAAACCTTTGGGTTGGCCGACGAGACTACTTCTTTGAGATCTCCATTCAAACGCAGTTTTACATCCATCCGAGAAACCACCATGTTCTTGCTAAAGATTAGCCAGAAGATTCGATAGCCTCAATTCATGCAACCGGAGCAAATGATTCCTCGAATTCAATACCCTCCTCTTGTCGGTATCCTTTAGCCACTAGTCTTGCCTTATTCTTTAGAACATCACCGTGCTCATACGACTTTACTTAAAGATCTACTTGAGAGCAATAATCATAGCACAACTGGAGCACTACTAATTCCATACATCAAGTCCATCAAAATCATGGATTTTTCTTGCATAGCACTAAACCATTTATCCGACATTTTTTTGACATCTTTAGGTTTGATATTTGATAATACATAATTGAAGAAGCACCATAAGGCATCAGTGGCAAGGTGTTTACGGGTGGATACCGGGCGAGACGGGTTCCCAATGATGATATCCCATGGATGATCATTTGCCCATTTTCTGAGATGTTCATGAGGTTGGTGATGAGGAACTGATGTAGCAGAATTTGGATCCCCTGATGAAGATGGTTCAGGAGTTGGTTCAGGGGCAAATATATTTTCAAATGGAGCATCTTCGGGGGTAGCAAAGGGGTTATCTCCATCATAATTAGCAGCTACATTTCCATGATGTACAACTGAAGATTGAAGATTCGATAATGATGAGTGATTCAGAATCTGGCTTCTTGAGATAAAGACATTGAAACCGATGGATTATCCATGTTGATTGGATTGGGACGCCACCGTTGGTGGTGTAGAGTTATCATTATCATGAGGTTCATAGTATTCATCAAACATCGGATCAAACAACTTCTTCGCATCTTCTTGATGGAGGTACATATGGAACCGCAAGGAGTGATTCTGTATAAGAGAGGAGCTGATTGGACTACTTGATATATATTAGGTGTGCTAAATGTAATCATGATTGTCCCGGAGCCGTGATGCCGTACGGTGTCATCGAACGTGACGTGAATAGATTCCATGATGTTTCGTGTTCTTTATTGTAGATTCGTAACCCTTCCGGCTTGGTGCATAACTAACAAAACTCCAATGTCGCAAATTTAGGTTTCA
>OU343220.1:122743874-122923204 GCA_910596185.1 Chrysanthemum makinoi
ATCACCATGCTCATCAAGTTTCTCTTTGAAGATCCATTTAGAGCAATAATCATAGCTGTCTGGGCGGTACTAACTCCCATACATCAAGTCGATCAAACTCATGAATTTCTTCTTGCATGGCATTGAACAAGCTATCTTCATTCATGGCGGTTTTGACATCTTTTGGTTCGATCTTAGAGTCTGTGAGTTGAAGAAACACCACAAGGCATCGGTTGCAAGTTGTTTCCGTGTTGATCTTGGGCGAGAAGGATTTCCAAAGATGTTGTCTAATGGATGATCGTGAGTCCATTTTCTGAGGTGTTCATGTGGTAGTTGTTGAGGGTAGCGAGAGTCGATGTCTCTGAAGAAGATGGTTGATGAAGATTCGAGGAGCAAATATGTTTTCAAGCGGAGCATCTTCGGGGGTAGCAAAGGGATTAACTTCATCATTGATGCGAGAAGCATTCCATGATGTACATTTGAAGAATGATGATTTGTTGATGAGGCGGAAGGATCGTGGCCGCGCTTCTTGACTTAATGATATTGAGGCTGAGGATTGACTTCATTCACGGGAATATGAACAACCTACATTTGTAGGAGATCAACACCTCATTAGAACTCGGATCATAAAGTTCATCAAACATAGGATCAAACAATTTCTTTAAATCATCTTGAGATGGAGGTACATATGGAGTTTCTTGAGAAAAGTTTGGAACAAGGGATGAACCAATGGGACATTTTGAAGGGTTCGAACTGGATTGTCGAGCCATTTGACCGTCGACTCATCAAGCGTAACGTGAATTGTTTCCATGATATTTCGGGTTCTTTTGTTGTAGATTCGGTATCCCTTTTTGTTTGGTGCATACCTACAAATACTCCAATGTGCCTTTAGCTCTAAGTTTGCCTAAGTCTTGACCCTCATTAGTTGGATAACACAATACCAAACACCCGAAGGAAAGAGATTAGGTTTTACATTTGTGGACAAGTTCATATGGAGTTTTTCCATGAGCGGTGTGAATCGAGCGATTTTGTGTGTGTAGCATGCACGTGTGGCAATAGCCAGCCAGAGAGAAACATTGGAACCTTTGAGTAAATCAGCATTGATCTAGCGGCTTCTACAAGAGTTCGATTCGTCTTTCAACTACACCGTTACGTTGAGGAGTTCGTGAAACACTTCTTTGATGGATGATTCCAATGCTTTCATAAAATTCACTAAGTTGTTTGTTAACAAACTCGGTTCCATTATGCGTCGGATAATTACGGCCGGTTTTGTTAAGTCGAACTGCGGTTTGTTTGATGAGTTTGATGATGATATCAGGAGTTTCATCCTTTGTCCTTAAGAACTTGACCAGGTGAATCTAGAGTAATCATCAACCACAACTAACACATATTTCTTCCCAAAGATATTCAGCACTCTCATTGGTCCACATAAATCCATATGAATTGTATGAAGAACTTCGTGACGAGTTAGTAGGTTTGGGTTTATGGGCATACTTCTTGCTTTTTCCCAATTGACATCCTGAACAAAGATGATCCTTTTCATACTTTAGTCGAGGTAAACCTACAACTAAGTCCTTTACGGAGATCATTGATGGTGCGAAGTTCAAGTGATTGAGGCGCGATGCCATAACCATGACTTTGTTTTTGAAGCCTTTGACAACAAGCATATTGGAGAAGACTTCATCATATCATCGATAGAGATGGTGTAAAGATTTGAACCACGAGTTCCTCTTAAAGTTCCTTACCATCAAGTTCTCTAACAAAACAAGTATGTTTTCTAAAGGCTACTTCTAGATCAGAATCACGGAATTGACCAGCGAGAGAACAATTATGACCAAGACATTCCACATAGTATACTCTAGAGATAACACTATCACCAACAACATAATCACCATAACCCATAATTGCACGAAATGATCATTACGAATCTAAGCTGTCGATGAATTTGCTCACGAAGTTCATGAGCCGCGACGGTCTCGATCATATGCTTGGAGCGACCTGAGTCCGGGTACCGAGAGCGATTTGAAGCGATCTGCAGGTTGAACACAGACAAAAATGGATAGCTGGATAATTGGGATCCCCATGCAAGAATGGGTTCCACTTGGTTAGTAAGATGGTGGAACACCCACCGAAATAGAAACATCCATATCAGTAGAAGCAATGGAATCATTGGGAATAGATGCAATCTTTGGTGTATCGTATTTGACCTATTTAAAGTATGTTCACTTCTTAAGGGAATAGTTCTACCATTAGGCATCCATTTTCTAGTGGGCATAATCTTAGCGGTTTGAGAAAAAGCCGATTATTCTTATGACCAAAAGGTATCCAATAATAACCTATCTTTATAAAAGTTCTTCTTGTGGGTTTCCACTGTTTTCTAACAATCTTTCGTTTTTGCCTTTTTGCCTTCTTTGCACGATTATTAGCGTTAACAATTTTAACTAGGCATTTGACAACATTAGACAAAGCATTCACACCACATTCATGATTAGCGAGAATTCAAGCGGAACATCATTACAAGGTTTGCAAATAGTATCGAATTGAATTAATTACTGATGCGCCTAAGGCTAATACTAGAATCAACACGATTCGTTTTATTCAACTCAAGCTTAAAAGTTCCTAGGTTGGTCTTCTACTCTCTTCCAATGCACATTTTTAGCTTGCAAGGTCCTATCATTCCTTGTATTGTCTTGAGACTTTGACACCTTCGCTTTAATGTCATTGATCTGTAGAGGGAATTATGGGAACATTAGTTGGTTGATCTACTTTTTGCATTCTGAACTAGGCGTGCAAGGATCTATGTTACTAGATGACACATTGATGTATACTTTCTTAAAATTGGGCCTAGAATGGTTTGAAGGCTCGGCACTAGGCATAGAACAAGGCATCACAGCTTTGCCTTTTGCACCTAAGGTTAAGGATTTGGGACATGTTGCAATTACACATTCTAGCAACTCTTGAGATCGTTTGGCATGGAGGCAAGCAAACCTAATTTCACTATCAAGAGGTTTGTTAATGAAATCCTCTTGGACAATCTCACGGAGACATTCTAGACTATCCTTAAGGTGAGCACAATAGTCATGAAAAGCATGTTCATTATTCCTAAGATGAGGAGGAATATATTTAACTATCACAGTGTATTTGCAATCTAAGGGTGACTTTGAGACAACATTCTTATTGAAAACAAGTGGTAGTTTCCCATTTCCCCGACTTCTCAGATTCTCAATTTCCTTTTGTAAAGACGTTATTTTTTCGTTGTTTTGGTCACGGTGACTTTTATTGAATCATATAACTCTTTAAAATGTCGTTTAACTTTTTCATTTTCTTCTAGAAAACTCTCGTTTTCCTTTTGTAAGGCATTAACTAAGTTTTGAAGATGAAAAGTTTGAGAATTCGGAGAATCTAAAGGAGGAGGCATTTGGGAGCTGTCATATTGTTCTTTTGACCCTTTAATTGAGAGATTTGGGCTTTCAACTTTTCTGATCGTGTTGCAATGAGCTTGAATCGTTCATCACGCGTTGTTAATTTGGCATCAAACTCGGAGCATCGAGGATGTCTTGATATATGAGGTTTTGACATTTTCTTTAAGATGTTGATATTTTAGTTGTAAATTAAAATGCTCAACTTCTAGTTTAGAAAAATGTTTAACCAAATTGTCGTGATCATCAGTTCAATTTTCTCAGTTAATTTAGAATTAGTTTTTTCAAGCTCAATGACACGATCATGGGAGACTTTAGAACCTTGAGATAATTCATGAAATTGAGAAGCATTAATGGAACAATTTGTAGCATTGAAAAACACATCTTGAGCAATACATTCAGAAATCATATTCTCATTCAGGGTATGCAAGTTCTTCCTTTCAATCTCATTATATTTTAATGCTCATAGTCACTAACCTCAACTATCATAGCATCAAATTCCTTTTCCATTTCTTTAATATCAGATTCATTCCTTTTAAGACTCTCAAAAAGATCTTTTAGTTGTTTAAAGAAAGGCATGACCTCAGTTAAATAACATTCTTTAGTTTGCTCAAAACCTCTTTCTCCTTCATTATACCGTGGGTGTGATCCTTTTCTTGCAAGTTTTCTCAAAATCAACAAATAGTTGAAAGATAACATATTGGCTGATTAAGGTCTTGCTTTTAGTGGCAATTGTTCTAGGAACTAGATGCATTGGTGTATTTGGAGGATACTGATTCGCTCTAGGCATTTTCCAAAGGGGGGTTGGTTTCAACAATATTTTCAACTTTACGCTTATCTAAATCCATTTTCAGAACACTTGTTCGAGTTAACAATGTCCGAGGCTTAAACTTGTTTAAGGCAATCAATTCTCCTTTTGTAATCATGGGGTGTGATGATTACTTTCTTTTCTTTACATTTTGGATCATCTAGTTTCTTGTTTAACTTTTTCCTAGTGATTTCATCGATTTCTTATCTTCCTCTGTGCACTCAGCGCAACTAGGTTTCAGTCTAGGTTTAAGGATTTCATTGCCATCATAAAGAACCTTATGAGCATTTCTAGCCTTTTAATGACCTCTGGATTTGGTTCCTCAACAAGGGAATGCTATGCTTATCGCTTAGGACTCTATGCTTAGTGATCATGTGAGCAGTCTGAATGGTGTTTCCTTGTACGTACAACTTATTTTCAAGCTTGTTTTCAAGGTTTTTAGATTAGAAAAATCATTCAAAAGTTTTGATTCCTTAGCATTAAATTCTTGCTTAAGCATTTTAACATTTTCTTGAAGTTCTTGTTTTTGCTTAGCAGTTTTTGAAAGTTTTTCTTGCAAGGAGTTTAACTCTTGTTTTAATACTTCTTCTCTAAACCTACTTTTCTAATAGTTGTACGCATTTGGTCATCCATTTCCTGCTCACGGGTGGTCAACTCAAATTTGCACGTTGTTCATAAATAGCAACACGTTCTTTATAGGCATTTATTCGGAGATACAGACATCATCGAGCACGCGGTGTATTCATCAAAAACATAGTCATTGTTGATTGCAGAAGATGCATCACTTGATACAATTTCACTTTCACTTTGTTTCACATATTGATCATATGGGACAACATTGATATTACCCATATTTTCAATATTTGATTCAATAGTTTGAGTTGATTGTACTTTGTCATGCATCTTTTGTACATCGGCATCATCGTATAGTTTTAATACCTCTGAGATGAGTTTGTCTTTGGATGGGCCAGGTTGTGGTGAAGAAGAGACCTTGGGAGAAACCATTGGAGAAATGCTAGCCATAAAATTGTGTGTGCGATAGGTCCATCATCCACATCGAGTCGTATGCATCACAATCGGCTGACTTGAAAGGCATTCGATGATTGTGACCTATCTCCGAATGGTACGCTCATCCACACGCATCATAGGTCTTGGCATTGCCCTCGGCAAAACAACAACTCCTCTTCATCCAAAGCACACCATTATCACGAGCTTGTACAAGCGGCATCTTATCTCACAGTAATCAGGCGATTCGTGGGCGTTTTGGAGATGTGCGATTCCTTAATGTGTCCCTCACCACCACAGTTATAGCATTTGATCGGCTTAGTTTGACCTTGATTTCCATTCTTCCTCGATTCGATTACCAACATAACCTCTACCAGCTCCACCTCTTCCTTGATCATCTGTCTTTCTGAACTGGTTGCACAACAATTTTCCCATCTCGGCAGGTAGCTTGATTGTGTGGGTTAGAAGCGTTGCGAGGTTGTTGTTGGTTTGTGGGAGAGAATTCATGTTTTGACTAATCGAGAGCAGTTGATTAATGAAGTTACCAGGTGTGCATCGGCATCAGCTTGTTTGAACATTGGATCGGGAATGAGTTTGTGAGTTCCATCACCCATGGGTATAACTTGTGAAGCTTTAGTGGTAATCCCAATGTTTGAGTAGAAGGCAGTTGAATCATTTGATGAGCTTGTCTCTCCGGGATTTGTTTTGAATTGTTCAAGAATCCTCTTTTCAAACATGGCATGTCTCTCATTAAGAAGGAAGGCATAAAGCTGCTCATAGTTTGTATTCTTCAATCCTTTAGTGAGCTTCACAGAAGTAACAAATTTGTGCCATTCGGGATTCATGTTGTTTACAAATTTTGAGTTCATCTGAATGTTAGGCATAGTCATTCTGATGTTCCTCATGTCATTCACCAGCTTATGAAATCTCACATAGTACTCATAGACACTTTCATCTGGTTTCATCTTGAAGTGCTCAAATTCATCATCAGTTGTGATTCTCGGTCTTCCATAGTTAATTCAGAACCAGAAAGAAGCATCTTGACATTATCCCTGACTTTTGCCTCGGTGTTGTGATTGATAAGCTTGTAGATGTCCTTTGGTAGACCTTGAAGTATAATGTTGGAAGCTCGGATATCTGCATCGAATCTCTTTCTCTCCTTATCATCAAGCTCATCATACATCTTTGGTCTGTCCATTCCGTAAATCAAAGTTCCATCTTCAGTAGTATCAAGTATATCTCTAGTAGTTTCAACTCGGTAAGGTCCTTCATCAATGGATTTGAGAATGTTGACCCCATTTTCTTTCCAAGGCGATTACAATCGATTCGTTGAGCCCAAGAGTCATAGTCGATTCTGTCAAGCATGGGTGGACGAGTGTCTGCGAACCAGGTTGCTTGAACATCCTCGACAATAGTGGAGATGATTGTAGGAACGTTGGTAGACATGATGACAAGTTAACGAGATTTTATAACTCTATGATTAAACCGGGAAATAGATTCTTTCACGGGATTTTACTAAATCAAGAGAAAACGTATTTAAAGGAAATCACTCAAGTAGGAAAATTTGAACCAAGTAAGCTAAGTGCTAATTCGCTATAGTCCCAAGTAAGCTATATAACCTTCGCTACAATCCAAGTAAGCTAGCAAATTTTGCACAGTGACAATTAAGCATCACCAAGTTAAACTGATTTGTCAAATTAAATAAATAGCAACCATCGAGTACCAACTTCGCTAACACCAAGTCGCTAACAAAATAAATTACAAGTCGCTAACTTCACACCAAGTAAGCTACGTGTAGTGGAGAATCCACTACTTGTACTTTAATCGAAACGTCTCACTAGACAAGTAAGCTAATCAACTAAGCTAAGACTTTCAACTACAACTCGCTACCAAATTGTAAAACAAGTCGCTACCAAGAAAACTTTTCATTGGCTCAAGTCGCTAGCATGAAAGACACATAAACACCACTTTTCAATCCAAAAACAACCCAACCACTATGATTCAAACCTTCTAAATCAAAACCTAAACACTTGTGATGATTCTAAACACAAAAGTACTACCAAAATCCAAACTTTAACACTAGAAATCAACCAAATGATGCAAAAACACTAAACTTTCTCAAACTCAAAAACCACCTAAAACCACTAGAAATCCAAAGATATGTAAGATGTGATCTAACCATGGCTCTTGATACCAATTGTAGGATATTGGATTTCACATACACATCAAACCATAACACAAAGTGGCGTATAAGTGGAATTCTAGAGAGAGAAAGTTAGAGGTTTAGGGAACTTTGTGAGAAAAATTCTTATTATGAACTCCAACTCTCTACCTTGGAAGGTAGAGAGTATTTATAGTCTTACAATAAAATGCCACACAATGGGGCATGGATCGGGCATCAGATGGGTAAAGACCGTCCGTCCTCCACGGTGTTACTAAACTAAATACTACTTAACATAGAAGTACTATGACTACGAGCTTTCTAACGATTACATATACTTGAGGTGACCGACTCTTTAATACCTGGAATTTCTAATTCCTAACAAGTTTTCTACTTTGGAAACCCACCTATCACCTGGAGCACTCATAAGCAAGGAACAATAGTGTTAGGAATTGGAAATTCCATGTTAAAGATGTCGGTCACCTATGTAATCTAGCATATTTTAGCTTGTAGACTTGTAGTTATTCACGTTGTTTTAGTAGTTTATTAGTTAATTAGTAAGCGTAGATTAGTTTAGTGTAACACCGTGGAGGAAGGGCGGTCTTTACCCCTTTAATCAATCCACGGCTGAAAGGAGCGTATGCTTTGTAACTATAAATACCCCTTCCATCCATGGAAGGGGTGGTGCTTCTTTCAATCTAACATTTCATATTTTGTAAAGAAAGTCTCTACCAAGAACACTCTACTACTTTCTCTCTCTAAAACATGGCATACTTGTATTTTCATCATCCAAGACCACCCGAATCATCAAACACAATAATATTTACGATCCTACAAATGGTATCAAGAGCCATGGTTTTTGTGTTGTGTTGATTTATTGTGGTTCTTGAATCATGTTTAAGCTGTTTTATACCATGTTTTTGGTTCGGAAAATGTTTTTATATTATTTTGGTACAACAGTTTTAAACAGATCTTCATGTGTATGTTTTGGTCTAAAAATGTCATCTAGTCTTTCATGTATTCATCTTTACATATCTATCATTGTGTCACTTTTGTCCAATGTATTTCTGTGACCTTTTGTTGTACCAAACGTGATGTCTAAGTTGGTCATCCGGACATTTCTACTTATTTTAAGAAGGTCAAACTGTGGTAAAAAGGGTCAAAAATGATTATTCATAGCAGTTTTTCTGTGTTGGTAGGAATATGGTCGGAATTTGGTCGGAAAACTCATCGGAAAAAGTCATAATAAATACTAGCGACTTGTCTTTACACGTTAGCAATTTGTAAGGTCAAAAAAACTGATAGCGACTTGCCATGAGTCTTTACTCATGGTAGCGACTTGGTCTAGCGACTTGGGCTAGCGACTTAGGCCAGCGACTTAGGCTAGCGAGTTGACATAAAAGAATGAGATGAAGATGAAAGATTGACTCAAACAAAACCATGACCAACATCAGTCATACACGATATCCTTGATACCAAATATCAACATCAGTCAAACAAAACCATCATCAGTCTAAATACCAAATATCAGTCAACATATACCAAAAACAAGATACCAATTCATGACCTCAGTACCAATACTCATCAAGCCTTTTGTTCTTTAAAATGAAACGAGAAGACCTAGAGTATATTTACTTGACTCCAAAACCAACAACTATATCTAGACTCACCGGACCTTTCATCTCTCCACTCATTCTTACAACAAGCGAAAATCTAAAACAAATACTTAAATCTCATATTTTTAGTGTTTAATTATTTGAAACATCAACCTTCATCAAGGGTCTTAACACACGAAAAATCTCATCATCGATTTGTAAAATATTTGAAATTAAAGAAAGAACAAAACCTTAAGGTTTCATCCTATTCTTTCTTTCGGTATGACACAACTAACGATAACAAAAGAAAAATCGCCTACCCGAGACCATTTTTGAAAATGATCTTGAAGTCCTTTTCTTGACTTGTTGGTTGGATTCAAAAGTACATAAAGACAAGGTTCGGTTAAGGATTTATTATTTGATTCGTGTAGTGGTTGGATTAGGATGGTCGATATATGAGATCATATTTGATGAAGGATTGAAGATTGGAGTTTGACATAATCGTGTTGGGAGTTTGATAACAAAAGGAGAGTAAATTTTTTTCAGTCTTTGGGAGAAAATGTTATGTGGGGGCGTAACTTTAGGGTTAGGTATGGTGATAATTAGAATATCACACTTATTTATTCGGTTGTTAATACTCCATGGATCGGGTATTTTTTAATTGGACCAAAGTTAGATTGGGTCTCGTCATCTGTTTGGGCTTGAGTCCCGAATATGGATTTGGACTTAGATCACGAATGGGCTTACTAACCATAGATAACACTAGATTGGATTAGACTGGAATGTGTTTTGTTATCCGATTATTTTTGAGTAAAATCATATTGGATACAAATCGTTAAGACTTGGTGTTATTAAGTATGGTATTTTGGTCATACAATTTCACGGGGGATACTAAATTCACGGCTTAGTGTACTTTGTGTTGGACCATGTGGTGCACTAATAGTTAAAACCGAACATGGGCCGTGATATTATGATCGGATGGATTATTAGATCGGGTATTATTTAAGAATAGGGTCCAAAGTATCATCAAAAATTTTATTCCAAAGTCTCACATCTGATAGTTAAGAGTTATTTGGACTGGGCTTGGAATGGAATGTGGGAACCTTAGATTTGGCTTATCATGGGTTGTGACTTGGATTAAGTTGGAAGTTATAGTAACTTCATGGACCGTGCTTCGATTATTACTTTTAACCAAAGTTTGGGCCATACACATGATTGGGTCGGATGGATTTTTCTCTAAGAATTGGATTATATGAGACTTGGATTAAATGAGATTCGTTGGAGAAATTTGTGATAATTAGATTTGTTGAACATACTTGATGATGTGATTTAATTTGACGATGAGATTTGTTGATGAGTTATGATGCTGAGATTCGTTATGATTATGAGGTTTGGTACTTTGGTATATACATGTTCATGGATAGTATTTCTTCATGGCTTGAAATTGTTTACTTCAACTAAGTTGACTACGGGGTTGTTTGGACGGTATTTCTTATTTGACTTTGAAGTGAGATTTTCCGGGCGTGTTTATTTATTTCGTCTTCTTTCTTTCTATCATTCCGCGAAGATGACTTGTTTGGGCGTTTATTGAGTGTGATAAATACTTGGCTATTTAGTTACGTTTGTGATTCTTTCTCGCCTAACCCACGATGTAACTATCACTTCGGTGTCTCACGCAGTTGAGGATACATCAAGAGGTCTTGTACATTGGGTACACCGTTTATTTTTCACAAGGATTAGTACAAGCTTAAGTTGCAAATCTGGGGAATTCTACTTCATGTTCAAGTTTGGCATATCGGGTTTACTTCACCATGTTGTCACTACAATAGCCGACAGAATGCGTGAATAATGTATTTACCAAAGTGTTTATTGGATGGTTGATGTTATTGGTGATGTCGGATAATGAACTGCTGATGAACATTTGCATGTTCCCCTAAAACAGATATTCACTGAAACCAAATTTGTCATAACACATTCAAGCTTACATTGTATGCGGTTTTGTCTTGATTTTTGTAAAATCCCGTGA
Organism: Chrysanthemum makinoi; assembly: GCA_910596185.1. Lineage (NCBI taxonomy): Eukaryota > Viridiplantae > Streptophyta > Magnoliopsida > Asterales > Asteraceae > Chrysanthemum > Chrysanthemum makinoi. Next base: position 122,754,868 of record OU343220.1, read on the forward strand.
AAGAATCTATTTCTCGGTTTAAATCATTGACTTGTAAAATCCTGTGACAATGGAAACATCTATAATAGTAAAGTGCATTTACGGATCTATCTTACGGTTTATTCTTGGTTTTGTAAAATCCCGTGAAAAGAAACTATTTCTGGTTTAAACTATAGAATTGTAAAATCCGTGTTGATGGTATCATCCGGAGAAAGGGAAAGTGTAATTCGGATCTTATCTGATCTTTGGTGCTTACGGTTTCTACTTGAAGAAGGGATAAAAAGGGTGTACTTCATGAATTGGATGTGTGTTTGGATATTCGTCATGGCGGTTTGGTTATTACTTGGTTTCTGGGGTTATGTGCTCTTAAACCATGGTCAGGATGAAACCATTATCATAGTTCACTTAAAACGTCAAAGGTGGCTAGATTTGAACTTTTAACCAGAAGATGTGACAACGGGGTTAATTCACTATTATTTATTTGAGGTTGAAGTGAAATATCACGGGCGAGTGTACTTATATCGAAGGTATCGGGGATGGTTGGATGAAGATTCTTCATGATCCTTGTTCAAGCTAATTATCAAAAACGAAGACTTGGAAATCTAGTTATTGTTGGGTGACTTTTTCTGTTTCTTTTACCACTTGGGGGAATTGGGCTCTTATCACCTCAAAATAACTACTCCCTCCGTCCCATTTTTATTGTCCAGTTTGACTTTGACCAGTCTTTCTTGTTCAATTTTGACCATTAATATATTTATTTGTGTTATATATTACTTGATGAAGAAAGGGTATACCAATGAAAATACATTAAAACCCAATACATTCATATTTTTCATCAAGTATTATACTACACAACGAAAATAGTGGTCAAAGTTGAAGTAGAAAAGACTAAAAAAGTCAATAGTGAACAATAATTTAAGGACGGATGGAATATCACTTTAAGGAGGAATGCGTTGTAGTGCTTTCGGTGTCACATTCAATTGTGGATTTTCAAGAGGTGATGTACGTCTTTTACTTGATGGTTGGTTGGATAAAGAGTATAGAGTACTTAGAGATTCAAGGAGGATAAGTCTCGGCACGCTCTTTGTTACATATGTGCAAGTTTAAGTCGAGTTGAGGTTAGGTTACTTCATGGTCAAATTCATCATATTGGGTTTCTCCATCATTGTTGTTACAACAAAGAGCCTCTTGAATGATAATGGAGTGATTACAAGTTTGCCAACAGAGATGATGAAAAAGAGAGATAATGACGTATGACACAACAGTTCATGCGGTTCTCTAAAAAGAAAAGTGTACGTTTCAGTGCCCTTTATCTTCAAAAGGAAGAGAAATCTTCTTATGACGTATGAACACAACAGTTCATGCCTCGTTCTCTTAAGAAAAGAAAAGTGTACATTTGAGTGCGCTTTATCTTCGGAAGAAGAGAAATCTTCTTATTTATGATCATTCTCATCAACATGCTTCATGCTTTTTCCTTGCGCTTCAGTCATCAAGTGAACAGGACCACTGATAATTACTCTTATTCCAGTTTCCCAATATAAGGAAGATGGTGACATCATGTGCTAATTTTGTGGGGGATAAGTGTGAATAGAATACATTTAGATGATATTCACTTATTCAATTAAGAATGGCAACTCCGTATGCAATTCTTGAGGGGGAGAAGAAGTGTGAATTTACTGCATGGTTGATTGATTTCTTATAATAAATGGTCAAACGGCTCCTAACTCATGTAAGAACCGAGCTTCTTCTTATCAGGTCATCTTTACATGGTGTTTTCTTCTAAAGAGTCGTTGGTTAACATCTTCACACGGGCTGATTTGATTAAGACAAAGTGCTTCCGTTAAGTGATTTCCTTAATAAACATCTTTCATTCTTGTTTGATTGGGAGGGATTTGAGTTGAGGGGATTTGCTATTTGTATGTTAACGGGAATGCATTTGGTGAGTTGAAGATGTTGACTTTCTATTCCCAACTGGACAATCTTGAAGAAGGTCGAGTCTACAGTCGGTTCTACATTCTCTACTACATGTTAGAAGACTAAAGACGAGTTGCATTTGATTATATAAAGACTTATTCTTAATCTAGGCATTTATTAAAAGATTGTCGGTTTAGGGGAGAGCACTAATTGGGGGAGAGCGATAAGCCAGATTTAATCCCCAATTAGACTTGCTCATTCTGTTTTTCAGCAAGGTGTTTCTCACAAAGACTTCAATGCTATTCTTCTCAAAAGATTTCAAGTATACGGGCTTACAAAGATTTGTTGATTAGAGTGTCAAAACCAGTAAGGGGGAAGGAGACACACATCTAAGTGATTGAAGATATCACGGGAAGACTATTGTCATTACCGCAAAGAAACTCAAGGTTTGACTCATGGCGTTTAGTGTTCTTATTCCAACTATGTGGGGGAAGAGATGGAAGAGTTAGTTTCTGAAGATAAAAGAGGTACACAAGTGTGTGATAATTCTGATGTCATCGCAATCATCAGGGGAGAGAGATTGTGTACATTAGGAAAGCTCAGCTGTCTCACTTGAGGGCTTAATCAGTGATTCATAGATATAATCGTATTCGGAGTTGGACGTCCTCGGAGATTGTCATCCTTGAGATAATCGATTCGGCTGTTTTCTTCAATGTTATCGGTTATTCTCTCTTTGGGCATTGGTACCGAGGTTCTTGAGCTTCATACACTTTCTTGAGGGGAGAGAAAAGTATACATCGGGTTATTCTTTGACTATTGGACTTAATCACGCTACTTGATGGTATAAGTTTCTCAGTCTTTGGGTATATGTGTATTCGGGTTCGTGAGCTCTAGTCTAAGAGACTGACTACATCAATTCGTCTACTTGGGGGAAGTGGTTTCATGACAACTTTTGGTATGGATCGCTTCAAAGTTCAGTGTAAAAGGAATTTGAGAAGAGGTATTTAAATGTGGGATGATACGTTGCTGTTCTTCCTCTTGATGATATAACCCCGAATGGAGATTCTTGATTATCGTTCTTAAAGGAGCAGTCGGGATTTATGATAATGGTGTGCTTCCTTGTGCTCTGACTAAGGCAAGCTTGAAATAGAGCTTGAAAATCTGCTCATCTAATGGATCTTCGGTTTAGGGGGAAGCTGCCAAAGTCTCTTTTTCTCAAAGGCTCATGTTCTATATTCTTTTCTGGAGCCTCGGAAGCTTTGGGGGTGGAAGTTTAAGAGATGACGTATTCTATCTTCTACGACGTGCTTTCGATATCGTTATCTCGACTTTTCGTATCATCATCCTCTTAAAGTATATCATCTATTCTATCTTTGTAAATATTTTTCAAAAACCAAATACAAAAATATAAAACCAACAAAAAGAAAATAGAAAAATATAAAACCATCAAAAACCTATAAAAATCATAAAATTGAAAAATGCCAAAAATATTGTTTTTCAAAGACATGTCTTCTGGTTTCGATAACATCTGCGGTCTTAGAAGTGTCATTCAATAATGGCACGGGACCATAGATGAAGTTCGAGCAAGAGGTGTAAATGTTCTTTTCCAAAACATGTCTCAAAATGGCTTCTGATTATTCGATTTGTAACGTGCTAAAACAATGGCTTCGCTTATTTGGTAACTTGGAGTGCTTAAACTATGGTTTGCTATTATTTCAGATAGCAACCCGCTCTTCAAGGATGGAAAGTGTTGCGCTAAACAATTTTCAAATATTTTGTGCACTTATCCTAAAAAAAAATTAGGAAAGTATGTCGAAGGACTGCTGTTCCAACTCAAATATTTTTCCTTCAAACATTCTTCAAAAAATATTTGTTTTAACTAAATGGTGGTAAATGAGTTGCTTTAAAAAAAATCAGATTCAGAGTCTTTATAAAATTTGCAAACTCAATCATTGACTTCAGCGCTTTTAAAATTTTCAGATATTGAGTCATTGATTGAGGGGGAGAATGTTTTCAAATCTATATCATTTAACGGGCTTTCTTAATTATCCTATATGCTTAATTAAAAATGATGTTAACCTATGTTGAAGGACTAGGTGCCTAGGATAAGATTGTTAGGATTAGATGACTATAGATTGATAAGCACATTATTCCCATGCCTTTTATGATCTGATTGATATGTTGTATTGATTTTTATTAGTCGATTGTTGTTTGGGTGTTGTCGACCACCATATATATGTATGTGTATTCACTAACGTATGCAGGTATATTGGTATATTAGAATGTTCCCGATCCGGATCCCACAAATGATGATGATTGGATGCCAAAAGGAAAGGGCAACTATATCTTGGGTCGACAAATGAAGAAACGGAGCTTAATTTGACTTCTATGGAGAGTTGGCATGAAAAATGCAACGTAAGAGGTCTCTTGCATGTGGATGGTTTTCTTCATCATCAAATGAAAGAAAGCTTAATTTGACCTCGGTTGGCATGAAAAATGCAGCGTAAGAAGTCTCACTGCCCATTCTGCAGATGGTTTTCTTCAAACCTCCAACAACAACAAAGCTGAGCTTTCAACCACCTAGCGTATCTTTGTGTAGGATAATTGTGATGATACCATTTTTAAAAAATAATTTTTAAATAATATTGTTTTGCAAAATGGAAAAATATTGGTTTTGAAAATAAATTGGACTTAATTTTGAAAATCACCGGACTTCATTTTATCAAAACTTAAGTCACTCAATCATCGACTACGGTCATTGATTGAGGGGGAGAGTGATTTAAAATAAAATATTTTCAAAGGATATTTCTTCATAAAAGGTCCGTTTGTACAATAATAAGTGGTGATCTAAAGATTTAATGTTATGTCATGGTATGATTTTCTTTAAAACTCAAAGATCTGTCAAAATGAAATTTTTTATGTTCTTGTTTGATTGTGAAATTGTTTTATTTTACTTAAAGATCTCTTAAAACAATCATACGTGACACTAACAATCTTTAATGTCTTAAATTGATCCTTATCGTCAATTTCAAAATTATATCTTGCCACGTCTTTCCCCATACTTTTCTAAATGATTTAAATAAGTTGGGATCACAAATCTCAAATGGTTTGATATTTTTGATCGGGAGAGAGATAGTGATTTAAATCTCTTATCTGTTTAAATGGAATTGGTTTTTGTCCATTAAAGGCACTCCTGCCTCCATGTGCCAAACGATTTCAAATATACAACGCACATGTTGAGGGGGAGCATTTATCCAAAAACAAGATGAGTTTTTTAAATCAGGCACATTTTCTCCCATGTTTTCTAAACCTTATTAAATCACTTGGGATCCAAAATCTCAAAGGGTTTGATATTTTTGATAGGGGGAGAATTTGTGATTTAATAATGAAATTTGATAAAGGATGATCGATTTGATTCAAATGTGCAGGCTGCTCTCTCATATGTGCTAAACGCTTTCGAATCTCGAAGCACATATTTAGGGGGAGCATTTCAAAAGAAAATAAACTATCAAGGTACAAAAGCTTTTTAAAGTGATTTATAAAGTACCTTGATTGAGTTTTCAAATGGTTTCTTAATGGTTTTTGTGATCGTAAATGTGCTTCAAAAGAACTCTTTCCTCTATGTGATAAAATGATTTCAAATATCCTATGCACATATTGAGGGGGAGAATTTACCAAAGAAAATCAAATGGCTTTTCTATGAAAATTGTGATCAAGAAATTATTTCAAAGAACTCTTGCCTCCATGTGCTAAACAATTTCAAATCATATGCACATGTTGAGGGAGAGCATTTCTAAATGATCAAAACAATTAAGGTACAAAATGTTTTGATTTTATATCACAAGTACCTTGATTGGATTTTCCAACTGATTTTTAATTGGTTTGAGAAGGAATGAACTGTACCAAATGACCGACCATTTTACTTTATGTATGGAGTTATAAGGATGGTAAGGTTAGGTATTTGTTCCCACAATCCGCTGAGAGGAGGATCTACCGAGGGACAATCCACTAGATAGTGTAGAGTCCTTAGGTATATTGAAAAAGGAGAAAAGTGAGAAATGGGAAGAGTCGGTGAGGCGAGCTAGTCTTGGAATAAACCCAACAATGTTCTAGTTATGAAGTCTTAGTAAGCACTGAAGGGGTTGAAGAATGAAAAATAATTGAATGTGAAAAAGGGTGAAAAGAAATAGCCCTCTAATAATTCAACCTTAGGGCGTGTAGGGTTCAATACATATGCTATTGGTGGTTACTAAGGTAACACTGGTATTGAAGACAAGACGTCATGGACCCAGTGACGCACTGCACTAAACCTCCCAAGCTACTCAAGTTCCTCTTTAAAGGGCTTGTTTCATTCTCACGGGGAACCTACATAATCTATCGACTTTCTCTTAGAGATCGTTGATATTGAAGTAGGAGACCCTCTCCCTAGTATCCGGCATAGGAACCAAATGTGCACTATTGAGTCTAGAGCCAAGAGATCATCCATAATATCTAATTAGGACACTAAATTAATAAAGACTTGTTGTTTCACACAATGTGGAAAGTAAGAATATATTAAGAGTCCTACACATTATCCTTGTGGTATTGCCAGAACATCCGAGTGATATGTAAAAGTATTCACGATGAAGATGGAAATCCTTCTAGAGCCAACATCAAACAAGCTCTTGGTGGGTGACATGTGAGATCTTCTCGTAAGATCAAGCTTGTGACAACTGGATAGAAACGATTGGGAGATTCAATCTTGAATCAACCTTGGTCCAGGAATGGAATTGACGAATACTTTTGGAAAAACCGTTCGATGTGCGAATCTTCTTTTCTCTAGCACATCGAATGTGTATTCATGTTTTCAAACACAAAAAGTATCTCTGATTGAAAAAAATACTTTTGAAAAAACCGTTCGATGTGCAAATCTCTTCTTTTATCTAGCACATCGAATGTGTACCCTTTTCAAATATAAAAAGTATTTATGATTGAAAATTGATCTTTCTCATAAAACCTTCTTCGTATTGCAAAATTCTTTCTTCTAAGCAATACGCGATTGTTTTCAAATCAATTTTTCGTCAATCAGTGAATCTCAATTATTTGGTTCACTCACTCCGTGTTGTCTTCTTTGAGACGTTCGGTTTGAGAACACTAGAACATTTGCGAAACCCTGTCAAGGAGATTCTTAGGAATCCTACGATCACAGGCGACGTGTCTTGATCAACGAGGAACTGTGGGACGTGTACCTCAATTCAACGAAAGTGATCAAAGACACTTTCGTGTGTTTTATTGCTAACGGTTGTTTGCAGGTACATTTGGACGGTTGCGTGATCGAGAATTGAGGAGTCAATCCAAAGCCGCATGCTCACAGCATTCACACTTAATTGAAGAAATCATGACCGGTGCATATATACATAACACGGTTCGATATTTTATACTATGCTTCGCTACGATGCTGCAATTATCATGAACCAGTAAAAGCTTCCGCTACTCTGATGAAAAGATGTCATGATCCAGAAAGTGTGAGCATGTCGGTCCAAAAGTCACAATATCACATGAAGGCAACACAACTATGGATGATCCAGAGAGATTTGATGTGGCTGATGATCTCAATGAAAGCTTGAAGATCATCAAAGATGTGGATCAGTTAATGGCCTCCACTAAAAGTACAAATCAATGCGGACTTTGAAGAATCGCTACTAAAGCACAAAGATTGTGGAATTGAAGAATTAAAGTCTACGAGCTCAGAACTAAAGACAAAGATAGAATGCTAGGATGCAAAATGTATTTCATAGGGTGACCTCCCTTAGGGGGAGATTGTTAGGGATTGGAAATTCCATGTTAAAGTGTCGGTCACCCCAATTATAGTCTAGCATATGTTAGCTCGTAGACTTGTAGTTATTTACGTTGTTTAGTAGTTTATTAGTTAATTAGTAGCGTAGATTAGTTTAGTGTAACACCGTGGAGGAAGGACGGGTCTTTACCCACTGTATGCCTGATCCACAGTCCGACAGGAGGACGTATGCTTTGTAACTATAAATACCCCCTCCATCCATGGAAGGGGTGGTGCTTCTTTCAATCTAACATTTCATATTTTGTAAAGCAAGTCTCTACCAAGAACACCCTCTCACTCTTTCTCTCTCTAAAACATGGCATACTTGTATTTCCATCATCCAAGACCACCCGAAACATCAAACACAATAATATTTACGATTCTACAAATAGCCTTATCATCTTGTGAATCAGAGTTCATTGCAGCAACTATAGCGGCTACTCAGGCACTCTAGTTAAAAAGACTTCTAAGCAAGATAATACACTCTAATGAAGAAAAGATCACAATCTATGTGGACAACAAATCAGCAATAGCACTCATGAAGAACCCTGTATTTCAAGGAAGAAGCAAGCACATAGACACAAAATATCACTTCATTCGAGAATGCATTGAGAAGGAAGATTTAACAGTCGAGCACATCAGCGGAGAAGAACAAAGGGCTGACATACTCACAAAGGCACTACCAAGGATACGTTTCGTCACAATGCGACAAATACTTGGTGTGAAGAATCTCTTTCAGCATGATCAAGATTAGGGGGTGAATGTTGGTAGAATCCCGATCATTACCTCATAGATTTAAAGTTAAATACGGTCAAAGGACCATTTACACAATACATAGAAACTGTAGTATAGGGACTTAATTGTAATTGAATCAAACCTGAAAGGTGTATCTTTTCAGTTTGGTGTAACCACCACCACCGGTTACCAAAAACCATCACAATGGTTCATAGCACCGGTTAGATTAGTATAAATAGGAACAAGTGTAATCGATTATACACATATCAATTCTAACAGATTTCTCATATAGCAAATTTAGTATTTGTGATCGATTTCAACGATTCTGATTATACCTGTGTATAACCATCAGTGCTACTTACTCTATAGTCTATACGCAATTACATCACGACTCTTTTTGGAGGTATTGCTCAACGCAGTTGGAATATGATGATATTAATGTTTCATGACTAACAGCCTATATTTTATTTTTTTATAAACCTGGCCACCTAAGTGTCTAGAATATATGGTTTTGAACCTGTTCTTTGCAGAGTATAGTGTTAAGGCTTTGCCAACCGCATACTGGTCTAAGTATTTCTTTGTGAATGTAATCTCATAGATGGTATTAAACTAACCATCTTCTTCTCACTAGGGCCGGGGTTGATATTTCAAATCAATCAGGAATCCCTCATCGGTAAAAGTGGGAGTAGAATTCACGGTAGATTTGTGAATTTCTACCGCTTTGCTTTATATCCTGAATAAAGAAATTCAGACTCCCATCCATGATATCCCGCTGAAAGGAATGTTGTAAAGAGCCCACCGGCTCCACCTTACCCTCAAGGAAACTTGCTTCGCAACCAAAACTCTGACATATTTGAAATTTATCTTAGCATAAATAAGCTATGACCAAAACCGAAGTAGGGAAAACACTCGGTCGACATCGGTAGTAGAAACACATCAGGACTGAACCAAAGCAGACCAGATCATGAGAATATGGTTTGCTCAGTTTCTCAGTATAATTCAAACATGTTATTTTAGAACTTTTTATTGTTTTTCCACTTTTTAAACAATGTCCTAAGTTCTGGTTTGAGGGCTTGAGGACGAACTTGTTTAAATCTTTCGTTTACACCAAATTTAATCTTTAGTGTTTTCTTATTTCTAAATTGAAAGGTTGAGCAAAACACCAACTAATGGTTTGGCTTTTGGTATTTTGAATTAAAAAAAATGGTTCACATATGGTTAATTGACTTTGGGTAAAAACCCGAACCACATCAATTTGATAGGCCAAAATATTTCCTAACAAAAGATATTTAGAACAATCATCTGGAATTCGGGCTGTTAATCGACTCGGTCGAGTCACCGGGTTAATGGTTCAACCAGTTCGACCATCGGGCTGTTTTCTATTAAAACCCATTATTTTCAACTAGGTCAACTAGTTCGACCACCGGGTAAACCCGGTACAACCGGTTTGACCAACAAGTCAACCCGATTTTATATTAAAAAAATGAAAAAAACCAAACCCGACCGAGTTTCGAGAGACGGGTTGACCCGGGTCACTTAAAACCCGGCGGATCTAACCGGTTAATCCGTTTTCAAAAACTCGGTTTTTTTACCTGTTTTTTTGACGAAACCGGTTCAACCGGTTAACTCATCCAGGTCGACCCGGGTTTCAAAACATTGATTTAAACAAAGCTTGATGATTGAAACTTGATATGTGTTTAGAAGAAGTCAATGAAAGTCAAAGTGCAAAGTCAACAAAGAAAGTCAAACAACCCAAGAACAAGGATACCAGACATAAACTACTTTTCCCGCCCATTTTATATCATTCAATTTTATTGTATAAATTCATAACAAGTGTTTCGTTTACATTTAGCTATCTAGTTGTAATCATTTCTTTCTTGTAACAAACTCTTACCAAATCCTTATGATTCGATTTTTTTTTCTTGTTTACTGAATTTCATGTTAATCAGATTGGTCTTATTCATTTCTATCTTTCATTCTAAATAGTTTTATTGAATTTATTCATCTGTCTATAAATACCACCAACAACCACCATATCAGCCATTTCACAATTTTCTATTATATAATCTATAACGTACAAATAATCTTCTTCTTCGTAGCCAAACCACTATAAATCTTCGTGGCTTGCTTTGATCGTTTCTTCTCTTTACTCTTACATACTTCTTACTCTGTTATTGGTGTTATTATTACTTGTGTTCATTTATTGTTGTGTTGATATCACATAAACTTCGAATCTAAAACTCTTTGAAAAGTAATTTGAGAAGGATTTTCAAAATATCATTAAAATGGTGAAACTATTCAACCCCCTTCTAGTTTCTACAGAACATTCATCACAGAGTCATTCAACATATTCCTCAGAGTCTGAAAGAGAAAAGACTCATCATTATCTAAGATTCAAGTTTAGGCCAATCTTAGGAGAAACATTATACGAAATCTTAAGAGGTAGGAAACCAAATTTAGATTATTTTAAATTATTTGGAAGCAAAAGCTTTATCCTAAACACAAAAGATTATCTCACTAATTTTGACCCAAAGTCTTACGAAGGTGTATTCCTAGGATAATCCCAAAATAGTAAGGTATATGTAGTTCTCAACAAAGAAACCATGAAAGTCGAAGAATCACTCAACGTAACATTCGATGAAAGCCCACCTCCAACTAAGACATCACCCTTGGAGGATGATGATTTAGTTGAAGAAGATGCCATAAACGATGATGGAAATAGAAACCTAGAAAATGACATTGAGGATGAAATAGTCAAAGTTGACAAAGTTGTTAACACTAAGGAATCTAAGGCTCATCCTTTAGATAATGTCATAGGAAATACTAAACAAAGAACTCTTAGGTCACAAGATCAAAACAAGAGCAATTTCTTTTGTTTTATATCCATCGTAGAATCTAAGAACATTGGTGAAGCCATTAAGGATGAAACTTAGGTAATTTCCATGCAAGAGGAGCTTAACCGATTCACCATAAATCAAGTTTAGGTTTTAGTACCACCTCCTAGGAACCAAACCATCATAGGAACTAAGTGGGCTTTTAGAAACAAACTTGATGAAAATGGTGTTGTGTCTAGGATTAGATTAGTGGCACAAGGCTATAATCAATAAGAAGGAATATATTACGATGAAACTTATGCTCCTGTAGCTAAGTTAGAATCTATTAGGATACTTCTTGCCTATGTTTGTGTGTTAGACATTAAGCTATACCAAATGGACGTGAAAAGTGCATTTCTAAATGGTTTCATCAATGAGGAGGTGTACGTTGCACAACCTGCGAGATTCGTTGACTACTGATAACATCAAATAGTCCTGACTTTTTAGTGCAATTTTCCCCGATTATGCTCATATTTTATGTCATTTATATGGATTTACGCTTGTATTCCTTTATATTTCACTTTCAGGTAAGTTATGAGCATTGGAGCTTAGAGACGCGGATTTGGAGATTTTTCTAACAGCTTATGATAGTATGCTATTTGTGAAGAAGCTACGGCGTAACTCATTCTATCACATTACGCCGTAGCTAGTATTTTATCTCAGATTGCCTACTCAACAGCAATTACGGCGTAACTCCTAACTAAGGTTATGCCGTAATCATCTAGGTCATGAAGTATTTCGCGCCTCCATCAACTATGCGGTAATTCCTCACAAGCAGTACGCCATAGTCTACTTAACGAGAGTTCTGTTTTGAAGTTAATTAAGTTACAGCATAACTCACATCCACTATACAGCGGAGCTGGTAACTACGGCGTAACCTTTCCCTTTTGTTATGCCGTAGTCTATTTAACTAGAGTTATATTTGAAGATAATTAAGTTACGGCGTAACTCTCAACTCAAGTTATGCCGTAACTATGATCGTGCCTATAAATACAAGACCTAAATTCTGCATTTCACATCATTCACTCACAAAGGCAGAGAACATGAAGAGGGTTCCAAAGGCAGATCATACGGAGCATACGGAGCCATCTCCAAGGGAGGAATCACTCCATATCGATAAGCATTCACGATCATTTCTATCTTTTACTATTAATTCATGTCTTTCATTATGTTAAATAATGAATTCATTGTTTCTTTTAATATGATTGGCTAAGAACCTTTGGTGCTAGCCTAGTTATGATTCCTTGAATGTACTGTTTATGTTTTCATGCTTCCATATAATTGTTTCTAGTGTATGCATGTGTGGAGTTTGTTAGACTCCATGAGATCGTTTTGAGCCTTAGGGTTAAACTATAACATATACATACGCAACGAAATAGAACAAACAAATATGTTATTGACACAAGGTTTTTCATTCACCATCACCTCCAATTATTATTTATAACGTGTTGTCTAAACTATAAAAAGGATCAAGGACTTGATCTTGGAGGTTAACTAACACTAACTAACCCTAGATGTTTATAGGAACATGTCTAGATAACTAAACTACTTACTTAGGCGTTTACAAGACTATACGCCTAGGACACACACACACCTCTTTAGTCGACTACATTATGGAAGACTTAATTATAAAACATACACCCCATGTCCTCTTTATATACTAGAGGATTAGGGTTTACAAATCTCTACAAAGGACTAATAAATAAAACTTTTTTTGCAAGCAAGTCCCTCCATCTTTTTGAAGGTTTCATCTTTGTCACTTTAAGCCCTTGATGTTTCATTCTTTATTGTTTTGTATCATCGAATCAATAAACCCAACAATCTTCCCCTATTTGATGATGACAAAACAAATACGGTTCTTGTACGAACTTCCCTAGACGAAGTAGCAGAAGTTGAGATAATTAAATCTCACCATGAATGAAACAATCTTGTCTTCCTTTTTCTTCCCCTTAATCCATGCCATCACACTCCAATATCTCTTCCCCTTTTTTTTATCAACAAATAGAGAACATATGCAATAGAAACTTCCCCTTGAGTGGTGCATGAACATCAATGATTCTTCAAATCTGTAAGCTCCTTGTAATGATCACTTGTGAAGAAAACCAAATATAACAAACTTGATGAAGAAGTAGAATAACCCAAACTTGTATCTTATGTCTTGTTTATCCACGTGACGTTATACTTATACCGCTAACCAAAAATATAAGTAGATCGCAACCTCTTGACAAAATCCTCATCTTCAATGAGACACTGAGCACAACAATGTAACTCCTTTAAGTGATAGTTAACTAGGTCTTCATCCATCCACCCCTTGACATATGAAAACTAGATTTTGCAAGTCTTCGTCAACATCCTTTAAGCATGAACAAGTTATTTTTAAACGATTCCACCGTTTAAAAATATAATAAGAACACGCATCCAAGTAATTCCACTTCACCGTCAAATAAGTGATAAATAATCATCTTCGTAATCAATTAATTAATAATAACCAAAAACGAGCTTTTTAAAACTTTAAGAATAAATTCCAAATTCCTTGTGTGTGTGAACCAATATCATGTGTGTGTCGCTAAAAATCTATAACAATCGTCATGCTCGACTTCCCCTCAAATCGAAAACCATACGAGAACCAAAACGTACGCTTTATCCGATATCGATCGAAACTAGCAGTGGAAACAATTTATCTCGGACAAACTTAGGAGTACAAACTATTTAACCAACCAACACGCATTGAACTTAACTTACTTACACGTATTGAACTTAAAACATTCTTCTTTCAAAACCCATGAATACATGTATTTAAACCGCAAAACATATACTCCACTTTTATAACCAATTTTAACACATATGGCCTTTTACTACCAATAATGTAATTGTCCAATCTCCAATCATTAGTACGAGGTTTCTAACTGATATCCACTTTGCATGAGCAAAAAATAATTAGTAATCACCAACCAATTATTAATAGCATTGCACCATTCCATGAATAATCAATCTATCCATGACTAACCGTCCAATACCTCAGTATCTTGTATATCCAAAATCTAAGTCGATTTAACAACAGCAGCGCAAAAAGTAAATTCCAACCAATTTACTAATGTTCACCGACCAACTTTATAACTAAAAGCCATACTATGAGAATTGAGTACGAGGTAAAGATTAAACCTATCATTACCCATTATTACTCCATAATCTATTCTTCTCATGATAGCACCGACCCATGTGACATGCTACTTTCAAATATCATGCAATCTATATTCGACATTATACTTACCAATAATAGTTTTAACCAATAGCATCCATCTTTCCATTTAGCAAAGTATCGAACACCAATCCACTTGAATAACCTATAAAATTACGAGGTATATATTAATTTGAATAAAATATAAATTACCTTTTTAATTGTCGTACACAATAACAACTAGATCGATATTCTTAAAACCAAATCGTTTTCTAAGAAACCATCAACAGCATACTTTGACGCCTTATATCTTTTTACTAGAAGTTCAGATCAAAGATCCATTCAGTGGAAAGTTAGATGGCTATATAGAGAACCTCCACCCAAAATTTTGTCACGATCCAACGGTTAACGAAAAGGTTATGATCGTTTCAAAATAGTGCTGTAGTAACCTTACAAAAAAAAATTTAGTTTCTGCAGCAGACTTTGACAGCTTATAACTTTTAGGTGAAACCTTAGAAGGATATACTGAGATCCACCAGCAAAAATTGTAGCTCGATCCAACGGTTCAATAAAAAGTTATGCCCTCTTGAAAACAGTGTTGCAGAAGTATTACGAAAATTGTTGAAATTCGATTTTCTTCTTCCTTTTTCGCCAAGAAACCTTGTGAATCCCTAGGTAACGATCTCCCCGAGCTCTGATACCAATTGTGGAGTTTGTTAGACTCCATGAGATCGTTTTGAGCCTTAGGGTTAAATAATAACATATACATACGCAGCGGAATAGAACAAACAACTATGTTATTGAAACAAGGTTTTTCATTCACCATCACCTCCAATTATTATTTATAACGTGTTATATAAACTATAACAGGGATCAAATACTTGATCTTGGAGGTTAACTAACACTAACTAACCCTAGACGTTTATAAGAACACGTCTAGATAACTAAACTACTAACTAAACTACTTACCTAGGTGTTTACAAGACTATACGCCTAGGACACACACACACCTTTAGTCGACTACATTATGGAAGACTTAATTATAAAACCTACACCCCATGTCCTCTTTATATACTAGAGGATTAGGGTTTACAAATATCTACAAAGGATTAATAAATAAAACTTCTTTTGCAAGCAAGTCCCTCCATCTTTTTGTAGGTTTCATCTTTGTCACTTTTAGCCCTTGATGTTTCATTCTTTATTGTTTTGTATCATCGAATCAATAAACCCAACAGCATGCATAGTTCTATGGTAGTACCCTAGCTTCGGTAGTTTTGCAATGCGGTCGTATCTAGTTGCTTAGGAGAATGGACCAACTGACCCTAAGTAGGTAGGTAGAGTTTGGAACGGTAAGAATTGGCCAACTGATGATCCTTCCTCTCTTGTGCGAATTGACCAAATGATCATCGGTCGTCCGGATGAACTTAAGAAGTTAGGGATGAGTATCTAAGATGGTAGCGCATGGAGACTGATTATTTCGAATCTTGCATGTAGGGTACTTAATGACTTGGCTTAGGTGACTTAAGACCCTCGACTCCCCAAGGGGTAAACCTTTGACGTCGGGTAGAAGCCTTTGTTGATAGGTTAGGAGGTATTAACCAAATGTTGTCCTAGCGACTTAAACCACCACTTGAATCAATTGGAAGTAATAAAACATAGACGTTACATGATACAATGATTAATTAGGTTAGCACACTTTCTCTCCATTGATCATAACCTCTTTTTACTTTACGCGTTTTATTTCATTTCTTAGTTTAATAATTTCTATCTCAAACCAGTTAAAACAAGTGACACTTAGACTTAATAAGATCCTCATCTACATAGCTCTTAGGAACGACCTCGGCTTTAACACCTTCTATACTATGCACGATTGGGTTCACTGCTCGTTAGTGCGTTAGGTAGACCTTAGGTAGACAAGAAAGTATAAATATTAAATCCTTGTCGGAAATCCTGCATCAGAATTTTGGCGCCGCTGTCGGGGAGCTATATTAGGATTTTTGTTAAGTCTTTTATTTTTGTTTTTGTTTATTTTAACTTTTGTTTTCTTACGATCTTCTTTAAGTTTCAGGTACCATGGCAGTTGTGGACATTGATAACCTCACTCTCAAGGAGTATCTGGATATGACTAGGGATGAACAAGGGTCGGGGCTCGTTAGGCCGACTATTGGAGCTGAGGTCCGTTTTGAGATCAAGGACCAGTTTATGAAGGAGATTCGTGCTAACTCTTTTTCCGAAAATAGAGACGAAGATGCTTACAAGCATGTTGAAAACGTTTTGTACATCGCAAGCCTCTTCAACATCCCAAGTGTTTCTCATGATGCAGTTATGCTTCAGGTTTTCCCTATGACACTTACGGGGTTGGCTAGAGGATGGGTTGATAGACTTTCTGGTGGAACCATTGACACGTGGAATCTTCTAAAAAGGGCTTTCATTCACAAAATTTGTCCTCCTTCAAAAACGGCAAAGCAATTAGAAGAAATCCATAAATTTAGACAGGAAGTTGGCGAAACATTATACCAAGCTTGGGATCGGTATAATGACCTCTTATACAAATGCCCCACTCATGACCTCAATAATCAATAGAAGGTAAATATTTTCTACTAGGGTATTGGGGTTGCTACAAGGCAAATGCTCGATTCTCAGGGGCCGATCCATGGAGTGACTCCTACACTTTCTTTGGAAGCTATGAAAAATATGGCCACCCATTCTCAAAAGTGGCATAAAGGAGGAAGCCATCGAAGTTTAGGCGGAAGTTTTGATGGTATTGCCGCCATTACCAACAAACTTGAAACACTTGGTCGTGATATGCTAAAGCTCAAAGAAAGTGTGCACGCTATTCAAGTTGGATGCGAAAGTTGTGGTGGAGGTCATCTCACTAAAAATTTCCCTCTCAATGATGAATATTGCAAGATCGAAGACGTCAAGTATGGTGAATCAAATAGACCATTCCAAGGGTCAAATGGAAACGGTAACGGATATCGGGGAGGACCTCTGTCGTATTACAATCGTGGGCCTTCTGAGAGACGATCTAATATCCAAGATACCATCAACAAATATCTTGAGGTCTCGGCCCAAAGACAAAAGGAACAAGATGAGTGGTTAAAAAGCTTCTAAGAAAATATAAATAAAAGCCTCTCTAGCCATGATACATCTTCAAAAAACCTAGAGGCAATGGTGGAAAAACTCAGTGACGAGATGAAGAAAAGTAATACTGAACCTGAAGGAATTAAACCTATGGTGGTTTGCAAGGCCATCTTTTCTGAAAAAGAGGGAAATGCACCAACCGATGATTTCCATACCTCTCTTGTTAAATTGGAATCAGGGATCGGATCTGACAACAGGGACCAGTTATGCCGTAACTCGTGTGATGTGTTAAGGCATAACCATGAACCAGAGGTCGAGCCAAGGTTGGCAATTGAAATACCTAGCCAACTACCGAATAAGGAGGTTTTCACGGATAGCTTTGTTCTACCATGTTATGTCAGTAATCATGATCTTTTAGCATTAGCCGATCTTGGGTCTAGTGTGAACGTCATGCCACTCTCAATATTTCTAAGACTTAGATTAACTAATATTTGGAAAACAAGCATGATAATTGAGATGGCCGATATGACTAAGGCGACCCCTATTGGAATTGCGGGAAGTGTGTTGGTTAAAATCGATAAGTTTCTCTTTCCATCCGACTTCGTGGTTATTGACATGGTGAACACCCCAAGAGAACATTTAATTCTTGGAAGACCTTTCCTTGCTTCCTTGCGCACTTAGATCAAGGTTTTTGATAAGGAACTGTCTCTTGAATACAGTCATGATAGGTTAGTGTTTAGGATGAATAAAACTTTGTGTCAAGAGCCTGATGAAGTAATAAGCCCAAGCATGGGAGATGAAGTTACCGAAGAAGAGCTTGCAAAATTTTCTGATAATGCTAACGATAATTTTCCCCCTTCGTATTTTGGTCATTTTCAGGATACTGAGTCTAGTGATGGGGATGATAGCGAGGAAGACGACGAAGCTCGGACTTCACCTAGGGTTTCAGAAAAAAGGGGTGGTACTGTAGTTACGGGAAAGCTTCATTGTTGTGCTCCTATCACTTCTATGATAGAAGGTTCAAAGTTAACTTTGCCAACGTGTTCCCCGTTTCTCAATCGTTGCAATGGTGGTGGCAAATTATTTGTTAAACGAATGAAAAAAGAGGCAAGAGTATGGTGGTGCTTCGAAGAAAAAAAAATAATTAAGGAATATTGGTTCCAGGAGCACCATATTATGGCCGATTGGTTTGACAATGTAGGTTGGACTATCCATTTTTGTGAACCGACAATTATGATGTCTCGAGGAACCACTCAAGCATCGCCTACGTGTGATCCTCGTCTTAAGGTTTGCAATGGAGGAGAATTTCCCGATCCCAACTGGCTCAAATGTAAGGAATGGGCATGTTTTAATGAAGAAAAAAGAATGGACATCGGCTACAAGGGGATTTCATTTAAGAACTAGGTAAAGGTTAAATTTGGGGCCATTAAGTTAAAATGGGATGTCGAGTCTAAATTTCGCTATGAATGGGCTAAATCAAATTTTCTGTAAGAATCTCGATATTGCATGACTCCTTACATCCCTCATTCTGTTTGGGACCAGCCTTCCTCCAGTAAAAGAGCAATTGAGGATGGCAAATTTCGAAGGCCACCATAAATCCCCATGGCTTTGAGTCTAACTTAAAGACTCGATAATAAAGAAAAGTGCTCTTTTGGGAGACAACCCGAATTATCCCTTTTATTTTTGTTTCTTTTTCTTTTTGTTGGGTTTTGTGTTTTTAACATTTTTGCAGGAAATGGAGACGAATTCACGGTGATTAAAAAGGGGACCTGTATAGTCCTGTTATGAAGTTACGGCGTAACTAATCCTTATGGTTACGCCATAACATCTCCTCAGTAGTTGAATCTCTCCAGGTTATCAACCATTACGGCGTAATCTTATTCCATTTGCTATGCCGTAACAACTTCTCAGTAGCTAATTTCCAGGTTTAACCAAAGTTACAGCGTAACTCATTCTTATGGTTACACCATAATTCTTCATGCAGTTTAAATTTTTTTCCCAATATTAGCACAATAACCTTGTATTAGTTTCAAATGAACTTTGTGGGTATGTTCCCTGTAAGCCCTCACGAGACTACACTCATCCACTTAGGACACCAAGTGGTTTAAAAGGTTTGTTGCATATGAAAAATGCAACCGTGATTCCTACGAAAGTGAGTTAGATTTCTTTTTTTTTTGTTTCTCGTTTTCTTTTTAGAATTATTCTTGTTGGTTAGTTTTGATTTCAGGGATTGAAGTTTGCTCAAGATACTTAATGAAGGCACGATTTTCCTCGTGAGCCTTCTTTCTTTTTAGGAGCAAATTTCAGGGAAGTTCTCGCTCTAATTCTACTTTCTCTTCACCTTTATTTAACGTTTAGTATAAAAGGACTTTGTACATCTCAAGTGGGGGGACGGGAGTAGAATTATTACTTGAACTTCTTTGCCCTCGTTTTTCTAGTTTATTTTGAAAAATCATGCCATTTTTAAAATTTTGACATGTTTTTCTTAACTTAACTAGATTAGACCTTAGCCGAGCACATTATAATCTTTGATATTTCATGGTGATATTAACCTATTCTGTTTCCACTTATTTACCCAAATCCACCAAAATATGAATGTGCCGGTAGCTTGTAAACTTTAGAACTTGGCATTTGCATCATTTCGAGACCATAAATGAGGTATGTTGAGTTCGCTTAATATATATGGAATAATCAGTTTGAGAAGGCAATATTTTAGGATTATCACCCCAAATAGCTTATTTTTGTGTGTTTATCGATTAGTCTCCTCGACTTTTTGACCCCATATTAAACCCTTTTGTTGCACTCACCTTTAGTGCAAGATACCTCTAGATACACGCTTCAAAGCCTTTCCTTTCATTTCATACCCTTTATGTTTGTTTCGTTACACCCATTCACCTTAGCCTACCGTGTAGTCTTAATTTGTGATCGGGAAGTCATTGTTTACCCAAAGTTCAAGGTTCAAGTAGAGAGGTTCAGAAATCACGCTTTCGTCAAAGAATTATATCTGAAGATCATTGAAGACCCCGCATATTCTCATTATATGTTCATCTCAAGTGGGGGATGTTATGTTTTTAGTTATGATAGAAAAAAATGATGATTCGAAAAAAAGATAGTAGTTTATTGTTTATTGTTAAGTGCAATGTTATAAGCACTATGATAGGAGCTGATCGGATATTAAGCATCGAGGAGCCAACCTCGGTCACATTTGAAGAATTGAGTTGGTAATTATTATGCCAACAATTGGAGAACAGGTAATGTGCACATCATGACGTCCGCTAATGGCACATCTACTTGATACATCATGATCCGGTTTCTTCACCTTATAGCTTAAACTCTGGATGAACGGTAGGCGGTGACAACTTGGTTATAGGTTAAGACTATTTGTTTCGTTATTTTTATTTTTACACCAAATATTTCCCATGTCTTATTGTTACATATTGGTTATCACAATCACACAAACAAGCACAATAAGGGTCGAATGGTTTGTAGTTTTAGAGAGTGAAAGTGGAAGAGAGTTGGGAACTTTAGTGAGAAAAAGAAAAATGAATTATGAAAGCTCCAACCCTTTGCCTTGCTAGGCAAAGGGTATTTATAGTTACAAGGATGAGCGCCCTCCTTTGGGCTGTGGATCAGGCATACAGTGGGTAAAGACCCGTCCATCCTCCACGGTATTACTTAACACATTACTTACTAACACTAAATGACTACGACTACGAGCTTTCTAATGAATACATATACTTGAGGTGACCGACTCTTTAACTACCGGATTTTCTAAATCCTAACAATCTCCCCCTAAGGGAGGTCACCTCAATTATATCAATTACAAACAGATATTACATTTTGGTGTTCTTGGATTCTTGATTACGTTCTTTGCTCTGTAGCCCATAGTGTTTGATTCTTTATATTCCGCATGTTTGGTTATTCCAAGTGGAGGTCTTTTACTGATCCACATGTTGGTGAGTTTTGAACCAGCTTTGAGATTATCAGCCACTGTAAATCTCTAACTCATCATTTATTGTATCGCCATTATGTGAAGTTGTGACATTTGGACCGACATGCTCACGTTTTTGAATCATGATATCTTCTCATCAGAGTTACGGAAGCTTTTGTTGATTCATGATATTTGCAGCAGTGTAGCAGAAGCATAGATTGAAAATATCAGAGTCAGTTGATGAAGATATGCACTTATCATGATTTCTTTCTAAGTAATGTGATGTGTGAGCATGCGGCTATGGATTGACTCCTCAATTCAGATCAGTTGCAACCGTCGGGTGTCCCTGCAAACAACAGTTAGCAATAAAGCGCACGAAAGTGTCTTTGATCACCTTCGATGAATAGGTTGCAAGAACCACGGTTCTCCGTTGATCAGTACAAGTATTTCCTGTGATCAGGTATAATTCTGAAGAATCTCCTTGACAGGGTTTCGCGGCTGCTCTAGCCATTCTCAAACCGGAACGTCTCAAAGAAGACAACACAGAGTGAGTGAACCAGCAAATTGAGATTCACTGATTGAGGAAAATGATTTCAAAAACACTCATGTATTGCTTAATAGAAAGAGTTTTGCAATACAACGAAGTTTTTATAAGAAAAATCAATTTTCAATCATACATACCCTTTTACTTTTGAAACCATAATACACAGTCGATGTGCTAGAGAAAAGAGTTTTAAGCACAACGACTGGTTTTTCAAAGGTATCCGTCAATCCATTTTCTGAACCATGATTGATTTAAAAGTAAATCGCCCCATCATTTCTGTCCAGTTGTCACATGCTTGATCTATTGAATAGATCTCACATGCCACCCACCAAGAGCTTGTTTGATGTTGGCTCTAGAAGGCTTTCCATCTTCATCGTGAATGTGTTTACATATCACTCGGATGTTCTGGTAATACCACAAGGATAATGCGTAGGACTCTTAAAATATATTCTCACATTCCACATTGTGTGAAACTGTGAGTCTTCATTAATTGTGTCCTAATGAGATTTACTGATGATCTCTTGGCTCTAGACTCAATCGTGCATATTTGGTTTCCTATGCCGGAGACTAGGGAGAGGGTCTCCTTCTTCAATATCAACAATCTCCAAGAGAAAGTCAATAGCGTATGTGGGTTCTCCGTGAGAATGAAACAAGTCCTTTTAAAAGGAACTTGAGTGGCTTGGGAAGTTTAGTGCAGTGCGCCACTGAGTCCATGACGTCTTGTCTTCAATACCAGTGTTACCTTAGTATCCACTAGTAGCATATGTATTGAACCCGGTTTCTTCCCTAAGGTTGAATTACTGGAGGGCTATTTCTTTTCACCCTTTTCTCATTTCATTTCTTTTTCATTCTTCAACCCCTTCAGTGCCTACCAAGACTTCATTACTAGAACCTTGTTGGGTTTATTCCAGTTCTAGTTCTATCTCAGTCCGCACTCTTCCCATTTCTCTCTTTTCTCCTTTTTTTCATCATACCTAAGGACTTCTACACTACCTAGTGGATTGTCCCTAGGTAGATCCCTCCGGCTCTTGCGGGATTGTGGGAACGAATACCTGACCTAACCATCCTTATTTCTCCGTGCATAAAGTAAATTTGGTCGGTCTTTTGGTATTGTTCATTCCGCCTCGAAACCAATTAAAAACCATTTGAAACTTAATCAAGGTACATGTGATATAAAATCAAAGCATTTTGTACCTTAGTTGTTTTTGATATTTTAGAGAAGCTCCCCCTCAACATGTGCTTCAAGTATTAGAAATCATTTTAGCACATGGAGGCAAGAGGACTTGTGAAATCTTATATTGAGAATGAAAGATCCAATCTTTGATTAACATCTTCTAAAATGATCATCATCACTTCCCGATCAAATCTAGTATTTTAAGTACTTTGGATAAAATATTTTGGGAAGGATGAGATTTTCATTTGACTGCTCCCCCTCAATATGTGCATTGATATTCGAAAGAGTTTGCACATATTAGAGGGAACCTGCACTTTAAGATAAATCAATCACGTTTTAATCCTTTTTGGTTTAAGATAATTGCTCCCCCTTAACATGTGCATAGAAAATTTGAAATCGTTTGGCACATGTAGGGAGGAGTTCTTTTTGTAATATTTCTAAAACCATTTATCGAATTATCAGTTTATATCCAATTTAAATCACAAATTCTCCCCCCGATCACAATTTTCAAACCATTTGAGATTTGTGATCTCAATTGATTTAAATTATTATTGAAAGGTTTTTGAGGAGACCTATGATTTTCTTTTTAAAACATTTAACTGATAAGGATCAAATTATGAGACTTTAAACTCCAATGATTAAAACATGCATGGGTATCTTATGAAAACACAACATAGACCTTGCTCATTACCGTGCAAATTGGTTTGAAAAATAACCTTTTTGATATGTTTGAAATCACTCTCCCCCTCAATCAATGACTTAAGTTGTTGATTGAGTGTTAGAGATTTTGACAAATGATAAGTCCAGATGATTTTCAAAATAAAGATCGAGTTATTTTCAAAGCAATCTTGTTTACATTAGATGACAAATATTTTTCAGAAGAATCTTTAGAAGGAAAAATATTTTGTTGGAAACATTTGTCCTTTTGGCGACAAACGTTCCTTATAAACTTTTGTTTTAGAATCAGAGCATGAGGTTTCAAAATAAGATAAGGCGCAACTCTGTTCTTTCTTTTAAAAACGGGTTACTGCCTGAAATGACAATAAACCATCATTTTTCTCCATATTTTTTTAAACACAGTAAATAAAAATGTATTACTATTGTTCGAACTTCATCTAAAGACCCGCGCTATTCTTTGAATGACAAATCTAAGTCCGTAGATGTTATCGAAACTAGAAAACATGATATGAAAAACAATATTTTTGGACTTTTTTAAAATTTTCTGATTTTTATGGGTTTTGAAATTTTATATTTTTCTATTTTCTTTTTGTTGGTTTTAGAATTTTTCATTTTGCTTTTTGATAAAAATATTTACAAAGAATAGATGAAGAGATACCTTTACTCCTCTTCTTCCTCTTGAAGACGTTTGAGTGTCTTAGGTTGTAGACTCTTTAGCCCTTGTCGTGGAAGAATAAACTCAAAACGTTCTCTAGGAAGAGCTTTAGTGAAGATGTCTGCCAGCTGATATTCAGTCCTTACAAAGTATAGTTCAATCACACCTTTCTCCACTTCTTCCCTGATGAAGTGATGTCGAATGTCAATGTGCTTTGCTCTTGAATGTTGAACATTGTTGCAGCAGAGAGCAATGGCACTTCTGTTATCATAGTACAGAGGAACTTTTTTGAATACAAAGCCATAGTCAGATAATTGAGATCTCATCCATAGGATTTGAGCACAACAAGATGACATGGCTATGTATTCTGCCTCTGTAGAGGAGATATACATACTCATTTGTTTCTTTGAAGACCAGCTTAATAACTTATCTCCCAAGAATTGAGCACCACCTGACGTACTTCGACGTGTATCTTGACACCCTGCATGGTCTGCATCTGCATATGCTGTTAGTGACATATCGGTGTCCTTCGGATACCAAAGTCCTATGTTAATGGTTCCTTGGAGATACCGAAAGACCCGTTTAACCGCTTCAAGGTACTTTTTGGTTGGCTTAGCCTGGTATGTAGCACACATGCATACAGCGAACAAAATATCAGGTCTACTGGCTGTGAGGTACATCAGGGATCCAATGATACTTCAATATTCCGTTTGATCAACCCTGATCCCTGAGTGGTCCTCATCCAGTTTTGTGCGCTCCACCATGGGAGTTTCAATAGGGTCACAAGAATCAAGTCCAAATTTCTTTAAAATTTCATTTGCATATTTAGTTTGATTAATAAAAATGCCTCTGGGACTTTGTGAAATTTGTAATCACAAGAAAAATAACATTTGTCCCATCATAGACATTTGAAATTTGGATCCCATCTCCTTTGAAAATCGGTCACATTCATTAGGGTCAGTTGAGGCAAAAATAATATCATCAACATAAATTTGAACGTGAATTAAATGTTTGCCTGACTTTCTGGTGAACAAAGTGGGATCAACTGCTCCTTTGTTGAATCCATTTGTCAAGAGGAACTTTGACAATGTATCATACCATGCCCTTTGAGCTTGCTTCAAACCGTAGAGGGCTTTCTCCAAGCGGTAGACATGGGAAGGATGCTCTGGATTCACAAAACCTTTGGGTTGGCTGACGTAGACTACTTCTTTGAGATCTCCATTCAGAAACGCAGTCTTTACATCCATCTGAGAAACCACCATGTTCTTGCTAGCAGCATTAGCCAGGAAGATTCTGATAGCCTCAATTCATGCAACCGGAGCAAATGATTCCTCGAATTCAATACCCTCCTCTTGTCGGTATCCTTTAGCCACTAGTCTTGCCTTATTCTTTAGAACATCACCGTGCTCATACAGCTTTACTTTAAAGATCTACTTGAGAGCAATAATCATAGCACAATCTGGAGCAACTACTAATTCCCATACATCAAGTCGATCAAAATCATGGATTTTTTCTTGCATAGCACTAAACCAGCTATCCTCAGACATTGCTTTTTTGACATCTTTAGGTTTGATCTTTGATAATACATAATTGAAGAAGCAGCATAAGGCATCCGTGGCAAGGTGTTTACGGGTGGATACCGGGCGAGACGGGTTCCCAATGATGATATCCCATGGATGATCATGTGCCTATTTTCTGAGATGTTCATGAGGTTGGTGATGAGGAACTGATGTAGCACAATTTGGATCCCCTGATGAAGATGGTAAAGGAGTTGGTTCAGGGGCAAATATATTTTCAAATGGAGCATCTTCGGGGGTAGCAAAGGGGTTATCTCCATCATAATTAGCAGCTACATTTCCATGATGTACAGCCGAAGATTGAAGATTAGATAATGATGAGTGATCTGCAACTGGCGCTTCTTGAGATAAAGACATTGAAACTGATGGATTATCCGTGTTGATTGGATTAGGGGACGCCACTGTTGGTGGTGTAGAGTTATCATTATCATGAGGTTCATAGTATTCATCAAACATCGGATCAAACAACTTCTTCAGATCTTCTTCAGATGGAGGTACATATGGAACTGCAAGGGAGTGATTCTGTACAAGAGAGGAACTGATTGGACTACTTGATATATATTAAGGTGTGGGGCCAGAACATGATTGTCCTGGAGCCGTATGCTCAGACAGCTGATCGAACGTGACGTGAATAGATTCCATGATGTTTCAGGTTCTTTTATTGTAGATTCGGTAACCCTTACGGTTTGGTGCATAACTAACAATAACTCCAATGTCAGCCTTAGGTTTCAGTTTACCCAAATCTTGACCTTCATTCGTAGGATAGCATAAGGCACCGAACACACGTAGAAAGGAAACATCAGGTTTTCGGTTGTGGACAAGTTCGTAAGGAGTTTTTCCATGAGTGGTATGAATTAGGGAGCGGTTTTGGGTGTAACATGCAGTGGCAATAGCTTCCGCCCAGAGAAACATTAGAGCCTTTGAATAGATCAGCATAGTCCTTGCAGCTTCTATAAGAGTTCGATTTTGTCTTTCAACTACACCGTTCTTTTGAGGAGTACATGGAACACTTCTTTGATGGCTGATTCCAATGCTTTCGTAAAACCGACTCAGTTCTTTGTTTACAAACTCAGTTCCATTGTCTGTTCGGATAATTCTAACTATTTTATTAAGCCGAACCTGCAGCTGTTTAATAAGTTTGAAGACGACATCTAGAGTTTCATCCTTTGACCTCAAAAACTTAACCCAAGTAAACCGAGAGTAGTCATCAACCACGACTATCACATATTTCTTCCCTTTTATAGTTTGCACTCGCATGGGTCCGCACAAATCCATATGAAGAGTATGAAGAACTTCCATGATTGAGTTTCCAGGTTTGGGTTTATGGGCATATTTCTTGCTTTTTCCTAATTGGCATGCTGAACAAAGATGATCTTTTTCATACTTTAATCTGGGCAAACCTCTCACAAGGTCCTTTCTAGGAAGATCATTTATGGTTCCGAAGTTCAAGTGATTGAGACGACGATGCCATAACCATGACTTTGTTTTGGAAGCATTTGAAAACAAGCAGATTAGAGAAGACTTCATCATGTCATCGATAGAGATGGTGTAAAGATTAGATCCACGTGTTCCCTTTAAAAGTTCAACACCATCTAGTTCTCTAACGAAGCAAGTATGTTTTCTAAAGGCCACTTCAAGATCAGAGTCACAGAATTGACCAACAGGGAACAAATTATGACCGAGTCCTTCAACATAATATCTTCGGGAGATTACACTGTCACCAACTACATAATATTCGTAACCCATAATTGCCCCAAAGTAGTCGTTCCTAAATTTAACAGTCCCGATGAATTTATTCACGAAGTTCTTGATCCGTGAGCGATCTCCAGTCATACTCTTTGAGCAGCCTGAGTCCAATTACCACAGAACGATTTGTACGACCTGCAGTTGAACACAGACAAGTATGGATGACTGGATAATTTGGATCCTCATGCGAGAATGGGTTCCACTTGGTTAGTAACTGAGATTGGAACACCCACATCAGAAATAGAAGTTATGACATCATTAGTGATGGACGCAAGACTATTAGAAGCATTTGGCCTATGAGTAGTAAGACTATTTCTTAAGGGGATGATCCTACCATTAGGTTTCCATTCCTTAGTGGGCATAGATCTATTCCTATTTTGGCAAAATTCATTAACTTTGAATGTGCGGCCAGTGGGTTTCCATTGATACCCCACATTATTGAACTTTCTCCCTGTAGGTTTCCAATAATTATGAACCTTTTTCCAGATTGCCTTTCTGTCATTCCTAACCTGTTTAGCATTTCATACATTTTTGACTGGAGATTTAACAACATATTTCAATTCATTCACAGCACATTCATGATTAATACCAGAAACCAAACATTCATTACATGTTTTGCAAATAGTAGCAGAATTCGAATTAATTACAATACGCTTATAGCTAATACTAGAATCAACACGATTCGTCTTATTCAACTCAAACTTATTGTTCCTAAGGTGGTCTTCTACTTTCTTCCCTTGATCACTCTTAGCTTGCGAGGACCTATCTTGCTTTGTATTGCCTGGAGGCTTTGACCCACTTACCTTAGTGTCACTGATTACTCCTGTAGAAGGAACGATGAGAACATTAGTTGGTTTCACTACTTTCTGCATTCCTGGTCTAGAAGGGCTGGGATCTGAGATTCTATGAGGCACATCAAACGTCACTTGCTTGACTTTAGACATAGAACAAGGCATATCAAAGGTCATATGCTTGTTTTTTGGCATAGAACAAGGCATAACGACACTATTTTTCCTAACGCCACTATTTTTCCTATTACAAGATTTAGGACATATAGTTTGTTAGCCTCGCTCTTTTATAAAGATAACGTCACTTACGTGAATTGGACTAGATGCGTAGTATACTTTGCTCTCAGGGACTAGTATCGTTTAAGTAGAAAAGTAATTGTTAGTTGAGCCTATAAATACCCCTCATGACTCTCCATGAGGGGTGAGGTTAATCATTAGGTGTATTGTATTATTTTCATTTTAATCAAGTATCCTTGTATTTCTCCTCCCTCTCACTACTTTCTCTCTCTAGAAGATGAATCACTTCAACTTCTTCCACCAACCTAGACCTCCCAAAACCACATAAATCTTAGATTTTCGGTCCTACAATTGGCCTCAGAGCTAGGTTGTTATCTTTATTGATTTGTGTGGTTTTCGAATCAAGTTTTAAGCTGTTTTTGTACTATTTTCTTGGTTGGAAAAAAAATTCCTACTATTTTGGTGAAAACAGTTTATAAACTATTTTGATATTGTATCCTTTATTTGGTCTAAAACAAAAAGTCATCTGGTCTATTATTGTTAACAAATCTGGTCTTGTGTCCCTTCTGTCCAAAACAGATATTTGTTTTATCATATCTTTTATGACGTTTTTTTTGTTACCAAATATGTGAAATATTGTGGTCATCATCTAGTATTTCTCAAGGTCAAAACGGGTCAAACATGGAGTCCTTATGCAATTTTTCTGGGTACTATGAAGCTGAACGGAAAATGGTCGGAAAAATCGCCGGAGCAAAAAGTCAAAGGGTCAAAACCCTAATCTTACGCCTAAGGATGTTTTTACGCGTATGGAATACGCGTAAGAAGGTTACGAGTAAACATGCTTTTATCCTAAGTAAGGTTACGCGTAAGAAAGTTACTTGTAAGATGTTTACGCGTAACCTAGACCATGTTTACTCCTATGCAGAAGTTTACGCATAATGAACTCAATCTACACATAGGGCTTACGCGTAAGACATGTTCTACGCTTAAGGGTTTACGCGTATGAACTTTTTACGAGCAAGAAAATAAAAAGTGGCTTATGCGTAACTGAAACAATGACTAATGACTTGACTACAATATCAAATACCAAAAACCAATCGACCTCAGGTATCCTTCACAAGTCCACGTTCAACAAATAATCGAATTGAAAAGACTATGTATCAACTGTTTCGACTCAACCATCTTCAACCATTTAAGAATTAAAAGGAACATGTCAATAATCCTATTTCACTATCCTAATCCCTTCGACAACATTACAACTCAATCTACTAGAAAAACACAAAAACTCGATCTCAGATTGATTCAATTTTTTTTTAATCTTTCATAGATTTTTTCAATTGAATCATCACCATCATCGATCCATGTGAAGATAACCTCCTCTTTAATATCCAAGTAAAAAGAAAGAGTTATAACAGTTTTGTTACACTCGTTTCTCTAATTCGTTCATGACCAACATCAATAACAAACAATTAAAACCTTACCCGAGACCCATGAGAGGATCTTGAAGAGCAAACAACATGTGTTCATCACATACATCAAAAGAAAGAAGGGTGATTTTAATTGGGATCGAGATGAGGTATGAGATTGATGTGGTGAGGAAAAAAGATAAGTTTTTTCTACTTAGATCTGAGTTTGTTGAGTTTAGAACAGATTTGGGAGAAAGAGAAACATGTTCTCTGTGGGAGGCGTTTTTATCAAGTGATGAATGTTAGGTTTAGGTTAAAATGTGTTGATGTGTGTCTTATATATCCGGTTATTCATAGTATTACTGTGATTGAATTTGGAAAGGGCCCTTTGATGTAAGGGGGTTTTGATTTGGATCACGGGCTGATAACTCTCATGGGCTTTTGGCTTCTCGACTGAATTTGGGCTTCACATAATTGAATCTAAACGTGGGATTGATGTTGATTGGCACTAGACCTGGGCTTCACGGGGTTACTTACAAAATAGTGTTTATCCGAATTTTTTTTAACAAAATTTTTGGATGCAATTATTTTGAAATTGAGTAGTATTTTTGGTGATAATATTTCATAGATGATACATTCATTCACGGCTTGACTGAATTATTGAACAAAAAATGGCTACGGGGTTTTTGTACGGTACTGCTTACGCGGAATTGAAGTGACATTTCACGGGTGATCTTCTTTATCTCTGAGACGTTGGTTGTTTGGTTGCATGTCTCAAGATAACTTGTCTAGGCAATTTTTCATAAGTGATTATGAATTTGACAGCCTGGTTATAACTGATGTAAGGAGTTACGTTGTAATGCTCACAGTGTATAACTTTAAGGAGTTACGTTGAAGTGCTCAGTGTCACTCGGTGTTGTGGATTGTTCAAAAATTTAGAACAAGCAGTAAATCACAAAGTTGGGATGTCTACTTCTACTTCAAGTTAGTCGTATTAGTTTTTCTCCATATGTGGTCATTACTATTAGCCGGTGAATTCTAAGGAGGTTCGTTTTCAGGTTGGTTTGAGAGAATTATTGAGAGTATTTTTGCGACATATTCTCACATAATTTTGATCAAGCTAAGGTTTTAATATTGCATCAAGAAAAAGGTATATGGCATGTACGCAACATTATGATGATTCCAATAGCTCGCAACCATCAGGAGGGAGAAGTTGGTATTTCATCTTCCGTGATTGGATTACGAAGGGAATTGTGCTTAAGACTGAAGAAGGAGAAGTAGTGTGTGTACATCGGGGCTTTTTACCAACTTAGATGCAATACTAAGTGAGTTATGTTGTTATGATGTTCCCAGAACGACAACCATTGTGCCAGAATCAAGAATCTACTTTCTTCGCTGCGTGTTTGAAGACTAAAGCGATTTTAAGAAAGAGAGTTTTCGGTTCAAGAGGGAGCAAAAGAAAGAAAAAGGCTCACTAGTTAGGAGGGAGTAATAACCTAACTAGACCGTTACAGTTGAAGTTCAGAGCTACAAGGATTTGTGGCGTCAGCGCCAAAGATCAAATGCCGAGATCGTCGGAAGAGAGAGCTTCAAGTTTGCCTCAGTATCTAGACTAAAGAGACTCTACGCTTCAACAAAGTCAACATTGTTTATTATTATTATTATTATTTACTTTGTTTATGTATTTATAGGTCTCATTGTAACCATTCACGTGTGACGATATCTTGGAGGGAGATTGTTAGCCTCGCTCTTTTATAAAGATAACGTCACTTACGTGAATTGGACTAGATGTGTAGTATACTTTGCGCTCAGGGACTAGTATCATTTAAGTGGCAAAGTAATTGTTAGTTGAGCCTATAAATACCCCTCATGACTCTTCATGAGGGGTGAGGTTAATCATTAGTTGTATTGTATTGTTTTCATTTTAATCAAGTATCCTTGTATTTCTCCTCCCTCTCACTACTTTCTCTCTCTAGAAGATGAATCACTTCATCTTCTTCCTCCAACCTAAACCTCCAAAAACCACATAAATCTTAGATTTTTGGTCCTACATAGTTATTAAGCATTCTAAAAGTTCTTGAGATCGTTTGGCATATAAGCATGCATCCCTAATCGCACTATCAAGTGGTTTCTCTATCTTATCCTCTTCAACAATCTCACGGAGGCATTCTAGACTATCCTTAAGGTACGAAAAATATGTTTGACATGCAAGTTCATTGTTTCTAAGATGAAGGGGAATATACTTCACAGACATAGCATATTTAACACAAGTAGGCACCTTTGGTGCAATATTCTCACAACTGGTGAATGGCATTTTCCCTTTTACCTGACTCTTTAGATTCTCAATTTCTTTTTCCAAGGATGTTATTTTTTCATTGTTTATGTCACGAGTGACCTTAATTGAATCATATAACTCTTTGAAATGTTGTTTAACCTTTTCATTTTCTGTTAGAAAACACTCATTTTCTTGTTGTAATGCATTAATGATGTTTTGAAGATGAAAGTTTTGAGAATTTTGAGAATCTAAAGGAGGAGGCATATGGGAGCCAGTCATTTCATTCTTTTCACCCTTCAATTGGGAAATTTGGGCTTTCAGCCTTTTTATCGTGTTACAATGAGCTCGAATATGTTAATCTCGTTTGTTGATTTCAAAAACTGCATCAAACTCAGGAGCATCCGAGGATGTCTTGGCATTTGAGGTTTTGGCATTTTCTTTCAGATGTTGATATTTTAATTGCAAAGCAAGATGTTCAACTTCCAATTCAGAAAAATGTTTGACCAGGTTATCATGATCATCCCGTTCTATTTTCTCATGCAGTTTTGAATTTGTGGTCTCAAGCTCAATGACACGATCATGGGAAACTTTCAATGCAGTTGACAATTCATGAAATTAAGAAGTAGTAATGGAATAATTCGTGAAAGTATAGAACACATCTTGAGCAATACATCTAGAAATCAAATTATCGTTAAATATGTGAAGGTTCTTCCTCTCAATCTCATTGCTCCTAAGCTTACATTCATTTATTCTTACCTCGTTTTCCATTTCATTAAACACCTTTTTCATTTCTTTAATCTCTGTATCTATGCCCTTTTAAAGATTCTCAAATTGTTCTTTTAGTTGTTTAAAGAAAGGCATGACCTCAGTTAAATAACATTATTTAGTTTGATCAAAACCCCTTTCCCCTTCAGTTTCCCTGTAGGTGTGATTCTCTTCTTACACGTTTTCTCAAAATCAACGAATAGTTGGAAAACTACATATAGGCTGATTAAGGTCTTGCTTTGAGTGAGAAGATTTCTAGGCACTAAATGCATGGGTGTATTTGGG
Organism: Chrysanthemum makinoi; assembly: GCA_910596185.1. NCBI lineage: Eukaryota > Viridiplantae > Streptophyta > Magnoliopsida > Asterales > Asteraceae > Chrysanthemum > Chrysanthemum makinoi. The sequence goes on from OU343220.1 coordinate 122,788,507, forward strand.
GGATACACAGTGGCAGGAGGCAATTTCCTACAAGGGGGATTCTTCTCAATAAGATTATCAGCTTTTTGCTTATCCATATCTTTCTTCCAGAACACTTGCTCAGGGGTCAGCTGAGTCTGAGGTCTAAACTTATTGAAGGCAATCCAGTTTTCCTTAGCATAATTCGGTGTTTTAAATGTAATATTATACGCTATGCACCAAGGATCTGTTAGTTTGTTATCCATTTTTTTCTTAGAGGCATCCTCTAATTCTCTATCCTCTTCAGTGTGCTCTACACCCGTAGGTTTTTGTCTAGGCTTAAAGATCTCATTGCCATCATAGATTACCTTTTGAGCAGCTTTTGCTTTCTTAACAACCTCAGGATTCGGTTTCTCTACTAGATTAGTATTGTGCTTGATTCGATTGTATGAGTGGTGAATATAAACACAATATCAATTTATTAAATTAAACGTAAAGATTCGACAAATCAACCTTTTAGGAAAAAGGTTAACGTGCCAAAACTCATGTATGTGATAAAAGTGATACCGGGAAAATGATTTCCCCGAGTCGTGTCCCAACGAGGTGTGAAATTGACAGTGTCGTTTAGTTTTGTGATTAGAACTTGAATTGGTTTAACGAAATTGGATTTTGATTACGCTAATCTACAAATTAAAGCACGGGAATGAAAATAAAGTATGTAAAACAATGTAAACACCAAATAAACTACTACTAAGCCTAAGGAGCAATAAAACGATGCTAAACTACATTCTAGGGTGCTAAAATGCAAAAACGCGAAAAACCGGGAACACACCGAGCCCCGAAAGTGAAAAATATGCAATTTAAGTCCTACGGGTGCAAAAAAACATTTCCTACATTCTAAATGACTAAAAATAATTTTTGGAAAAAGCCGGGTATTTTTTTTCGACTTTTAAATTATTTTCTACGAATTAAAAACTATTTTAAACTAAATAAAATAAAATAAAATACTAAATGAAAGTAAAAATTTCTGATTTTTTTTTTAAAACTAATCTAAACTATTATCTATCTAAGAAAAATAAAATGGACCTCAAAGCTATAAGCCATAAGCTGTTAAAAAGCTAGTGTATGGAATAAGGTTAAAATGACAAATGCATATTAAATATTAAAGAGGGAGAAGAATGACACAACATAGGCACTAGCTCAGATGGAAGGTATATGTTGGTGTTCGACATGGGAGGCTGTGCAGAAGGTCCAGGTTCGAATATGGGCAGTTGTACTCTTTTGCTATTTAATTTTTTTTTTCAAAATTTTCTTTTTAGGAGTCAAAAGGCAATCAGTTTGAAGAGTTTCTGAAATCAGTCAAAAGATTAAGCTAACACATGAACTTAAAATCCTAAAATAAGCTACGACACATACATATCATGCTACTAGCTACTTGCATAAACAAAATTAAATCCTAATCTTAATTATAGATGTTCTAAAAATGGGATTAAAAAGTGACTGTGGGGCAAAAAGGGGGACTGTACATCATGAGTCATTGATGTGAAATCTCCCACTCAAGAATGTCAACAAATCAATATACAATGCTTAGCAAGCTAATAATCATAACCAAACTCATCCTACAACTCATCTAACAGTTAAATGAAATGTGAAAATCAGAAACATATATCATATAACAAGAGGCAATGACCATCTTATCGTCACTGTGATCAGTACTCTTCGACATATAACAATTCGGTCAAAACTATGCGAAGAAGGGCATCCTATGTGGTGAGTGACGTAGCATACCATACACACACTTCCATATAATCATGTGTTTTTACTCTTAAAATCATTTATGTTAAAAGTCCTTTTTTTGTCCCATTGTTTTTTTTATCAGATTTCACGAAGCATTTTATGTCAATTAAGTTAGTTATTAAAATTTCAAAAGAATAAAAATCACAATTTCAATAGCTGTTTTTACTTTCCCCAAAAGGAAAAAAATCAAAAAAAATGTTTTGAATAGGCTGCTGTTGGCTTAAAGTTGGTAGTTTGGTCTACTTGCTGTCCTGCACCACAGTGATCACTAGCTCAGATAAGCTTCTTCTCAGCCCTATATTTGCTTATTCTCTTGTTGATTTTGCTTAATTTCTGTTTCCTATAATAGCTTCTTGTGTAGACTTTAGTTTTTCCCTTTGCTTGATCCTTAGGAGCTTAATAATGGCTTATTTAGATTGCTTCAAATCTCCCTTTTGTTCCGTTGTAGTCTGCCATATCAGTAGGAAAATGTAGAGCTTAATTCCCTTTAATTTTAGCTTATTAGACTTCTCTTCTAGGTTTATCTAGCTTATTTAAATTAACTTTTATCCATAGTAGCTTTGACTTAGGTTCCTTTAGCTTCTTGGTAGCTTTTTTCAAAGCCTAAAGGGCTGTTTGGTTTGTATTTGATACAACATCACAGCAGTACTTGTCCACAGCTTATTGATTAGCTTTTAGCCACTGTTGCATCATTAGGAGTAGTATTTGATTTAGCTTAGTTCTACTACTTATCTCATTTTTTTAACTTCTTAATCTCTGTCTTCTCTGCTTATTATAGTTTAAGATTTCCTTGATTTACACATTCCTAAGATTAGCTTATAAGTAAGTTAGGACATGATTAAAGTTGCATTCCCTTTTAGCTTATAGGATAGATAGTCCCCATTTTTGCTTATTAGAGCTTAGTAGTGTGTGTTTGGTTTGAGTTTTAATTTGCTGTTTTATTGCTTATTAGTAATTTTATAAAAGTTAGTTTTTAGTTAAAAATTGGTTAGAACAGCTTAACTGTTAAAAGCCAAAGTAATAGCAAAAATAAAAAGCCAAAAAACACATATAACTTGCATCTTTTTGATGATGGTGCCGTGGAAAGGCGGTGGAGGTGGCTGTAGTGTTGGTGTGGTGGTGCTAGAGAGGGAGGGAGAGGGAGAGGCAGTAAAAGGGATGCGAGAAAGAGGGAGAGTGAATACTGAAACTAAAAAAAAATGCATGAATTAAATTTCATTTAATTTAAAAATAACAATAATGTAAATGACAATGAAATTTAAAAATGGGAATAGAATAATAAATTTCTATACAATATTTTCAATAATCCTAACTGCTATTTATATACTAAGCTATAAAACTAGGTCTTGGGTCTTCTGTCTACATGCTTGTGTTTGTTTTGTGTGAGAGAATTGAGACTTTGTCCATCTGTGCTTGTTGTCTATTCATCACAGCCATTGATAATTCCTTGGTGCCCAATCCCTACGATATCAACCATTGGATTGCTTCTTTGTGTGCCTTGGATTGCCACAGTGGCAAGATGCCCCATGTGAACTTGGCTTGGCAGCATCTGGGATGAGAGAGAGACAGGAGTGAGTTGGGATTTGGGTAACTTTTCTTTGGCGCCAAAAGGTATCCTTTCTGGGATTTTGTTTCTGGTTTTATTGGGAGGATTTAGTTTTATTTAAAAGGGTTTTAAAAGGTTTTTGTAAAATGTAATTTTTTAGTTTTAAGTTTTTTTTTCTCTTCTTTGAAAACAAAAATTGGGTTTAAGAAAAATTTGAGATTTTACAAAAATGGGTTTTGGGTAAAATCGGGATTTATTTGGATTTTTGGGTTTAAAAGGGGATTTTGGTCATTTGGGTATCGGGGACGGGTAAAAGGGTGATTTTGGTTTTGAGTTAGGTTTTGAGGTTTTTTTTCCCACTCTCACTCCAAAAACATGTCCCGGGCTCTGAAAATATAGAAAATCCACTCCCGGCTCTGTCTGTTTCAGCACTTTTATGATTTTGGCTCGTTTTTGTCCGTTTTCTCTCTGTTTTCAATCTTTTTGTACTTGCAAGACACAAAACACACTCCGCGGTATTTGTAACATATTTTGATCATATTTGGGTGTTATTGGTCGTTTTTGTGGTCTTAGGTGGGTAAAAACGATGAGTGAATAAGCACTCATCAAATCCCCCCACACTAGGCAATTGCTAGTCCCTAGCAATCAATCATAAGAAGTAATGAAAGAATCAAGATTACCAAAAATACCCCGTTTCGACTTTTTTATTTGATGCGAGAAATTTAAATTAGACTGAAAGTAAACAACATGCTTGATTCACACAAAATGGGTGTCTCCAGGGAATTAGAATCGTCATCCTCTTTTTTAAACTCTCAAACTAAGTCTAAATTTATTATGCAAACGTTTTGGTAAAATGCTAACACTACTTATACAAATAATCTATGTAAGTCAAGACTTAACTTTTACTCCCACAATTACTATAAGTTAGGTGTGTGTGTTATTTTCAAAACTTTGATCACAAAAATCGATACTCATCACGGTTGTTATCTATTCAAGTTGATATTAATTCACCGGAAATCTAAAAACTTAAGGTTCGAAAAGGGCCTTTTCCATGTAGCGGTTTTCTTCTCGGCACATCCCAAACCAGTTAGCTTTAGGTGACCAGACTTTTGACACCCCATAGAGAATAGTACCGGAATCAGCTGGATTTCGATTCAAAAGGTTTAGAGATTTCCGCTAGCTTAATATTAAGACTTGAATGGACAACAACCAACGATTATCTAGAGATTTGAAAACTCAAAGGCCAAATTACTCCATGTAACGGCTTTCTTCTCGGCACATCCTAAACCAGTTGGTTTTAGGTGACCAGGCTTTTGACACCCCACAGAGAATACTACCGAAGCTTTCTAGACCTTTAAAAATAATAATCTCTAAATTCCCGCTGCTTTATAAGATAATATTGATGAATCCGAGTTCAAATCCCGATTTAAATTTGAGAAAAAGCAAGTTTCGTACATTTATTCATAACTTTTTTATTTAACCACCACTTTCGTTTTTCCATCACTTTTTTTTCATTTTTTTTTATTTTTTTTTTACTTTTGACTTGCGATTTATTTTTGCATCATTCAAGAACTTTTACGATACTTTCATTTTGCAATATTATTCCGATTTTAAGAAAGTATGCTTTTCCAAAAATTTAAATAAAAAGTTGAACTCTAACTCTTTATCAAAATTGCTTAAAAATTTTATTGCATAACAAAACGATTTTTATGTTCAAAGGTTTGAAAACAACACTATATTAAGTTCAATTAAGAGCTACTGGGAGAAAAAGCCATAGATTACTTATATAAGCTCTAAAGAGAACCAACTACTCCACGCTTAGCATTTTCATTTGCACAACTTGTAAAAACTTAGCCTAATTGTTAAGAGAGCAGCTAGATCAACACTCTAGCAGAGTCAGGATTCCATTTGTTCTAACCTAATCAAGACTAAACTACCATTAACACCAAAGTATTAACACTTTATTTTCGTGCAGAAATTTTTAAATTTGGGTCAAAACGGGGGTACTAGGGACTAAAGGGTACAAATGTGACAAAATTCGACAGAATTCCCCCGCACACTTAGAACTGAATATTGCCCTCAATATTCAAAGTCCCGACCGAAGCCGATGCTATCGAACGGAAAAACGTAATACCACTAACTAAGTGTGTGCACGAAATCTGTTATATTACACAAAAAGGATTTTTGAAAATATATCCCCAGATAAATGTTAGCAAAATTGATTGGATATTGGGCGGCTGGATTGAAAACAAGCGCATTAATCATCACGATCTAAGGGATACCTGAAAACAAGAGCAAACACTGTGGAGGTTTCCCCCCACACTTAGTCGTTAGAAAAGAGAAAGAAGTCAGAAACATGGGTGGACACCCATGAAATGCTACTGTTTTTGTTAACCGAGTCGCTAGCTTGACTCGACCCCGAATTCATTGGTCCATAGGGAAGCACGAGGAAGAGAAAATCTCCATCGGAGTTTCATTCAAGTGGTTTGGATAAACATTGAATGTGTTGAAAGTTCCAGTCCGATGAGATATGACCGGCTCAAAAGAAGGAGAAATGGCGAGATCAAAGATGGTATCTTCACTCTTGTAGGAGTGAGGACATGGAGAAGAAATGGGATGAGAAAGCAAAGTTTCAATTACATGACAACGGGTAGGATGGGTGGGTAAAAGATTAGATTTAGGAACATTGACGGAATGTTCTGAAATCTTATCCACCACTAAAGCAATAAAAACATCCGTATCGGGATTAGAAAAGGTTCCATCAACCGGCGGTTTCGCAGGCGGACGAGTGGATGATGGACCTAAGCCATACTCGTCACTCTCAAAACCCGAAGGTATCGAGTCATCCGAAGAAAGAATTGAGTCGACCTCTTCCATAAGAGTGTGTTGGAATCACTCCTAAACCTTTATTCAAGTGTTAGTTACTCATATGTAATAGGTAGCTTATTATGGCCTTTATGTTTGTTTAAGGTCTAGCTTATGTAGAAGGCCCATAAGCTTAGGCCCATGTCCATTAAGGAAAAGGGAAGGAGTGGGAGTGTTGCCCTAGCTCCTTGCCTATAAATACTCTTCTATAACCCTCACTTGAGGGTTGGTTGTTCAATTTACTCTTTCACATACACTCTACGCCTAACCTTTCTTTACTTGTACGTGTGTGTGTGTTTGTGTATTGTTCAATCACCTTTATCTCTTTCTATTAAGCTTGTGTTGTAAATCTAGTGACCCAACAGTGGTATCAATCGCCAACTAGTTGGGTGACTCGTTATTGCTTTTGAAGAAAGTTTTTGATCTTACGCGTAAAGTTAACGAGTTCTTTGGTTCGCTTCAAAACACGTTTTTTACACTTTTTAATCCAAGATTCTTGTACTTTCAATGTTATAAGGTGTTAAATTTACTCTTTTTGGCAAAAAGTTTTGAACTTTATGCGTGGATCATTGTTTTTCAACTAGTTTTTGAACGAGGGTGTAAACCTACGCGTAACCGTTTTGAGAGCTTTGGATCATCAAGTTTCACACTTTTGTGTCATTTTGGTGTTATTGAAGCTATTTCATCATACAAAAACTGGTTTAGAAACATCTTTGGGCAAAATCATTTTTACGAGTAAGATTACGCGTATCAAAACCCTAATCTTACGCGTAACTTTATCCGTGGTTTGATCTTCAGTTTCTTGGCTTGGATAAGCCTGAAAATACGTCGACTTTGGATATCTTTTGCACTGTGATAGTGTAAAAGATCATTTGGGCAAAAACCCTAAACTTACGCATAAGCATAAAGCTTACGCGTAGAAATCCTACGCATAAGATTCATCTTACGCCTAAGCCTAGTCTTACGCATAAGGTAATCCTACGCCTAACTTTCTACGCCTAACTTTGTGTCTACGCATAAGTTTAGTGCCTTTACCCTACTTACGCGTAAGCTAAATCTACGCGTAACTCTTGATTGTTACGCGTAACTTTGGTGTTTTTACGCATAAGTCCTACTTGGTTTCTTGTGATTTCTACGCTTGCAATGAGAAGGGACATCTGGCTAATGCATGCCCAAAGCCTAGGACTAGGGGAAGTGCTTATCACAAAGAGGCTCTTCTTTTGGCTCTTAAGGATGAAGCTGGTGGAACTCTCAGAGACAAAGAACAGAGCTTTATGGCAAATACTGACTCAGATGATGATATGGAGGATTTGCAAGCCAATGCAGCTGTTATGTTGATGGCTAATATGCATGAGTTACACATGAGTGACACAGGCCCAGTGTATGACACCGATGGCTTGTCTTAGGTACCCGAACAAACCATATTCATCTCTGATCTAATATCTCCGCCAACATCTGAATCCGGCAAGGCTCAGAATGTTCAAAATGAGTCGTCCACATCTCATTCCGACGATTTTCAACTAGACCCCGTAGTTATGTTTGACGATCAAGATGACCAAATGGTTCCCTTGATAATCAAATTGACTCCGTGGTTATACTTGAGGATCTCAGTAATGATCATGTTGTGACTCACGTTGAACACGCTGAACTTTTGCCTCATCCAGATTTTTGCTCGTTTAATACAAGACCAACAAACCATAGTGGAAGAATGTCGTGCAATTAATCAGGACTTAAAAAGTAAAAATGCACTGTTAACCAAGGATTTTGAATGTTTACAAAAGTAACTCAACTTTTTCAAAACTAAAAAAAAACGTGAAAAAGGTTTTGAAGCAACCTTTGCTAAATCTCATCAAAATGAAAAATATTTAGAGAGACAGATGCGTGATCTAGCCGCTTCGAAGAATGCTTTGTTGTCGGAAATAGAACAACTGAAACATGAACATAAAAAGCAAATTAACGCTCTCACCTTGGAAAATCAAAAAGCTAAGGCTGAGTTGTTAACTTGTCAAAAACAGTTCTCTGCATACAAAAAGCATTCAACGAAACGAATAGATGATCATCTTGAAGAAATCATCGGCTTGCAAAACAAACTTAAAGAGTTTAAAACTGTTGTTTACAAACATGGTGAGTCGGTCACAACTATTGAAAAGTTTACTTTAAAACCTAATCCAAATGGCTATGGACCAAATCTTGCTGATTACAAACCTAAGCTTTCAACCAAAGCATTCAAACCAAATCCTGAAGTTTCGGTGAGAATATAAAATTGATAATTCTGTTATGAGTGTTGTTGAATATCATCATCAAGAATTAGATGTAGACGAGAGTCGATCAAAATTAGAAAATGTTGTTTACAACAAACCTTTTAATTATAAAAAGCGGTCACTTTCGTCACACCAATGGATTCTTCTAACACACCAAGGATTATCATAAAACGTCTGAGTCTTCTAATGTTAATCCCAAACCAGATTATGCACAAACTTATGGTCCTTTACCTTCCATCACTGAAGTAAGCTCAAAACACGAAAATCGCAAAATTATTAGATATTTTGACCTTTTCATGGCTGACCTCAAAACTTTACAACATGAGATAGAATATCATTCGAAAATCAAAGTTCAACATTTTCAATCGCCTCTAGCGCGAGAACAAAGAGATATTTTTCAGAAAAATCTTTTACCAAATGTTAAAAATTTGAAAAGTTGTGCATTGTCTTGGGAAATGGACTTTCATAAGGAACTTGGATTGATGAAGGCCGTTTTCGAGAAAACAGAAACATCTATCTCTAATACTAAACGTAAAAAGAAACTGTTGAGAAAAGATGTTGATCGACTCTTGGAAGATGTCATTTGTGCTAATGTCCATAATACTGTGTTATTGAATTCTTTGTCATATGCATTTGATTATATCTCTGATGATACTGTTGATTCTGTGGTAAATGTTGAGAACACTGATAATGTTCTTCAGATCGAGTCCTTAAAAGTTGAAAATAAACGATTGTCAAACGAACTTTCAAATGCAATACGTCGTCTTAATTGGTGTCAAAAAGATATTCACGATCAACAACTTGCTTTTCAACACAAAATCGCCCAGTTGCATGACAAAACTTCTGATCAAAAAATTGAGCAACTGGATGATCAAAACGTGTCTTTTAAGTGTCAAATCTCAAAATATGAACAAGAACTTGTAAAAGTTAAAAAGGAATATGGTGTCATATTTTATTTACTCAAAAAGACTCGTGATGAAGCATCAAATGAACTTGATCATTATCTTCAAAGGTGGAACACAACTCTCAGCATGTGCTTCATCTTCTTCACATGGATTTGTGTGGCCCGATGCGCATGCAAACAATCTAAAGTAGGCACCTAACGCTCACACCATCGTAGGGCAAATGTAATAGTAATTAGTTGATGACTATTCTTGCACCTGTGTTATTTGTCGACTTATCATCTCGGGAATCTACTACCTTAGGCTTCTTCTAAGAAGCAGATTCTATGGAACGGAATCAGCTCTGTTTCAGCTCCACCAAATGATACTAGTCACACTAGGATTCTACGAAAATACAAGGGTTCAGAATGCATGAAACACCGCGGACGAAACAAAGCGTTATCGCAAAGTTCATTGGCAATGTCAGATTCGGAATGACCAGCGGCTAGGAGACTACGGAGACTATATCAATGGGAACATCGAAAATAGTAGGGTTTATTATGTGGAAGGCCTCGGTCACAATCTGTTTTCATGAAGATTTTAGGGAGAAAATTGATTATGTGATCTACAAGGAATGAATTCCAACACTATCAAGACATCTTCATGAATTTTATGGCAGCTCTACAGTGAAGGACTGGGTAAAAGATCACAGCTTGTTATTTCCTTCAAAGCACATGGATTTATGTGGCGATAAACGATCAATGGCAACGACATCTTAGTAATTGTTGATGACCAATCACGCTGGACTTGGGTCTACTTTCTTGAAGCAAAGATCAGCTGATCATCACCTTTCTCACGAAAATACAAGTTCACGAAAACACCGTTGACAAATCAGCAGCATGACACCAAACAAAACGGAGTTGTTGAAAGACGAAACCGAACGTTAGTGGAGCAAGAACAATGTTAATCAATGCTAAACTTCCAGATTACTTATGGGCAGAAGCTGTATCTACTGCATGCTATACTCAAAACCGATCTATGATTACAAAACGCCACAACAAAACACTTTTCGAGCTTGTCCACAACAGAAAACCGAATCTCAAACACTTTCATGTATTTGGATCTCTTTGCTATCCGAATAATGATCGTGATGACTTTGGAAAGCTCAAAGCCAAAGCTGACATTGGAGTCTTTATAGGATATTGTGATAATTCTTAAGGTTTCCGAATCTGGAATCGTCGAACAAAGGAGGTTATGGAAACGATTCATGATCATTTTGATGAACTTACGAAATTGGCTTCTGAGTATAACAGCTTGGAACCCGGTCACAACCGCTTAAACTTCCCCAAACCCCATCATCACTGAACAAGCCCTCGCTTACTCGTCAACAAAAGGAAAGGTTATTTGCTCCGATGTTCAGTGACGATATTGATGAACGTGCTCCAGGTGTATCTGCTGTTTCCGCTGCTCAACCTGATAATACTCCTATACCTGATACACCTGCTACAACAACTACGGTTGAAGAAGCACCACCACTTGACTCCACAACAACAGTTGAACAAACCGCTTCCAACAATGATGAATCGGCTGATGATGTTCTGAATGAAGTACCCCCACCTGCAGATTTTGATCCAAATGCGTTCTTTAACCCGTTTGCTAATGAGACTACTGCACCGGATGTCGCGGAATCTTCAACAAGCCATTTGAATCCTCAAAATCTGCACAATGTATACCAACATCAACCCTCCACACATAGATGGACAAAAGACCATCCTCTGGAAAATATTATTGGCAACCCAAACTAACCAGTCGTTACGAGACAACGTCTTCACACAGACGGTGAACACTTCCTTTATGCACTCACTGTCTGCCAAACTGAACCCAAAAACATTAAGGATGCAATGACAAAAGATAACTGGATTGAATCCATGCAAGAAGAACTCAACCAATTCAAACGTCTTGAAGTATGGGAACTGGTTGAAAGACCAACAGGGGTCTACGTCATTGGTCTCAAATGGATTTGGAAAAACAAATTAGATGCTGAAGGGAATGTTATCCGAAATAAGTTACGTCTGGTGGCTAAGGGTTATCGTCAGGAAGAGGGTATTGACTTTGAAGAATCTTTTGCTCCGGTTGCTCGTTTTGAGGCTGTTCGGATATTTCTCGCGTTCGCGGCTCATATGAATATAACGGTCTTTCAGATGGACGTCAAAACGCTTTTCGAATGGGCAACTTAAAGAAACGGTTTATGTCAGCCAACCAGAAGGATTCGTTGATCCCGCCTACCGAACTATGTCTACAAACGAACAAAGCTCAGTATAGTCTCAAACAAGCTCTTCGGGCGTGGTACGATAAGTTATCATCTTTCCTCATTGCCAATAATTTTACCAAAGGTTCAGTCGACCCAACTCTTTTTATACAATATCACGGGGAACATATTTTAATTGTTCAAATTTACGTGGATGACATCATTTTGGGTCAACACATAAAAAGTACTCAATCGCTTTTGCAAAACTAATGAAGAAACATTTTGAAATGTCAAAGATGGGTGAACTTACGTTCTTTCTAGGACTGCAAGTTCATCAATCACCTCGTGGTATTTTCCTGAGTCAATCCAAATATGCCCTTGAAATTCTGAACAAATTTGGGATGAATACTTGTGATACTTATGCCACACCAATGTCACATACCAAGAAGCTAGACGCTGATTTGCATGGGAAATTGGTTGACCCTACCAAATACCAAAGTATTATTGGGTCTCTCATGTATCTAACAGCAAGCAGACCTGATATTGTCTTTGCCGTTTATCTCTGCTCCCGCTATCAGTCACGACCAACTGAAACCCACCACTTAGAGGCTAAAAGAATCCTCCGATACATAAAGGGAACCATTAATTTGGGGATCTGGTATCCGAAGGATTCTGGTTTTAAACTAATCGCTTTTTCAGACGCTGACCACGCAGGATGCTTAGATTCACGGAAAAGCACTTCCGAGCTTTACAATATCTTGGTGACAAACCGTGTCTTGGCAATCGGAAGAAGCAGGATTGTACATCGCCTCATCAACCGGGCGAATATGTAGCCATGTCGACGTGTTGTGCTCAAGTCATTTGGATGAGAACACAACTCAAAGACTATGGTTACGTATTTGATAGAATCCCGATGTACTGTGATAATCGGAGTGCCATTGCTATCTCGTGCAACTCTGTTCAACACTCGAAATCAAATCACATCGATCTTCGGTATCACTTCATCAAGGACCACGTGGAACAGGATACGCTTGAATTATACCGTGGGTACAAAATACCAATTGGCAGATCTTCTCACCAAAGCCTTAGCTCCCGCTAGGTTTAATGAGTTGGTCCATCGGATTGGTATGCGGTGTTTGACTCAAGAGGAATTGGATGAACACCTAAAACAGTCTTAAAAACCTGTCAAACACCAAAATCTCTTTTGTAAATATTATTTTCAAAAACAAAATACAAAAATATAAAACCTGATAAAACAACAAAAATACTCTTCTATCTATTTTCTTTCAACATTGCAAGTACATTTCTTCCGTCAACAATATAATCTTTCAAAATTCAGTATTTTTCCGATCAAGTGTTGAGGGGGAGAAAATATATACTTAACTGTTTCAAAAAACATCCGTGTACTTGCATGTTACTCTACTCTGGTTGTATCTTTTATCAATGGTGGTAAACTTTTCTGGTTAAACTGACACTCCTCGGACTAAAATTTATAACCTTTCATCATTTATTAAGTCGAGGGGAGTGTCGTCAAGTTTCTTTCTTAAAATCTTTGTTTGGTAACCAAAATGGAAGTTAAAAGGCTTTAAATGAAAATGGAAAAGGTGGAGGGACCAAAACTGCCAAAAGGTTAAAGTCATTTTAATAAAAACACCTTCCACCAAACTTTTTCATCACATTTATTACTCCTAACCAACATAATCTACGCATATAATTCGTTCAACAAATCCAAAGTTTTGATCATCAATCTGTAAGTGTTTTTGCGTTGATAACACGTTTTTAAACTTTGGTTTTGATTTTCAAACGAATCCAACGGTTAAATTTACATATATGGTTGATTTTATGTTATACGCCTACGCGTAAGAACACATGATCATACCTATGTGTTTGAGGTTAAGATAAATGGGTCAAAACGTTTCTTTAACATCAAGGATACTATGCTTATCCTCAAATTCCACCCAGAAACACGAATTGATGGTTTTTCAAAATTAGGGTTCTTGAGTCGATTTGGGTGTTTTCAAATGTGAAGGTTTATGGTCAAAAAAATTGTTGTGTGATGATGCTTTTATGATGAATTGATCATATCTATGCCTTAAAACAACACAGAAACACTAATTGATGATAAATTAGTAACTAGGGTTTAATGTTCTTAGGTTTGGGTATTTTTGATTCACAGCGTTTTGGATGTTAAAACTTGGTTATTAGACTCTCACAACACCTAAGACCTACCGGAAAACGTTTGGTGCAATTCCTATGGCTAGAAATCATATGCGTAATTCTTAAACTCTAGGGTTTTGACTTACGCATGACTTTCTACGCCGCGAACCGTGAAAAGTGTTTCATGCCATAATCTGTTTCAAAATGACTATACGTGTTAAGATTGCTGATATGATGACTTTATTTCGTGCTTGCTACGCATAAAACTCAGAATCAAGGTCCTTGTTACTCTACGCATAAGGATCACCTTACGCGTAGAAAGTTAAGCGTAAGAGAAATCTTACGCGTAACTATTACGCGTAAGGTTCTACAAAGGGACTACGCGTATCCTGTGAAGGATATGCGTAACAAAGGACCTCTACGCATAAGGTCTACTCTTACGAGTAAGCCCTACGCGTAAGGTTTATATACGCCTACGCATAAGCTCTATGCTTAAGGTCCCCTTTTCCTACGCGTAACATTTCTACGCCAGTAAGTAAGGATCCTACGATAAGCTTGCGCCACGGATATACCACTCGCTTACTGCAGTAACTTTATCATTTCTACGCTAAGTCCTGGATTGACCTTAATTTTGAATTGTTACGTGTACAAACTTGTAAATAACTAAATCATAACGTCACGAATCCAATAATGTCACTAATAAACTTAAACGTTTGATATGCTGTGAACTATAAGTGATAACATAAACTTTAAAACTTAAAGTTAACTAACTCACAAAACTCTTCATGACGTCATTTGACTATTAGACATACAAGTGACTTTGGACTCGTAACAACCATTGACATTATACGTTCAATAATTAGACATTAAAACCTTCTGTTGACTAACATTATGTCTTTCGATATGCTGGTTCTTTTGGCTAATGTTATTTCAGATCACGACATGGTCGCCAAATGAATGTGGATGCACCAGAAGTTCTCACAATTGTTGATATCTTCCCTAATGGCTATCCAAGAAAGATTGTAAAGAACAATCTCAGAGTTGACTTTGAAACCCTCACATGCTCGGAATCTTCTTGCTTGATTGCTGTGGATATTCTTAGGAATCATCCGCATGAACATGCTCTCACACTCTGCTACAGCATCGAGATCTACATACAACAATTCTGGAATTCAATGCAAAGGATCAAAGGTCAAAGTGCGGTGACAGTGATGTTAAATCACAAACAAATCACCATCACACATGCAGATTTACGGGCCGTTCTTCTTATTCCTAATATCGAGCCAACCGACTTCTATGCCACACCTACGAAGAGACAGCCGCAATTCCTCGATGGATATTGGCTATGATGAAGCTTCATGAATTATCACTAAGCATTCTCATGTGGAGCTTAAGAACATTCCTCAACCTTGGAGAACCCTCTACATCATCATCACCAAGTCAGTCTCTGGTCGTGACAGTGGCTATGAGCATCCCAAGCTAATGGAGCTGCAAATATTTTGGTCATTAATCAACAAGAAGGACATCGAAATTGAAGCTCGGATATGGGATGACATGATGTCATTTCTCAAAAAGCTTGGCTCAAACATTCCCTATATCAGATACACAAAGCTGTTGATCCAGAGAGCACTTGGACTTCATCATGATATTCCTAAGAGGCTCAATGACCCTGATAATCACGACATGTTGACTGAACCCATCCTATCGGCGTCAATCAAGGAATCGCACAACAAAGAAACAGGGAGTGTGTTACCGATCACCTTCGACTAATGAAATCAAAAACCTTGAAACATACAAAAGATATCTTGTAGCAGTAAGAGAAGGCAAAGTTGGTCATCTCGATGAGAAGTCTTCCGGAACACCTATACGGAGAACCGAGAAGAGGCAAGTGCATGAAGTGCGCAAGTACGAAAGTCGAGGATAATCCCCAAGAGGAATCCTCCACCGAAAAAGGATTGTTCCCTCTAAGGAAGCTACTCCTATTCCCATTCATGAGTCTGAGCCTGAACAGCAAAGAGAGCTTGTGGACAAAGCTCGAAGATACACAATCGGATCGAAGAGATCTTCTACTCTGAATCAAGAACCGAAGAACCTCCTTCAGCAGCCTAAACCTCCAAGTCCACCACCGACAAAGGAAAAGGGAAGACTCCTGTACTTGTTCCTTATGAAGAAAGCTTAGATGAAGAAGAAGAGCAACTAGATATTTCATACAGGAAGAAGTTCAAATTCATTAGACTCCAACACGTGGCAAAAGAATTTGCAAAAGATCAAACGGGTGGCCCCGGAGGGTCAAGTGGTGCAGCTCAACCTTCACCCGATCCTGATGCGGTTAATCAACCCGATAAAGGATCTGGTGCCACCACTTTGGAGCAACAACAAAAGCCCGTGGAAGAAACTATTGAGCATGAATTTGAGGAACCTCTTAAAGAAAAGTCCGAGAAAGATGAGGGTGACAAAGAAAAGATTGAGACGAAAAGATCAAGAGAAAGATAAGTCCGAGATGACACTCGATTATGATAAGTTTCTCGCTAGATCCCTGCTCGCCAGAGGAGAAAACCTCTCAGACCTCCAAAGGATCCAGAGTCTCCTCATGTCTCTTTATCATCAGATTCGTCTTCTCATTCTTCACCACCACCATCAAAGAAATCAACCAAATCAACATCCAAATCAAGAAGAAGCCACCTCGATCTTGGATTTCTCATACTCATAAAAGAATTGTGAATGCAGTCAAACAGGTTAGAAACAAAGACATCCTTTACAAAAAGCTAAATTTTATTGTCGACCGCTTAACATACCTTCATGATGAGAATGACAAGATGCAAGTTGAAAGGGAGTATGTACATAAGCTTATGAAGGATGATCTTCAAGGGAGCATGGACGAGATGATAAAAGGATACACTCACAAGTTCTTAATGGAGGTCGTTCCGAAACTGACAAAAGAGATGTATACCGCATACAACTTTATCCGAATCTCTTACATTTAGCCAAGCAAGCCATGAGATCAACTCCAATGAATTTGAGCATCAATCCAGTTGAAACTACAATCTTCTCGGATGATGAATTGGTGAACCGCTAGTAGCCCAAATGTCGAAACGCTCTGCAACATTTGCCTCCCACGAAGCTAAGTTCTTTGAAGCATTGCTAGAATACCAACTCAAGTCATCATTCATAGAAGAGGCTGCAAGGCCTAAGCGTTCAAGAGATGATGAAGACAAAGATCAGGATAAGGATAAAGAGCACAAACGCACAAAGAAGTCCGGTGAATCATCTTCCATTCAATATTCAATGCACCTCCACCCCAAAGGACTCCACTCAACAAAGATCTCCTCCTCGCTTCTTCTGCAGATAAACCTCAGGATTCCCGAGACACCACCCCTGCACTCAAAACCGTGATCACTTTGAGTATATGGGTAGTGACGATGAAGAATACCATGAGCCCCAACAACAACCCGCCTCTCCCGACAAAGTTTAGAAACCGGAATCCTCATCTAGGTCTAAACAAAAGAAGAAGAAGGCGCCCAAAGTTGACGCCGTATCATGGCTAGATGAAGATAATACAGAGGAATTTGAATGGTTCTCTACACTTGTTAATTCCACTCCTACCCCAAGGTCAAGATCGGTAGACGGTAATACATTGGAGCATGCAAAGATACTACAAGAAAAATTCGAAAAGAAGATGATCGAAATCTGAGTTGCGGCAAATCAAGAATGAAGCTTTTCAACTATGGAAAGATAGCTCAGAAAGTGCCATCGAGGTCGAATATCACCTTGACAACATTGCTCGAGCTATGTCTAATAACATGGATTGGCTCAACCCGGAAGCAAACATCGAATTTACGTAAGCGGGACAACCTCCATATTACACCAACCGGTCTAAACCACTACCAACGATCGCCAACCGATCAGCCTAGGATTCTATTCAGATATTTCTTCAACAAAGACTTGGAATTTCTTCTTCACAGCGATGGTTCAAGGAAATACGCTACATCACTGACACTTCCATTCCCAAAGAGTCGTAATACTCAAACCGCATAGCTATCGAGGAAAGAGCTAATCACTTGTTCTCCAACAAAGTGGAAGCATACGACCGAGATGCAATGTATGGGATTCATCATTGGCCGGAATGTCAAGAATCTACTACGGTGCGCCAGTACGTAAGTCTCAACATGCGTGTTCAAGACTAAAAAAACATCGTTGCCCATCAAACACGTTGATCTTTCGTCCAAATGGGACTACACGTATCTCAAGAATATTGTGGTCAAGAGACAAGACGAAAGGGATTATGCATTCTAACGACTTTGAGAATTTGTCCCTCAACGACATCAAAGACATGTACCTTGCCAAAGTACAGGGTCGTATGAGACAATTCACCACTCAAGTACAACGCGGAATTCATCAAGTCGGTGCTCATCTTCATCGACGATAGTTATCAAAGAACGTGAAGAAGATCTCCAAATTGGTGGCGCTTGAATCTTATCGGACTCGCAATCAACTTCACTCCACCGCAGCTTGATCTTCCCGACATCAACCAGCTTTCACAACTTACACTCATCAAGAAACCATTCGTTCGTTTACCGCAAAGTGAACTTCAAAGAAATTGCTTGATGATGCGCAGAGATCTTCACAAGTTTGGAGATCACACTTTGAAGATGGTTAGGGACGGATTGGCTTACCGGTTGAAGGATATACACCAAAAGAGCGGGTCTCCTAAAGTGGAATTCTCGTGGGATCGGCGGGATGTGAAGAGGATCATCACGATGATTGATGAACGTTGTATCAAAGGGATCGCCCGTAATATTGAAAGCTATGTTGGTGGTCGCCCCAGTGGATTAACATCACCGCTTTTAACGCCCGATTCACACTCCTCGGCGACATCTCTCGACTACCGGTACCCCTTGAACTACTTCTTTCATTATAAATTTGGATGTATGATTTATTATGTCTATGGCTTGTGCACATATTACAGTGTACAACCCGTACTTGTAAATAAAGGACCCCGTGGTACGCCGCTGCCACAATCCTTATATAAGGAGCGAAAGCTTTTTACTTTTGAGTAAAACCTATCAAACCTTTCACTTTTCAAGGTTTTGCTCAAAAGAACAAGTACTTTCCCTTATGATTTTCAAAACCTCAAACGTTTATATCACTCGTTGAGGGGGAGTACTTGACTTAAAATTTTGTTCACAAATTGTTCACAGTGGTCATTCTTCCCGCAACACTCGAAATGGTCATATTTATTCTCAACTTTTCAAAAATAACAGTTTATATGCCATTTTTTAGGGGGAGAAAATACGTGATAAGAAATAGGTTGTGTTTTGCTATATGAACTCTCGTGTGAAAAGACTTTAACCCAAGAATTGACGAGATCTTAACCGTCACTAACTCAAAAGACTTGTCTGGGACGGGTAATAATTTCAAGCTAGTTCGCTAGTGATGTAAACGTGTCTCGCAAAGGACTTGTCCGAGTAGAATGTACCATTCGAGAAACTCTTGGTAGACATGAACCTTGACGGGTTTGACAACCTTCTAGGGTTGTCCACACCTTCAAGATAGTTATTAGAGTTAGTTGTCACCTAAAAGCTGATAATGCAACTCTTTAACTATGCCACATAACCGTGTCTCGCTGGGAATGTCTATCTTGAGTCGATCAATTCAAAGTGCAGCTTTTCCTCACCGTCGCGCATTTCCGACAAAATTCTAAAGCACATGAGGGGAGTAGTTCTCTAAAAGATAAACTCTCATAGTGGTTCAAACATGTTTTCATCTACAAACCCTTTGAGAGATTTTCTTGAAAATGGTTTTATGGCAATGGAGTTATAAAGTGATTAAGGTTAGGAATAACCGTCCTATGATCCGCCAGAGTCGGAGGGATCTACCCAAGGACACTACTAATAGTTAGAATTTAGAAGTCCTTAGGTATGATTGTAAAAAGGAGAGAATGAGAATCGGAGAAAGAAGGAGTTGAAGAATTAAAAAGAAATGCAAAGAAAAGGGTGAAAAGAAATAGCCCTCCGGATTATTCAACTTAGGCGCATAACGGGTTCAATTCATATGGTAATCGTTGTCACTAGATGACACCGTATTGAAGATTAAAATTCGTCATGGACCCAAAGGACGATGCACTAAACCTTCTTAACCACTCAAGTTTCTCAACGTAAGCTTGTTTCATTCTCACAGGGAACCCTACCTATCGGCTTTCTCTTAGAGATTGCTGGTATTGAAGAAGGAGACCCTCTCCATAGTCTCCGCCAGAAACTAAAACGCACTAATTGAGTCTAGAGCCACGAGATTCATCAAAAGATCTCTTAGGTACACTTGACATTTCATCACTTGACATTCAACAATAAGAATTTCGGTGATACATTATCGAGTCCTTCACTGATCTTAGCAACTGTCGAGAACATTTATGAGAGGTTCACATTTGTGATCCTCAGTAATTGAATGGAAACTCCCCACTGGGTCAACATCAAACAGCCTCGACAACAGTCGCCTTGCAACTCCCCTCGTGATTGCGCTTTAGTGGTCTCGAACGGTCCAACGTAGAGGTGATGCTTCGTGTACCTCATGACTCATCTCAATCGTAGGTGTACTTAGGTACATCGTGTTATCTCACTTGTGGGACTCATTCAAAACGCCTTTGTAAGAATTAGAGTTGTGTTTTCACACTATGTGTTAACACTCTCGAAGTTCAAACTTGTAAGTGCCGGAATCCGCTTATTACTAACTGATTCCGTATGTAGGCTTAGGGGTATGTGTGTATGGATAAAACCACAATATCGATATAAAAAATAACCACAAGTAATGATTTAAAATCCCTTTAGGAAAAAGGATAATGAATCAAAACCCGTGAGTGATAGTGATAATGGATTAGAAATCCGAAGTCGTTTCCCAACGAGATGTGAATGGGCAACGTCGTTATCGGTTCGTTATTAAAATGCTCGATGTTTAGGATTTATGATTATATTAAAACTACGGGGAAAGGGAAAACAATATAAGGGAAATTACACTACGGGAAATCCTAAATACGCGAATTATTCTAAAACGTATTAAAAGAAATGTGAATAAAATGCAACTACGTCTATTCTAAGTCCTAAAAATAATCTAAAATTAACTAAGAATTAAAACTAATTTTTATGATTTTTCTGGAATTTATTTGAATTAAAAACTAATTTAAACTAATTTAAATTCTAAAAATTACAAATTAAACTAGGAAAAATTTGGAAAAATATTTTTTTGGCTTTTTATAATTTTCTTAATCTAGGAAAATTAAAAAATTATTTTTTGGAACCTTTTCTGAATTAATCGAATTAAATATTAAACACTAGTTTAAATCAAGAAAAATAGTAAACAGTAACTAAAAAAATATGAAAAATTCAGGAAAAGTCTAAAATATTATTCTAAATCTGTGAAAAATATAAAAACCTATACTAGTGTGCAAGAAATGGGAGCTGTATTGTAAACTGATGATGAATAAGCTATTTAAGATAAGCTAATAAGCACTAGGAAGCATAAGATGAACACAGAAGCTAACTTAAGCTACAACTATTCTAAAACAACTGATTACAACTACTCCTATCCTCAGATGAGCAATCTACAAAATTTTGATTCTAGTTAACAACTTAAGCCAATCAGCCCTAACTCTCTATCTTTGAGCTTAACCACTAGCTTATCAAGAGAGCTTATGTGAAAAACAGATCAGTAGTCCTCAAGACCACCAAGCAAACTACAACTGGACCAATTTTCAGGTCCTAGCTATCTAGAATGAGCCCTGTGCAAAGGCTGCAAGAAGCCTGTATCACACTCAGTACTAGCTGATAATGAACAGGGCAAATCAGCTCTAATGAAGATCTTATCAAGTGCTTATAACAGTTTCAAAAAATTCCACAAAATTCAGTTTCCAAAAGTAGACCAACTAAACTTATTTATCTCAGAGTTTCAATGATTTTAACTTTAACCGAACACATGAAAATTCTACAAAGATTTATGGAAAACTGGTTTTGACATTTTTGACTTATGACAGATTTTGCAAAGTTTGACTAAAATGAGTTTTGAATCCAATTATTGAACTGATAATGATGTTTAATGATGAAACACAACTAATGCAAGCTAACTTACTAACTTTATCTACCTAAATGCAAGTTTATGATTTTAAAATTCCTAACAGATATTAACCTAGGACAGATTTAAAGTGATTTTGACTTTTAATGAGAGCAGATGCAAAACTAAGGACTGAAATGACCAATCAATGATAAACTTAACTACTGCAACCCAAATCTATCTCAGCTTAAACCAATAACTCAGAATCAAACTTAGTTCCAAACACTACTTTTAACAAGCTATTGTGCAACTACTCTAACTCATACTCTAGAAAAATCAATGATAGTAAAATAACTAAATTCTAGCTACTGAATTAGTACTAAAAACTGTAATAACAACAATTAAACACCACGTAAAACAGATTATGCAATATTTCTCTTTAGAATTTACTTACATGTGGTCCTAGCCACTATGGCTTGCACAAGGAGATCAAATAACCACTAACCTAAACTGACTTCAACCCAAATCAAACTCAGAATCAACCCATATCCATCCAAATATCAAAGAACTCACCAAATCCTTCTTCCTTAATGAGCAGCTTGACTTTTGTTGGACCGAATAAGAGATTTCAATGAATTTTGAGTATGAAATGTATAAGCTCACTATAAGCTATAATAAGCTTAAATGAACCTAAGTAAACAAGAGAGGTGAAGCTTTTAGTAATCTTATAAGAAATAGAGAGTATTTTTTATTTTTTCAACTATATATATATATATATATATATATATATATATATATATATATATATATATATATATTCTTGATTTAATGAGAGAATTAAACTGCAAATATTTTGAAATAAGCTGACATGAAATAAGCAACTCTAATAAGCAATAATAAGAAACATTTAAAACTTAAACAAGGATTTGAGAACAAAAGTAACTTTCATTAAAACATAAAATTTGAGATTACAAAGGAATTACAAAAGCTTAATATTACTTGAAAATATTAAAATGAAATTAAACTACAACTATGCTACACCGAAAGAAAAATAATACAATTGGAATAAAGGGGCTATTTATAGCCAAGCCTAGAGCTAAGAAGAATCTAGAAATCTCAAATCATGCTCTCGGACTCTTTACAATCGTCAGATTACTATCCACCTCTCATCTTCTCATATTGACCCTTGGATTACATTTCCACGCCTCAAGCACCAATCGAGAGCAAGGATTGATGGGAATGACACACGGATTGCCAAGCCGTCGGCATCCGTGTGTCGATATGTCGCTGATTGTACGAATATACCCTTAATTGTGGTTAATTTGCTCAATTAGGACGCGGGGTAATTTAGGGTTCTAAGTTCTAGGTAATTGGGGGTAAAAGTTGGCGCGTGAGTTTTTTAATATATTTCAATTGTGTTGACCGGTGTAAGTGTGTTGACTTGGGTAAAATAGCGGGTAGGGGATCCGGGTCATGGGTTGGATAAACCGGGTAAGTGAAATAGTTGGGCCGTGGGTTTGTGTTGGTTCTTTGGGCCAAAGAGATTTTGAACTTAGGATTATATTTGGACTTATGTAGTATTTCAAGGACTAATATGGTACATGCTGAAAATCCAGGGACCAAATCTGTAAATCTGAAACTATCTTCAAAGGGCCATTGTTGTCATTCTCAAATAATCCAAGGGCTGAATTTGCCAACTTTGAAAATTCCAAGGACCAAACATGACAATTCTGAATCTTCAGGGACTAAAACTGCCATTTTGAGAATTAATTGTCCAAACTTGCAAATTTCTTTCACCTCACTTTTGCATTCTTCTTTCTCTCGTGCTCGGTTTTTCTTCGGTTTTGGCTTTCTTTTGTCTGTTTTGTCATATCCGTACCTGCACATGCAAAACTCAAGAAACACGCAAATGTTAACAATAAACGGCTCTTTCTTGGTTATTTTGGGTCAGTTTTGATAAATAAAAGATATGTGTTTAAGCACATATCAAAAGACCCCAGACGAGACCATTGTCGTGTCCCCACGCAATGCAATCAACTCACGCTTCTAAAACCAAAGATTTCAATCTCTTTCTACTAAACCTATGAAGAAGTAGCAAAGATTCCTCAAAAGAGATTAAGAACCCTTAATTCTAAAAAAGCCCCGTTTACCTTTTAATTCACATATAGATATTATGATTAAGCACATTCCGGTTATGAGTGGCGGTTTGTTGAACTTTCATGTCGATCAATAACTCCAACATTTTTCAATCAACACGTTAGGATCACGGAGTAAGAAACACAACACAGCGTGAAGTGACCATACGGATAGAATACATCGTCCCTGATTTTTCACAAGTCCCCAAACTAAGCGTAAAATTGAAATCATTGTTAAATATGATTCTAGATGCTAACACTACCCATGGAAGTTACTTGTGTAATTACCTTTTGTTCCCATTTTCCTATTTGCCTCTAGATTTTTTATTTTTGTGAGACATGAATTTCTTCATAATTCTTGTTTCGATAACTTTTTATTCCGATAAAGATACAAAGCTAAGTCGCTAATTAGTTATCTACCTTCCCTCTAAAACCGTTGCACACAAGAATGAGGTCCACATCAAGGTCCTAATTTCACACGATTTAGGGAGAATATCCTTTTATGGCGACGAGACAACTCATCTATGAGTCCGAGACGAAGCTTTATTTAGACATCTCTCGGATCCGAAGTTTGGCTTAACACTATTTTAGCACATTTGCATTTTTGCAATTTAAGCCCTTGGTCTTTTCAACTACTAACTCAACGGGATTACCATTTTATCAGAAGTTTTATTATGACTTTGGATTTTCCTCTGCTTTTATAGAAGTCTATGACAACTTTTATAGCTTTGGATTTTTAATTTTAAAACATTTGGGCTTTATTTCATGTTAATTTTGTGCCAAACTCCAAACCCTACGGCTTTTATAACAATAGAAACAATAGCACAAGAAACTATCAGAAACAGCTTGTCTATTACACCGTAACACAAGATACCTCGATGTATACCCAACTCTCATGGGCAAAGATTCTCTAAAGAAGAATAAAGAACTAACTATCGCCAAAACTCAACATCTCTAATTATTATTAGCAGATATGGGGTGAAACAATTTTGTGGGAACAAAAAGCCATAAGTACCTTGGATGGGCTCTAAAGAGAACCAACTACTCCACGCTTAGCATCTAAACTCATAAGTAACTCTATCATTTCTCGATCTCCGCAAATTTAAAATCCCAAATAATGAGACCCGTGGATGCTTAGCCGATAATTCTTAGATTATCTATGGTTAAGGGAACAAGCTAGGGCTCAACACGCCCGGTCAAGTCAGAATTCCATTCCTACTCTCACTAGCGGAAAGTCAACAAGGTGTCAAAACATATATTAACTTAGCATATGCTTTGTCTAAATGAAATTAAGCAATGCATATTTAAAGTCAATTAGGGAAACTTTCAAATTCTTGGCCTTGTGAGCTAGAATTCGCATTTTATAGCTTCTTGTCTAAGAGACTAGCAAACTTTTCAATCAAAAAGACTTAACAAAAGCTTAAATTTTTTTATAATTTTCTCATTTATAGCACAAATTTTTTTTTCATTTTCTAAGGAAAAACGGGGTTGCGAGAATACATGACAAAGAATAAGCAAGTGCGGTCAAATCAAATCTAAGATTACCCTACCCCAGACTAGAACGAAACATTGTCCTCAATGTTTAAAAGCAAGGGTATCAACGAAAATCTAAAAGCCGTTTATTAAGTATGCTCAAAGATAAACGTTAGTCGATAAGATTTCGGATATCGAATTTCCATCAGCATCGAACATGAAACTCGAGTGGAGAAAAGACAAACTTCGAGCACGAGAGTCTTCATATCGGGAAAATCCTACACACAACATCACAAACAACCAAACACAAGAAATCGAAGAGGCTAACCCCTTCACGTCACTTATTAGAAAGAAAATAGAAAGAAGATAGAGATAAGCATGGGGTGCCTCCCACGAAGCGCTCGTTTTTCTTCACCGAAGTCGCTAGCCTGACAAGTCCCCGAATTCATTTGTCCTTGGGGAAGAAAATGGTAGAGATACCAGGGTCAAAACGGTGTCCTCATTCCCGAAAGAATGAGACTGGGTGGGTTGGGAGGGAAAGAAAATGTCGGGCTCCCGCACATACGGAATAACTCCTCCCAAACTCACATAAGGCATATGAAAGAACGATCCATCATCCGGTGGTTTTGCGGGCGGACGAAGGAATGATGGATCAATAAGAGAATACTCCAAAGAAGTTGGGAGTATATGGTAAAGAGAAATGCTACTCGAAGGCTCATCAACGAAGGCATCCAAGAGAGGATCCTTATCTCGAATGACATTTTTAGCATAAAACTCATCAATGCGTATCCCGGGGTTGAAAATCTTGTCTTCGGAGAGGAACGAAATCAACGTATCATCTACGTGAAAATCCTCACGAGGAGAGGAATCACTCTCGGATAAAAAATAATATTGGACCTCAGGATCAACAAGTTCATCTGTCGAAATCTTCACTTCCTTATCTTTCTTCGGAAAAAACGGATCATCGTATTTTTCTTCATCCTCAGAGAAAATCGAGTCGGTAGGAGCAAGTTCATCGGTGAACTCCTCACTTTCTTCGTCAAAGAGTTGATTTTCAAAATTTTGAGTATATTCAGAATCGAATTCAAACAATGAATTTGTGAATGTCGTTTTGAAAGATTCTGGATCGAAAGATGTCTCAAAAGAAGGTTCTATGATTTCAAAAGAAGGAGTGGGATTGCCACTCAAAGGAAGGTCGATTTTATTAAAAATAGGAGGTGGGACAAGTGGTGTGCTCTTAGAGCTAGCAGTTTCCACCACTACCGTTATAGACTCCTTTTCTTGTTTCTTTTTCCGTTCAGCTTGTATTGTCGACATACTCTTGATCGTAAATCTTGAAAGATCAATTCGAGACGTTTTAGGCTCAACTTTCTTCAACTTATCATTCGGATCATCCGGAGGGGGGTACGAAGACGGTTCATTATATAACAAGATGTCCCCATCCGGGTCAAAAGTAGCATTATTATCAATCTCAACTGGAACTGAATCATCATTAAGAAAGGCCTCGATCTCTTTCCAAGTGGGGTCACTTTTCATAGTGAGAGACGGGAAAGAGTCGGTCATAATCGGATTAGATGGTAAAATGGGATAACCACTTTCTTGAGAAAAATCAATCACACCGATGCTATGAATCGAATGATCATCGGGTGGAGGTTTTGATGTTTTTTCGGCATAAAACACTATTTTTTCATTTCCTTTTCTGATCGTCAACATTCCTTGGTAATGATCCACAAGGACTTTCGCGGTTCTCAAGAATGGTCTTCCTAAAGTGAGAGGGACTCGGGTGTCAACCTCTATATCAACGACGGCGAAATCCACAGGAAAATGGAATTTATCCACTGCACCATAACATCGTTGACTAAACCAACCGTGTGAGCAATTGTTCGATTAGCTAATTCAATAGTCATACGAGTTGGTATAAGAGTCTTCAATCCAAGCTCATGATATATCGCAAGAGGCATGAGACTTATGCTTGTACCTGAATCGGTTAGGGCATTACATTCCTTAATATCATTTAAGGAGCAAGGAAGGAGAAATTTCTCGGGATCACCAAGCTTCTCGGGAGCTTGGTTCGATGAAGAATTAGACGGTGTAGGTTCAAGTGAAATCTTTGAAATTTGTTCCAATTTCTATTCATAAATCATTTCAGCAGCTTTGATCATATCAGTCGTAAGTTTGAACTTTGTTCCGGAAACAACTTTCATTTTGTCGAACCGTGATTGAATCGATTTGTACGGTGTAAGGTTAGAACTCGGCATTTTGACAGAGATAGAAGGAACTTGGGCAACCGAGAGGTTGGACGATTTGGCTTTTCCATTCTCAAGAGGAATTACCGGGTCCTTTGTCACCTCGGTCTCTCGTGCTACACTCATCACCGGAGAGGAAGTAGTTATCGAGGGCCCATCATCTCGAATGGTAACGGATTTCATTTCTCCCTTCGGGTTTGGAATGGTGTTACTTGGGAGAGAACCGAACTCGAGGTTGACTCATTTGGCACAAAACAAAGATTCAACATATTCTCAAGTTTATTCTGTGAAGCATCCATCTTGTTATTCTGAAGTCGAATTTCGTTCCTAAACTCATTGCTTTGTCTAGTTAATGAAGATTGGAATTCATTTCTCAAACTTGAAATATGGGTTTTCATGGTTTGGATGGTAGCATTATTGTTCTGAACGTAATTCGTGAATTCATTTGAAGGCAAAGGCGGAGCTTGATAGCTTGAATTTTCATATCCTTGATTGTAATTGACTCCTTGATTCGGGTATTGATTTGGTGGGGCTTTGAATTGGTTTTGAACATTTGGTCCACGAACTTGATTCGGATTAAAACGAGTTTGACTGTTCGATTGAGAAAATCCCGGAGGTCCCATTTGATTACTAACACGAGGGTTTGGTTCAACTTGAGGACGGTATTGGTTACCTCCGTTCTGACATTAGCTGAAAGGATTTCCATCGGTGGTGGTACAATTGTAGTAAGCATGCGGGCCACCACAAGTAGTACAAGTCGATTCCACCGCTTTGACTTGAGCGGGTGGAGAAGAATTAATCTTAGCGGTCTTAATCTTAACCAAAGCCTGAATCATATCCGTAAGCTTATCAATCTTAGCATCGCTAGACGATTTTAAGTAAGACGAGGACGATGGTGTAACACTCACTCGGGAAGCAACCGATTTGCTACGTGAGGTGCGAACTTTAGATTTGTTCTCGATAATCAACAAGGCATCTCTCGTTGATCGGGTCAACAAATTACCACCCGCGGCGGCATTGAGAGAGTCTTGATCGGTCTCATTCAAACCGTTATAGAATGTATCAAGTTGGTGTAATTCTGTAAAACCATGATGGGGACATTGCCTAAGCAAATCTTTGAATCGGTCCCATGCCTCACTAAATGATTCATCAAATCTTTGTGTGAATTTCGTTATTTCATTTTTAAGGCTTGTTGTTTTAGACGGTGGGAAGAATTCGTTCACAAATTTTGACACTAGATTCTCCCACGTGGTTATCGATCGAGGGGTAGTTTTTCGAGCCAAATCCGGGCGGCCCCCTTGAGTGAAAACGGGAAGAGTAGTAGCTTGATAGCCTCTTCCGGAACGTTACGGTACTTGATCGTAGACGTGAGCTTGTTGAATCGTCGGATATGAGAGTGAGGATCGTCCCTCTCAAATCCATAAAATTGGCTTGACGAAACCAAATTTATCAAGCCGTGTTTAAGCTCAAAGTTATCGGCAACGATTGCCGGGACGACAATGGCTTCTCCATAACCCTCGGTGGGTGCTTGGAGTTGCTCTAGCATAGGTCGGTTGTCCTCCGCCATTTCGACAATGGGCGGAGTCGGATTAGTTCGAATCTCGGTTTCGACTAATGGAGCACGCCTATTTCGCTTTCGAATTGTAGCAGTTTCACGTATCGGTCTGTAGTTATTAGAACGAGTGCGCATGCACTTTCAAAACCAAGGCAATTAAAACGAACGGTATTCGAAAACACAGTGAACTTAACCAATAATCCCAAGTGAATAAATCACTTCTATAAGACAAACGCATGCGGGGAGAAGCTTTTTAGGTCAGCGAAGCTTATTAAAACCCTTCTTTTCACCGCAATTTAATGTCAAGCCGTCCTTATACCCACCACACAGTTTGTTTATCCGATAGAAATAAATCGACTCAGAAGCGACACAAAGGCAAGTTTTTGATCTTTAGTTCGGGAACTTACTAATGATAACACCTCCGTTGAGAATGTTATATAATTGATGTATTCTATTTAGCTCAAAAACAAAGGGAAAATCTTTTTGTATTTTTAATGTGATATATATATAAAAGAAAAAGGAAAATATTTTTTATTATTTTTTATTTTTATAAAAAATAGTAACTTCACAAAGGAAGGATCTCGAGTCACTAATCGTCAAACCTTTAACGATATTGTCGCGACACAACCTCCC
Source organism: Chrysanthemum makinoi (assembly GCA_910596185.1). Lineage (NCBI taxonomy): Eukaryota > Viridiplantae > Streptophyta > Magnoliopsida > Asterales > Asteraceae > Chrysanthemum > Chrysanthemum makinoi. Next base: position 122,818,299 of record OU343220.1, read on the forward strand.
CGGCAGCGGCGCCAAAATTTGATTCCGTATGTAGGCTAAAGGGTATGTGTGTATGGATAAAACCACAATATCGATATCAAAAATAACCACAAGTAATGATTTAAAATCCCTTTAGGAAAAAGGATAATGAATCAAAAACCCGTGAGTGATAGTGATACGGATTAGGAAATCCGAGTCGTTTCCCAACGAGGTGTGAATGGGCAACGCCGTTATCGGTTCGTTATTAAAATGCTCGATGTTTTGGATTTATGATTATATTAAAACTACGGGGAAAGGGAAAACAATATAAGGGAAATTACACTACGGGAAATCCTAAATACGCGAATTATTCTAAAACGTATTAAAAGAAATGTGAATAAAATGCAACTACGTCTATTCTAAGTCCTAAAAATAATCTAAAATTACTTTATAACTAAGAATGATATTAGAAAATTAACTAAGAATTAAAACTAATTTTTATGATTTTTCTGGAATTTATTTGAATTAAAAACTAATTTAAACTAATTTAAATTCTAAAAATTACAAATTAAACTAGGAAAAATTTGGAAAAATATTTTTTTGGCTTTTTATAATTTTCTTAATCTAGGAAAATTGAAAAATTATTTTTTGGAACCTTTTCTGAATTAATCGAATTAAATGCTATTTAAAAAGTATTAAACACTAGTTTAAATCAAGAAAAATAGTAAACAGTAACTAAAAAAATATGAAAAATTCAGGAAAAGTCTAAAATATTATTCTAAATCTATGAAAAATATAAAAACCTATACTAGTGTGCAAGAAATGGGAGCTGTATTGTAAACTGATTATGAATAAGCTATTTAAGATAAGCTAATAAGCACTAGGAAGCATAAGATGAACACAGAAGCTAACTTAAGCTATAACTATTCTAAAACAACTGATTACAACTACTCCTATCCTCAGATGAGCAATCTACAAAAGTTTGATGCTAGTTAACAACTTAAGCCAATCACTCTCTCTCTTTGAGCTTAACCACTAGCTTATCAAGAGAGCTTATGTGAAAAACAGATCAGTAGTCCTCAAGACCACCAAGTAAACTACAACTGGACCAATTTTCAGGTCCTAGCTATCTAGAATGAGCCCTGTGTAAAGGCTGCAAGAAGCCTATATCACACTCAGTACTAGCTGATAATGAACAGGGCAAATCAGCTCTAATGAAGATCTTATCAAGTGCTTATAACAGTTTCAAAAAATTCCACAAAATTCAGTTTCCAAAAGTAGACCAACTAAACTTATTTATCTCAGAGTTTCAATGATTTTAACTCAGAATTGAACACATGAAAATTCTACAAAGATTTATGGAAAACTGGTTTTGACATTTTTGACTTATGACAGATATTGCAAAGTTTGACTAAAATGAGTTTTGAATCCAATTATTGAACTGATAATGATGTTTAATGATGAAACACAACTAATGCAAGTTAACTTACTAACTTTATCTACCTAAATGCAAGTTTATGATTTTAAAATTCCTAACAGATATGAACCTAGGACAGATTTAAAGTGATTTTGACTTTTAATGAGAGCAGATGCAAAACTAAGGACTGAAATGACCAATCAATGATAAACTTAACTACTGCAACCCAAATCTATCTCAGCTTAAACCAATAACTCAGAATCAAACTTAGTTCCAAACACTACTTTTAACAAGCTATTGTGCAACTACTCTAACTCATACTCTAGAAAAATCAATGATAGTAAAATAACTAAATTCTAGCTACTGAATTAGTACTAAAAACTGTAATAACAACAATTAAACACCACAGAAACAGATTATGCAATATTTCTCTTTAGAATTTACTTACATGTGGTCCTAGCCACTATGGCTTGCACAAGGAGATCAAATAACCACTAACCTAAACTGACTTCAACCCAAATCAAACTCAGAATCAACCCATATCCATCCAAATATCAGCAACTTACCAAATCCTTCTTCCTTAATGAGCAGTTGACTTTTGTTGACTGAATAAGAGATTTCAATGAATTTTGAGTATGAAACAGAAGTAAGCTCACTATAAGCTATAATAAGCTTAAATGAACCTAAGTAAACAGTAGCTGAAGCTTTTAGTAATCTTATAAGAACTAGAGAGTATTTTTTTTTAATTTTTTTCAACTATATATATATATATATATATATATTTTTTTTTTTTTTGATTTAATGAGAGAATTAAACTGCAAATATTTTGAAATAAGCTGACATGAAATAAGCAACTCTAATAAGCAATAATAAGAAACATTTAAAACTTAAACAAGGATTTGAGAACAAAAGTAACTTTCATTAAAACATAAAATTTGAGATTACAAAGGAATTACAAAAGCTTAATATTACTTGAAAATATTAAAATGAAATTAAACTACAACTATGCTACTGAAAGAAAAAATAATACAATTCGTGAATAAAGGGGCTATTTATAGCCAAGCCTAGAGCTAAGAAGAATCTAGAAATCTAAAATCTGTTTCTCGGACTCTTTACAATCGTCAGATTACTATCCACCTCTCATCTTCTCATCTTGACCCTTGGATTACATTTGCCACGCCTCAAGCACCAATCGAGAGCAAGGATTGATGGGAATGACACACGGATTGCTGCCGGCATCCGTGTGTCGATATGTGTTAGTGATTGTACGAATATACCCTTAATTGTGGTTAATTTGCTCAATTAGGACGCGGGGTAATTTAGGGTTCTAAGTTCTGGGTAATTGGGGGTAAAAGTTGGCGCGTGAGTTTTTTAATATATTTCAATTGTGTTGACCGGTGTAAGTGTGTTGACTTGGGTAAAATAGCGGGTAGGGGATCCGGGTCATGGGTTGGATAAACCGGGTAAGTGAAATAGTTGGGCCGTGGGTTTGTGTCGGTTCTTTGGGCCAAAGAGATTTTGAACTTAGGATTATATTTGGACTTATGTAGTATTTCAAGGACTAATATGGTACATGCTGAAAATCCAGGGACCAAATCTGTAAATCTGAAACTATCTTCAAAGGGCCATTGTTGTCATTCTCAAATAATCCAAGGGCTGAATTTGCCAACTTTGAAAATTCCAAGGACCAAACATGACAATTCTGAATCTTCAGGGACTAAAACTGCCATTTTGAGAATTAATTGTCCAAACTTGCAAATTCCTTTCCCAAATCGACTTTTGCATTCTTCTTTCTCTCGTGCTCGGTTTTCTTCGGTTTTGGCTTTCTTTTGTCTGTTTTGTCATATCCGCATTCGCGACATGCAAAACTCAAGAAACACGCAAATGTTAACAATAAACGGCTCTTTCTTGGTTATTTTGGGTCAGTTTTGATAAATAAAAGATATCTGTTTAAGCACATATCACTAACCGTTTTTATGTTTTCTTCTTATGGAAGCTCTGGAGCGGAATGATCGTGCAGATTCTTCTCATGCTCACGCCAACATCATCACTAATGGAAGTTCTATCCAAAAGCAACACAACATCAATGAATGATTCTTAGTCAAATCAAAGAATCTACAAAGTTAAAGACTTAAAGAACTTCATCGATCTGAATTCCAACGTCAAAAGAGCATGTGAGCATGTTGAAGAATGACGTGGAGACACCGGAGCAACGAAGGGACACTGAGGCAGACTTGATAACAACATACTATCACTTTCATCACAAAGAACAATGATCAAAGAACAAAGTTAAAGATGACGTCAAAGCATAACTGCTCAAAGAAAACTATCTCGCTACAATGTGGAGATGGTTGAATCAAGGCAATTCTTCTCACAAGAAAGAAGAATGTCAGAAGACGTAAAGCTACTATTACATCAACGCCTTCACCGTTTTTCATCACCAACACTTGAGGGAGATTGTTGGAATCACTCCTAAACCTTTATTCAAGTGTTAGTTACTCATATGTAATAGGTAGCTTATTATGGCCTTTATGTTTGTTTAAGGTCTAGCTTATGTAGAAGGCCCATAAGCTTAGGCCCATGTCCATTAAAGAAAAGGGAAGGAGTGGGAGTGTTGCCCTAGCTCCTTGCTTATAAATACTCTTGTATAACCCTCACTTGAGGGTTGGTTGTTCAATTTACTCTTTCACATACACTCTACGCCTAACCTTTCTTTACTTGTACGTGTGTGTGTGTGTTTGTGTATTGTTCAATCGCCTTTATCTCTTTCTATTAAGCTTGTGTTGTAAATCTAGTGACCCAACAGAGTGTCACTCGACGAATTATCAGAAGACCAATTGTATAGAATATTTTTCAATTCAGTAAGGTCGGCTTCAAAGTCGAAGTGAGCATCATCATCTCCCAGTAGAGAATGATCAACGAGAGCGAGTTCGTCGGCGAACTCCTCGATAAGGTCTAACGTCGAAGTGGGATTGCCACTATTCTTATTTTCGAGTAAAGAAGGAGATGTAAAAACGTCACTATCCTCATTCTGAATATCAAAGATGGGGTTATTTGAAATTAGAGTGAATTCAGAATCAAAGTCAAACAGAGGATTAGTGAATGCCGTAGTGAATGGTTTCTCGGACACAACAAGAATATCTTCATCATCCGCATCAAAATTAGTGTCTATATCAAGATCATCGGGATCAACATCTCTCACTTCTTCTAAGCTGACGAGCTCAGAAGGGATTTCCTCAACATACTCGATGTCTCCACATGATAACGAATCATCAAACGACGTATAATCATTTTTAGACTCGGAGATCACCTCAACAAAAACTTTTGGGGTGGGAGAAGAATCATCATCGAGAGGCTCATCACACATATCACCGGAAATAACCTCGGACTCACTTGGAGTTGGGACAAGGTTCTCAACACAAGACGGTTCCATTTCCGGAATAGTGCTAAGATGCTCGTCCCCCATTAAAAGGTTATCCGAAGGTTCTATGGTAGATAGGAAAGATAAGGGCAGAGAGTGGACATGTGCGGTACTTTGTGGGCTTATGATATGCACCTTGTCCTTTGTCGTCTCCCAATCTTCCTCATCCTCATCATCAAGACGGCAAGCCTCGTTGAATAGGAAACGCTTTTGAACAGCTCGTTCATCGGCTAGTAATCTTTCGTTGCGAGCCGCTTGTTCTTCGGCAAGAAGTTCTCCATACGTTTTCTGATGAGACTCTTCTTGGGCACGTTTATTAACCAATTCTTTTAAATCATTTAATATATCTAGAAAACCTAGGATAAGTTCTTGAGGAATTGGCGGAGGTTGTGTTTGATTCATTTGGCACTGTAGAGGTTGGTCATAAGAATAGTCATAATTGTTACAAGGATCATGCTCATAGACAAGCGGATTCCTCATTTGACAATCGGAGTTAAAGTGCAGACCTCCACAATACTCACAACCGTATGATTGTTGTGACAGATTCGGTGAATTATATGGATATTGGTCAAAACCAAAATTTTGATTGTTACATGGACCCTCCTCATAGACAAGTGGGTTCCCTGCTTGACACTCAAAACTCGGGTGAGGACCTCCACAATACTCACAAGAATATTTCTCCATCTCATAGTGTGGGGGTTGGTTAAGGAAATTGGTTGTTTCATTGTAGGGATTTTGGTCGTAGACAAACCCGTTTCCCGTATTCACATTGCTACAACCTGGGCAATTTCCACCATTTTGAAGACCCCCGCACCATTGACAGCCAAATTGGTAAGGCGAAGACATCACGGAGAATTTTACGAATAAGAGGGATAAAAGGAAAGAATCATTGGGTCAGAGGATAAAGACGATTATTTTTGGGGTTTTATGATGAAAACGAGTGCACATGCACAAAAACCAATCAATCAAAACGAGACCGAAGCAAAAACACAAGGAACTTAAACCAATAATCACAAGCGTATTCACGCAAGTGACACAAAGGCAAGTTTTCAATCTTTGGTTTGGGAACTTATTATGATAACACTCAAGTTGAGAAGTGTTATATGATTGATGTATTCTATTTATTTAAAACAACAAGCAAAATCTTTTTGTATTTTCATCTTTTATATATATACAAAGAAAAGAAAAATATTTTTGTATTTTTGTATTTTTCAAAAACAGTAACTTCACGAGGAAGGTTCTTCAAGTCACTAATCGCAAAAACTTCACGATATTGTCGCAACACACCTCCCCGGCAGCGGCGCAAAAATTTGATTCGATTGTATGAGTGGTGAATATAAACACATTATCAATTTATCAAATTAAACGTAAAGATTCGTCAAATCAACCTTTTAGGAAAAAGGTTAACATGCCAAAACTCACGTATGTTATAAAAGTGATACCGGGAAAATGATTTCCCCGGGTCGTGTCCCAACGAGGTGTGAAATTGACGGTGTCGTTTAGTTTTGTGATTAGAACTTGAATTGGTTTAACGAAATTGGATTTTGATTACGCTAATCTACAAATTAAAGCACGGGAATGAAAATAAAGTACGTAAAACAATGTAAACACTAAATAAACTACTACTAAGCCAAAGGAGCAATAAAACGATGCTATACTACATCCTAGGGTGCTAAAATGCAAAAACGCGAAAAACCGGGAACGCACTAATCCCCGAAAGTGAAAAATATGCAATTTAAGTCCTACGGGTGCAAAAACAATTTTCCTACATTCTAAATGACTAAAAATAATTTTTGGGAAAAGCCGGGTATTTTTTTCGACTTTTGAATTATTTTCTACGAATTAAAAACTATTTTAAACTAAATAAAATAAAATAAAATACTAAATGAAAGTAAAAATTTCTGAAAATTTATTCAAAACTAATCTAAACTATTATCTATCTAAGAAAAATAAAATGCACCTCAAAGCTATAAGCCATAAGCTGTTAAAAAGCTAGTGTATGGAATAAGCTTAGAATGACAAATGCATATCTATACTACTTATAAAGCATTTGGCACCCTCTCTCCTAAATTTTTTTAAATGTCATTAATGTGTTCTTTAAGCATTACAATTTTTAATACATAATGTACATAATACATAGCTTTTACTAATTTATCTTCCACAACATTTTAATGCTTCATTTATTATTTCTTTTTGAATTAGTTTAGTTTTAATGCAAAAATGCACATATAAATGCATATTATTTTTAAAATCCATGCAAAACTACAAAGTTCCAAAACTATTATTATATCGTAAGAGTGTTTCGAGAACCAATCTAAATAAAATTTGAATTACTATATATAAAATTAACCACAAAAGTAAAAAACGATTTTTTGTAAAAGTCGGGACAATTCTTTTAAGACAAATGATGCAAAGTGCTAAATGCTAATTCAATGATTAATATATTAGTATATTAATTATTATACTTTTCATGGATAACTCTAAATAATTGCTCAAACATGTAAGTTTTCTTTACACTATAAACATTTTTTTTATTTATATCTTCTATCTATGTAGGACAAGTGTTATAAACAATATTAATGATTCAAACATTTTCATAAATATATACTTTACAAGATGTATACATTATAAGCACTCTTTTATTTATATATTTTATCTATATTGGAAAAGTGTAATAAACAATAGTAATGATACAAACATATTCAAAAATATATTTTATTTACTTATTACGAGGTATTGATTATTACATATATATTTCATAAAAAAAATGTTTCTACTTACTTGTGACTACGGACCACTATTTTTAGGATTTAGAAAATCCAGTCATTAAAGTGTCGATCACCTCAAGTATATGTAATCGTTAGAAAGCTCGTAGTCGTAGTCATTTAATAGTAGTTTGTATTTAGTTAAATAACACCGTGGAAGACGGACGGGTCTTTACCCACTGTATGTCTGATCCACAACCCGTAGGTGGCGTTCTTTTTAAGAAACTATAAATACCCTCTACCTCCCAAGGTAGAGGGTTGGAGCTTCAATACTATTTTTCTTTGTTTCACATAGTTCCCAACTCTCTTCCCTTTCTCTCTCTAAAACTTTCTCTCTCTAAACATTGTATACGCCCCATATGGATATGTTTTGATGTGTTTGTGAAATCCTGTATGTTACAATTGGTATCAAGAGCCATGGTTTGATCACTCATCTTTCATGCTCTTTGTTTTGGTGGATTTCATAAGGTTTTTGGGGTTATAAGTGTTTAGAAGAGTTTGAATCATTTGGTTAATTTCTATTGTTAAAGTTTGAATTTTGATTGTACTTTTGTGTTTAGGATCATCATATGTGTTTAGGTTTTGAATTGGAAGGCTTGAATCATCTTGGTTAGGTTGTTTTTGATTGATAAAGTGGTTGTTTTTGAATATTGTACGAAGCGAGTTGAGGCACGGAGTTGCGTTTCTTGGAAGCGAGTTGCTTTGTTATTGGAAGCGAGTTGACACTTAAGCGTGTTGTCTTGAAAGCGAGTTGGTTTATGCGACTTGGCTATTAAGCGAGTTGATTCTTTATGCGACTTGAGTTCTAAAGCGACTTGGCTATTAAGCGAGTTGTATTGGCAGCGAGTTGGGTTATGCGACTTGGTTGTTAAGCGAGTTGTGTCTGTACGCGACTTGGCAATTTAGCGAGTTGACTCTTTATGCGACTTGGGTTTTAAGCGAGTTGTTTCTTTAAGCAACTTGAGTTTTAAGCGAGTTGACTGTTTAGCGAGTTGATACCAAAGCGAGTTGACTGTTTAGCTACGGTTGTTCTTTTGATTTAGTAAAATCCCATTGATTCGCTCCAGACAGTCAGGATTTATCACACAAGCTAACCACTTGTGAATGGTCAACCGTAATAAAAGTCCAAACAGTCTGAAAACGAAATGCAATTAAGATCTGGAGAGTATAGTTTTACCTCAGGTCGTTAAGTCCCAACGAGGTGTGAACACTGTAATAGAACGAATTTGTGATCGGGTGATATTGAATGGGAAAAAGTGATGATTTTGAATAATTATACCTAAAGAAAAAGTTTGTAAATTACAGGGGCTTAAATACAAATTAAATAAAATAAAAATGATAAATTATATTAAATAAACGCTATCACTATTTTTAAAATCGATGAACGTTTAAAACTTAAAACGTACGTTTAAATTAAAAACTACGTAACGTATGAAATAAAACGTGAAAATAAAGAAGGAAAATACCTACGGATATGAAAAATACATTATTACAATCCTAATTATACTAGAAAATTATTGGAAAAAGAAAATTATTTTTAAAACTATTTATCTAATTATTATTAATTAAAAACTATTTATTAATTATTTAAAATATACTAAAATATAAGAAAATACAAAATTAACCTAGAAAAATGAAATTATAACTTAGAAAAATCTAAAATATTATAAAACTAATTTTAAAACTGAAAATATATTTTTTATGCTTTTTATCTATTTATTATTAATTAATTACTATTTAGAACTAATTAAAATGCTAGAAAATACTATTTTAACTAAGAAAATTCTGGAAAAAAATATTTTTTTGGCTTTTTATATTTATCTTAATCTAGGAAAATTGAAAACATATTTTTTTTAAACTTTTTCTGATTTATTTGTAATAAAAGCTAATTAAAAAGTCTTAAAAACTGATTTAAAATAAGAAAAATAGTAAACAGTGATGAAAAATTATGAAAAATTCAGGAAAAGTCTAAATTTATATTCTGAATCTATAAAAAAATAAGAAAACATAAGCTTATGTTGGGAAATAAAGAGCTGCAATGTAAATAGGATACTAATAAGCTACTTTGAATAAGCAAAAGCTATCTGGAGGCTACCAATTTATTAATACAGCTATTATATGCTAAAACTAACTTAAATAAGCTGATTATAACTAATCCTAACCACTAATGATGCACTAATCAAGATTTGAGCTTATCACTTATTTTTATCCAATCAGCCTCTAAGGGGTACTTTTAAGCTTAAGCACAAGCTTCTAGAGAGAAACAAAATGGAAACCAGAAATGGAAATCTTTATTTCACCAACAATACTACACTTAGAACAAGTTTCAGCTCCTCACAAGCTAAAATGAAGCTTATACAGGGTTGCAAGAAAAGCCTGATTCACACTCAGTGTTTTGAGTGTGAGACAGGGCAAAAATGGCTCATTGAGGAGCTGATTTGGAGCTTATAGAAGCTTGATAAAATTCAATAAAAATGATATTACTAAACTAGACCAACTGAACTTGTAAAATCCAAAATATCACTTGATTGTGACCAGAATTGAATACATGAGAAATTCATAAAGTTTTGCAAAAACTGGTTTTTCAACTTTTGACTTTCAAAGACAGAAATGAAACTTTGACTAAAATGAAATTTGAGCTTAACTATTGAACTGATTATGATGTTTAATGATAAAATGGACCTAATGCAAGCTATACTAATTAACTTTAAACCTATATGTAAACTTTTAGCTATTGACTCAAACTGAAATGATCATAAGGGCAGTTTGAATGGAGTTTTGACTTTTACTAATCCTAGGTGCAATCAAATGACTAAAGTAACTCTATTATACCTAAGTAAAACTATAGCAACTAGTGTTAACCACTGAGCTAACCTTAATCTCAGTCTAGCACCAAATGCCAAACACTAGTTATTAAACAGTTTCCACTACTACTGAATTTAAATGATTACCTAGCTTATGCCAACTCTGAAACTGAATCAAGATAACCTAATAACAGCTTAATTAACAGATAAAAGCTAATCCTAACCATAGATTCAAGCTCAAATAGAATATGTAGATTATATTAGATATAGAAATAGAATAAGTACTCACAAGTGGTCCAGCTATTGAGAAGCTTAAAACATAACCAAATAACTACTAATCTAATCAATTCCAACCCAATCCAAACTCTGCAACAACACCATTCCATAACTGAGTCCACATTGAGCTTCACAGGTTGACTTTTGTTGATCTGAGGTAATTTTGAGAGTAAAATCTGAGTAGAGATTTTCTGAGTAAAAAATAAGCTAAAGTGAGCTTATAAAGGCTTATATATGAGCTTATATGAGCTTAATATTCTTTAGCATCCACTATAATTATCTTTAAATTAATATTAGATTTTTAACAAGAAATTTCATAAACTTGAAAATGAAACTAAACTTTTAAATTGATTATTGAGAAAGGATTAAAATACACTGAGAGTTGATAATACAAGATTACTTGAAAGCTTAAATTTACACTAGAATTTGAAAATTTATCAAAACGACATTAACTAAACTAAATTACTCTACTACTTCTTCACATTGCTTCTAGCTTTCTTTATAATGATCTTTTTAGACTCTGTAGACATCCCTAAGACTTTCCCACCTCATCCTGGCCATTGAATCTTCGTAATCATCATAATCGTACATGTGGAGTTTTGGCTCCAAAAGAGTCTTGAAGCAGGTTTTTTCATTTAATGCAATTTGGGAGGTTGTGGAGGTGAAGGGGGGTTGTTAACCAGCTGGGGGGATAAGGTGGAAAGTGGTGGTGAGGTGGTGAGACCACTGGTTTTGGGATAACAGGTGTGGGAGAGGGAGAAGCACAGTGCTGAGCGGTTTTATAATTTTAAATCGTGGGTTGGTTTGGGCCAGCTGGGATTGGGCTTGGATTTGGATTTGTGGTTTTGGATTATCAATAACACAAGGGTCCGTTTGGTCTTGTATTAATAACAAGGACCAATTATGTAAATTCTGCTAATGAAAGGACTAAACCTGCAAATATTCCAAAGTTATCACAAGGGCTTAAATTGTAACATGTGAATAGTACAAGGGTATAATTTGATAAATTCCATTTTTTTATAATTCCAATGACTGATTTTGACATTTTTGTAAATTTGAGGGACCAAAGTTGTAAATTGTGATTTTTAAACTTTGAAGGGTTTGTTTTGACAACTTTTGAATCCCATGGACCTTAAATGATATTTTTGCTTAATTTTGATTTACGGTGGTGCTTTTTGACAACTTTTGAAACTTGGGGACTAAAAGCGCCAATTATGCAAACTTGATACGGTTTTCATCTGTTTTTGATATTTTTGCATTTAAAACACATAAAACACTTATTTGTGATATTTTTATCATTTTGATGCTTTTCGAGTGTTTTCGGATGTTTTTGCAGTCTAGATGGTACAAAAATGATGAGTATTTAGACACTCATCAATCCCCACACTAAGATATTGCTAGTCCCTAGCAATGTTTTGAGAAAAATTAATGGATTTCATCTCTTTACCAAAAGCCATTACTTCGGGAGTAGCCAATTGTTTTAGTTCAAGTAAGAACCTTGGTACAATGATAACCAAATGATTTTGAGCAAATCACCGGCTTTCAACGGTTTTGATTTGTCTTTACCGTAAGCCGTTTGCTTCTGTACTAGCCAACTCTTAGATAAAATATCTTTGGTGAGTCGATTACCAATTATGGTTTTCCAACCGCCTTTACCACAAGCCATAAACTTGCGGGCTAGCCAACTCTTCACTAATTAAAGATATGGTGAGTTGAACACCATACAATTTTGGGCAAATTGCAAGCCGTCAACGGATTTGAGATATCTTTACCAAGAGCCGTTTGCTCCGGATTAGCCAATCCTTTTGTGGGTTAGACATGGTGGACTGATTACCATTTGTTGTGTTTAGTACATAGTACTTCCACTACAAAATTTTTTAAAATTTGGCCATTTTGAGAGAAAAGGGACTAAAAGGTACATTTATGATCAAATTAGAATTTCCCCACACTTAGAAATGAATATTGTCCTCAATATTCAAAGTCCTGGCTATTATGCCGAATCCTTGAACGTAAGAAGATAACATTACTAGCTAAGTGTAGAAACACAACAATTATTCTCTTTTTAATATTTACAATTTTCATTCATTTTTAAGATCTATATACAACATGTGGGGCATCTCCCCACACTAAGGTGGTACACACGGGTGAAAACCCATGTTTAACTATTGTTTTTGATTACCGAATCGCTAGCTTGACTCGACCCTGAATTAATTTGTTCATGGGGAAGTAAGTGGAAGAGACAATCTCCATCGGACTTTCATTCAAGATGTTTGTATAAACATTGAAGTACGTGAAAGTTCCACACCGATGAGATATACATAGAACCGGCTCACAAATGATAAATGAAAATGCCGGGTCAAAATAATGTCTTCATTCCTGAAGGAGTGAAGAACAGGAGAAGCTACGGGATAGGTGAAGAAGAGAAAGAAAGTCATGATAAAAATCTTGACTAACTCATCATCATCAGAAGGAGAATTCATAATAGCATGAATTTCATCATTTAAGCTCAATTGGTCTAGACATATCCCGGGTGTGTCTAGATCAAAGTAGAGTTATCATACTCGGTGGAGGTATGATATGAGTGAGTTCAGGAGGACTCCTCAAAGGCTTAATGATTCATATTCGGGATTGATTTGAGTGAGTTCACTAGGGAACTCCTCAAAAATGAATGATTCATAATCGGGGAGAGAATTATGAGAATGAGAAGTGGTAAAACCACTAATCTTCTCTCCCATATGATCAAAATGGAACATTTGCAATTCGGGAATAGAATCATTGAACAAAAGTTCACTATCCTCAAAGGGATAGGATATGAAGTAGGCTTTTCATTAAAAGCCTCGATTCTAGAAATGAGAAGATTAACATTTAATAATGTAAGATGAAGAGCTTCGTCTTGGATTATTTCTTCATCATTCTCTTCTCCTAAGTTCGGAGGTAATTCCCCATATAAATTATGTCTCCACAAGATAAAGAATAGTCCTCATCGAATCGAGAACATCTCAATATAATCATTTTGGAAGACAAGAGGAGGAGGGATATCACACACATGATCAAGAATTCCCTGTGACTCTCTTGGGATTTGGACAAGGTTCTCAACACTAGACTTTATGAATTGCCGATTCCTTTTGAACAGTTTCAAGAAGCTCATCCCCATGTTTAGAGAGTGAGTGGGAATATCGGTGTGATAACAATGAGGGGAGTTGAGAAGGACTAGCATACATATGTTTTATACTTTCCATTTGTTCTTCGACTAGTAATTCCATCATAGTCTTTTCTCCCTGATTTTTCATGGAAGGAATTTCAACTGATGAACTTGATGAACCTGTACAAAATTGACGAATATCAAGGGTAACTTCATCATCATCGTCATCGGGAATGAAACGGAATCGAGAGCTAGATTTGGCTGCTTTTTCTTTTGCAATTGATTCCCTAATAGATTTTTCAAAGGCAATTTGGGAATTTAATTTAGCGACCGTTCTTCACTAGCAATTCTTCCATGGATTTCTCATTTGGATTATCTTGGGAGTGTTTACATTCCTTTAAATCTTTCACTAAATCCAAAAGATCAAGGAGAAGATTTTGAGGAAGTGGGTCAGATGAGGTGGTGCCTCGATTCATTTGATACTGTAGAGGTTGGTCTTGAAATGTATAGTCGTAATTGTTGCAAGGAAATGGGTTCCCTTTTGACAATCCGAAGCTAGAGTGAGGACCTCCACAATACTCACAACAAGAAAACTGATGTGGCCGTGAGTCATATGTGTTGTAGTCATAATTGTTATCAGGAACCTGCTCATAGACAAGCGTGTTTCCCGATTGACAATCGAATCGTAGTGTGAACCACCACAAGTACTCACAACAAGATAAGCTGAGTCTCACGGTGTGGTAGCCGATGGAATAAATCGGTTGTGTTATGGTAGGAATAGGGATCCCGGTTATAGAGCAGACCCGTTTCGATTCCACCATGCTATAACTAGGGCAATTGCCACCATTATAAGGACCACCACACCATTGACAACCAAGAGGGTAAGGATAAGACATAGAAAGAATCAAAGGGTTACAGAGGGGTTGGGATGAAGAATCAAAGATGTGAGAGGGTAAAGATGGATATTTTTGGTATTTTTGAAAAACATTTTTTTAAATATAAGAAAGAAAATCTTTTTGGGTTTTTTGTGTTTGTTGAAAACTTGAATAAAAAATGTTTTTGGTAATCGATCCGTCAAACGAATTAACTTCACGATAATTTTGGTTTTATATGAAAACAAGGAAATATGGACAAAGATGGTAAATATACAATGGATGTATATTCAACAACACCGATGCTTCAAATTGTAGTACGCAAAGACACCTCCGGCGCCAAAATTTGATTCGCCCAGACAGATTTATCACACAAGCTAACCACTTGTGAATGGTCAACCGTAATAAAAGTCCAAACAGTCTGAAAACGAAATGCAATTAAGATCTGGAGAGTATTGATGAGTGTGTAAATACTCATCATTTTTGGTCAAATCTGAACTGCAAAACGTCTAAAAATGCTCAGAAATGCATCAAAATATTGAAAATATTCCAAAATTGCATTTTATATGTTTCAGATGCAAAATGTTTAAAATCGGATGAAAAATGAGCTAAGTTTGCATAATTGGCGTTTCGGTCCCCAAGTTTCAAAAGTTGTCGAAATAGTCCTGTGCCCTTATTTCAAAAGTAAAATCACCAAAGGTCCTTTTAAAATCATAAGTTGTCAAAATTAGTCCTTTGGTGAAAAATATCAAAAGTTTTGAGAAATTTCAAGTTTGGTCCTTCGAATTTCACAATTGGCAAAAATGGTCCTTAAACTATTTGGGATTTACTAGTATAGCCCTTGGATCACTTTTCAGAATTTACACGTTGGTCCCCTGAATTTCATTTGGCAGTTTTAGTCCCTAATGTCTCAAATGGGTTTAATTTTAATCCCAAATCCAATATCTAACCCATGGCCCATTACCCTTTAATCCAAACCCGGTCCAGTCCAATCTCCCAACCCGATCCAAACCCACGGTTTAATAATAAAACCAACCCCGCCCACTTGTTCCCTCCTTTTTCTTCTTCTTTCAACCACCATGTCTCAAAAACCAATCACCACACCTCACCTCCACCCTCATACTCCTCTCCTGTCCCTCCACCTCAACACAAAACAAGAAACATTAAATACTTCCCTTCTCCTTACACTCAATCCTTCCACCTGTGATATCCCATTTCCCGCCAAAACTCATCAATGGCCAATATTGTCCCAGCTCATCCAATAGCTCCAAAGACAAGTGGGAAAAGCTCGGAGGAGAGAAGACCTTTTGTATAAGAAGAGAAGCAAGAAGAAAAAAAGGGAGTAGTGTAATTTTATTTTTGGAATGTCGTTTTAATTTTTTTAATATTTCAGTGTATGTTCAAGCTTTCAAAAGACTCTGTAATTGTATTCTAGTGTAATAAAAACTTGTTTCAATTCTCAATTTCAGTTAAGGTTCACGAATTTAGTATATGCTATTTTTATGTCCAAATTCTCATAATTTGCAAAAAGTTATTAATAGTTGTTGTTATTGTATCTTAAGCTCATATAAGCTTTTGACAAAGCTATTAAGCTCTTAGAATACTCAAGGAACCAGTTTTACTCAACAATTCCAAAATTACCAAAAATTCCAAAAAAATAAGCTAAAAATAAAAATTCCATGGAGAAGATCAGCGAAATGACAAAGGAGTCAAGCAAGGTGGTAACTTGGATTGCTTTTGGGTATAGAGCTTTGTGGAAAGTCATAGGATGTGTTATCAGTTATCAATTATCACCCCTGTGCATGGACTCATTTTGTAAGAAATTTCTCAAAAATTTGCATTTTTAGTTTATGTGTTTTAAGCTTGTTAATTCTAGTTCAAATCTGTCTTAATATAGTTAATGTAAGTTAATTAGTAGCTTGCTTGGTTTAAAAACTTGTTTAAGTGTTTAAAGATTCAAAACTGCCTTCATTAAGGGGTGTTTGGATTTGGTGTTAAAATTGTGCTAGAGACCAATTGTGTTGATATTTATTGTTGTTATAAGTCACAATAGGATATACTAGTTCAGTCAAGTCATAAAATTTAGTCCTCATTAGTTAAAAAGTCAAAATCACCTAAATTGCCTTAAACTAATAACTGTTAAGATTTTTAATTGTATAATCATGCATTCTAGTGTATAAGTTGTTTATCTAGCCTAATTCAGTCTTATAGTAGCTTAATACACTCAATTAGATCATCTAGGATCATTAGAAGTTCATAAAAGTCAACATAGTTCATTTTATAAAAAGTCAAAATTTCCTAGAAGCAGTTTTTGAATAAACTTTACAATTTCACTGTGATCTTATCATTAGGATTTAGGACTTAAGCCTTTGGGATATTAAAGTTTAACTGCTTAACTAAATTAGAAAAATACTAGTTCAATCTTAATCAGCTTATTAAGTGCTTTTTACTTAGCTTCTTTTAACCCCTTTTTAAAAAGCCTGCAAATGATTAAGACTTATGCTTATTTTGGCTTATTTAGTGCCTATTTCTAAGTCATTGAGCTTTTTCAGTTGTCATTTTAGCATATTATAGCTTCTTCTTTCAGTTGGGTCTCATTTCTAGCTTATAGCTTATTACAAGTGCTTATTCATAAGCACTTTTCACTGCAGCTTCATAATCCTTCACATAAGCCCATGTTTTAATATTTTTCATAGATTTAGAATATTATTTTAGACTTATCTGGAAGTTTTCATATTTTTCACTGTTCATTTGCTATTTTTCTGCATTTTATGTCATTTTCTAGCATTTTTAATTAGCATTTAATCCAAATAAATCAGAAAAAGTTTAAAAAAATATGTTTTCAATTTTCCTAGATTAATATAAATATAAAAAGTCAAAAAAATATTTTTACATAATTTTCTTAGTTTAAATAGTATTTTCTAGCATTTTAAGTAGTTTTAAATAGTTTTAAATTAGTAATAAATATATAAAAAGCATAAAAAATATATTTTCAGTTTTAAAATTAGTTTTATAATATTTTAGATTTTTCCAAGTTGAAATTTCATTTTTCCAGGTTTATTTTATATTTTCTAGTATTTAAGTGTATTTTAAATAATAATTAATTAGTAATAAATAATTAAAAAGTATAAAAAATATATTTTCAGATTTAAAATTAGTTTTATAATATTTTAGATTTTTCCCAATCATAATTTTATTTTTCTAGCCTTATTTCATATTTTCTTTTATTTTAGAGTATTAATAAATAATTTAAAATAGTTTTTAATTAATAATAATCAAATAAATAGTTGTAAAATAATTTTCTTTTCTAATAATTTTATTTTATTTTTAGGATTCTAAAAATGTCATTTTCATATTTTTAGGTCTTTTATTTCTTAAATCTCACTTTTTATTTGGTACGCTTTAGTAGTTTTTAAACGTCGTGTTTTTAGTTTCTTTTATCGATTGTTGTGGTTTCCAATTCTGTTTCCAATTCCATTCCAATCAATCAAAGAGTGTAATAATTCATAAAAACCTTTACTGATCACTATCCTTAGTGATCACTCTATCATCTGAGTTAGTTTTGGCACACCATTGAGTCTCCGTGGGACTTAACGACCTGGGAATTCATTATATTCTCTGATCTTCATTGCATTCATTAATGCGAGCCGTTTAAGTTTCTACGGTTGCCATTCACAAGTGGCCGGTTTGTGTGAGATAGCTTGACGGTTTAGCACAGATCAGTATAGTTTTACCTCAGGTCGTTAAGTCCCAACGAGGTGTGAACACTGTAATAGAACGAATTTGTGATCGGGTGATATTGAATGGGAAAAAGTGATGATTTTGAATAATTATACCTAAAGAAAAAGTTTGTAAATTACAGGGGCTTAAATGCAAATTAAAGAAAATTAAAATGATAAATTATATTAAATAAACGCTATCACTATTTTTTAAAATCGACGAACGTTTAAAACTTAAAACGTACGTTTAAATTAAAAACTACGTAACGTATGAAATAAAACGTGAAAATAAAGAAGGAAAATACCTACGGATATGAAAAATACATTATTACAATCCTGTTTATACTAGAAAATTATTGGAAAAAGAAAATTATTTTTAAAACTATTTATCTAATTATTATTAATTAAAAACTATTTATTAATTATTTAAAATATACTAAAATATAAGAAAATACAAAATTAACCTAGAAAAATGAAATTATAACTTAGAAAAATCTAAAATATTATAAAACTAATTTTAAAACTGAAAATATATTTTTTATGCTTTTATCTATTTATTATTAATTAATTACTATTTAGAACTAATTAAAATGCTAGAAAATACTATTTTAACTAAGAAAATTCTGGAAAAATATTTTTTTGGATTTTTTATATTTATCTTAATCTAGGAAAATTGAAAACATATTTTTTTTAAACTTTTTCTGATTTATTTGTAATAAAAGCTAATTAAAAAGTCTTAAAAACTGATTTAAAATAAGAAAAATAGTAAACAAGTGATGAAAAGTTATGAAAAATTCAGGAAAACTCTAAATTTATATTCGAATCTATAAAAATAAGAAAACATAAGCTTATGTTGGGAAATAAAGAGCTGCAATGTAAATAGGATACTAATAAGCTACTTTGAATAAGCAAAAGCTATCCGAGGCTACCAATTTATTAATACTGCTATTATATGCTAAAACTAACTTAAATAAGCTGATTATAACTAATCCTAACCACTAATGATGCACTAATCAAGATTTGAGCTTATCACTTATTTTTATCCAATCAGCCTCTAATGGGTACTTTTAAGCTTAAGCACAAGCTTCTAGAGAGAAACAAAATGGAAACCAGAAATGGAAATCTTTATTTCACCAGCAATACTACACTTAGAACAAGTTTCAGCTCCTCACAAGCTAAAATGAAGCTTATACAAGGTTGCAAGAAAAGCCTGATTCACACTCAGTGTGCTGAGTGTGAGACAGGGCAAAAATGGCTTATTGAGGAGCTGATTTGGAGCTTATAGAAGCTTGATAAAATTCAATAAAAATGAGATTACTAAACTAGACCAACTAAACTTGTAAAATCCAAAATATCACTTGATTGTAACCAGAATTGAATACATGAGAAATTCATAAAGTTTTGCAAAAACTGGTTTTTCAACTTTTGACTTTCAAAGACAGAAATGAAACTTTGACTAAAATGAAATTTGAGCTTAACTATTGAACTGATTATGATGTTTAATGATAAAATGGACCTAATGCAAGCTATACTAATTAGCTTTAAACCTATATGCAAACTTTTAGCTATTGACTCAAACTGAAATGATCATAAGGGCAGTTTGAATGGAGTTTTGACTTTTACTAATCCTAGGTGCAATCAAATGACTAAAGTAACTCTATTATACCTAAGTAAAACTATAGCAACTAGTGTTAACCACTCAGCTAACCTCAATCTCAGTCTAGCACCAAATGCCAAACACTAGTTATTGAACAGTTTCCACTACTACTGAATTTAAATGATTACCCAGCTTATACCAACTCTGAAACTGAATCAAAATAACCTAATAACAGCTTAATTAATAGATAAAAGCTAATCCTAACCATAGATTCAAGCTCAAATAGAATATGTAGATTATATTAGATATAGAAATAGAATAAGTACTCACAAGTGATCCAGCTATTGAGAAGCTTAAAACATAACCAAATAACTACTAATCTAATCAATTCCAACCCAATCCAAACTCTGCAACAACCCCATTCCATAACTGAGTCCACATTGAGCTTCACAGTTGACTTTTGTTGACTGAGGTAATTTTGAGAGTAAAATCGACTAGAGATTTTAAAGTAAAAATAAGCTAAAGTGAATTTATAAAGGCTTATATATGAGCTTATATGAGCTTAATATTCTTTAGCATCCACTATAATTATCTTTAAATTAATATTAGATTTTTAACAAGAAATTTCATAAACTTGAAAATGAAACTAAACTTTTAAATTGATTATTGAGAAAGGATTAAAATACACTGAGAGTTGATAATACAGTACTTGAAAGCTTAAATTTACACTAGAATTTGAAAATTTATTAAAACGACATTAACTAAACTAAATTACTCTACTACTTCTTCACATTGCTTCTAGCTTTCTTTATAATGATCTTTTTAGACTCTGTAGACATCCCTAAGACTTTCCCACCTCATCCTGGCCATTGAATCTTTCAGAATCATCATAATCGTACATGTGGAGTTTTGGCGCCAAAAGAATCTTGAAGCGGTTTTGCATTCAATGCAATTTGGGAGGTTGTGGAGGTGGAGGGTGGATTAACCATGGGGGATAAGGTGGAAAGTGGTGGTGAGGTGGTGAGACCACTGGTTTTGGGATAACAGGTGTGGGAGAGGGAGAAGCCAGTCTTTGGCGGTTTTATAATTTTAAATCGTGGGTTGGTTTGGGCCAGCTGGGATTGGGCTTGGATTTGGATTTGTGGTTTTGGATTATTAATAACACAAGGGTCCGTTTGGTCTTGTATTAATAACAAGGACCAATTATGTAAATTCTGCAAATGAAAGGACTAAACCTGCAAATATTCCAAAGTTATCACAAGGGCTTAAATTGTAACATGTGAATAGTACAAGGGTATAATTTGATAAATTCCATTTTTTTTATAATTCCAAGGACTGATTTTGACATTTTTGTAAAGTTGAGGGACCAAAGTTGTAAATTGTGATTTTTAAACTTTGAAGGGTTTGTTTTGACAACTTTTGAATCCCATGGACCTTAAATGATATATTTGCTTAATTTTGATTTACCAGGGACTGTTTTTGACAACTTTTGAAACTTGGGGGACTAAAACTGCCAATTATGCAAACTTGATACGTTTTCATCTGATTTTGATATTTTGCATTTAAAACACATAAAACACTTATTTGTGATATTTTTATCATTTTGATGCTTTTCTGAGTGTTTTCAGATGTTTTTGCAGTCTAGATGGTACAAAAATAATGAGTATTTAGACACTCATCACCCATGAAAGAATCAATTTACTGGTTTAATCAAAGAATAGTAAATCCCCTTAGAACTTGTAATCATGTCTAACAACGTACCTACTATCTTTTCTACTGTAGCTGAGGATGTTCAAGCAGCTGGATCAGATACTCGTCCACATATGCTTGACAGAACTGATTATGACTCATGGGCTCAACGAATTAGGTTGTACTGTTTGGGAAAGGAAAATGGGATCATCATTCTCAAATCAATTGATGAAGGACCATATCAGATTGAGACTACAACAGACACACTTGAAACTGCTGCAGATGGAACAGTGATCTTAGGATTGGACAGACCAAAGACGCATGATGAGCTGGTTAAGGAGAAAAGAGATACGATGCTGATATCATGGCTTCAAACATTATACTTCAGGGTCTTCCAAAAGACATCTACAAGCTAATCAATCACAACACTGAAGCCAAGGCAGTTTGGGACAATGTCAAGATGCTTCTCTCTGGTTCTGAATTAACTAAGGAAGACAGAGAATCTCAACTGTACGATGACTTTGAGCACTTTAAGATGAAACCAGGGGAAAGTGTCACTGAATACTATGTGAGGTTCCACAAGCTTGTGAATGACATGAGGAATATCAAAATGACTATGCCAAATATTCAGCTAAATTCAAAGTTTGTGAACAACATGAATCCCGAATGGCACAAATTTGTCACTTTAGTCAAGTTAACTAAGGGTTTCAGAATGAGAGACATGCTATGTTTGAACGAATGATTCTTGAACAATTCAAATCTAAACAGGGAGAAGCAAGTTCGTCAAATGATTCAACAGCCTTTTACACCAATGTAGGGATTACCACCAAAGCTTCACAAGTCATACCTAATGGAAATGGTAATCACAAACTCATTTCCGATCCAAAGTTCAAGAAACCTGATGCTGATGCAGTCATGGAACATTTCATCAATCAAGCGCTCTTATGGTTAAGCCAAACTTGAACCTCACTCCACACACCAACAGTCTACACACTAACAATGAAATCAGAACTGCATCCAATCTATACAATCATGCTCTTGTCAAAGATGGAAAGATTATGGTGCAACCAGTTCAAGGAAGGCAGTATGAACAAGGAAAAGGTGGAGTAGGTGGAGGGTATGTGGCTAATCAGAATCGTGGAAGGAATGCCTATCAAGGACTAGGAAAGCCAATCAAGTGCTACAACTGTGGTGGTGATGGACACATTGCAAGGAACTACACATCTCCAAAACGCCCTTAAAATGCAGAGTAGTTCAGGGACAAGATGCTGCTTGTGCAAGCTCAAGACAGTGGAGCGGTTTTGGATGAAGAAGAGTTGTTGTTTCTGGCTGATGGAAATGCCAAAACTTATGATGCTGACGTGGATGAGCAGCCAATTCAGGAAATAGGTCACAATCATCAAAAGGCCTTTCAAGTTGATGATTGTGATGCATTTGACTCTGATGTCGATGATGAACCTAGTGCCTAGACAATCTTCATGGCTAGCATTTCACCAATGGTCTCTCCAAAGGCTTCATCACCACAACAGGCTGGTCCATCCAAAGAATCAATCATCTCTGAGGTATTAAAACTATACGATGAAGTTGATGAGCAAGAGATGCATAATAAAGTACAATCACATGTAACTAATGAATCAGATATGGATAATGTGGGTAATAATAATATTGTCCCATATGATAAATATATGATACAAAGTGAAAGTGAGATTGTACCAAGTGATGCATCTCCTGCAGTCAATGATGACTATGTTTTTTATTAATACACTCCATGTGCCCCTGATGATTCTGTTATCTCTGAACTGAATGTCTATAAAGAACAAGTTGTTATTTATGAACAACGCGCTAAGTTTGAGTTAACTACCCGTGACCAGGAAATGGATGACCAAATGCTTACAATAATTAGAAAAAGTAATTTTAGAGAAGAAGTGTTAAAACAAGAGTTAAAATCCTTACAAGAAAAGCTTTCTAAAACTGTTAAGAAAAAGCAAGAACTTTAAGATAATGTTAAAGTGCTTAAACAGGAATTTCATGCTAAGGAATCAAAACTTTTAACTGATTTTTCCAATCTAAAAACTTTGAAAAACAAACTTGAAAACAAGCTGTACGTACAAGGAAACACCCTTCAGACTGCTCACATGGTCACCAAGCATAGAGTCTTAAGCGATAAGCATAGTATTCCCATTGTAAAGGAACCCAACCCTGAGTATGGTAAGATAGCAAAAGCTGCTCAAAATGTAATCTATGATGGCAATGAGATTCTCAAAATGTGTTGAGTGCACTGAGGAAGATATTCAACTGGAAGATGCCTCTAGGAAGAAAATGGATAAGAAGCTAGATGATCCTGAGTGTAAAAAGCAAAACATAACGGTCAAACCCCATGATTACACAAAAGAAAATTGGATCTCCCTGAACAGGTTTAAGCCTCAGGACTCAATTAACCCTGAACAAATTTTTTGGAAGAAAGACATGGATAAGCAAAAAGCAAACGTACTTGTTGAAACAAACACTCCCTTTAGGAAAGTGCCTGCAGCTACTGTGTATCCTCCTAATACACCAATGCATTTAGTTCATAGACCTATTTCCACTAATAGTAAGACCTTAATCAGCCTGTATGTAGTTTACCAACTATTTGTTGATTTTGAGAAAACGTGTAAAAAGAGAATCACACCTACTGGGATAACTGAAGGGGAAAGGGGTTTTGAGCAAACTAAAGAATGCTATTTAACTGAGGTCATGCCTTTCTTTAAACAATTAAAAGGTCAATTTGAGAGTCTTCAAAAGGGGATAGACTCAGATATTAAAGAGATGGAAAAGGAATTTGATGCAATGATAGTTGAGGTCAATGATTATGAACGGGAACTCAAATATAATGAGATTGAAAAGAAGAATCTGCATATCTAAAATGAGAACTTAGTATTGAGTTGTGTTGCTCAAGATGTGTTTATACTGTTACTAAGCATTCTATTACTGCTTCTCAATTTCATGAATTAACTGTTGCTTTGAAAGTCTCCCATGATCGTGTCATTGAGCTTGAAAACAAAAACTCAGAACTAAATGAGAAAATTGATCAGGATGATCACGATAATTTGGTAAAACATCTTTCTAAACTAGAAGTTGAACATTTTGATTTGCAATTAAAATATCAACATCTCAAAGAAAATGTCAAAACCTCAAACATCAAGACGACCTCAAATGTTCCAGAGTTTGATGCACTTTTTGAAATAAACAAACGTGATGAATAGATTCAAGCTCACTATAACACGATCAGAAAATTGAAATCCCAAATTTCACAATTAAAGGGTGAAAAGAACAATGTGACTAGCTCCCAAATGCCTCCTCCTTTAAATTCTCAGGGTTCTCAAACTTTTCATCTTCAAAACTTGGTTAATGTTTTACAAAAGGAAAATGAGAATTTTCTAGAAGAAAATGAAAAAGTTAAACGACACTTTAAAAAGTTATACGATTCAATAAAAGTGACTCATGACAAGAACAACGAAAAAATAACATCTTTACAAAAGGAAATTGAGAATCTGAGGAGTCAGGTAAAAGGGAAAATGCCACTTGTCTTTAATGAGAATGTTGCATCAAAGTCATCTGCAGATTCTAAATATATTGTGATGTTAAATACATTCCTCCTCATCATAGAAATAATGAACTTGTGTTTCATAACTATTTTGCTCATCTTAAGGATAGTCTAGAATGTCTTCGTGAGATTGTAGAAGAGGATTTCATAAATAAGCCACTTGATAGTGAAATTAGGTTTGCTTGCATTCAGGCCAAACGATCTTAGGAGCTGTTAGAGTGTTTAAGAGCAACATGTCCTAAATCCTTATGTGAGAAAGATAAAGCTGTGATGCCTTGTTCTATGCCTAGTGCTAAGCATGCAACCCATTCTGTGCCCAGTATTAAGAAAGTAAACTTTAATGTGCCTTCAAATAGTTCAGATCCCAGCACTTCTAAACCTGAAAGCATTAAGAAAGTGAACTTTAATGTGCCTTCAAATAGTTCAGATCCCAGCACTTCTAAACCTCAAAGCATTAAGATAGTGAACTTTAATGTGCCTTCAAATAGTTCAGATCCCAGCACTTCTAAACCTGAAATGCAAAAAGTTGCAAAACCAAGTAATGTTCCCATTCCCTCTACAGGAGTAAGAAGTGACACCAAAGCGAGCAGGTCAAAGCCTCAAGGCAACACAAAGAATGATAGGATCTTGCAAGCTAGGAGTGATCAATGGAAGAAAGTAGAAGATCACACTACGAACATCAAGTTTGATTTGAATAAGACGAATCGTGTTGATTCTAGTATTTGCTATAAGCGTACTGTAATTAATTCGAATTCTGCTACTTCTTGCAAAACATGTAATGAATGCTTGATTTCTGGTACTAACCATAAATGTGTTGTGAATGAGATGAGTAATATTTCAAAATCCCCTGTTAAAATGGTTAACGCTAAACAACAGGATAAAAAGGTCAGAAGACCAAGGAGGAAGAGGGCTAGAAAACATTGGAAACTAACAAGAAGAAAATTTATTCTTAAGGTAGGCTATCATTTGATACCCACTGGCCAGAAATTCATTCTTAAGGAATTGTGCCCTAAATTATCTAGACCAATGCCCATTAGGAAATGGATGCCCACTGGTAGAACTATACCTTTAAGAAGTGAACATACTATGAATATGTCTAATGTACACACTAGTTCTGCATCTATCCCTAATGATTCCATTGATTCTGCTTCTGATGTGGGTGTTCCAATCATTATTACTAACCAAATGGAACCCATTCTTGCATGGGGATCCCAATTATCCAGTTATCCATTCTTGTCGTGTTCAACCGCAGATCGCTTAAATCGCTTCGTGGTACCGGACTCAGGCCGTTCCAAGCATATGACTGGAGACCGGTCGCGGCTCATGAACTTCGTGAGTAAATTCATCGGGACTGTTAGATTTGTGAACGATCATTTCGGTGCAATTATGGGTTATGGAGATTATGTTGTTGGTGATAGTGTAATCTCCAAGGTATATTACGTTGAAGGTCTTGGTCATAACCTGTTCTCTGTTGGTCAATTCTGTGATTCCGATCTAGAGGTGGTTTTTAGAAAACATACTTGCTTCGTTAGAGAACTTGCTGGTGTGGAACTTTTAAGAGGAACACATGGCAGAAATCTATACACCATCTCTATCGAAGATATGATGAAGTCTTCTCCAATTTGCTTGTTGTCAAAGGCTTCGAAAACAAAGTCATGGTTATGGCATCGTCGTCTCAATCACTTGAACTTCGACACCATAAATAATATTTCTAGAAAGGACTTAGTAAGAGGCTTGCCTAGACTAAAGTATGAAAAGGATCATCTTTGTTCAGCATGCCAATTGGGAAAAGGCAAGAAGTATGCCCACAAACCCAAACCTACAAACTCAGTTATGAAAGTTCTTCATACCATTCACATGGATTTATGTGGCCCATGAGAGTGTAGACAATTAACAAGAAGAAATATGTGTTAGTTATGGTTGATGATTACTCTCGATTCACTTGGGTTAAGTTCTTAAGGACAATGGATGAAACTCCAGATATCATCATTAAACTTATCAAACAACCGCAGGGTTCGACTTAACAAACTGTGAATCATCCCAACAGAAAATGGAACTGAGTTTGTCAATAAAGAACTTTGTGAGTTTTATGAAAGTGTTGGAATCAGTCATCAAAGAAGTGTTCCACTAACTCCTCAACAGAACGGTGTAGTTGAAAGACGAAATCAAACTCTTGTGGAAGCCGCAAGAACAATGCTGATTTACTCAAAGGTTCCAATGTTTCTCTGGGCTGAAGCCATCGCCACTGCATGCTACACTCAAAATCGATCCCTAATTCACACATCTCATGGAAAAACTCCATATGAACTTGTCCACAATCTAAAACCTAATCTATCATTCCTCTGTGTGTTTGGTGCGCTGTGTTATCCAACTAATGAGGGTCAAGATTTAGGTAAACTGAAAGCTAAAGCGGAAATTGGAGTATTTGTAGGATATGCACCAAGCAGAAAAGGATACCGAATCTACAACAAAAGAACCCGAAATATCATGGAAAAAATTCACGTTACGTTTGATGAGCTGACCGGTCAAATGGCTCCAGGACAATCAATTTATGGACCCGCGTCACAACCTTCATCAAGTAGTCCCATCAGTTCTATTCTTGTACAAAATCCCTTACCAACAACTCCATATGTACCACCTTCAGAAGATGGTTTGAAGAAATTGTTTGATCCAATGTTTGATGAACACTATGAGCCAATTGCTAATGATCCGTCAAATCCATCAACAGAGGCTGCTCCTATCCCTGTCAACGTAGATAACCCTTCAGTTTCTATGTCATTGAGTCAAGAAGCGCTTGCTGCTGATCAAATCCTCAATCATCAAGTGTACATCATGGAATTGTATCTGGCACCTATGATGGAGATAACCCCTTTGCTACTCCCGAAGATGCTCCCTTTGAGAACATATTTGCTCCTGAACCATCATCAGAACCATCGTCATCAGGAGAAATCGACTCTGCTACATCAGTTCCTCAACAACAACCACATGAACACCTTAGAAAATGGACACATGACCATCCATTGGACAACATCATTGGAAACCCCTCTCGTCCCGTATCCACTTGTAAACAACTTGCAACTGGTTTTATAAAATAAAATAAAAATGAGACGGAGAAAAATGGTGGTTTATTGTCATTTCAGGCAATAACCCGGTTTTAAAAGAAAGAACAGAGCCATGCTTAAATCTTAAATTTTCAAATCTCATGCTCTGATTCTATAAACAAATGTTTGTCGCCAAAAAGAAAAATGTTTCTCTCCAAATATTTTACCTTCTAATGATTCTTTTGAAAAATATTTGTCATCTAATGAAAAAAAAATTGCTTTGAAAATACCTCGGACTCTATTTTTGAAAATCATTCGGGCTTATCTTTTGTCAAAATCTCTATCTCTCAATCAACAACTTATGTCATTGATTGAGGGGGAGAATGATTTCAATTAAATCAAAAAGGTTATTTTTCAAACAATTGGTACGCAAACGAGCAAGGTCTACTTTTGGATAATCAAAAAGAACAATGTTTTACAATGTTTTTATACAATTGGTTCAAGACCTTGGCTAATGTTATGTTTTCATAAGATACTTAAGCATGTTTGAACATTGGAGTTTAAAGTCTCAAAATCTGATCCTTATCCGTTAAAAGGTTTTTCAAAAGCAAGTCACATTTCTCCTCAAAAGTTTTCGAAATTAATTTAAATCAATAGAGATCACAAATCTCAACGGATTTGAAAATTGTGATCGAGAGAGAATTTTTTATTTAAATTGGATATAAACAGATAATTTGATAAGTGGTTTAGAAATATAACAACAAGCTCTCCTCCCTACATGTGCCCTACCTGTGCCAAACGATTTCAAATTTTCCATGCACATGTTAAGGGGGAGCATCTATTTTATACCAAAAATGATTAAATCGTGATGGATTTGTATCAAATGTGCAGGTTCCCTCTAATATGTGCAAAACTCTTTCGATATATGATGCACATATTGAGGGGGAGCATTTCAATAAGAAAAAAACTTTCAAGGTACAAAGATTTACATGTTTTAACATAATGTACCTTGATTGATTTTTTAATGTTTTCTGCATGGCTTTATGATCGTAAAAGTGCTTCTAAGAACTCTTCCCTCCTTGTGCAAAACAAATTCAAAAATTATATGCACAAGTTGAGGTGGAGCAACTCTTTTGAAAACCACATCCTCTCTCAAAAATATCTTTAACAAAGTATGAAAAATACTAACTTTGATCGGGAAAGTTGTTAGGTTCCCATATTTGTAACACAAGCATCAATATGTAAGAAAGATAGATAAAGGAGAGATAGGTTGAACAAGAAAAAACACACACGTATGGATAATAAGAAAGGTTACGCGTAGAGTATGAAAGTAAATGAACAACCAACCTTCTAAGGAAGGTTTACAAGATTATTTATAGGGCAAGGAGCTAGGGCAACACTACTAGCATCATTCCCTTCTTATGGGCTTGGGCCAAGGCTTATGGGCCTTCTACATAAGCCTTGGCTTAATAACAAATATAAAGGCTATAATTAAGCTAACTATTACATATTAATTACTAACACTTGTAATCTAGTTTAGGAGTGATTCCAACAATCTCCCCCTAAGTGTTAGTGATTGATGATAAAAGCGTTGTAGGTGCTGATGTAATAGTAGCTTTGACATCTTCTGACATTCTTCTTTCTTGTGAGAAGAATTGCCTTGATTCGAACAATCTCCCCAGTGTAGAGAAATTGTTTCCTTTGAAGTATTCTGCTTTGACGTCTTAGATTTCTTTGTTCTTTGATCTTTGTTCTTTGTGATGGTAGTGATAGTATGTTGTGGTTATCTGCATCAGGTCCGCTTCGTTGCTCCAGTGTCTCCACGTCTTTCTCCAACATGCTCACACGCTCTTTAACGTTGGATTTCAATACTGACATAGTTCTCTTAGTCTTTAAACTTTGTAGATTCTTTGATATTGAGGAAGAATCATTCTGACTTTGTGTTGCCTTTTGAGAGAAATTCAATTAGTGATGTTCTAGGTATGAGCATGAGGAGAATCTGCAAAATCTTTTCCACCCGCAACCACCCATAAGAAGAAAACATAAAACATGGGTTAGAAATAATCCAGCGCTTACAAGTTTGAACTTTGAGAGTGTTAACAGCATAGTGTGAAAACACAACTCTAATTCTTACAAAGGCTGTTCCTGAACTGGAGTCCCACAAGTGAGATAACGCGATGTACCGAAGTACACCTACAGTTCAGGTGAGTCGCTAAGGTACACCAAAGCATCACCCCACGACTGTAGACCGTTTGAGACACACTAAGCGTAATCCACGGGGAGTTACCGAAGTGACCTGCTGTCAGGGCTGTTTGATGTTGACCCTGGAAGGAGTTTCCATTCAATCACTGAGGATCACAATTTTGAACCTCTCATAAATGTTCTCGACAGATTGCTAAGATCTACGAAGGACTCTTGATTGTATCACTTGCGTCCTTATTGTTGAACGAAAAGTGATGAAATTTCAAGTGTACCTAAGAGATCTTTTGATGAATCTCGTGGCTCTAGACTCAATAGTGCATGTTCGTTTTCCTGAGCGGAGACTAGGGAGAGGGTCTCCTTCTTCATTACCAGCAATCTCTAAGAGAAGCCGATAGTTTACGTAGGGTTCCATGTGAGAATGAAACAAGCTTCTATTGGGATAAACTTGAGTGGCTAAGAAGGTTTAGTGCATGCGTCACTGGGTCCATGACGACTTTGATCTTCAATACCGGTGTCATCAAGTGACAACCATTAGCATATGAATTGAACCCGGTGTCTGCCCTAAGTTGAATAATATGGAGGGCTATTTCTTTTCACCCTTTTTCTTTACTTTTCTTTTTAATTCTTCAACTCCTTCTTTCTCCGATTCTCATTTTCTCCTTTTTATAATCATACCTAAGGACTTTTAGATACTAACTGTTGGTGATGTCCTTGGGTAGATCCCTCCGGCTCTCGCGGATCATAGGACGGTTATTCCTAACCTTAGTCACCTTATAACTCCATGACTATAAAACCAATTTGCATGAAAATCTCTCAAAGTGATTATGATTGAAAACATTTTGTACCACTGTAAGAGTTTGATCTTTTGTAGAAATACTCCCCCTCCACACATGCTTGAGAGTTTTGACAGAAATCTGCATGGTGAGAGAAGAGCGTGCACTTTTGAATTGATCAACTCATGATAGACAATCCCCCGCGAGACACGGTTATGTTGCATAGTTAAAGAGTTACATTGTCAGCTTTTAGGTGACAACTAGCTCTAATAACTACCATGAAGATGTGGACAACCCCGAAAGGTTGTCAAACCCGTCAAAGTTCATGTCTATCAGGAGTTTCTCGAAAGGTACGATCTACTCGGATAAGTCTTGGAAGACAAATATTTTTGATGTATGACTGTTCTATTTTCGTCAAATTCATGGGTTGAAGTCTTATCACACGAAGATTCAATAGCAATTCACAACATATTTCTTATCGTATAATTTTTCTCCCCCTAAAAAATGGCATATAAATGTTATTTTTGACGAAATTTTGATATTGAATATGTCCATTTCGAGTTTTATGGGAAGATTATGTAACATATTGGATTTCACAAACACATCAAACCAAGATTCCAAATAGGCGTATAATCTTAGGTTTTTGAGAGAGAAAGAGTTAGAGGTTTGGGAACTTAGTGACAGAAAGTAAAAGTGTTATTATGAGCTCTAACCCTCTACCTTGGGAGGTAGAGGGTATTTATAGTTTCTTACATACACGCCACCTACGGGCTGTGGATCAGGCATACAATGGGTAAAGACCCGTCCGTCCTCCACGGTGTTACATAACTAAATACTACTTAACATTAAATAACTACGACTACGAGCTCTCTAACGATTACATATACTTGAGGTGACCGACACTTTAATAACTGGATTTACTAAATCCTAACAATCTCCCCCGAAGGGAGGTCACCTCAAAATACATTGAATACAAACAGATATTACATTAAGATTGTTCTTGGATTCTTGTTAATGTTCCTTGCTCTGTAGCCCGTAGTCTTTGATTCTTCGTTTTTGCATGTTTGGTTAATCCAAGCGGAGGTCTTTAACTGATCCACGTGATAATGAGTTTTGAGCCAGCTTTGAGATCATCAACTACATTAAATCTCTGACTCATCCTTTATTTTTATATTGCCATTATGAGATGTTGTGACTTTAGGACCGACATGCTCACATTCTGGATCATGATATCTTCTCATCAGAGTAGCGGAAGCTTTAGTTGATTCATGATATTTGCAGCAGCGTAGCAGAAGCATGGAGTGAAAATATTAGAGTCGTTGATGCACTTATCATGATTTCTTTAGAAATGAATGAGTTGTGTGAGCATGCGGATATGGATTGATCTCTCCATTCTGATCAGCTACAAACGTTGGGTGTTCCTTCATAAAACAGTTAGCAATAAAGCGCACAAGAGTGTCTTTGATCACTTTTGTTGAATTGAGGTATACGGCCCACGGTTCCCTGTTGATCAGTACAAGTACTGCTTGTGATTAGGTATA
This sequence comes from Chrysanthemum makinoi, assembly GCA_910596185.1. Classification (NCBI taxonomy): domain Eukaryota; kingdom Viridiplantae; phylum Streptophyta; class Magnoliopsida; order Asterales; family Asteraceae; genus Chrysanthemum; species Chrysanthemum makinoi. The sequence continues at coordinate 122,851,099 of OU343220.1, forward strand.
ATTCTGAAGAATTTCCTTGACAGGGTTTCGCAGCTGCTCTAGCCGTTCTCAAACCGGAAAGTCTCAAAGAAGACAACACAGAATGAGTGAACCAGCGAATTGAGATTCACTGATTGATGAAAATGATTTGAAAACAATCGTGTATTTAATATAAAGGTTTTTGCAATACAACGAAGGTTTTATGGAAAATCAATTATCAATCATAAATATCCTTTTGATTTTGAACGCATAATACATAATCGATGTGCTAAAGAAAAGAATTTTGAGCACACCGACTGGTTTTTCAAAGGAATCCGTCAATCCATTTTCCTAGACAAGGAACGATTCAATATTGAATTGCTCCATTGACGAAGTCCAGATGACACAACAAGTCTTGGCAATACCACAAGGATAATGCGTAGGACTCTCAAAATATATTCTCACATTCCACATTGTGTGAAACTGTGAGCCTTCAAGAATTATGTGTCCTAATGAGATTTACTGATGATCTCGTGGCTCTAGACTCAATAGTGCTCTTTTGGTTTCCTATGCCGGAGACTAGGGAGAGGGTCTCCTTCTTCAATATCAACAATCTCTAAGAGAAAGTCGATAGATTATGTAGGTTCCCCGTGCGAATGAAACAAGCCCTTTTAAGAGAAACTTGAGTAGCTTGGGAAGTTTAGTGCAGCGCATCACTGGGTCCATGACGTCTTGTCTTCAATACCAGTGTTACCTTAGTAACCACTAGTAGCATATGTATTGAACCCGGTTTCTGCCCTAAGGTTGAATTATTGGAGGGCTATTTATTTTCACCCTTTTAAAATTCCAATTCTTTTTCATTCTTCAACCCCTTCAGTGCTTACCGAGACTTCATAACTAGAACCTTGTTGGGTTTATTCCAGTACTAGCTCTGTCTCAGTCCGCACTCTTCCCATTTCTCACTTTTCTCCTTTTTTCAATATTCCCAAGGACTCTACAATATCTAGTGGTTTGTCCCTGGTAAGACCCCTCCGGTTCTGGCGGATCATGGGAACTAATACCTAACCTTATCATCCTTATACCACCATGCATAAAGTAAAATTGGTCTGTCTTTTGGTATTGTTCTTCCGCCTTGAAACCAATTGAAAACCATTTGAAAAATCAATCAAGATACTTGTGATATATAATCAAAGAATTTTGTATTTTAATTGTTTTTGATATTTTAGAAATGATCCCCCTCAACATGTGCTTCAAGTATTAGAAATAGTTTAGCACATAGAGGCAAGAGGACTTTTGAAATCTTAGATTGGGGATAAAGTACCCAATCTTTGAGTACTTTATCCAAAGGATTTGAGCACAACAAGAAGACATGGCTATGTATTCAACCTCTGTAGAGGATGTAGAAGTACTCATTTGTTTCTTAGAAGACCAGCTCACAAGCTTATCACCCAAAAACTGAGCACCTCCTAACGTGCTTCGACGTGTATCTTGACACCCTGCATGGTCAGCATCTGCATAGGATGTTAGTGACATACCAGTGTCCTTCGGATACCAACGACCCATATTAATGGTTCCTTGGAGATACCGAAAGACCCTTTTAACCGCTTCAAGGTGCTTTTTAGTAGGCTTGGCCTGATATCTAGCACACATGCATACAACGAATAAAATATCTGGTCTACTGGCTGTGGGATACATCAGAGATCCGATCATACTACGATATTTCGTTTGATCAACCATGATCCCTGAGTGGTCCTCATCCAGTTTAGTATGCTCGATCATGGGAGTGTCAACAGGGTCACAAGAATCAAATCCAAATTTTTTTAAAATCTCATTTGCATATTTAGATTGATTTATAAAAATGCCTCCGGGACTTTGTGAAATTTGTAATCCCAAGAAGGATGACATTTGTCCCATCATTGACATTTGAAATTTTGAGCCCATTTCATTAGAAAAACGATCACATTCCATTGGGTCGGTCGAGGCAAAAATAATATCATCAACATAGATTTGAACATGGATTAAATGATTGCCTGACTTTCTAGTGAACAATGTCGGATCAACTGCTCCTTTGTTGAATCCAGATGATAGAAGAAACTTTGATAGCGTGTCATACCATGCTCTAGGAACTTGCTTCAAACCGTAAAAGGCCTTTTTCAAGCAATAGACATGAGTAGGATGCTCTAGATTCACAAAACCCTCTGGCTGGCTGACGTAAACCACCTCTTTCAAATCTCCATTAAGAAAGGCGGTTTTCACATCCATCTTATAGACAACCATGTTCTTGCTAGCAGCATTAGCCAAGAAGATTCTTATAGCCTCGATACGTGCAACAGGAGCAAAAGATTCCTCAAAGTCAATACCTTCTTTTTGACGATATCCTTTAGCCACTGACCTAGCCTTATTTTTCAGAACATCACCATGCTCATCAAGCTTTACTTTGAAGATCCACTTGAGAGCAATGATCATAGCACAATCTGGAACGGGTATTAATTCCCATACATCTAGTCGATCGAACTCATGAATTTCTTCTTGCATTGCATTAAACCAGCTGTCCTCGGACATTGCAGTTTTAAAATCTTTGGGTTCGATCTTAGAGAGTACTAAATTGAAGAAGCACCATAAGGCATTAGTAGCAATTTGTTTTCGAGTGGATACTGGACGAGAAGGGTTTCCAATGATGTTGTCCAATGGGTGATCATGTGTCCATTTTCTAAGGTGTTCATGTGGTTGTTGTTGAGGAACTGAAGTAGCAGAGTCGTTTTCTCCTGATGAAGATGGTTTGGATGATGTTTCAGGAGCAAATATGTTCTCAAAGGAAGAATCTTCGGGAGTAGCAAAGGGATTATCTCCATCATAGGAACCAGAAACAATTCCATGATGTACACTCGATGATTGAAGGTTTGTTGATGAGACAGATTGATCAGCAGCAGGCGCTTCTTGACTTAATGACATAGAAACTAAAGGATTAACTTCATTGACAGGGATAGGATCAACCTCTGTTGATGGATTTGACAGATCATTAGCAATTGGCTCATAGTGTTCATCAAACATTGGATCAACTAATTTCTTCAAATCTTCTTCTAAAGGAGGTACATAAGGAGTTTCTGGCGAGAGATTTTGTACAAGAGAAGAACTAATTTTTCTACTTAATAAAGGTTGTGATGCGGGTCCAGAACTGGATTGTCCTGGAGCCATTTGCCCGGTTAGCTCATCGAACGTGACGTGAATATTTTCCATGATATCTCGAGTTCTTTTGTTGTAGATTCGGTAACCCTTCTTGTTTGATTCATAACCTACAAAAACTCCGATGTCCGCCTTAGCTCTTAGTTTACCTAAATCTTGACCGTCATTTGTTGGATAGCACAAATCACCAAACACACGAAGGTAGGAGAGATCAGGTTTTCGTTTATGGATAAGTTCGTATGGAGTTTTTTTCACGAGAGGTGTGTATAAGGGAACGATTTTGGGTGTAGCAAGCAGTGGCAATGGCTTCAGCCTAGAGAAACATTGGAACCTTTGAATAAATTAGCATTGTTCTTGCGGCTTCCATAAGAGTTCGATTTCGTCTTTCAACTACACCGTTCTGTTGAGGAGTTCGTGGAACACTTCTTTGATGACTGATTCCAACACTTTAATAAAATTGACTCAAGTCTTTGTTAACGAACTCTGTGCCATTGTCTGTTCGAACAATTCTAACAGTATTGTTAAGTTGAACCTGAAGCTGCTTGATAAGTTTGATGATGACATCTGGACTTTCATCCTTTGTCCTCAAAAACTTTACGCAAGTAAATCGAGAGTAGTCATCAACCACGACTAAAATATATTTCTTCCCATTTATCATTTGTACTCTCATTGGTCCGCACAAATCCATATGAAGGGTATGCAAAACTTCCATAACTGAGTTTGTGGGTTTGGGTTTGGGTTTGGGTTTGGGTTTGTGGGCATATTTCTTGCTTTTTCCCAATTGACATGCTGAACAAAGATGATCTTTCTCATATTTCAACCTGGGTTTAGAGGCCTTTGACAGCAAGTGATTGAGACAATGATGCCATAACCATGACTTTGTTTTAGAGGCCTTTGACAGCAAGCAAATTGGAGAAGACTTCATCATATCTTCAATAGAGATGGTGTATAGGTTTGAACCACGTGTACCTCTTAACAGTTCCACACCATCAAGTTCTCTAACGAAGAAGGTATGTTTTCAAAAGGCCACCTCTAGATCGGAATCACAGAATTGACCAACAGATAACAGATTATGACCAAGACCTTCAACATAATATACCCTGGAGATTACACTTTTACCAACAAGATAGTCTCTATAACCCATAATAGCACCGAAATGGTTGTTTCCGAATCTAACAGTCCTGATGAATTTACTCATGAAGTTCATGAGCCGCGAGCGATCTCCAGTCATATGCTTGGAACAGCCTGAGTCCAGGTACCACAGAACGATTTGAACGATCTGCAGTTGAACACATACAAGAATAGATAACTTGTTTGGAACACCCACATTGGAAGTAGAAACATTGTTTGGAACACCCACATTGGAAGTAGAAACAATGGATCAATCTTGAGCAATGTAGAATACATCTTGAGCAACACATTGAGAGATCAAGTTCTCATTTAAGATATGCAGATTCTTCCTTTCAATTTCATTATATTTGAGTTCCCGTTCATAATCATTGACCTCAACTATCATGGCATCAAATTCCTTTTCCATTTCTTTAATATCTTAGTTTATCCCCTTTTGAAGACTTTCAAATTGACCTTTTAGTTGTTTAAAAAAAGGCATGACCTCAGTTAAATAGCATTCCTTAGTTTGCTCAAAACCCCTTTCCCCTTCAGTTATACCAGTAGGTGTCATTCTCTTTTTACACGTTTTCTCAAAATCAACAAATAGTTGGTAAACTACATACAGGCTGATTAAGGTCTTACTATTAGTGGAAATAGTTCTAGGAACTAAATGCATTGGTGTGTTAGGAGGATACACAGTAGCCGGAGGCATTTTCCTAAGGGGAATGTTTGTCACAACAAGATTATCTGCTTTTTGCTTATCTAAATCCTTTTTCCAGAACACTTGTTCGGGTGTTAACAAAGTTTGAGGCTTAAACTTGTTCAAGGAAATCCAATTTTCCTTTTTGTAATCATGGGGTTTGACTATTAAGTTCTGCTTTTTACACTCAGGATCATTTAACTTCTCATCCATTTTCTTCCTAGAGGCATCTTCTAGTTGAATATCTTCCTCAGTGCACTCAACGCAACTAGGTTTCTGTATAGGTTTAAGAATCTCATTGCCATCATAGATTACATTTTGAGCAGCTTTTGCTTTCTTACCATACTCATGGTTGGGTTTTTTACAATGGGAACACTGTGCTTATCACTCAAAACTCTATGCTTAGTGACCATGTGAGCAGTCTGAAGGGTGTTTCCTTGTACGTACAACTTATTTTCAAGCTTGTTTTTCAAAGTTTTTAGATTAGAAAAGTCGTTCAAAAGTTTTGATTCCTTAGCATTAAGTTCTTGTTTAAGCACTTTAACGTTATCTTGAAGCTCTTTCTTTTGTTTAACAGTTTTAGAAAGCTTTTCTTGTAAGGAGTTTAACTCTTGTTTTAACACTTCTTCTCTAAAATTACTTTTTTCTAATAATTGTACGCATTTGGCCATCCATCTCCTGCTCACGGGTAGTTAACTCAAACTTAGAACGTTGTTCATAAATAGCAACTTGTTCTTTATAGGCATTCAGTTCAGAGTTAACAGAATCATCGGGGGCATGTGCAGTGTATTCATCAAAAATATAGTCATCATTGACTGTAGAAGATGCATCACTTGTTACAATTTCACTTTCATTTTGTTTCACTTATTGATCATATGGGACAACATTGATATTTCCCATATTCTCAATATATGACTCAATAATTTTAGTTGATTGTACTTTGGCATGTATCTTTTTCTCATCAACATCATCGTATAGTTTTAATACCTCTGATATGATTGATTCCTTGGATGGACCAGCCTATTGTGGTGATGAGACCTTTGGAGAGACCATGGGTGAGTTGCTAGCCATGAAGATTGTCTGGGCAGTAGGTTCATCATCGACATCAGAGTCAAATGCATCACAGTCGGCAACTTGAAAGGCATTTTGATGATTGTGACCTATTCCCTGAATTGGCTGCTCATCCACATCAGCATCATATGTCTTAGCATTCCCTTCTGCAAGAAACAACAACTCCTCTTCATCCAAAGTGGCTCCATTATCCTGAGCTTGCACAAAAAACATCTTGTCTCTGAAGTATTCTGCATTCTGTGGACGTTTTGGAGATGTGCAATTCCTCGCAATATGCCCCTCACCACCACAGTTGTAGCATTTGATTGGCTTTGCTTGCCCTTGATTGGCATTTCTTCCACGATTCTGGTTAGCCACATATCCTCCACCTACTCCAGTATTACCATAACCTGCTCCAACCATCCCTTGTTCATACCGTCTTCCTTGCACATTCTGCACCACTACCTTACCATCTCTGACAGTAGCTTGATTGTGTGGATTGGATGTTGTTCTGAGGTTATTGTTGGTGTGAGGAGTGGAATTCATATTTTGACTAACCATGAGAGACAGTTGATTGATGAAGTTTTCCATAAGTGTGTTTGAATATGGAGGCTTATATGCTGGATCAGGAATGAGCTTGTAAATTCCATTACCCATGGGTATGACTTAAGAAGCTTTGGTGGTAATTCCAACATTGGTGTAAAAGGTTGTTGAATCATTTGACGAGCTTGTTTCTCCCTTTTTAGTTTTGAACTTTTCAAGAATCATTTGTTCAAACATAGCATGTCTCTCATTCTGAAGGAGGAAGGCGTACAGTTGCTCATAGTTGGTGTTCTTTAATCCTTTGGTTAGCTTCACAGATGTGACAAATTTTTGCCATTTAGGATTCATGTTGTTCACAAACTTTGAATTCAACTGAATATTTGGCATGGTCATTTTGATATTCCTCATGTCATTCACAAGCTTGTGGAATCTCACGTAATATTCATAGACACTTTCTTCTGGTTTCATCTTAAAGTGCTCAAATTCATCATACAATTGTGATTCTTTGTCTTCCTTAGTTAATTCAGAACCCGAGAGAAGCATCTTGACATTGTCCCAAACTGCCTTGGCTTCAGTGTTGTGATTGATCAGCTTGTAAATGTCCTTAGGTAAACCCTGAAGTATGATGTTGGAAGCCCTGATTTCTGCATCGTATCTCCTCTTCTCCTTATCAGTCAGTTCATCATACATTTGAGGTCTGTCCAGTCCTAATATCATCGTGCCATCAGCAGCAGTCTCAAGTATGTCTCTGGTTGTCTCAACTTGATACGGTCCTTCATCAATTGACTTGATAATGTTGACTCCATTTTCCTTTCCCAAATAGTAAAACCTAATTCGTTGAGCCCATGAGTCATAGTTAGTTCTGTCAAGAATGGGTGGACGAGTATCTGATCCAACTGCTTGAACGTCTTCAGCAACAGAAGAGATGATTATAGGAACGTTGGTAGACATGATTACAGATTTCACGGGATTTTAAAACTCTATGATTAAACCGGGAAATAGATTCTTTCACGGGATTTTACTAAATCAAGAGAAAACCGCAGAATGTAAGCAAGAAGAAAAGCACTAAGTCACAAGAGACAAATCGCTCAACAAGACAAATCGCACAGTCAACAAATCGCTCAAAAGTTACAACTCGCATCCACTACCAAATCGCTTAAACTAAGACAAGTCGCTTGATCAATACAAATCGCTTAACCAAGACAAGTCGCTTAAACTTACAACTCGCTTCAATAAGCAAGTCGCATAATCCAACAAACCTCCTAAACTGACAAATTGCACAACTACGACAAATCGCTTAATGCTGTCAACTCGCTTAAATAAGCAAGTCGCTGAAAAAGTGATAAATCGCTTCTCCGATCAAATTGCTCAAGTACAGCCACAACCGGGACAAATCGCTTAAATAAGTGATTTGTTATTGATACAAGTCGCTTCCAAATTAGGACAAATCGCTCAACTGAAATACTTTACCGAGACACAAATCACTAACATGCAAAACACACAAAACGCCACTTTAAATTCCAAAAACAATTCTACCACAATGATTAAAGCCTTCCAAATCAAAACCTAAACACTTATGATGATCCTAAACACAAAAGTACAATCAAAATCCAAACTTTAACACAAGAAATGGTCCAAATGATGCAAAAACCACTCAACTTTTTCAAACCCAAAAACCATGCAAAACCACTAGAAATCCAAGAGTATGTAAGAGACATGATCAAACCATGGCTCTTGATACCATTTTTAACATATTGGATTTCACAAACACATCAAACCATGATTCCAAATAGGCGTATAATATTAAGTTTTAGAGAGAGAAAGAGTTAGAGGTTTGGGAACTTAGTGAGAGAAAGTGAAAGTTTTATTATGAGCTCCAACCCTCTACCTTGGGAGGTAGAGGGTATTTATAGTTTCTTACATACACGCCACCTACGGGTTGTGGATCAGGCATACAGTGGGTAAAGATCCGTCCGTCCTCCACGATGTTACATAACTAAATACTACTTAACATTAAATAACTACGACTACGAGCTTTCTAACGATTACATATACTTGAGGTGACCGACACTTTAATAACTGGATTTACTAAATCCTAACAGATTACCACGAAGAATAAGTTTGTGAACAAAGTTTTTGAGCAAATACTCCCCCTCAACAAGTGATATTAACTTTTGAGCTTTTGAAAATCATAAGGGGAAGTACTTGTTCTTTTGAGCAAAACTTTGAAAAGAGAAAGTTTTGATAAGTTTTACTCAAAAGTAAGAAGCTTTCGCTCCTTTTATAAGGATTGTGGCACTGAAGCGTACAACAGGGTCCTTTCATTACAAGTACGGGTTGTACACTGTTATATGTGCACAAGCCATTTAGGGAAAAGATGTAATAAGTATGAAACAAATTAACCTCTCCCCAATTGACGATGTTACTAGATCAGCTCCCCCTCAAACTGACAACCGTTTTCAGCAGATTCGAAACTTTGGTGTAAATAACATTTCCTCTAACTTTTGAAATTTTCAGTACGTAGCGGAATTTGTAGATGAGCAGTAAACCACACCAAGAGAATCTGTTTTGTTACGTAATCACAGTTGTGCACAATGCGGAAAATCCGTTTGAGGGAACACGCAAGATCTTCTGACGTATGTAGATGCTTCACACCAGACAAACCACGAGAGATGAAGTGAAACTACTTCCCCTGGTTGTTGAGGTCTATCGGAACAATAATCAACTGTGAATATGCAAATACTCGATTAAAATGACCGAGTGTGAGGCATCATAACATCATAATTAGGTAACTTCACACACGATAGCCCTGTGACAGTGAGACGATAACACCAAAGTGAGATGTATGAGCCACAAATAGTCTCATTTCTTCCCCCTGATTGAAGACATTGAAGAAAAGATAGGGTTTTTGCTCAAAGAGCAAAAGCACATCAAGGAAGAAATGCACACACATCAAGGAAACAAGCACCACCTACACTCTCTCCCCCTCGATGTTTTTCAATGAATCAGAATCATACACCACGTATGTTGATGATGAATTGAAGACAGTGAAACCATGTATAAGGAGACAGCGAGACCATGTATGTCCAATGAATCTAACCAGTGTGAAGTACCAAAAATTTCTTGTGAGAATCAACAGCGGATAAAACTTCTAAATTCATTATGTTGACCATCGGTTGTGTGAGCCATTGTGTTGGAATCACTCCTAAACTTGAATTAAAGTGTTAGTAATTAATATGTAATAGTTAGCTTAATTAGGCCTTTATGTTTGATAATATGCTAAGGCTTATGTAGAAGGCCCATAAGCCTTGGCCCAAGCCCATAAGAAGGGAAGGAGTCTAGAAGTGTTGCCCTAGCTCCTTGCCCTATAAATTCTCTTGTAAACCTTCTATTGAAGGTTGGTTGTTCACTTTTACATTTATCCTAAGCATAAACCTTTCTTCGTATCTTACGCATAAGTGTATATCGTGTTCATCCGATCTATTCTTTCTCTTGTTTCTTATTTTGATGCTTGTGTTATGAATATGGGAACCTAATAGTGGTATCATTCGCCAAATAGTTGGGTGAAAAGGTTTTGTTTTTGAAGTTAGTTTTTTTGGTCTTACGCGTAATACAGTTTTCATACTTTGTCACGCTTAAAAACTTATTTTTTACACTTTTCAATCCAAGATTCTTGTACTTTCAACGTTTTTAAGTGTTAAAATTTCAGTTTTAAGCAAAAATTTTCAAGCTTTACGTGTAATTCTACGTTTTTAAGCTTGGTTTCATACGTAGTTTCATTTCTACGCATAAGGTGTTTAGTAGTTTTGGATCATCAAGTTTCACACTTTTGTGTTATTTTGGTGATATTGAAGCTGTTTCATCACAAAAATCTGGTTTAGAAACATCTTTGGGCAGAAATCAGTTTTGGTTGCTTTCTACGCGTAAGAAAACCCTAATCTTACGCGTAAGTCATCCGTGGTTTGATCTTTAGTTTTCGTGGTTTACTCAGTGTTTTCTTCTTGGATAAGCCTGAAAACACTACGACTTTGGATATCTCTTACACAGTGATAGTGTAAAGGATTTTTTGGGCTAAAACCTAATTTTACGCCTAAGCTCAAATCTTACGCGTAGAACTCTTTCCGCATAAGATTTTTCTTACGCCTAAGCTTTGTCTTACGCATAAGCTAATCCTACGCCTAAGTTTTCTATGCCTAACTTTCGGTTTACGCATAACTTTAGTGTTTCTCAAGTCTTACGCGTAAGCTAATCCTACGCGTAAATATCACTTTTACGCGTAAGTTTGGTGTTTTTACGCTTAAGTATTACTTTGCCTACACTTGGTTTCTTCGCCTAAGGATACTTCATCAACAACGTTTCATTCGACTACAAAGATCCATTTAACAACACAAGTTTTCAACATGTCACAACCACCATACTCTAGCTATTTTCCTTATACTTATAATCAACAACAACAACAACAACAACTCAGTCCACAACATCAACAATTCAATCAACAACAACAAATTTATCAACAACAATTTAATCAACAACATACTCCACAACGAGGAGCAATTCCACCACAAATGGTTCAACCACCACCTAGTCTTCAAGTACAACCTTACACAAACTTTTACAATCAACATCCATCCAGGAGTACTATGAAGGAACCGACATGGTTTGGCAAGATGTGTGAAGCCTTAAGTAGCCAACAATCAATTCATGAAGCTGGCTCACTTGATAGACCTCCAATGCTCACTCCCGAAAATTATGATCAATGGGTGATAAGGTTCTTTAGGTTTTGTGATATAAAGAAGCCACATGGAAAGTTCTTAAAGAAGGTCATAATGGAAGGTCCATTTCAGATGCCTACTGTTGTCATACCCGAAGATCCAGATGCCAATCCACCAAGAGATGCTGTCACCAACATTGCAACTATCTCAGACCTCACTGCTGATGAACTTCTACATTTTGAAGCCGATGAACTAGCAATGCAATACATCCTTTTGGGATTACCCAATCCGATCCTTCGAAGTGTTGATGCTCAAAAGACAGCTAAAGCAATGTGGGAACATATTCATCTTCTAATGGAAGGCACATCACTCAATTAGGAAGACATGGAATCCAAAATGTACTTGGCTTATGAATACTTCATGATTGAACCAGGAGAGACATTAGAGTCATATCATCATCGCTTTTCAGACATCATTAATGATTTGGACAAACACAACATCATCATGCCACGAATTGCTGTCAACACTAAGTTCCTAAGTAGTCTTGGTCCGGAATAGGAGAAGTATGTCATTTTTCTCCGTCAAGCTAAGAATCTTCATCATGCTTCATACGGATTGCTTTGTGGGCTCAAACTAGTTTTCCTCCTCAACCAACTGCAACAATTAAACCATATAATCCATCACAGCAACAATCTCAAGAAACTCAATTGGTTCCATACAACAACAACACTGATCAAGTACTTTACAGTGAATCAAATGAGGATACTGAAGCTTTTGATGCCTTGCAGCAAGGATTTGTCATGATTGCTAGAGCCTTCGGCCGATACTAAAACAAATCCAACAATCGCATTCGTACTTCATCAAACACAAGGAATCAGGCTGTGGTTAACAATAGACGAGTTAAAGTTCAGAATCATGGTAATGTTCGTCAGATGGGAGGTGGTCAAGGGTTTAATACTATGGGAAGGAATAACATAGGTGCTCCGCAACAACAAAGGGATCAAGTGGTTGAACAGGGGAATGCTCAGAATGGGGTTAATGGTCTTCGTTGTTATAACTGTAATGAGAAGGGTCATCTGGCTAATGCATGCCCTAAGCCGAGGACAAGAGGCAGCGCTTATCACAAAGAGGCTTTGCTCTTGGCTCTCAAGGATGAAGCTGGTGGAACTCTTACCAACAAGGAACAGAGCTTTATGGCAGATGCAAATTTTGATGATGATATGGAGGACTTGCAGGCTAATGCAGCAGTATTGTTGATGGCACATATGCAAGCTCTACACATGAGTGACACAGGCCCAGTGTATGACACTGACGGCTTGTCTCAGGTACCGAAACAAAATATACTCATTACTGATCTGATATCTTCGCCAATTTCTCCATCCGTCAAGGATCAGTGTGTTCAACATGAGCCATCTACATCTCATTCCGATGATTATCAAATAGATCCCGTAGTTATATTTGACGATCAAGATAACCTTATGGTTAATATTGATCATCAAGTTGACTCCGTGGTTATATTTGAGGATCTAAATAATGATCATGTTAAGACTCACATTGAACAAGATGAGCTTTTGTCTAATAGAGAAATTGAGCTCCTGACCTTAATTAAAGACCAAGAATCTCGTTTGGAAATTTGCAAGCAATTAAAAGATAAAAATGCACTGTTAATTAGGGATAATGAATGCTTAATTAGACAAATCAACGTTTTTAAAACTCAAGAAAAACGTGAACAAGGTTTTGAAGTCGCTTTTGCTAAATCTCATCAAAACGAAAAATCATTAGAACGATAGATACGTGATCTAGCCGCATCCAAAAATGCTTTGTTGTCTCAAATAGAACAACTGAAACATAAACATAAACAACAACTTAACGCTCTTACTTTGGAAACTCAAAAAGCCAAGGCTGAGTTGTTAACTTGTCAAAAACAGTTCTCTAAGTACAAAAAGCATTCCACGAAATGAATAGATAACTATCTTGATGAAATTGTCGACTTACAACACAAAATCAAAGGTTTCGAAATGTTGTTTATAAACATGGTGAGTCAATCACAACTATTCAAAATTTTACTTTTAAACCAAATCTAAATGGATATGGACCGATTCTTGCTGATTACAAACCTAAGTTTTCAAACAGAGCGTTCAAACCAAATCCTGAAGTTTACAGTGCAGAACATAGAATTGTTGATTCAATTATGAATGTTGTTGAATATAATCGCATGGAGGAATTAGATCCAGAGGACGAGAGTTGGTCAAAAATGGAAAATGTCGTTTATAACAAACCATTTAACTATTCAAAAGCCGTAAATTTTGTCACACAACAAGATACTTCTAACAAACCTTTGATTATCACACCAGTTTCTGAAGTTCGTCCCCAACACAATGGTGCACAAATTAATGGTCATTTACCTTCACTTAGTGAAGTTAAAACAAAAGCCGAAAGTTGTCGCGTTATTAAATATTTTGACACTTTCTTATCTGACCTCAAAATTTTGGAACGTGAGATTGAATTTCATTCTGAGATAAAAGTTGAACATTTTCAATCGCCGATGGCGCGAGAACAAAGAGATATTCTTCAGAAAAGAATTTTACCCCATGTCAAAAATTTGAAAACTTGTGCACTATATTGGGAATGGGATTTTCACAAGGAACTTGGTCTCATGAAAACCGTTTTCGAGAAAACAGAAACATCGATTTCAAATACTAAACGTAAAAAGAAATTTTTAAGAAAAGATGTTGATCGACTCTTGGAAGATGTAATCTGTACTGATATCCATAATGTTGTGTTATTGCATTCTTTGCCATATGCATCTGATTATATCTCTGCTGATTCTGTTGATCCTGTTGAAATTGTTGAGAATACTGATAATGTGCATCAGATCGAGTCTTTAAAAGTTGAAAATGAACGATTGTTAACCGACCTTTCAAATGAAAAACGTCGTCTTCAATGGTGTCAAAAAGATTGTCGCAATCGTAAACTTGCTTTGCAAAACAAAATCGACCAGTTGCACTCCAAAACGTTTAATCCAAAACTTGAGCAACTGGATGATCAAAACGCGTCTTTGAAATGTCAAATCTCAAAATATGAACAAGAACTTGGAAAAGTTAAAAAGGAATATGGTGTCATATTTGATTTACTCAAACAGACTCGTGATGAAGCATCAAACGAACTTGATCATTATCTTGCACACACTAAAGAAGTTATGAATTTTTCTGGAAACCTTAGTTCTGAAAATCAAGATTTGGTGCACACTATCATTAAGTTAAGAGAAATCTTAGGAAAGTATGAACAAGTTCAGCCTAACATCATTAAAAAAATTGCACCTGTAACACTTAGAAAACGTGAGCCCAGAATGCCTACTGACAAACAAACAAGATACTAATGTGCTTCCCTCTACTGAAATAGGAATAGTTGCCTCTTTTCCAAACGTTCGTACTTCACAGCCTAGGAGCAATACAAGGAAGAATAGGAAGTTGCGACCTAAAAAGTGTTGTAACGAATGCTAAACCTTTAAGTACTTTTGATATTCAGTCTGAAGCTTCTTGTGTTATTTGTCGTAAAAGTATGCTTTCTGATTGTCAAGATAAATGTGTTGCTAGAGCTATCTTGTCTCGTTTATGGAATCCTAAGAAACGGAATACCTCTAGGCCCACTAATGCTTCTAAGTCCGTGCTTGGTAAACCGCCCGCTTTAGATTCTAAGAAATGCATTGATGTCCTTGTAGCTCCAGTCTCACCTCCAAGGAATGTAGTACCACCTAGTGCATTCACTAAGACTAAAGCTAAGACTAGTTGGAGATGGCAGAAATGGATACATAATACACTAGGATTTAAATGGATACCTAAAATCATTGATGTGTGTATTTCTAACATAACTGCTTTGGAACCCTCTAACTCTTCGGGTTCCACATCTACTTCTATTCCATCTGTGTCGTCTATGTGTAATGCAGGTGATACAGATCATCCTTTAGATTGTTGATAGCGGATGTTCCCGACACATGACAGGCAATCTCAAACTGTTATCAAACTTTGTTGCAAAGTTCATTGGCACTGTCAGATTCGGGAATGATCACTTCGCAGCTATCATGGGCTACGGAGAATATATCAATGGAAACATCGAAATTAGTAGGGTTTATTATGTGGAAGGCCTCGGTCACAATCTCTTTTCAGTCGGTCAATTCTGTGATGGAGACTTGGAAGTTGCTTTTCGGGAGAACACTTGTTTCATTCGTGATCTACAAGGAAATGATCTTATGTCTGGCTCTCACAATTCTAGTATGTACACAATATCAATGCAAGACATGGTTGCTTCATCTCCCATCTGTCTACTCTCAAAGGCTAAATCTACACAATCTTGGCTATGGCACCGTCGTCTCTCACATCTAAACTTTCAAACCATAACCAACCTTGCTCGACACAAACTTGTTGATGGTCTCCCGAGATTCCGGTATTCTAAAGATCACCTATGCTCATCTTGTGAACAAGGGAAAAGTACTCATGCTCACTTTCCTTCGAAGGTGGAACACAGCTCTCAGCATGTGCTTCATCTTCATCACATGGATTTGTGTGGCTCGATGCGCATGCAGACGATTAATGGCTTGTGCACACATAACAGTGTACAACCCGTTCTTGTAATGAAAGGACCCTGTGGTACACTTCAGTGCCACAATCCTTATAAAAGGAGCGAAAGCTTCTTACTTTTGAGTAAAACCTATCAAACCTTTCATTCTTAAAAGGTTTTGCTCAAAAGAATAAGTACTTCCCCTTATGATTTTCAAAACCACAACCGTTAATATCACTTGTTGAGGGGGAGTATTTCTGAAAAGATTTGTTCACAAATTGTTCTTTGTAGTAATCTTCCCACAAAACTCAAAATGGTCATATTTATTCTCAACTTTTCTTCAAAAATAACATATATATATGCCATTTTTTAGGGGGAGAAAAAATTCAATGATAAGAAATATGTTGTAAAATTGCAAATGAATCGTAGTGCTACAGACTTAACCAATGAATTGACGAATCTTAAATGTTAGTAACTCGAAAAGACTTGTCCGGGACGGGTAATAATTTCAAGCTAGTTCGCTAGTGATGTAAACGTGTCTTGCAAAGGACTTGTCCGAGTAGAATGTACCATTCGAGAAACTCTTGGTAGACATGAACCTTGATGGGTTTGACAACCTTTCGAGGCTTGTCCACATCTTCAAGATAGTTATTAGAGCTAGTTGTCACCTAAAAGTTGACAATGTATCTCTTTAACTATTCAACTTAACCGTGTCTCGTGGGGGATTGTCTATCTTGAGTTGATCAATTCAAAAGTGCGAGCTCGTTCCTCACTGTGCGTATTTCTGTCAAAACTCTTAAGCACATGTGGAGGGGGAGTATTTCTGAAAATCCAAAACTCTTGAAGTGTTCAAACATGCTTTTCTTTTACAAACACTTTGAGAGATTTTCATGAAAATGGTTTTATGGAAATGGAGTTATAAGGTGATTAAGCTTAGGAATAACCGTCCTATGATCCGCCAGAGCCAGAGGGATCTACCCAAGGACACTACCAATTGTTAGAAATTAGAAGTCCTTAGGTATGATTATAAAAAAAGAGAAAATGAGAATCGGAGAAAGAAGGAGTTAAAGAATTAAAAAGAAAAGCAAAGAAAAGGGTGAAAAGAAATATCCCTCCAGATTATTCAACTTAGGGCAGACACCGGGTTCAATTCATATGCTGCTGGTTGTCACTTGATGACACCGGTATTGAAGATCAAAGTCATCATGGACATAGTGACGCAGGCACTAAACCTTCTTAGCCACTCAAGTTTCTCTCAACAGAAGCTTGTTTCATTCTCACAGGGAACCCTACGTAAACTATCGGCTTTCTCTTAGAGATTGCTGGTATTGAAGAAGGAGACCCTCTCCCTAGTCTCCGCTCAGGAAAACCAAAGCGCACTATTGAGTCTAGAGCCATGAGATTCATCAAAAGATCTCTTAGGTACACTTGACATTCTATCGCTTGTTTTTCAACAATAAGAACGCAAGTGATACTTTATCGTGTCCTTCACAGATCTTAGCAATCTGTCGAGAACATTTATGAGAGGTTCACACATGTGATCCTCAGTGATTGAATGGAAACTCCTACCAGGATCAACATCACACAGCCCTGACAGCAGGTCACTTCGGTAACTCCCCGTGGATTACGCTTAGTGTGTCTCAAACGGTCTACAGTCGTGAGGTGATGCTTCGGTGTACCTTAGCGACTCACCTGAACTGTAGGTGTACTTCGGTACATCGCGTTATCTCACTTGTGGGACTCCAGTTCAGGAACAGCCTTTGTGAGAATTAGAGTTGTGTTTTCACACTATGCTGTTAACACTCTCGAAGTTCAAACTTGTAAGTGCTGGAATCCGCTTATCACTAACCTTTCTTATGTTTTCTTCTTATGGAAGCTCTGGAGCGGACTGATCGTGCAGATTCTTCACATGCTCATACCAACAACATCACTAATGGAAGTTCTCTCAAAAGGCAACACAAAGTAAGAATGATTCTTCGTCAAGTCAAAGAATCTACAAAGTTTAAAGACTAAGAGAACTTCATCAGTACTGAAATCCAACGTTAAAGAGCGTGTGAGCATGTTGAAGAAAGATGTGGAGACACTAGAGCAACGAAGCAGACCTGATGCAGACAACAACAACATACTATCACTACCATCACAAAGAACAAAGATCAAAGAACAAAGTAAATGATGACGTCAAAGCTGAACTTTTCAGAGGAAACAGTTTTTCTACACTAGGGAGATTGTTCGAATCAAGGCACCTCTTCTCACAAGAAAGAAGAATGTCAGAAGACGTTAAAGCTTCTATTACATCAGCACCTTCACCGTTCATATCATCAATCACTAACACTTAGGGGGAGATTGTTGGAATCACTCCTAAACTTGAATTAAAGTGTTAGTAATTAATATGTAATAGTTAGCTTAATTAGGCCTTTATGTTTGATAATATGCTAAGGCTTATGTAGAAGGCCCATAAGCCTTGGCCCCCCAAGCCCATAAGAAGGGAAGGAGTCTAGAAGTGTTGCCCTAGCTCCTTGCCTTATAAATACTCTTGTAAACCTTCTATTGAAGGTTGGTTGTTCACTTTTACATTTATCCTAAGCATAAACCTTTCTTCATATCTTATGCATAAGTGTATATCGTGTTCATCCAATCTATTCTTTCTCTTGTTTCTTATATTGATGCTTGTGTTATGAATATGGGAACCTAACACATTGTTCTTCCCAATAGTTTTGTCATAACCGGCTGGAAAGATGTCAGCCATTGTGAGCTCATTAGAGGCATTGATACTTTCTTGATTGACAGCCATTTTGTGATCTGAAAGTTATTAGACAAAAGAACAAAAATATGGAAACACTATGTGTTAGACTTAGTTTGATTTATTGTCCAATTCCTTGTTTGACGTTATCATGTTTATGATTGTTACAAGTCCTTAGTTACTTTAGTCCAATTGTTTGAAGTTGATGTCATAAGCTATGTGAGCATGTTAATAATGAAGATTTAAAGACCAATTTTCACTTAAACATACAACATATAAACATTTGTAAGCTTATGCGTAACAATAAACATATTCGTAACAATTAACACGTATGCTTAGGCGTAACATTCCAAAGACAAAGAGAGCGGTAGGTTATGCGTAGACATGAATCCTTATGCGTAAAGAAGGTGTTTAAGTGTAAGTGTGAGCTAAAGCGTAAGACCAAATCTTAGGCGTAAGAATTTCTTACGCGCAAAATAAGTTCAAAAGCTTTAAGCTTACGCGTAGGGTTAAGCTGAATGTTACTCGTAAGGTATACTCATAAGAGTAAAGCTTATACGTAGCAAACCTTGTTTACGCATATCTTTCCAAGATACGTGTAATCCACTTTAGACTTCTTATGCGAAAGGGATTATGCGTGAGATTTCTCTTAGGCGTAATCCTTTACGCATAAAAGTATTCCTAATGCGAAGCAATTTTAGAACACCTATGTCTGAATTTTACGAGTAAGCAGACTGAAAATCATGAACATGAAAAACTTGATTACATGTAATTCCAAGCACTATCAGGATCAAAAAACAAGCACTTAGACCAAATCGATTAAACTTAGAATAGCATAGGCGTATAGTGTTTTTAAGCCCTAAACCCTATTTCTACGCTCAACAGATTCAACCAAAATAATCAATCAAGAATCGTATTTGGACTATCTTAGATGACATATGAATGATATAGAATAAGTTTTAACACAAATCAGCCACCGAATCAAAAGATTAGAGTGGTATGAACCCAATAACCCTAAATCATGAATTCTATCAATTTTTGTTGTTTCTGGGCAAATTAAAGGCTCCTAATGTGTTTATAAGCATATTCTAACACATTTATAAACATCTAAGCATAGCAGAACACACGGATAAGAAAACCCCCAAATATGAAATGGGTTCAAAACATGTTTTAGAAAGGTTTTAACCACCCCATTACAACACAAGCACACTTAGGCGAAATCCCCAATTCATACACATACACGTAACTTTCAAAATCAAATTTTGCAAGATTAACTTTTAGATTGAAAAGATTTTCAAAGACCATAGTTTAAAATCATGATCAAAACATTATTGAGTTTGATGAATGGATTTGCAGAATTAAAGAGGGTCGTTGGATCTTGATAGGAATGAGATTGGAGAGGAGTTTTGTTTAAAATTAATTTTCGAAGTTTACACATTCAGCCCCTCAATCTCAAACATTTTCAACCAAGACCCATTAACTCTCGTTTTGGTTAGACAAAAAGTTTATCAGGCAAGAAACATAACGATACTCCCCCTCGACTTTTGAAATGATGAAATTTTTTAAACCTTTTAGTCCGAGGAGAGTATTTAACAAGAAACATATCCACCTTTTCAGAAGAAACAACATATTAATGGTAACATGCAAGTACAAGGTTTTATGAAACTGGAAAATATTTACTTTCTCCCCCTCAACACTTGTTCGGGAAAATTGATGAAAGGTTTGATAGAAGAAAGTGTTGACGGAAGATTTGTACTAGCCATGTTTGAAAGAGATTAGATAGGAGAATATTTTTGAATTTTATCATATTTTATATTTTTGTATTTTGTTTTTGAAAAATATTTACAAAAGAGGTTTTGGTGTTTGACTGGTTTTAAGATTGTTATAAAAGTTCATCCAGTTCCTCTGGAGTCAAACACCGCATACCAATCCGGTGGACCAACTCAGTAAACCTAGCAGATGCTAAGGCTTTGGTGAGAAGATCTGCCAGTTGGTATTCAGTACCCACAAAGTATATATCAACAGTACCCTTTTCCACGTGCTCCTTGAAGAAATGATATCGAAGGTCGATGTGCTTTGATTTTTAGTGTTGAACAGAGTTGCACGAGATCGCAATAGCACTTCGATTGTCGCAGTACAGCGGGATTCTGTCAAATACGTAACCATAGTCTTTGAGTTGTGTTCTTATCCAAATGACTTGAGTACAACATGCCAACATGGCTACATATTCTGCTTCGGTTGAGGACAGCGATGTACAATCCTGCTTCTTCGATTGCCATGACACCAGTTTATCACCAAGAAATTGTAATGCTCCTGAAGTACTTTTCTGAGAGTCTAAGCAGCCTGCGTGATCATCGTCTGAAAAAGCTATTAGGTCAAAACCAGAATCCTTCGGATACCAGATCCCCAAGTTAATGGTTCCCTTGATGTATCAGAGGATTCTTTTAGCCTCAGAGAGGTGGGTTTCAGTTGGTCTCGACTGATAACGGGAGCAAAGATATACGGCAATGACCATATCAGACCTGCTTGCTGTTAGATACATGAGAGACCCAATACTACTTCGGTATTTGGTAGGGTCCACCAATTTCCCATGCAAATCAGCGTCTAGCTTCTTGGTCTGTGCCATTGGTGTGGCATAGGTATCACAAGTATTCATTCCATGTTTGTTTAAAATTTCAAGGGCATATTTAGACTGACTCAGGAAAATACCACGGGGTGATTGATGAACTTGCAATCCAAGAAAGAATGTAAGCTCACCCATCATGGACATTTCAAAGTGTTTTTTCATTAGTTTTGAAAAAGCAATTGAGTATTTTAAATGTGTTGACCCAAAAATGATGTCATCCACATAAATTTGAACAATTAAGATGTGTGCCCCGTGATATTGAATGAATAGTGTAGGGTTGACCGAGCCTTTGGTGAAATTATTAGAGAGAAGAAAGGAGGATAACTCATCATACCACGCCCGAGGGGCTTGTTTGAGACCGTACAGAGCCTTGTTCAGTTTGTAAACGTGGTTCAAGAACTCTGGATCAACGAATCCTTCTGGCTGACTGACATAGACTGTTTCTTTCAGTTTACCATTCAGAAAAGCAGTTTTGACGTCCATCTAAAAGACCGTTATATTCATATAAGCCGTGAACGCCAGAAATATCCGAACAGCCTCAAGACGAGCAACCGGAGCGAATGATTCTTCAAAGTCAATACCCTCTTCCTGTCTATAACCCTTAGCTACCAGACGTGACTTATTTCTGATTACAGTTCCTTCAGCATCTAATTTGTTTTTCCAAATCCATTTTAGACCAATGTCGAAGACCCTTGTTGGTCTTTCAACCAATTCCCATACTTCAAGACGTTTAAACTGATTGAGTTCTTCTTGCATGGATTCAATCCAGTTGTCTTTGGTCATTGCGTCTTTAATGTTTTTAGGTTCAGATTGGCAGACAGTGAGTGCATAAATGCAATGTTCACCATCTGTGTGAAGATTTTGTCTCGTTACGACTGGTTGATTCAGGTTACCACTAATATTCTCAAGAGGACGGTCTTTTCTCCAACGATGTGTGGAAGGTTGATGTTGATATACATTATGCAGATTTGGAGGATTCAAATGGTTTGTAGATGATTCCGCAACATCTGGTGCAGCAGTTTCATTGGCAAACGGGTTAAAGAACACATTTGGATCAAAATCTGCAGGTGAGGGTACTTCATTGTTCAGAACATCATCAGCTGGAATAGCGTCATTGGATGCGGTTTGTTCGGCTGTTGTTGTAGAATCAGTTGGTGGTGCGTCCTCAACAGTAGTTGTTGTGGCAGGTGTATCAGGTATTTGATTTTGAAAAAATTGGATACACCTGGAGCACGTTCATCAATATCATCACTAAATAGAGGAGCAAACAACTTTTCCATTTGTTGACGAGTAAGCTGGGGGCTTGGTTCAGCTGATGATGGGGTTTGAGGGAAGTTTAAACGGTTATGACCGGGTTCCAAGCTGTTTTGCTCAGAAGCCATCTCTGTAAGCTTATCGAAATTTGCATGAATCGTTTCCATAACCTGCTTTGTACGATGATTCCAGATCCGGTAACCTTTAGAATTCTCACAGTATCAAATAAAGACTACAATGTTAGCTTTGGCTTTGAGCTTACCAAAGTGATCACGATCATTAGTCAGGTAGCAAAGGGATCCAAATACATGAAAGTGTTTGAGATTCGGTTTTCGGTTGTGGATAAGCTCAAAAGGTGTTTTGTTGTGGCGTTTGGTAATCATTGAACGATTCTGAGTGTAGCATGCAGTTTCCACGGCTTCAGCCCATAAGTAATCTGGAAGTTTAGCATTGATTAACATCATTCTTGCAGCTTCCACTAACGTGCGGTTTCGTCTTTCAACAACTCCGTTTTGTTCTGGGGTATGTGCAATTGATGTTTGATGCTCAATTCCCACTTTCTGATAATATTCACGAAGAGTTTGATTCATAAATTCAGTTCCTTTATCTGTTCGAATTTGTCTAACTGTGCTACGGAGCTGAACTTGAATTTTCGTTAGAAAGGTGATGATCATCTGTGGAGCTTGATCTTTACTTCGAAGAAAATAAACCCAAGTCCATCTGGAGTAGTCATCTACAATTACCAAAATGTAGCGTTTGCCATTAATCGTCTGCACGTGCATCGGTCCACACAAATCCATGTGTAGAAGATGAAGCACATGCTGAGAGCTGTGTTCCACTTTTGAAGGAAAATGAGCACGAGTGCTTTTCCCTTGTTCAGAAGCTGAACAAAGGTGATCTTTAGAATATCGGAATCTTGGGAGACCTTCAACAAGTTTGTACCGTGCAAGATTGGTTATGGTTTGAAAGTTTAGATGTGAGAGACGACGGTGCCATAGCCAAGATTTTGTAGATGTTTCCTTTGAAAGTAGAAAAAATGGGATATGAAGCAATCATGTCTTGCATCAAGATTGTGTAAAGACTTGAATTGCGTGTGCCAGAAATAAGATCGTTTCCTTGTAGATCACGAATGAAACAAGTTTTCTCCTGAAAAGCAACTTCCAAAGTCACCATCATAGAACTGACCAACAGAGAAGAGATTGTGACCGAGGCCTTCCACATAGTAAACCCTGTTAATTTCGATGTTGCCATTGATGTAATCTCCGTAGCCCATGATAGCTGCGAAGTGATCATTCCCGAATCTGAAAGTGCCAATGAACTTTGCAACAATGTTTGATAACAGTTTGAGATTTCCTGTCAGGTTTCGGGAAGATCCGCTATCAACAATCCAAAGGATGATCTGTATCACCTGCATTACACATAGACGACACAGATGGAATAGAAGTAGATGTGGAACCCAAAGAGTTAGAGGGTTCCGAACCAGGTATAGTAGAAACACACATGTCAATAATTTTAGGTATCCATTGAAATCCTAGTGTATTATGTAACCATTTCTTCCATCTCCAACTAGTCTTAGCTTTAGTCTTAGTGAATGCACTAGGTGATACGTTCTTCCTAGGGGGTTCTATGGGTACATCAATGATCGTAGTTGGAACACTAGATGGTGGTTTACCTAGCACAGACTTAGAAGCATTAGTGGGCCTAGAGGTATTCCGTTTTCTATTATTCCATTTACGATTCAAGATAGCCTTAGCAACACACTTATCATGACAACCAGAGAACATGCTTTTACGACAACCAACGCAAGAAGCTTCAAACATAACATTTAAATTACTTAAAGGTTCAGCATTCGTTACAGCACTTTTTCCATTACATTTTGTTAGACGCAATATCTAAAGTGGGTGCAACTTGAGTCTTATTCAAAGTCCTACGGTGTTCTTCTACTTCAGCATTCTTTATTGTTCTTTTCTTACGACGCAACTTCCTATTCTTCCTTGTATTGCTCATAGGCTGTGAAGTGCGGGCGTTGGGAAAAGAGGCAACTATTCCTGTTTCAGTAGAGGGAAGCACATTAGTATCTTGTGGTTTGTCATTAGGGATTCTAGTGTCACTTTTTCTAAGTGTTACAGCTGCAAGTTTCTTAATGTTACTAAGGTTCACTTGTTCATACTTTCCTAACTTCTCTTTTACTTCAATGATAGTGTGCAACAAATCTTGATTTTTAGAACGAATATTTCCATAAACATTCATGACTTCTTTAGTGTGTGCAAGATAATGATCAAGTTCGTTTGATGCTTCATCACGAGTCTGTTTGAGTAAATCAAATATGACACCATATTCATGTTTAACTTTTGCAAGTTCTTGTTCATATTTTGAGATTTTACTTTTTAAAGACACGTTTTGGTCATCCAGTTGCTCATGTTTAGGATCAGAAGATTTTGCACGCAACTGGGCGATTTTGTTTTGAAATGCAAGTTCATGACTGTGACAATCTTTTTGACACCATTGAAGACGACGTTTTGCATTTGAAATCTCGTTTAACAATCGTTCATTTTCAACTTTTAAAGACTCGATCTGAAGCACATTATCAGTATTCTCAACAATTTCAACAGAATCAACAGAATCAGCAGAGATATAATCAGATGCATTTAAAAAAGCATGTAATAACACCACATTATGGATATCAGCACAGATACCATCTTCCAAGAGTCGATCAACATCTTTTCGTAACAATTTCTTTTTACGTTTAGTATTTGAAATCGATGTTTCTGTTTTCTCGAAAATTGTTTTCATTAGTCCAAGCTCCTTGTGAAATTCCCTTTCCCAATATAGTGCACAGTTTTTCAAATTTTTGACATGGGGTAAAATTCTTTTCTAAAGAATATCTCTTTGTTCTCGCGCCAGAGGCGATTGAAAATGTTCAATATTTATTTCAGAATGAAATTCAATCTCACATTCCAAAATTTTGATGTCAGATAAGAAAGTGTCAAAGTATTTGATAACTCGACAACTCTCGGCTTTTGTTTTAACTTCACAAAGTGAAGGTAAAGGACTATTAATTTGTGCACCATTGTATTGGGGATCAACATTAGAAGACTCAGAAATTGGTGTGATAACCCAAGGTGTGTTAGAAGTATCTTTTTGCTCGACGAAAGTGATGGCTTTTGAATAGTTAAATGGTTTGTTATAAACAACATGTTCAAATTTTGATCAACTCTCGTCTTCTGCATCCAATTCCTCTTGACGATTATATTCAACAACACTCATAATTGAATCATCAATTCTATGTTCTGCACTGTAAACTTTAGGATTTGGTTTGAATGCTCTGTTTGAAAACTTAGGTTTGTAATCAGTAAGATTCGGTCCATATCCATTTGGATTTGGTTTGAAAGTAAACTTTTGAATCGTTGTGATTGATTCACCATGTTTATAAACAATAGTTCGAAACTCTTTGATTTTGTGTTGTAAGTCGACAATTTCTTCTAGATAGTCATCTATTCGTTTCGTGGAATGCTTTTTGTACTCAGAGAACTGTTTTTGACAAGTTAACAACTCAGCTTTGGCTTTTTGAGTTTCCAAAGTAAGAGCGTTAAGTTGTTGTTTATGATCATATTTCAGTTGTTCTATTTGAGACAACAAAGCATTCTTGGATGCGACTAGATCACGTATCTGTCGTTCTTGTGATTTTTCGTTTTGGTAAGCTTTAGCAAAAGCGACTTCAAAACCTTGTTCATGTTTTTCTTGAGTTTTAAAAACGTTGAGTTGCCTTTTTATGCATTCAATATCCCTGGTTAACAGTGCATTTTTATCTTTTAATTTCTGATTGAGTGCACAACATTGTTCCATTTCGGATCATTGATTATTAAGTAAGAGGTCAATATCTGGATTAGGCAATGGTTCAACATGTTCAATGGGAGTCTCAACATGATCATTATTCAGATCCTCAAGTATAACCACGGAGTCAACTTGATTATCAATGGTAACCATGAGGTCAACTTGATCGTCAAATGTAACTACTGGATCTAGTTGAGTATCATCATAATGAGATGTGGACGGCTCATGTAGAACATTCTAAGACTTGTCGGATTCAGATGTTGGCTGAGATATCAGATCATTAATGAGTATGGTTTGATCCGGTACCTGAGACGAGCCGTCAGTGTCATACACTGGGCCTGTGTCACTCATGTGAAGAGCTTGCATGTGTGCCATCAACATCACTGCTACATTAGCTTGCAAGTCCTCCATATCATCATCAGAATCTGCATCTGCCATGAAGCTCTGTTCCATGTTGGTAAGAGTTCCACCAGCTTCATCCTTGAGGGCCAAGAGCAAAGCCTCTTTGTGATAAGCACTGCCTCTTATCCTCAGCTTAGGGCATGCATTAGCCAGATGACCCTTCTCATTACAGTTATAACAACGAAGACCATTAACCCCATTCTGAGCATTACCATGTTCAACCACTTGAGCTCTTTGTTGTTGCGGAGCACCCATGTTATTCCTCCCCATATCATTAAACCCTTGACCACCGCCCATCTGACAAACATTACCACGATTCTGAACTTCAACACGTCCATTGTTAACCACGCCTTACAGTTAATCAAATGATGATATGACTCTAATGTCTCTCCTGGTTCAATCATGAAGTGTTCATAAGCCAAGTAGATTTTGGATTCCATGTCTTCTTGATTGAGTGCTTTGCCTTCCATGAGAAGATGAATATGTTCCCACATTGCTTTAGCAGTCTTTTGAGCAACAACACTTCGAAGGATCGGATTGGGTAATCCCAAAAGGATGTATTGCATTGCTAGTTCATCGGCTTCAAAATGTAGAAGTTCATCAGCAGTGAGGTCTGAAAGAGTTGCAATGTTGGTGACATCATCTCTTGGTGGATTGGCATATGGATAACCGGGTGTAATGACAGTAGGAATCTGAAATGGACCTTCCATAATGACCTTCTTGTTAGGTCACTAGTTTTACAACACAAGATTATAAGAAAGGAGATGAGGCGATTGAACAAGTATCACACACACACACGTTAATAAGAAAGACCGGTTATGCGTAGAGAGTATGTGTGAAAAGAAAACTTGAACGACCAACCTTCAAATGAAGGTTTACAAGGTATTTATAGGAGGGAAGCTAGGGCAACACTCCTAGTTCCCTTCCTATCCTTATTGGGCTTGGGCCTAAGCTTATGGGCCTTCTACATAAGCTTGACCTTAAACAAACATAAAGGCCATAATAAAGCTACCTATTACATATGAAATATAAATACTTGAAATACTGTTTAGGAGTGATTCCAACAATCTCCCTCTCAAGTATATATGAATGAAAACGGTGAAGGCGTTGATGTAATAGTAGCAGTGACGCCTTCTCGACATTCTTCTTCTTGTGAGAAGAAATGTCTTGATTCGAACAATCTCCCCAGTGTAGAGAGATAGTTATCTTTGAACAGCTATGCTTTGACGTCATCATTAACTTTGTTCTTTGATCATTGTTCTTTGTGGTGAAAGTGATAGTATGTTGTTGTCTCATCAGGCCTCAGTTCCGCTTCGCCGCTCCAGTGTCTCCACGTCATTCTTCAACATGCTCACACGCTCTTTGACGTTGGAAATCAATATTGATGAAGTTCTTTAAGTCTTTAACTTTGTAGATTCTTTGGTTTGATGAAGAATCATTCTGACGGTTGTGTTGCTTTTGAATAGAACTTCCATTAGTGATGATGTTGGCGTGAGCATGAGAAGAATCAAGACGATCATCCCGCTCCTGAGCTTCCATAAGAAGAAAACATTTCAAACGGTTAGTAATAAGCGGTTTCCGGCACTTACAAGTTTGAACTTCGAGAGTGTCAACAAAGATAGTGTGAGGACACAACTCTAATTTACAAAGGCCGCTCTCGAACTGAGTCCCACAAGTGAGATAACGCGATGTACCGGTACATCTACAGCCAGATGAGTCGCCGAGGTACACCAAGCATCACCTCACGATCAGACCGCTTGAGACACACTCCGCGTAATCCACGGGAGTTACCGGCGACCGCTGCCAGGGTCGTTTGATGTTGACCCGGCAGAGTTTCCATTCAATCACAGAGGATCACAGATGTGAACCTCTCATAAATGTTCTCGACAGATTGCTAAGATCTGTGAAGGACTCGATATGAACCATTGATGATCTTATTAGTTGATCATCAAGTGATTAAATGTCAAGTGTTCCTAAGAGATCTTTTGATGAATCTCGTGGCTCTAGACTCAATAGTGCGTTTTGGTTTTCCCCGAAATGAGACTAGGGAGAGGGTCTCCTTCTTCAATACCAGAATCTCTAGGAGAAAGCCGATAGTTTACGTAGGGTTCCCTGTGAGAATGAAACAAGCTTCTCTTGAGAGAAACTTGAGTGGATAAGAAGGTTTAGTGCATGCGCCACTGGGTCCATGACGACTTTTAATCTTCAATACCGGCGTCACTAAGTGACAACCAAGAGCATATGAATTGAATCCAATGTCTGCCCTAAGTTGAATAATCTGGAGGGCTATTTCTTTTCACCCTTTACTTTGCATTTCTTTTTAATTCTTCAACTCCTTCTTTCTCCGATTCTCATTTTCTCCTTTTTACAATCATACCTAAGGACTTCTAACACTAACTATTGGTAGTGTCCTTGGGTAGATCCCTCCGCTCAAGGATCATAGGACGGTTTTTCCTAACCTTAGTCACCTTATAACTCCATGACTAACCTATGTTTGCCATTAAAACCATCAGATGAAAAAAATGTCTCTCAAAGGGTTTGTTAATGGAAAAACATGTTTGAACCATTGTGAGAGATGATGTTTTGCATAAATACACCCCCTCCACATGTGCTTAATAGTTTTAATGGTTAAATGCACAGTGAGGAAAGAGCGCACTTTTTGAATTGATCCACTGAAGATAGACAATCCCCCGCGAGACACGGTTACGCTGCATAGTTAAAGAGTTACATTGTCAGCTTTTAGGTGACAACTAGCTCTAATAACTACCTTGAAGGTGTAGACAAACCTTGGAAGGTTGTCAAACCCGCCAGAGTTCATGTCTATCAAAAGTTTCTCGAATGGTACATTCTACTCAGACAAGTCCTTTGCAGACACGTTACATCACTAGCTTAACTAGCTTGAAATTATTACCCGCCCAGACAAGTCTTTTCGAAGTTACTAACAGCTTAGTACCACAATTGTTGGTTAAGTCTCGAGGTACACA
This sequence comes from Chrysanthemum makinoi, assembly GCA_910596185.1. Lineage (NCBI taxonomy): Eukaryota > Viridiplantae > Streptophyta > Magnoliopsida > Asterales > Asteraceae > Chrysanthemum > Chrysanthemum makinoi. Next base: position 122,880,752 of record OU343220.1, read on the forward strand.
GATTCATTTGCATTTTGTACAACATATTTCTTATCACACATTTTCCCCCCCTCAAAAATGGCATATTAAAGTGTTATTTTTTGAAACGTTTGAGAATAAATATGACCATTTCGAAAGTGTTGGGAAGAATGACCACTCGTGAACAATTTTGAACAAAGTTTCAAATACTCCCCCTCAACAAGTGATATAAACGGTTGAGGTTTTGAAAGTCTTAAGGAAAAGTACTTGTTCTTTTGAGCAAAACCTTGAAAAGTGAAAGGTTTGATAGGTTTTACTCAAAAGTAAGAAGCTTTCGCCCTTTTTATAAGGATTGTGGCACGCCGCACTACGTGGTCCTTTATTGACAAGTACGGGTTGTACACTGTTATGTGTGCACAAGCCATAGACATATATAATCATACATCCAAAATTATGAAGGAAACAATTCAAGGGGTACCGGGAAGTGCAGTGATGTTCCTGTGAGTGCGCAGCAGGACGCTGGAAAGCCGGTGATGTTTCTCCCGGTCGACCACCAACATAGCTCTCCAATCGTCAATCGATCCCTTCAACAACCGCTCATCAATCATGGTGATGATCCTTCTCACATCCCTCCTTTCCCGAGAATTCCAGCACGAGACCCAACTTTCAGCGTATATCCTTCAACTCAGACGCTAATCCGCCCCTAACCAAATTCAAAGTATGATCCCCGAATTTCTGAAGATCACTACACGCCATTAAGCAGCTTTGAAGTTCACTGGTAAACAACTCAAAGGTTTGCCGATGAGCGTATATTGAGGTAGCTGATTGAGATCGGGAAGAGTAAGCGTTGGAGGAGTGAGGTTGACACGCTGCCCGATAAGATTCAATGCCATCCGATATCTTCAACACGTTCTTTGATCACGATGCGCCTAATGAAGATGAGAACTGACTTGATAAATTCACGTTGAACTTCAGTCGAGAATTGTCTCATACGCACTCGTACTTGGCAAGGTACATGTCTTCGATGTCGTTGAGGGACAAGTTCTCAAAGTCACCTGAGAATCCATAGTCCTGTTCATCTTGTCGCTTGACTATGATATTCTTTAAGAATGTGTAGTCCCACTTAGACTTGAGATCAATGTGTTTGATGGCCACGATGTCCTTAGAACTATACACGCATGTTGAGACTTCAACCAGAAGCTTCCGTAGTAGATTCTTCGCGCTCGTGCCAATGATGAATCCCATACAATGCATCTTGGTCGTATGCTTGCACGTTGTCGGAAAACAAGTGATTTGCACGTTCCTCGATAGCTATGCAGTTTGAGTAAATAGCCGGTGGGAATGGAAGAGTCAATGATGTAGCGATTTTCGCAACCATCGCTACCGTAAGAGAAAATCCGTGTCTCTGTTAAAGAAGTATCGGAAGGGAATCCGTGGTTCGACTGTTTGGCCAATGGTCGGTAGGGGTTTGGTCCAATCGGTGTAGTATGGAGGGTTGTCCCTTTGTGTGAAGTCAATGTTTGCTTCCGGATTGAGCCAATCCATGTCGTTAGACATAGCTCGAGCGATGTTCTCAAGATGATATTCGACCTCATGGCACTTTCGAGCGTCTTTAAGAAGTTGGAATGCTTCATTCTTGATTCGCTTCAATTCAGATTTCGCCATTTTCTTCACATGGAACTTTTCTTGCAAAAGTTTTGCGTGCTCCAATGTAGAACCGCCTACCAATTCTTGACCTTCATCAGGGTAGGGAGTTTGATTGACAAGTGTGGAGAACCATTCAAACTTCGTTTTATCATCATCTAGCCATGAGACAACCCAGCCGAGTCGCCTTCTTCTTCTTTTGGAAGGCCTTGATGATGATACCGGTTTCGACTTGTTTGGGTGAGGTGGGTTGTTGTCGGGGCTCAAGGACCTCTTCATCGCCACCACCCGTATACTCAAAGTAATCACCGTTTTATGAGTCGGGTGGTAACTCGAATCGCCCCGAGGTTTATCAAGAGAAGACCGAGGTGGATGAGACATTTGTTGAGAAGAAGTTCGTGGTGGAGGAGGTGGCATAGAGGTAGATTTACCGCATCGCTTCGACGCTTAGGTGCGTAATCCTTATCCTTATCATCGCCATCTCTTGGTCGTTGGGTTGATCGGCCGACTCCTTGCATGATGATCTGAGTTGAAAATCAAGTAGATTTTCGAAAAATTTAGCTTCATCCGAAGTAAACGCTCCAGATCGCTTTGACATTTGTATCACAAGTTTAGCGATTAACTCAGATTCAGAGAGATCGCCTTCTTTGGCCATTGTATTTTTAACCAATGCTACGATGTTAGGGGTGAGTTGTCCGAAAATATTTCTAGTCACACCGGGACAGGTCGAAGAAACTTGTGAGTATGATCTCTTGTCGCCTTTTCCAGCCTTTTGGACTTTAGGAACGATATCCCGAAGGTACTTGTTAGTGTAACCTTCGATCATTTCGCTCAGTTCCTCTTTACGATGACTCTTCATGAACTTCTGAACAAATTCCCTTTCTTTCTCCATCTTGTCATGCTCGCATACATATGTCATGTGATCAAAGAAAGAAATTTAGCTTTTGTAGAGCACGCTTTTCTTTCTCGACTTGTTTGACAGCTTTGTGAATTCGATTATGAGCTTGAGAAATCCAAGATCGAGGTGGTTTCTTCACAGATTTGGATGATGATTTTGTTGATCTTTTGATGGTGGTGGTGATGAGTGAGATGAAGAATCTGATGAGGAGGGGACATGAGGAGATTCGGGTTCCTTTGGAGGTGCAGAAGTATCCTCCTTGGAACGAGTTGGACTGCTGAGAAGAAAGTCATCATAATCTTCTTCGCCATCATGTCCAGCTTTAGCCTTTTCTCCGTCTTCCTTAGCTTCTTCATCGTTTTCTTTCTCAGCCTTATTCTTTTCTCGTTCCTCAATGTTAAGATCAGACTCCTTCACAAGCGTTTTGTTGCACAAGAGTGGTGGCACTGGATCCCTTATCGGGTTGATTAACCGCATCAGACCGGTGAAGAGTGGACCACTTGATCCTCGGCCACCCATTTGATCTTTGCAAATTCTTCAGCTTTTGAATTTGTCTAACTAATTTAAACTTCTTCCCCGTAGGATTGATCCAGCTTGCTCTTCTTCTTCTTCAGAGCTTTCATCATGAGACTCAAGTACGTGAGTCTTTCCTTTCCATGTTCAGCTATTGGACTTGTAGGTTTAGCTGCTGGAGGAGGGATACGCTGCGCATTCGAGAAGGTAATCTCTTCATCCGTGTTAGTACCATCGAGCTTTCGCCCAAAGCTTTCTTTGCGTTCGGGTTTGGGAATTGGGATGGGTACAGCTTCCTTAGATGGAACAATCCTCTTTGAAGGAGGGTTCCTCTTGGGGAACTTCCTTTGACTCACAAGATTTGCCGTACTTCCGCACTTCTTTTGGTTCTCCTCACAGGTGTTCCAGAAGATTTTTCGTCGAGATGACCAACTTTGCCTTGTCTAACCGCTGCCTGATACCTTTTGTATGCTTCGAAGCTTTCGACATCTTCGCTAGAAGGAAATCGGCAAAGACAAAGACCTTGTTTCTTTGTAGACGCTTCCTTGATTCTGACAGATAGAATGGGTTCCGCCAACATGTCGCGGATTGTCGGGGTCATTGATCCTCTTGGGAATGTCAGGATGAAGTCCAAGTGCTCTCTCGATCAACAATTTTGTATATCTGATGTAGGGAATCTTTGAGCCAAGTTTGTTGAGAAATGACATCATGTCATCCCAAATCGAGCTTCGATAGCTTATGTGTTTCTTGTTGACCAATGCCCGTATTTGCAGCTCCATGAGCTTAGGGTGCTCATAGCCAGCGCCACGCACCGTAAAACAGACTTGGTGATGATCATGTAGAGAGTTCTCCGTGGTTGAGGAATACTCTTAAGCTCTACGTGAGAATGCTTGGTGATTACTCCGAGCCTCGCCATAACCGATATTGATTAAGAATTGGAGAGTGAGCTCTTCAAAGAGGTGTGGCATATAGTTTGGTGGATCGACATCGAATTAGGAGAATGCCCTTAAGTCTCGCAGTGTAATGGTGACTTGTTTGTGATTCAGAGTCACCGCCACAGCAGTTTGTCCTTTGACCCTTTCCATAGTGTTCCGTAACTGTTGGATGTAGATCTCGTGAACAGCTTGCAGAGTGTGAAAGCATGTTCTGATACGGATGAGTCCTCAAAATGTCAATAGCAATTAAACACGAAGATTCAGAGCAAGTGAGGTTGTCAAAGTCAACACGGAGATTATTCTTTCCTATCTTCATTGGATAGCCATGAGGATAGATATCAGAATGGAGAGAACTTCGTGCATCCATATTCATTTGTTCACCATGTCGGATCTCGAAATAACATTAGCCAAAAGAACCAACATATCGAAAGACATAATGTTAGTCAACGGAAGGTCTTATTGTCTAGTTATTGAATGTACAAAGTCAATGATTGTTACGAGTCCTAAGTCACTTGTTTGTTCAATAGTCTAATGATGTCGTGAAATGTTTCATGAGTTAGTTAACTTTAAGTTTTAAAGTTTATTTTATCACTTATTGTTCACAACATATCAAACGATTTAAGTTTATTAGTGACATTTTAGGATTCGTGATGATATGATTAGTTTATTTACAAGTTTGTACACGTAACAATTCATAATGAAGGTCAATCCAGGTTAAGCGTAGTTGGCAAAGTTATGCGAGACGTGAATGATATATGCTTAGGCGAAACTTACGCCAGAATCCTAACTTACGCTGCAAGAAGTGTTATACGTAGGAAAGGAGACCTTATGCGTAGAGGTTACGCGTAGGCATATATTAACCTTACGCGTAAGGCTACTCGTAAGAGTTGACCTTATGCGTAGAGGTCATCGCTACACGCATATCCTTCACGTGATACGCCGTAGTCCATTGTAGAACCTTACGCGTACGCTATGCGTAGCAGATTATTCTTACGCGCATAACAAGCTACGCGTAGGTGATCCTTATGCGTAGAGTGCAAATGACCTTGATTCTGAATTTTACAAGTAACAAGCCTCAAATAAAACATCATATCATCATTATTAACACATAGATTCATTTTAACAACAGATCATGGCAAGAACAGATGTTACACGTTATGCTAGAGAACTACATACGCCAGTAGTCTAAACCCTAAATCTACGCTGCATGAGATCTAGCCATGGATTATGCACCAAACTTTTTCTCGGTATATTTAGATGTTGTGAGATCATAATGACCAAGTTTTAACACTTAATTTGCAGTGAATCAAAAATACCCAATCTCAAGAACCTTAAACCCTAATTTCAAATTGTTAACCAATTGTTTTCGGGTGGTTATAGACCTTGAAAATCATCAATTCAATAACACAAGAGCATAACCCAACAATCTTTTTGACCAAAACACTTCACATTTAAAATACCCAATTCACTCATAAACCCTAATTTTCAAAAATCATTAATTCGTGTAACTGGGTTTGTTTTGAGCTTAGAAACTATATCATAGATGTTGTTAAAACATTTTGACACATTCCTTTTAACCATAAACACATAACACATGATCATGTGTTCTTACGCTTATGCTAGAACACAAAATCACTATCAAAGATTTGACCGCTGGATTTGAATTCATTTGAAAATCAAAACCAATGTTAAAAACATGTTAGAAACATAAAACCACTTACAAAATGATGATCAAAAACACGGATTTCTTGAGTGAATTTTTGCGTAGGATGTTTTTAGGTTTTGTAATAAATGAGAAGTGAAAGTAGGTGGGAGGGTGTTTTATTAAAATGAGTTTAACCTTTGACAGCTTTTGGTCCCTCCACCTATTCCATTTTCATCCAAAGCCTTTTAACTTCCATTTTGGTTACCAAACAAAGATTTTAGAAAGAAACTTGACACACTCCCCTCGACTTGAGAAAATAATGAAAGGTTATTAATTAAGGTCCGAGGAGTGTCTTTGAACCGTAAAATGTACCACCATTTGTAAAAGAATCAACCGAGATATGATAACATGCAAGTACAATGTTTTTTGAAGCAAGAAAGATTATTTTCTCCCCCTCAACACTTGATCGAAAAATACTGAATTTTGAAAGATTAAAGTGTTGACGGAAGAAATGTACTTGCAATGTTGAAAGAAAATAGATAGAAGAATATTTTTGTTGTTTTATGAGATTTTATAATTTTGTATTTTGTTTTTGAAAAATATTTACAAAAGAGTTTTTGGTGTTTGACAGTGTTTTAAGACTGCTTTAGAGATCATCCAATTCCTCTTGAGTCAAACACCTCATACCAATCGGGTGGACCAACTCATTAAACCTAGCGGGAGGCAAGGCTTTGGTGAGAAGATCGCCAATTGGTATTCTCAGACTCCACAAAATATAATTCAACAACACTCGCTCCACGCGATCCTTGATGAAATGATATCAAGATCGATGTGCTTTGATTTCGAAAGTGCCGAACCGAAGTTGCACGAGATTGCAATGGCACTGATTGTCGCAATACATCGGATTCTCAAATACGTAACCATAGTCTTTGAGTTGTGTTCTCATCCATATGACTTGAGCACAACATGCGACATGGCTACATATTCGCCGTTGATGACAAATGATGTACAATCCTCGCTTCTTCGATTGCCATGACACCGCTTTATCACCAAGAAATTGTAAAGCTCTCAAGTGCTTTTCCGTGAGTCTAAGCATCCCGCGGGTCGCCCCAAAAGCGATTAGTTCAAAACCGTAATCCTTCTGGATACCGATCCCCAAGTTAATGGTTCCCTTTATGTATCGGAGGATTCTTTTAGCCTCGAGAGGTGGGTTTCAGCTTGGTCGCGATCGATAACGGAGCATAGATAAACGGCAAAGACAATATCGTCGCTAGTCGTTAGATACATGAATGACCCAATAATACTACGGTATTTTGTAGGGTCCACCAATTTCCCATGTAAATCAGCCTCTAGCTTCTTGGTATGAGCCATTGGTGTGGCATAGGTGTCATGGGTTTTCATTCCAAATTTGTTTAACAATTCAAGGGCATATTTGGACTGACTCAAGAAAATACCACGGGTGATTGATGAACTTGCAGTCCGAGAAAGAATGTAAGTTCACCCATCATGGACATTTCAAAATTTTTCTTCATTAGTTTTGCAAAAGCGATTGAAAACTTTTATGTGTAGACCCAAAAATGATGTCATCCACGTGAATTTGAACAATTAAGATATGTTCCCCGTGATATTGTATAAAAAGAGTTGGGTCAACCAAACCTTTGGTGAAATTATTAGCAATGAGGAAAGATGATAGCTTATCGTATCATGCCCGAGGAGCTTGTTTGAGACCATAAAGAGCTTTGTTCGCTTTGTAGACATGGTTCGAAACTCGTGATCAACGAATCCATCCGGTTGGTCGACATAAACCGCTTTTAAGTTGTCCATTGAGAAACGCAGTTTTGACATCCATCCGATAGACCGTCATATTCATATGAGCCGCGAACGCTAGAAATATCCAACAATTTCAAGACGAGCAACCGAAGCAAAAGATTCTTCAAATTCTATTCCCTCTTCCCGACGATAACCCTTAGCAACTGACGCGACTTGTTTCGATGACGCTTCCTTCAAAGATCCAATTTGTTTTTCCAAATCCATTTTAGACCAATGACGAGACTCGTTGGTCTTTCAACCATTTCCCATACTTCAAGACGCTTGAATTGGTTGAGTTCTTCTTGCATGGATTCAATCCAGTTGTCTTTTGTCATTGCGCCTTTGATGTTTTAGGTTCGACAAGGCATAAAGGAGTGCATAAATGCAATGTTCACCGTCTGTGTGAAGACGCTGTCTCGTAACGACCGGGTTGATTCGGTTGCCAATAATGTTTTCCAGAGGATGGTCTTTCGTCCATCTATGTGTGGAGGGTTGATGTTGGTATACATTGTGCGATTCTGAGGATTCAAATGGTTTGTTGAAGATTCCGCGACATCCGTGCAGCCTCATTAGCAAACGGGTTGAAGAACGATTTGGATCAAAATCTGCAGGGGGGTATTTCATTCGTAATATCATCACCGGTTCATCATTGTTGGAAGCGTGTTCAACTGCTGTTGGAGTCAACGGTGTAGGTGCATCTTCAACAAGAGTTGTTGTAGCGTGTATCGTATAGGAATATTATCGTTGTGCAAATGGAAACAATGGATACACCGAGCACGCTCATCAATATCGCCACGAACGAGGAGCAAATAACCTTTCCATTTGTTGACGAAGTAAGCGAGGGCTTTCTTCACCGATGATGGGGTTGAGGGAAGTTTAAACGGTTGTGACCGGTTCTAAGTCGTTATACTCGTGCCATTTCCGAAGTTCATCGAAATGAGCATGAATCGCTTCCATCACCTGCTTTGTACGACGATTCCAGATTCGAAACCTTTGGAATTATCACAAGATCCCATAAAGACTCCAATGTCAGCTTTGGCTTTTAGCTTTCCAAAGTCATCACGATCATTATTCGGATAGCAAAGAGATCCAAATACATGAAAGTGTTTTAGATTCGGTTTTCAGTTATGGACAAGCTCGAAAGGTGTTTTGTTGTATGCTTGTAATCATAGAACGGTTTTGAGTATAGCATGCAAGAGATACTTCCCATAAGTAATCTGGATGTTTAGCATTGATTAACATTGTTCTTGCAGCTTCCACTAACGTTCGGTTTCGCCTTTCAACAACTCCGCTTTGTTCAAAGTGTACGCGCAATAGATGTCTGATGCTGAATTCCCACTTTCTCATAGAATTCACGAAGGGTTTTGTTAACAAATTCAGCCTTTGTCTGCTCGATGATTCCGACGGTTGTGGAGTCAACTCGTATTTTGTGAGAAAGGTGATGATCATTTGTGGAGCTTGGTCTTTGCTACGAAGAAAGTAGACCCAAGTCCATCGTGAGTAGTCATCAACAATTACTAAGATGTAGCGCTTGCCATTGATCGTTTGCACACGCATCGGGCCACACAAATCCATGTGAAGAAGATGAAGCACATGCCGAGAGTTGTGTTCCACCTTTGAAGGAAAATGAGCACGAGTGCTTTTCCCTTGTTCACAAGCCGAGCAAAGGTGATCTTTTGAATACCGAATCGGGAGTCCTTCAACAAGTTTGTGTCGAGCAAGGTTGGTGATGGTTTGAAAGTTTAGATGTGAGAGACGACGGTGCTATAGCCAAGATTTTGTTGATGTTGCCTTAGAAAGTAAGCAAATGGGAGAGGAAGCAACCATGTCTTGCATAGAGATAGTGTAGAGACTAGAATTACGCGAGCCGCATATAAGGTCATTTCCTTGTAGATCACTTAATGAAACAAGTTTTCTCCCTGAAAGCAACCTCCAAATCTCCATCACAAAATTGACCTACCGAAAACAGATTGTGACCGAGGCCTTCCACATAGTAAACCCCGCTAATTTCGATGTTCCCATTGACATAGTCTCCGTGAGCCCATGATAGCCGCTAAGTGATCATTCCCTAACCTCGACAAAGCAATGAACTTTGCAACAAAGTTTGATAACAGCTTAAGATTGCCTGTCATGTGTCGGGAACATCCGCTATCAACAATCCAGAATGATCTAGACACCGTGATTACACAATGCATCTAATGTGATGGAATAGAAGTAGATGTGGAACCCGAAATGTTAGAGGGTTCCATTATAGTAGATATACACACATCAATAGCTTTAGGTATCCACTTAAATCCTAGTGTGTTATATATCCATTTCGGCCATCTATAACTACTCTTTGCTTTAGTCTTAGTGAATTCACTAGGTGGTACTACATTCCTAGGAGGTGAAACCGAGCTACAGGGACAAAGAATGCTTCTTAGAATCTAAAGATGGCGGTCTACCAAGCAATGCACTTAGAAAGATTAGTGGGCCTAGAGGTATTCTCGTTCTTAGGATTCCTTAAACGAGAGATGATAGCTTTAGCAACACATTTATCATGGCAATCGGAATTCATACTTTTACCACAAATATCACAAGGTGCATCGATCAATATCAAAAGTACTTAACGGTTTAGCATTCGTTACATCACTATTTCTATTACATTTGCCGAACGCAATATCTATAGTGGAGGCAACGTGAGTCTTATTCATAGTCCTAGGGTGTTCTTCTACTTTAGCATTCTTGATTGATCTTTTCTTAGGTCGCAACTTCCTATTCTTCGATTGAGTGCTCTTAGGTCGTGAAGTGCGGACGCTTGGAAAAGGCTCAACTATTCCTCGCTTTCAAGAGAAGGAAGCACGCTAGCTACTTGTGATTTGGCAGTAGAGATTCTAGGTGCATGAGTACTAAGTGTTACGGGGCTAATCTCTTAATGATTGTTGGCGGAAGTTGTTCATACTTTCCTAACATTTCTCTTAACTTGATGATAGTGTGAATCGATCTTGATTTTCGTGACAACATTTCCAAAGAAAATGCATAACTTCCTTAGTGTGTGCAAGATAATGATCAAGTTCATTTGATGCTTCATCACGAGTCTTTTGAGTAAATCAAATATGACACCATATTCCTTTTAACTTTTACAAGTTCTTGTTCATATTTTGAGATTTGACACTTAAAAGACACGCTTTGATCATCCAGCTTGCTCAATTTTAGAATCGAAGGTTTTGCACGCGAATCGTTGATTTTGTGTTGAAAAGCAAGTTGTTGATCATGAATATCTTTTTGACACCAATTAAGACGATGTATTGCATTTGAAAGTTCGCTTGACAATCGCTTGTTTTCAACTTAAGGACTCGACCAAGCACATTATCGTGTTCTCAACATTTACCACGTATAAACAAGATCGCAGAGATATTATCAAATGCATATGACAAAGAATTCAATAACACAACATTTTGAACATCGCACGATGACATCTTCCAAGAGTCGATCAACATCTTTTCTCAACATTTTCTTTTTACGCTTAGTGTTTGAAATAGATGTTTCGCTTTCTCAAAACGCTTTTCATGACCCCAAGTTCCTTATGAAAATCCTTTTCCTGTGCAATTGCACAACTTTTCAAGTTTTTAACATTAGGTAAAAGATTTTTCTGAAAATGTCTCTTTGTTCTCGCCAGAGGCGCATTGAAAATGTTCAACTTTGATTTCAGATCGATATTCTATCTCATGTTGTAAAATTTGAGGTCAGCCATGAAAATGTCAAAATATCGAAGAATTTTTCGATTTTCAGTTTGTGAGTTTACTTCACTAATGGAAGGTAAAGGACCATAAGTTTGTGCAAAGTCCGTTTTGGGATTAACAATAGAAGACTCGTGTGTTTGATGATAACTTTGGTGTGTTAGAAGAATCCGCTGGTGTGACGAAAGTGACCGGTTTTGAATAATTAAAAGGTTTGTTGTAAACAACAGCTTTTAATTTTGATCGACTCTCGCCTTCGTGATCTAATTCCTCTTGACGATGATATTCAACAACATTCATAAATGTAATTATCAATTTTATATTCCGTGACCGAAACTTCGTGATTTGGTTTGAATGTTTTGGTTGAAAGCTTAGGTTTGTAATCGCAAGATTCGTCCATATCCATTTGTATTGGGTTTTAAAGTAAACTTTTCAATGGTTGTGACCGACTCGCCATGTTTGTAAACAAATGCTTTTAAACTCTTTAAGTTTGTTTTGCAAGCCGATGATTTCTTCAAGATGATCATCTATTCGCTTCGTTGAATGCTTTTTGTATGCAGAGAACTGTTTTTGACAAGTTAACAACTCAATCTTAGCTTTTTGATTTTCCAAGGTGAGAGCGCTAATTTGCTTTTTATGTTCATGTTTCAGCTTGTTCTATTTCGCATAACAAAGCATTCTTCGCTGCTAGATCACGATCTGCCGCTCTAAATATTTTTCGCTTTGATAAGATTTGGCAAAGGTCGCTTCAAAACCGCTTTCACGCTTTTCTTGAGTTTTGAAAAAGTTGAGTTGCTTTTGTAAACATTCAAAATCCTTTGTTAACAAAGGCATTTTTACTTTTCAAGTCCCGATTAATGCAACACATTCTTCCACTATGGTTTGTTGGTCTTGTATTGCGAGCAAAACTGATGAGGCAAAGTTCGCTGTTCAACGTGAGTCTCAAAACATGATCATTATTTAGATCCTCAAGTATAACCACGAAGTCAATTTGATTATCAAGGGAAACCGTTTGGTCATCTTGATCGTCAAATATAACTACGGGTCTAGTTGAAAATCGTCGGAATGAGATGTGGACGACTCATTTTGAACATTCCGAGCCTTGCCGGATTCAGATGTTGGCGGAGATATGAGATCGGAGATAAATATGGTTTGTTCGGTACTGAGACAAGCCATCGCTGTCATACACCGGCCCGTGGTCACTATGTGTAACGCTCGCATATTAGCCATCAACATAACAAATGCATTGGCCCGCAAGTCCTCCATATCATCATCCGAGTCAAGATTTGCCATAAAGCTCGTTTTGTCCGTGAGAGTTCCACCAGCTTCATTCTTAAGAGCCAAAAGAAGAGCCTCTTTGAAATAAGCACTGCCCTTAGTCCTTGGCTTTGGGCATGCATTAGCCAGTTGTCCCTTCTCATTGCAGTTGTAGCATCGAAGACCATTCAACCCATTCTGAGCATTTCCTGCTCCACCACTTGAGCTCGATTGTTATTCCTACCCACAAAGATTAAACCCTTGACCACCGCCCATCCGACGCACCATAATCACGATTCTGAACTTCAACACGCCCATTGTTCACAACAGCTTGAGTCCGTGTGTTAGATGAGGAACTAATACGATTGTTGGATTTGTTGGTATAACGGCCAAAGGCATTAGCAATCATAGCAAATCCTTGTTGCAATGCTTCGAACGGATCGGATTCCTCGCCGCTTCACCGACATATGCTTGAGCATTGTTGTTGTATGGAACCAATTGATTTTGTTGAGGTTGTTGTTGTGAAGGTGTGTTTGAAGCATTTGGTTGAGTTGCAGGTTGAGGAGAATAACCGCTTTGAGCATATAAGGTAAGTTGTTGATTTTCCGGATGTGTTGGTGGAGCAATTTGAGCACGGAGAATCCTTTCCCGATCAACTTCCTTTTCATGAGGTTTCAAGTAATCGCACAACAATCCGTAGGTAGAATGATGCATGTTCTTCGCTTGACGGAGAAAAATGACATACTTCTCCCATTCAGACCAAGACTACTTAGGAACTTAGTATTCACCGCAATTCTTGGCATGATGATGTTGTGTTTATCCAAATCATTGATGATGTCCGAAAATCGGTGATGATAGGACTCTAGTGTCTCCGTGTTCAATCATGAAGTGTTCATAAGCCAAGTAAATTTTGGATTCCAAATCTTCTTGATTGAGTACAGATCCTTCCATAAGAAGATCTAATATGATCCCACATTTTTGTGCGCTTTTGAGCATCAACAATACGAAGAATTGGGTTTGGTAATCCTAAGAGGATGTATTCCATTGCAAGCTCATCGCCTTCATAGTGTAGAAGTTCTTGAGGATTTAAATCGCAATGAGAGCAATGTTTGTTTGTTCATCTCTTGGTGGAATGGCATTTGGATCTCCGTGTACAATGATAGTAGGCATCTCAAATGGACCTTCTAAGATAACCTTCTTTAAGAACTTTCCATGTGGCTTCTTCAGATCACAAAACCTAAAGAACCTTATCACCCATTGATCGTAGTTTCCGGGAGTGAGCATTGGAGGTCTATCAAGTGATCCAGCCTCATGAATTGATTGTTGGCCGCTTAAAGCTTCACACATCTTTGCAAACCAAGTGGGTTCCTTCATAGTGTTCCTTGATGGATGTTGATTGAATTCATTTGTGTACGGTTGAACTTGAGGACTTGGTGGTGGTTGAACCATTTGAGGTTGTGGATTTGCAAGAAGTTGTGGAGTATATTGTTGATTAAATTGTTGTTGATAAATTGCTTGTTGTTGATTCCATTGTTGATGTTGTGGACTTAGTTGTTGTTGTCGTTGAGGATAAGTGTAAGGGAAATAGTTAGAGTATGGTGGTTGTGACATGTTGATAAACTTGTGTTGGTAAAATGGATCTTTGTAGTCGAATGAACCTTTGTTGATGAAGTGTCCTTAGGCGAGAAAAGACAAGAACCAAGTAGCACTTATGCGTAAAACACCAAAAGTTACGCAGAACAATGAGGAGTTACGCGTAGGTTTTAGCTTACGCGTAAGTAGGATAAAAGCACTAAAGTTATGCGTAGACAAAAGTTAGGCGTAGGATTACCTTATGCGTAGACCTAAGTTTACGCCAAGAAAGTGAATCTTATGCGTAGAATTTCTACGCGTAAGCTTATGCTTATGCGTAATTTTAGGTTTTTGCTCAAATGATCTTTTACACTTCACGGCAAAAGATATCCAAAGTCGACGATTTTCGACTTATCCAAGTAAGAAAACACGGAATAAACCAGAAAATGAAGATCAAACCAAGGAAAATCTTACGCGTAATTTTAGGGTTTTGATACGCGTAGAATTACTCGTAACTTTGATTTTGCCCAAATGTGTTTCTAAACCAGATTTTTGTTATGGAATAGCTTCAATAGTACCAAAAGAACACAAAAGTGTGAATTTTGATGTACCAAAACCTCTAAACGGGTTACGCGTAGAACGACACCCACTAACAAAAACAAGCTTAAAAACGTAAATCCACGCGTAAAGTTTGAAACTTTTGCCAAAAACAAGTATTTTAACACCTCAAAACATTGAAAGTACAAGAATCTTGAATTAAAAAGTGTAAAAACGAAGTTTTAAGATAACCAAAGATTGCGTTATCTTTACGCCAGAAGACCCAAAACCAAAACTTCAAAAACAAACGAGTACACCCAACTATTTGGCATTGATACCACGTTAGGTCACTAGTTTTACTAACACAAGTTATATAGAAAGGAGATGAGGCGATTGAACAAGTATCAAACACACACACACACAATAGTAATAATAATACGGTTAGGCGGAGGCATGAGTGAAAGGAAATAACTTGAACAACCAACCTTCAAATGAAGGTTTACAAGGTTTATATAGGCAAGGAGCTAGGGCAACACTCCCTCTCCTTCCCTATTCCTTATTGGGCTTGGGCCTAAGCTTATGGGCCTTCTACATAAGCTTGACCTTAAACAAACATAAAGGCCATAATAAAGCTACCTATTACATATGAAATATAAATACTTGAAATACTGTTTAGGAGTGATTCCAACAAACTTAGTGTTGACAAAGTAATTCGTGGTATGATGATGTTGTGTTTTGTCCAAACTAATGATGTCCTAAAAAGTTATGATGGTATTTAATTTCAATGTCTCCGTTCAATCATGAAGTTTTCATAAGCCAAGTAGATTTTAGATTCCATGTCTTCCTGATTGAGTGTTGTGCCTTCCATTAGAAGATGAATATGTTCCTACATGCTTTAGTCAGTTTTGAAAGCATCAACACTTCAAGGATCGGATCGGTATCCCAAAAGGATGTATTGCATTGCTAGTTCATCGGTTTAAAATGTAGAAGTTCATCGCCAGTAGGCACCGAGATAGTTGCAATGTTGTGACAACATCTCTGGTGGATTGGCATCCGGATCAAGCGGTGTGACAACAAGTAGGCATCCTAAAATGGACCTTCCATGATGACCTTCTTTAAGAACTTTCCATGTGGCTTCTTTAGATCACAAAACCTAAAGAACCAGACACCCATTGATCATAATTTTCGAGTGAGCATTGAGGTCTATCAAGTGAGCCAGCTTCATGAATTGATTGTTATTACTTTAAGGCTTCACACATCTTGCAAAACCATGTCGGCTCCTTCATAGTACTCCTGGATGGATGTTGATCAAAAGTTTGTGTAGGGTTGTACTTGAAGACTAGGTGGTGGTTGAACCATTTGTGGTGGAATTGCCCTAGTTGTGGAGTATGTTGTTGATAAATTTGTTGTTGTTGATTGAATTGTTGATGTTGTGGTCTGAGTTGTTGTTGTACTTGATTATACATGTAAGGAAAGTAGTTAGAGTATGGTGGTTGTGACATGTTGAAAACTTGTGTTGTTAAATGGATCTTTGTAGTCAAATGAAACGTTGTTGATGAAGTATCCTTAGGCGTAGAAAAACCAAGTTTAGGCAAAGCAACACTTAAGGTAAAAGCACCAAACTTACGCGTAAAAGCAATAGTTACGCGTAGGATTAGCTTACGCGTAAGAATTGAGAAACACTAAAGTTATGCGTAAACCTAAAGTTAGGCCAAAACTTAGGCCGGATTAGCTTAGCGTAAGACGAGCTTAGCGTAAGAAAATCTTATGCGGGAAGCGTTCTACGCGTAAGATTGAGCTTAGGCGTAAAATTAGGTTTAGCCAAAAA
Source organism: Chrysanthemum makinoi (assembly GCA_910596185.1). Taxonomy (NCBI): domain Eukaryota; kingdom Viridiplantae; phylum Streptophyta; class Magnoliopsida; order Asterales; family Asteraceae; genus Chrysanthemum; species Chrysanthemum makinoi. The sequence goes on from OU343220.1 coordinate 122,897,067, forward strand.
ATCCTTACACTATCACAAAGGTAAGAGATAAGCGAATGTTTTCGTGCTTATCCAAGCAAGAAAACAAAGGAGTAAACCATGAAAAATGAAGATCGATTCAAGGAAAAGTTACGCCAGAAAAATTAGTGTTTTGATACGTCAAAAACTTGACAAAAAATGATTTCTCAATGATGTTTCTAAGCTGATTTTTGTGATAAAATTGTTCAATATCACCAAAAATAACACAAAAGTGTGAAACTTGATGATCCAAAACTTCTAAACACCTTATGCGTAGAAATAAACCCACTAATAAAACCAAGCTAAAACAATGATCCACACGAAGTTTGAAACTTTGCCAAAACAGATATTTTTACACCTAAAAACGTTGAAAGTACAAGAATCTTGGATTGAAAAGTGTAAAAAATAAGTTTTTGCCGCGGACAGTATAAAACCGCATACGCCGCAGTTAACCAAAAACTAACTTCAAAAACAAAACGCTTTCACCCAACTATTCGCTTAATGATACCAATCGTTAGGTTCCCATATTCATATCACAAGCATCAATATAAGAAATAGAGAAGAAGAGATCGGATGAACAAATACACACACACACGATATGAACTATGTCAAGAGTTATGCGTAGGTGAAATGTATGAATTGAACAACCAACCTTCAATAGAAGGTTTACAAGAGGTATTTATAGGGCAAGGAGCTAGGGTACCATCTAGACTCCTTCCTCTTATGGGCTTGGGCCAAGGCTTATGGGCCTTCTACATGAGCCTTAGCTTAATAACAAACACAAAGGCCATATTAAGCTAACTATTACATATGAATCTCTAACACTTGAAATATAGTTTAGGAGTGATTCCAACAGAGAGGGATTTCCAATAATGTTGTCCAATGGATGATCATGTGTCCATTTTCTAAGGTGTTCGTGTGGTTGTTGTTGAGGAATTAAAGTAGCGAGTCAATTTCTCCATGAAGATGGTTCCGATGATGATTCGTGAGCAAATATGTTTTCAAAAGGGGCATCTCGTGAGTAGCAAAGGGATTATTCCATCATGTGCCGACAAACTTCCATGATGTACACTCGATGATTGATGATTTGTTGATGAGACAGAGTGATCGCAGCTAGGCTCTTCTTGACTTAATGACATAGAAACTGGAGGGTTAACTTCGTTGATGGATAGAAATGTACTGTTGATGGAATTGATAGATCATTAGCACTTGGCTCATAGTGTTCATCAAACATTAGATCAAAAAATTTCTTCAAATCATCTTCTGAAGGAGGTACATAAGGAGTTGCTGGTGAGGGATTTGAAATAAAGAGTAACCGATAGACTACTGATGAAGGTTGAGATGCTGGTCCTAATCGTGATTGTCCCGAGCCATTTCAACGGATAGCTCATCGAATGACGGAATAGTTTTCATGATATCTCGAAGTTCTTTTGTTGTAGATTCGGTAACCCTTCTTGTTTGATGCATAACCTACAAAAACTCCAATGTCCGCTTTAGCTCTTAATTTACCTAAATCTTGACCGTCATTCGTTGGATAGCACAACGCACCAAACAACACGATGTAACACCCCCAAAATTCTCAGCTGAAGCGTTGGGTCATGGGTGCTACTAAATCAATATACACAACACAAGGTAGTAAAGAATGGAATTTCTATTCCATTTTCAAAATATAGATTAATTTAAGAAATAGTTTTACAACATTGTTTCAAAGTGCGGAAGTGAAGCCCATAAAAATTTATGTTGTCCCATTAAAAAGTTGTATTAAAATGTTTGGAAACACCGATGCCGTCTTCAATCTTAATGCCTTGCCATTGCCCAATAAGCAAACCTGAGAAAACATGCTAAAATGTCAACACAAAGGTTGGTGAGTTCATAGGTTTAAGTTTCGCAAATCAAGTTGGACCACAGTTGCACATATAGCATCTCCGTGAATGACACTATATGCAAAAGGCTATTACGCTTAGTACCAAATTCATGCGACCGAACCACTAGATAAAGGTGCATGCATCTAGAAGCATGATATAAAAGCCAGCAAGTGTATTTCCAGACACTCAATCACGATATGATATACCGACGTTTGCCTACCCGTCAAACTCGAACGGGGGTGTCATCCCCAATAGATCTATTCATAACAATCACGCCTCCCCAAAGGGAACTAACGGTAGCATAGTTGGGATTCAAGGTTGTTTCACGTAATAGTGTTTCTTTCGGTCCGAAAAGATTTTTGCATGTTTCTCACCCCATAGTTTTATAAAGCAAGTAAATAAGAGTAAAAGGGCTATAAACTCACCTTAGCAGTTCGGTGAATAAAGCACAAAGAGATCGAGTGTGATGAAGCATGGCTCCTACCCTAACCTAAGAACGCAGATGGCAAGTCTCTTTAATAATGACATAACGCTTGGTTTACTTAATCGAAGATGTATATTGAATATAAAATTCAATAGAGCGTTATTAGCGTAGGTTTATAAATATGACGATGTTACCGAGAGTTTTGTTTATTTACTTTAAGTTGTGTCAGATCGAGTAGTGTTTTCATATATTTATATACTTATAAATATATATAAGTTTAATTAGTTATCGAACTTAGTAATTTCATATATGAACACTAGGTTGTCAAAATACTGCTTTTTAAAAAGTTGCTATGAGTTTACAAGTTTCAAACATTTTCCAAATTTACGCTTTTCACCCTCAAGTTTGAAAATATACGAAGTTGGCCCTTAAACTTTGGAAAAATGACAATTTGTACCCAATTATGTTTCATTCGTAATTACAGTTTTGACCCCTTAGAAATCTGTTTTTACAAAATTCGTCCAAAAGGTTGTAATTTCACTTTTAGTCCTTTTAGTTTCAAATTTTGTATTTTTGACATAAAATGTATTATTTCCTTTTTACACTAGTTTCCCATATTTACAAAATGGACCCTAAGCTTTTACATGCATACGTAGAGGTTTCAAAATGTTCACCAACTATCCATAATGTACATATCATACCCAAAAATCAAAGTATTTATGAATTAAGTCCAAAATTCATTTCGACATAGATAGCTTATTAAACTTTTTACAAAACATAAACTAGCTTATTATTAGTTTATAAAATTTATTTTGAGTTTAACGGGTCGGGTAAAAAGATTTGGCCATGGGTTTTCGCAGAAATGGTTTTTAAGGCCAGTATGTGATCGGGTGAGATGGTTTTATAAATTTTATATGGCACGTTTGGTTTAAAAGGACATGAGCAGAAACATTAAGTTTTACAAACGAGGCTAGTGTATATAATCAAGCTTTTCTATATCCTCACAAGTTTAATACGTATAGTTTTATAAACGCGGATCGTATATAAGTGTCAAGATAAAAAATTTAAAGTGTTATATATTCTCGTTATAAATTATGGTCGACATGCATATGGGAAAAGAGAGAGTAAGACAATTTACGACACCAATAGTGGTGGGAAGAACACGTATGGAAGAGAAGACGAGACCCAAAGGAACTCGACTAGAAAGACAACAAGCAACCCAATAACATGATGTTTACCTGTTTTCAAGCACCCGCAAGGAACAAATTACACTTAGACTCAAGGAAGCAAATGCACTAGTTTTTGTTGAAAGTTGATTTGAAAAAAATGTGGAGGAGATGTGATGCTCGATCAGATTAAAGGAAGAAAGGATAGAAAGCTTTGACCAAGGATCCAAAAGTGTAGCATGCTTGTGTGTATATTTTTAGCTAAAACATGTATAGTGTTATGGTAAAAGCAATTGCATGTATGTGGAAATTTGTAAATGAGATGTGGTTTGCTTGTGCTTCTTCTCGGCAGAGATATAGGAGCTAAAGGTGTTTTTGTGTTGTCAAGTCTAGTGAAAGAGATGGTTCAAATGGCATGCTTGTATGATAGGGTCAAGTCATAAGAAGTCTTAGGGTTTAGGTCAAAAAGGAAGTATAGAGTAGGTTGGCTTAGTCTAGGTTCCTTGTCTCCTCTTTCTTATACACGCATGTTACATGTATGAAGACCAAGATGTGATATTTGATTTAGTCTTGTGTTGTACGATGGTCCTCGTGAACAAAGGAAAAATGTGAAATTAGTATATTACCAAAATACTTGCATGCTTGTGTTCCATTGAAAGATGAACTTTGTTTGTTGTGTCTTTGTCTCACACGTCTACTAAGATTGACTAAGTTGTGATGTTTAATGACTGTTCGAATAGTAGGAGCAAGGAAACATGGGACTTATTATTCAAAAGACAAAATGGAGTATGCAAAATTAATTGAAGTGTGTACTTGGGTCAAGTTAGGGGATCGGTTAAACATGTCCAAAAATGAGCATGATGGGTTGAGTTGGGTGGACGAGCCCAAGAAGAGAATTAAGAGTGGTCGGGTTTAGAGGTCTTAGATAAATAAAAAGAAATATAAAAGTTTATTATATATTTATTTTATATAATTTTTATTATCGAGATCGAGGTGAAAAATATCCCGTGACTTGTGTTTAAAGTTCAAACGAAGAAGAAAAAAAATATATGGGCAAAATCGGTAGGGAAATTTACGAAGTTGTTATAGTACCTACCCCTAAAAAGAAACCACGCTTCGTGGTTTATACGATGCGAGAATCGTCGAGGTCGATACGGTGAAGAGATGTGAGCATTTATACTCTTAAAATGTGACGTGGAAAAAGAGGCTAGTCGTTCAAGAAGGATTCGTGACGTGAGGATAGTCGAGTTCAAAATGTAAAGAGCTAAGTCGATGAGGTTATAAAGGATAGAGCATAAGAGTGCCATAAGAGATTGTGACCAAAGGATGAGAGGTGGTTTAAATACGTGCAGAATTAAGTAGTTGTATGTTACATAAAGAAATAACATAGAAGAAGTGATGAGTTGTACGTTACAATACGAAATAACGTAGAAGCAGGACAAGTTGTAACGCTATATACGTAAAATAACGTAAAGGCCGATACAATGACAAGTTGTATGCTACACACGAAATAACGTAAAGGTCGATACGTGGACGAGTTGTACGTTACATAAAGAAATAACGTAGAAACAGTTATGGGAGCATAGCATAGTGCGATATTGTAATATTGGGCATGTTACAAGTTTAACATGAAGAGGGGTAACAAGTCTAAGCATTCGTAGTCTATTCTACACTATCCTTAAATTAATTATTCCTTATTTCATCTTTGTTACATCAACACTATTCTCATTTAAACTTCGCAACAACCAAACAACAAGAACAGCCTTAAAGTTTAAATGAGAGTAGATATACACATTTAAACCATGCCCAATCAAACAAGAACAAAATTTTAAAGTTTAAATGAAGTTAATTAAGAAACTTAATGATTTTGAGAAAGAATTAATTAATTTTAAATGAGAGCTTATAATGAACCTAACATATAGCAGTAACACATAGCACGACTACATCGCGGTAACAGTAGGCAAGGCATGGCGCATCGGCACTGTGGTGGCGTTGAAGTGTTTTTAGGAAAATTTGGTTATAGTTTAGGTTTTGAAAAATACCTAATTCTCTATAACCTTGGCTCGAATACCAACTGTAACACCCCCAAAATTTCACAAATAAGCTGCTCGTCAGTGGGTGCTACTAAATCAATATACACAACACAAGGTAGTAAAGAATGGAATTTCTATTCCATTTTCAAAATATAGATTAATTTAAGAAATAGTTTTACAACATTGTTTCAAAGTGCGAAGAAGCCCATAAAATTTATGTCCCATTAAAAGTTGTATTAAAATGTTTGAAACACTTCGGATGCCACCAATTTAATGCCTTTGCCATTGCCCACGCAATAAGCAAACCCTGAGAAAACATGCTAAAATGTCAACACAAAGGTTGGTGAGTTCATAGGTTTAAGTTTCGAAAATCAAGTTGGACCACAGTTGCACATATAGCATCTCCGCGGAATGACACACTATATGCAAAAGGCTATTACTTAGTACCAAATTCATGCGATCAAATATTTACAAAGGTGCATGCATCTAGACGCATGATAAATAAAAGCCCAGCAAGTGTATTTCCAGTACACTCAATCAATACGATATGATATATTACCGACGCTTTGTTTATCCTCAAACTCGAATCGGGTGTCATCCCCAATAGATATATTCATAACAATCGCGCCTCCCCAAAGGGAACTAACGGTAGCATAGTTGGGATTCAAGGTTGTTTCACCTAATAGTGTTTTCGGCCAGGTCCTAAAAGAGTTTTGCATGTTTCTCACCCCATAGTTTTATAAAGCAAGTAAATAAGAGTAAAAGTGGGGCTATAAACTCACCTTAGTAGTTCGATGAATAAAGCACAAAGAGATCTGTGTGATAGCATTGGTCCTACCCTTAACCTAAGAACGAGATGGCAAGTCTCGAATAATGACATACGCTTGGTTTACTTAATCTAAAGATAGAGCATGAATATAAAATTCAATAGAGCGTTATTATTTAGGTTTATAAATATGACGATGTAATGGAGAGTTTTGTTTATTTACTTTAAGTTGTGTCGGTATCGAGTAGTGTTTTCATATATTTATCTATACTACATAAAATAAGAAAATGGTCAAATAGTCAAAAGTTGGAAAAGTGAAAAGTGGAAAAGTGGAACATGTGAAATCTCATATCATTGAATGCTATGTCAGAATCTAAACTTAAAGCGATGTTGTGTCTTTGGAAAGTATACATTGATTTGAAATGTTGCTCAACCCATTCAATCTTCAATCTTCAAAGACGGGATTTAAATATAATCATTCAAATTGGATTCCTTAACGATTAAAATACTGATTCTTGAAACAAACTTAATCGCCGCTAAAATTTTTTCTAAACTAGAACGGCCAAGAAGCGCTTAAGATCCTAGTATACTTATAAATATGTATAAGTTTAATTAGTTGTCGACTTAGTAATTTTCATATATGAACACTAGGTTGTCAAAATACTGCTTTTTAAAAAGTTATGAGTTTACAAGTTTTCTAAACATTTTTCCAAATTACTTTTCACCCTCAAGTTTGAAAATATACTAGTTTGGCCCTTAAACTTTGGAAAAATGACAATTTGTACCCGATTATGTTTCTCATTCAGTAATTACAGTTTTGACCCCTTAGAAATCTGTTTTTACAAAATTCATCCAAAAGGTTGTAATTTCACTTTTAGTCCTTTTAGTTTCAAATTTTGTATTTTTGACATAAAATGTATTATTTCCTTTTTACACTAGTTTCCCATATTTACAAAATGGACCCTAAGCTTTTACATGCATAATGAGGTTTCAAAATGTTCACCAACTATCCATAATGTACATATCATACCCAAAAATCAAAGTATTTATGAATTAAGTCCAAAAATTCATTTCGACATAGATAGCTTATTAAACTTTTTACAAAAACATAGTACTAGCTTATTATTAGTTTATAAACTTTATTTTGAGTTTAACCGGTCTGCAAAAAAGATTTGGCCATGGGTTTCGTGTAAATGGGCTTTAAGGCCCGTGATTATGTGACGGGTGAGATGGTTTTATAAATTTTTATATGGCACTTGGTTTAAAAGGACATGAGCAGGAAACATTAAGTTTTTACAAAACGAGGCTAGTGTATATAATCAAGCTTTTCTATATCCTCACAAGTTTAATAATGATAGTTTTATAAACGATCGTTATATGTGTCAAGATAAAAATTTAAAGTGTTATATACTCGCTATGAATTATGGTCGACATGCATATGGGAAAAGAGAGAGTAAGACACTTACTTAATTCACAAGGTGGGAGAACACGTGATGGAAGAGAAGACGAGACCCAAAGGAACTCGACTAGAAAGACAACAAGCAGCCCAATAACATGATGTTTACCCAAGGTTTTCCAAGCACCCGCAAGGACCAAATTACACTTAGACTCAAGGAAGCAAATGCACTAGTTTTTGTTGAAAGTTGATTTGAAAAAAAAAATGTGTGGGAGGAGCTGTGATGCTCGATCAGTTTAAAGGAAGAAAGGATAGAAAGCTTTGACCAAGGATCCAAAAGTGTAGCATCGTGTATATTTTTAGCTAAAACATGTATAGTGTTATGGTAATAGCAATTGCATGCATGTGGAAATTTGTAAATGAGATGTGGTTTGTTTGCTTTTCTACGTAGGATAGGAGCTAAAGGGGTGTGTTTTGTGTTGTCAAGTCTAGTGAAAGAGATGGTTCAAATGGCATGCTTCATATAAAAGTCATAAGAAGTCTTAGGGTTTAGGTAAAAAAGGAAGTATAGGTAGGTTGGCTTAGTCTAGGTTCCTGTCTCTCTTTCTTATACACGCATGTTACATGTATGAAGACCAAGATGTGATATTTGATTTAGTCTTGTGTTGTACGATGGTCCTCGTGAACAAAGGAAACATGTGAAATTAGTATATTACCAAAATACTTGCATGCTTGTGTTCCATTGAAAGATGAACTTTGTTTGTTGTGTCTTTGTCTCACACGTCTACTAAGATTGACTAAGTTGTGATGTTTAATGACCGCTCAATAGTAGGAGCAAGGAAACATGGGACTTATTATTCAAAAGACAAAATGGAGTATGCAAAATTAATTGAAGTGTGTACTTGGGTCAAGTTAGGATCGGTTAAATGTGTCCAAAATGAGCATGATGGGTTTGTTGGTGGACGAGCCCAAGAAGAGAATTAAGAGTGGGTCGGGTTTAGAGGCGCGGTAGATAAATAAAAGAAAATATAAAAGTTTATTATATATTTATTTTATATAGTTTTTATTATCGAGGTTGAGGTGAAAAGAAAAAAAGATCCCGTGACTTGTCGTGTTTAAAGTTCGAAACGAAGAAGAAAAAAAAATATGGCCGCGAAAATCTAAGAGGGAAATTTACGAGTTGTTATACACTAAGGTAGGAAAGATCAGTTTTCGCTTTATGGACAAGTTCAGATGCGCTTTTCCATGAGATGTATGTATGGGGAACGATTTTGGGTGTAGCAAGCAGTAACTTCTTCCAGGAAACATTGGAACCTTTGAATAAATTGGCATTGTTCTTGCGGCTTCCACAAGAGTTCGACACTTTCAACTACACCGCTCGGTGAGGAGTTCGTGGAAAAATTCTTTGATGACTGATTCCAACACTTTCATAAAATTGACTTAAGTCTTTGTTAACGAACTCGTGCCATTGTCCGTTCAACAATTCTAACCGTATTGTTAAGTCGAACCTGTCGCTTGATAAGTTTGATTATGACATCTGAGTTTCATCCTTTGTCCTCAAAAACTTTACCCAAGTAAATCGAGAGTAGTCATCAACAATGACTAAAATATATTTCTTCCCATTAATCGTTTGCATACTCATTGGTCCGCACAAGTCCATATAAAGGTATGCGAACTTTCATTACCGAAGTTTGTGGTTGGGTTTGTGGGCATATTTCTTGCTTTTTCCCAATTGGCATGTCAACAAAGATGATCTTTTTCATACTCTAATCTGGGTAAGCCTCTTACAAGATCATTTCTAGAAAGATTATTAATGGTGCCGAAGTTCAAGTGATTGAGACGACTATGCCATAACCATGATTTTGTTTTTGAAGCCTTTGACAACAAGCAGATGGAGAAGACTCTCATATCATGATAGAGATGGTGTATAGATTTGAACCTCGAAGTTCCTCTTAACAGTTCCACACCATCGAAGTTCTCTAACGAACAAGTATGTTTTCTAAATGCCACTTCTAGATCGGAATCGAATTGACCCAACAGAAACAAGTTATGACCAAGGCCTTCAACATAATATACCCCGGAGATTACACTTTTGCCAACAACATAGTCTCCATAACCCATAATTGCTCCAAAATGGTCGCTCCCGAATCTAACAAATTCCGATGAATTTACTCACGAAGTTCATGAGTCGAAATCCTACCATATGCTTGGAATGTTCTGAGTCCGTGTACCACGTAATCGATTTGAACGATCTGCACGAACACGACAACAATGGATAATCGATAATTGGGATCCCCATGCCAGAATAGGTTCCATTTGGTTAGTAACAATGATTGGAACACCCACATCAGAAGTAGAAACAATGGAATCATCAAGGATAGATGCAAGGTTAGTGTCTCGTATTTGACCTATTCAAAGTATGTTCACTTCTTAAAGGAATAGTTCTACCAAGTAGGCATCCATTTCCTAATGGGCATTGATCTAGATAATTTAGGGCACATCTCATTAAGATTTAATTTGCGGCTAGTAGGTATCCACTAATAACCTATGTTACTAAATTTCCTTCCTGTGGGTTTCCAATGTTTTCTAACCTTCTTCCGCCATTGCTTTCTAGCCTTCTTAGCTTGATTTTTGCATTAACTATCTTAATGGGCATATAATAAAGATTAATCAAATCATTCACACCACATTCAAGATTAGTAATAGAAACCACGCAATCATCATTACATGTTTTGCCAAGTAGCGTAGATCGTGATTAATTACAGATGCTTAGAGCTAACAATAGAATCAACACGATTCGTTTTATTCAAATTCTCCCTAAGGTGATCTTCTACTCTCTTCCATTGAACATTCCTAGCATGCAAGGTCCTATCATTCTTTGTGTTGCCTTGAGGCTTTGACCGCCGCTTTGGTGTCACTTTTACTCTTGTAGGGAATTGGAACATTAGTTGGTTTTGCTACTTTTGCATTCCCGAACTAAGTGCATGGATCTGAACTACTTGAAGGCACTCTAGATTTTACTTGCTTAATATCGCATATAATGAGTTGCATACTTATCACTAGGCATCGAGCAAGGCATCACAAATTTTACCTTTCGCACTAAGGATTTAGGACATGTTGCTATTAAACATTCTAATGCTCTTGAGATTGTTTGGCCCTAATGCAAGCAAACCCAATTCTCTATCGTGGCTTATTTATGAAATCCTCTTCTACAATCTCACAGAGACATTTAAGACTATCCTTAAGGCGAGCAAAATAGTTATGAAATAAAAATTCGTTATTCCTTAGATGAGGAGGAATGTATTTAACAAATACGATATTTGGTACCTGAGATGACTTCGATGCAACATTCTCATTAAAGACAAGTGGCATTTTCCCTTTTTCCTCGACTCTTCGATTCTCAATTTCCTTTTGTAAAGATGTTATTTTTTCGTTGTTCTTGTCACGAGTGACTTTCATTAAATCATATAACTCTATAAAGTGTTGTTTAACTTTTTCATTTTCTTCTAGAAAACTCTCATTTTCCCTTTGTAAAACATTAACCAAGTTTTGAAGATGAAAAGTTTGAGAATACCGAGAATATAAAGGAGGAGGCATTTGGGAGCCACGTTGTTCTTTCACCCTTTAATTGTGAAATTGAGCTTTCAACTTTCGATCGTGTTACAATGAGCTTGAATATGTCTGCCACGCTCATTTATTTCAAAAAGTACATCAAACTCTGGAACATTTGAGGATGTCTTGATGTTTGAGATTTTGACATTTTCTCAAGATGTTGATATTTTAGTTGCAAATTAAAATGTTCAACTTCTAGCTTAGAAACTGTTTACTAAATTATCGTGATCATCCCGATCAATTTTCTCATTCAGCCTGAAGTTTTGATTTCAAGCTCAATGACACGATCATGGGAAATTTTCAAGGCAACAGTTAATTCATGAAATTGAGAGGCAGCAATAGAATGCTTAGTAACAGTATAAAACACATCTTGAGCCACACAACTTAATACTAAGTTCTCATTTAAGATATGCAAGTTCTTCCTTTTAATTTCATTATATTTGAGTTCCCGTTCATAATCATTTACCTCAACAATCATTGCATCAAATTCCTTTTCCATTTCTTTGATATTTGAGTTAATACCCTTTTGAAGACTCTTAAATTGACCTTTTAATTGTTTAAAGAAGGGCATGAACTCGCTAAATAACATTCTTTAGTTTGCTCAAAACCCCTTTCCCTTCGTTATCCCCAGAGGTGTGATTCTTCTCTTACATGTCTTCTCAAAATCAACGAATAGTTGATAAACAACATACAGGGTGATTAAGGTCTTGCTATTAGTGGCAATAGTTCTAGGAACTTAGTGCATTGGTGTATTTGGAGGATACACAAGAGTCGCGCAGGCATTTTCCTAAAGGGAGTGTTTGTTTCAACAAGTACATTAACTTTTTGTTTATCTATATCTTTCTTCCAAAAAATCTGTTCTGGGGCTAATTGAGTTTGAGGCTTAAACATGTTCAGGGAGATCCAATTTTCCTTTGTGTAATCATGGGGTTTGATCGTTATTTTATTCTTTTTACACTCGTGGATCAAGTTTTATCCATTTTCTCCCTATAGGCATCATCTAATTTTCTATCCTCTTCTGTGCTTCCAACACATGATGGTGTTTGCCAAGGCTTAAGAATCTCATTGCCATCATATACAATCTTATGGAAAGCTTTAGCTCTTTTGCAATATTCAGATTTGGTTCCTCACAAGGGGAATAATCTGTGCTTATCGCTAAGACTCTATGCTTAGTGATCATGTATAGCCCTAATGGTGTTCCCTTGACGTACAACTTATTTTCAAGCTTGTTTTTCAAAGTTTTTAGATTAGAAAATCATTCAAAAGTTTTGATTCCTTAGCACTGAATTCTTGCTTAAGCACTTTAACATTATCTCAACTCTTGTTTTGCTTAACAGTTTTAGAAAGCTTTTCTTGTAAGGAGTTTAACTCTTGTTTTAAAACTTCTAAAATTACTTTTCTAATAATTGTACCATTTGGTCATCCATTTCTGCCCAATAGTAGTTAACTCAAACTTAGCACGTTGTTCATAAATAGCAACTTGTTCTTTATAGGCATTCGGTTTAGAGGTAACAGAATCATCAGGGCACATGCAAGGTATTCATCAAAAACATAGTCATTATTGATCAGAAGATACATTACTTGGTACATTCTCACTTTCACTTTGTGTCACATATTGATCATATGGGATAGTGTTACTATTACCCTCATTATCAATATCCATTCATAAGTTTCAAGAGATTGTACTTCATATGTATTTTTGCTCATCAACTTCATCATATAGCTTTAATACCTCTGAAATGATTGATTCTTTGGTTTGACCCACCGCTGTGGTGAAGAGACCTTGGAGAGATCATAGGTGAGATGCTAGCCATGAAGATTGTCTTGGCAAGAGGTTCATCATCGACATCGATTAAAATGCATCACATCTGCAACTTGAAAGGCATTTCGATGATTTTGACCTATTTCAATTGGCTGCTCATCTACATCAAAGATCATAGGTTTTGGCATTTCCCTCGCAAGAAACAACAATTCTTCTTCATCCAAAACCGCTTCATCGCCCCTGAGCTTGTACTAGCAGATCTTGTCCCTCAAGTACTCTCATTTGAAGGCGTGGAGATGTGCTTCCTTGCAATGTGTCCATCACCACCACAGTTGTAACACTTTATTTTCTTTGCTTGTCCTTGAATTGCATTCCTTCCACGATTTTGATTAGCCACATACCCTCCACCAACTCCACCTCTTCCTTGTTCATACTGCCTTCCTTGAACTGGTTGCACCATAACCTTCCATCTCTACAAGAGCATGATTGTGTAGATTGGATGCAGTTTTGATTTCGTTGTTAGTGTGAAGACTGTTACTATGTGGAGTAAGGGTCAAGTTTTGTTTAACCATAAGAGCCGGTTGATTGATGAAGTGTTCCATGACCGCATCAACATCGATTGCTTGAACCTCGGATCGGGAATGAGTTTGTGATTACCACTACCCGTGGGTATGACTTGAGAAGCTTTGGTGGTAATTCCAACATTGGTGTAAAAGGTCAGAGAGTCATTTGACGAACTGGTTTCTCCTTGCTTAGATTTGAACTGTTCAAGAATCCTTCGTTCAAACATAGCATGTCTCTCATTCAAGAAGAAAGTCATACAGTTTCTCATAGTTGGTGTTCTTCAATCCTTTGGTTAGCTTCACAGAGGTGACAAATTTGTGCCATTTAGGATTCATGTTGTTCACAAACTTTGAGTTCAGCTGAATATTTGGCATGGTCATTTTGATATTCCCCATATCATTCACAAGCTTGTAGAATCTCACGTAATATTCATAGATACTCTTCTCGTTTCATCTTAAAGTGCTCAAATTCATCATACACTTGTGATTCTCTGTCTTCCTTAGTTAATTCAGAACCCGAGAGAAGCATCTTGACATTATCCCAAACCGCCTTGGCTTCTGTGTTGTGATTGATAAGCTTGTAGATATCTTTTGGAAGACCTTGAAGTATAATGTTTGAAGCCCTGATATCAACATCGAATCTCTTTTTCTCCTTATCACCGAGCTCATCATACGTCTTTGGTCTGTCCAATCCAAAGATCATTGTTCCATCTCGCAAAGATCAATTATGTCTCTAGTAGTCTCAATCTGATAAGGTCCTTCATCAATTGACTTGAGAATGTTGACTCCATTTTCCTCCTGCACAATACAACCTAATTCGTTGAGCCCATGAGTCATAGTCAGCTTCACAAGCATGGGTGACGAGTGTCTGAACCACTGCCAACGCCCTCAGCCTACAGAGAGATGATTGTAGGCACGTTGGTAGAAATGTTTACAGATTTCATGGGATTTTATAACTCTATGATTAAACCGGGAAATAGATTCTTTCACGGATTTTACTAAATCAAGAGAAAACCGTATTAGAAACAAATATTAACCAAGTCGCTATAACCCTTGAACCAAGTCGCTAAGCACCAAGTCGCTAAATAGCAACTCGCTAAACCTCAAGTCGCTGTGAATCAAGTCGCTAAGCACAAGTCGCTAAGACCAAGTCGCTGAACACAAGTCGCTAAAGCACCAAATCGCTAAGCGCACAAGTCGCTAAAGAAGAAATCGCTAAGTATCCAAGTCGCTAAGAACCAACTCGCTAAGAACACTAAGGACAAGTCGCTAGAAATAATAGAGACAAGTCGCTACGCCAACCAAGTCGCTAGCCGAAGTGGAACCTCCACTACGTTGTATCGGTTTGTCGGCTTGTCTCAATAGGCAAGTCACTAGGCTCAAGTCGCTACTACTTTAACTACAAGTCACAAAATTAACAAAGCAAGTCGCTACAAAGAATATTTATCCAAGACTCAAGTCGATAGGTTGAAAAACTTAAATACAACCCTTTTCAATCCAAAACAAGCTCAACCACAGTGATTCAAGCTTTCCAAATCAAAACCCAAGCATATACAATGATTCTCAACACAAAAGTACACTCAAAATTCAAACTTTAACACAAGAAATGATCCAAATGATGCAAAACCACTAAACTTTTTCAAACCCAAAAACCATATAAAACCACTAGAAATCCAAGAGATAATCAAACCATGGCTCTTGATACCGCTTTGTAACATATTGATTTCACAAACACATCAAATCATGATCAAATGGGGCGTATACAATAAGGTATTAGAGATAGAAATAGTTAGAGGTTTGGGAACTTAGTGAGAGAAAATGAAAGTATTATTATGAGCTCCAACTCTCTACCTTGGGAGGAAGAGAGTATTTATAGTTTACATAAAATGCCACCTACGGGCTGTAGATCGTGCATACAAGTAAAGACCCGCCCATCCTCCACGGTGTTACTTAACAAAATACTATTTAACTTTAAATAACTACAACTACGAGCTTTCTAACGATTACATATACTTGAGGTGACCGACACTTTAATAATTGGATTTACTAAATCCTAACAAAGTATTATTACCATCTCAAAATACCATTGTCACATAATTTCTTAGCTTATCCCATAAATCACCAAGTTATTCCATATTTAGGTGTCAGATAAGTCTTCCTCCACATCCCAAAAACTTCCACCTTTTAATTTCACCAAATTGACCCATTTGACAGATTATGTTCCAAATGTTCTTAGTCATCAATACTTCATTCCATGGACCAAGCATCTTTAATCCAAGACCTACATGGTTCTTAGCGCATCTCCAATATAGTCACCATTTGTATTTTTTTTGCACTAAATTAGTGCAAAAGTACCAAATTTGAGTTGCCCTGTTAGCACTAAACAATGCACTATTTTAGTGTGGTGAATAGTAAATGAGAAAATAGCACTATATTTGGTGTTATATGAAACGCCCAGATTTTTTAGGAGCATACAACCATATGCTAAAATATCATACACTATGGTCCTTACTCCGATTCTATCCAAAATTCATTTAGAGCATAAAACCATATGCTTAGTAACATACAGTCGTCCTGCACCTATATTTAGCATTTTACACTATTTCCGAACACCATCCGCTTAAATATCAAATTAAACTTTCATAACATGTTATACAAAATTTTCATTTATTTACAAAATGCTAACGTTTCTAAATCATCAAAAGTTGGGTTTTTGCCAAACACCACTTTTAAAGCTACATATTGCTTCAAAACATAGAAAGACATGACTAATTGACTTTAAATCATCACTAATGTAAATTAAACTTTTTGGGCATTCCAAAATGATAAACAAGAGTTGGAAAAGAGGAGCTTGTTACCTTACCCCACTAGCTTCACCGTTTGACCCATTATGCGCTCCCAAGTATTTATCTTTAGCATGATATGCACACCTACATGAAAATGTGGACGTAAAACTATAAGCACAAAGCTTAGTGAGTAAACAGAGATGGTGAATAAATACCCATGTGCTATACACAATAAAATCACTTGTACTCGCTTTCAACACGTTTATCTCTTTGGTGTCTATATTACTATTCTATCTTTATGGTGTCCGCTTTCGACAACCATCAGATGTTTCCCACTAAACATAAATTGGTGCATCGCTTAGGTACCCGCGACAAAATCGTATAGTGCATCACTTAGGCACAAGTATTTTCTAACCCAAATCTGATACACGATCGAGAAGGCATTCTGTTTAGGAGAACTTCGTATGGTAATGATGTTAAGTTCTCGGTTAAGGATACATGGGATACTCTAAGAGCTAGGCGTGGAGAAGTAATATGGTATCATTTAATTTGGTCATCCCCAATCATCCCTCGCATTTCTATTATTGCTTGTTATGGATAGGAGGCTGAAGACGCAAGACATATTGAAGCAATGGGATGTCGGCGATGTCGTCGACTTAAACCTGCTTCTCGGTTCAAGCAGTAAGTTAAATTGTAGCGTCTATCTACTTTGTATGGCAAGAAAGGAATAATTGAATATATGGTAAAGGTATGAGACACGTTGAAGAAGTTAGAGACTTGATAGCTATGATGTTCGTTACAAGCTTGCTTCGATCCAGTTCAAGAATGACCCATATGTCGCACAAATAAAGAGAGTTTGGAAGATTTCAAATATGGCACTTAGTTCTACGTGAGTTATGCATGGCTTGCATGGATACAAGACGCTATAAATTTAATTGTTGATTTTTGTTAGTAGCTCTTGTATTCTAGTTGTGGTTCATATGACTTGAGGTTTGTTCAAGTCTTAGTTTTGATTTTGCGCGTTTAAAGAGGGTTCATTACCTCTTCCCATGTACCAAACATTATATTCATTTTTTAATATATTTCACAAGGGAAACAATCCATTACCCAAAAAAAAATAGTGGATCACGTAGGCACAAGTATCATAACAAAATAGTGAATCAATTAGACAATATCATAACAATATAGTGCGCCACTTAGGCACATGCTGAACATGAATTGGTGCATCGCTTAGGCACTCAGAGGATGTGATGATGAGGTGTCTCTTAGGCACCTGTACAATGTAATAAGGATGTATCACTTAGGCATCCGTTACAAACACTTTACTATAAATCTGTTACTCACCTTATGAACCCATGTAAGCATTCCACGTGTTTGACTTGATCACCTAAGCACATATCACATACATACACTTTTAATATCGGAAATCAACCAACATGTAATAATACAATTTAACCCATTGTGTTTGGCTAGCTTTCACTACTAAAAACATTCATTCATTTAATCACCTTGGCACATAAGTTTTGGCTATCTTCTAATATACTAACCACATGCTTTCCATGTATTCTAACCAAGTCTGGCACACTTGGTTCATGGCAACTACTAACACTTTTATACATATACTTCATTTAGAACGTATTTCATGATTCCGGTTAAACACCAAATCTGAACCAAATTACTAAACACCCAATATGACAGACTTTTACCTGGAATCATCTCATGAGACCACATTAACATGAAAGTAGACTCTTATACATTTTCAACGACATATGGCAAACCTCAATCAGACTATCGGAGTTATGGTTGATTTTATATTAATTTTACAAAACTGTATAAAAACTGCACATCGTACCTATTAGGCTGCATTGTTTCTTTTCAGAAATTAAAC
This sequence comes from Chrysanthemum makinoi, assembly GCA_910596185.1. Lineage (NCBI taxonomy): Eukaryota > Viridiplantae > Streptophyta > Magnoliopsida > Asterales > Asteraceae > Chrysanthemum > Chrysanthemum makinoi. Next base: position 122,915,325 of record OU343220.1, read on the forward strand.
CCATAACGCTTCCAATCTGACCCAAATTATCTTCAACATTTTAAGTACTCTAATTTAAGTTTATACAACTGATTATGAGTCATTTTAACATCAAACCACTAGCAATTCATGAACCATACTTTCATTTAAGAGGTGTTTGAGTTAACTTATGAAATCATCCAAATCTATTAATTTTAATTCTAAAATTTCACTAATCTTTAACCTTGATAACATCACATATTCAACTCAAAATCATTATCTCATAAACAAACACCTTATAAACATCATAACACTTATATAATCATTTTGAACCTTTAAAATCCATTCTAACATGCATAATTTCATCGATTATCAATAATATAACATCATATCACATAACCCATCATTTTCAATCAACTTTCTAACAATTTCTTCATAATTTATAATTCTAATTTATCATCAATTAAGCATAGAAACATCATAAATCATATTCAACTCAAAATCATTATTAGGTGCATTGTAGACGATGGTCCGGATGGGCCAGAATGGTCAGCCCGGTAGATGCGGCCACTCTACACCTAAACCCTAATGCATGCCTATATATATACACACAGGTTATCTCTAAACCTAACACTTTTTGCTATGCCACACAAGATACTAACTTGATCCGGAGGTGGACCCCGGGCTACGCTCGGTCCACTCCTAACGGTTCTCTTTGTTGACAGTCACTAGGCTCGAGAAGACGACTAACGGCCAGGAGAGTCGTTGAATCCTCCGCTTCGATTTTGCATCAACAAGTTGGCGCCATCCGGGACCACGAATAAACTATGTTTCGTGGTTCTCATATTACCGAAGCGAGATAAATTCCTAAAATCGGTAACCCTAAAACTTTGCATTCTCATATGCGTAAACTTTATTAATTGGACGCATCCAATCCACTGTTTCATATCAAGTTAGATGCGTACACGTTTAAAACTTTATTAAATTGAATCATATGTTATATATTGCATATATTGCTACAATTTATGATATTAAATGCGCATAATCCGACGATGCTATTAAATGCGTACCATCTGACGATACTATATTAAATTGAACCATATGCTATATGTTGCTACAATTTAGATGCGTACAGTTTTGGTAGAAAAGTCCGCACGATCGGACATATTTTTTATCTTTTTGATTCGCACGATCGGACCTATTTTATCTTTTAATCCGCACGATCGGACCTAAGAAAAGCCCGCACGATCGGAGCTATTTTATCTTTTAGCCGCGATAAATTCGCCAGATAACGTTTTACGGTTGGTATGCTTGTTCGCTCGAATAGCGCAGCCGCGATAAATCTACCCAGTAAGACCGGCGTTCAGACATCTTCGCAGACGCAGCACGCGCGAATACCACGATGCTAGTCAATCGCCATGATGCGCAATGGACCAAAAGCCGTGGTATAAACATCTGCGATCATCCGAAACGCTCGAGTCTATGCGGTTAAGGTAAATCCTCTGTGTCTATTAGTCGCGGTCACGGTACATCCATCCGAGTTTTTATTTTATACATTTAAAAAAAAAAAAACACAATTCATTATTTCGTCGGTACGCATCTCACGACGGGTGCGCACTGCCAATTTTCTTATAAGCTATGTGCTATATATATTTTTATGCTATGTGTTATATATTGCTTAATTTTATTAGGTTTTATATGCATGCATTCGCATATACTTTTAATCTTCGCATTGAGTGTTTTTCGCAGATTAAATAAGTTTAATGCTCCTACATGAGTAGCACCATCAAACTTGGGGGCTACAGGTATACGCTACCACTGTTTCCATGCGCAGTATATTCGGAAGCGATCAAAGACGAATTTAAATATTCACATCAACTTGCCGCACTAACATGCCGCGGGAGACGCCCTTCGTCGTTGTAAAGATCAGCACGCTCTTGCGCAGAAGCACGCCTTCCGTCGCACATCTTTGTCGCGCCACGCGCCAAGACTGCTACGTAGCACGCCTTCTCGTCGCACCTCTTTGTCGCGCAAATACAAGCACTCTGCTACGAAGCACGTCTTCGTCGCACCATGCTGCGTCGCTAATGGTACAAAAGGTACGCCTTACCCAGATACAGATGCGGGATCCACTTTCACCTACGCCCATCAACTTAAGTTTAGCATAACATAGCCATGCTATCTCTACATAAACTTGGGGGCTTGTAGACGATGGTCCGGACTGGCGGGGATGGGTCAGCCCCGGCAGATGCGCCCACTCTACACCTAAAACCTAATGCATGCCTATATATACACACGCAGGTTATCTCTAAACCTAACACTTTTGCTACACAACAAGTACTAACTGGACCGCGGAGGGGACCCGGCTACGGCCCGGTCCACTCCTAACTTCTCTTTTGTTGACAGTCTACTAGGGCTCGAGAAGACGACTAACGGCAAGGAGAGTCGTTGAATCCTCGCCCGCCAGATTTTGCATCAACAAGTTTATAGACGTATGGTCCGGACTGGGCAGAATCGTCGGCCCGGCAGATGCGACCCACTCTACACCTAAACCCTAATGCATGCCTATATATACACACGCAGGTTATCTCTAAACCTAACACTTTTGCTATGCCACAACAAGATACTAACTTGACCGTCGGAGGCGACCCCGGCTACGGCTCGGGTCCACTCCTAACGGGTTCTCTTTGTTGACAGGTCTACTAGGGCTCGAGAAGACGACTAAGCAAGCAGAGAGTCGTTGAATCCTGCCCGCGCCAGATTTTGCATCAACAAGTTGGCGCCATCCGTGGGACCACGAATAAACTATGTTTCGTGTTCTCATATTACCGAGAAGCAGAGATAAATTCCTAAAATCGGTAACCCTAAAACTTTGCATTCTGTTATGCGTAAAACTTTATTAATTCGGACGCATCCGAATCCATCGTTTCATATCAAGTTAGATGCGTAACGCTTAAAACTTTATTAAATTGAATCATATGTTATATATTGCATATATTGCTACAATTTATGATATTAATGCGTACATAACTGACGATGCTATTAAATGCGTACCATCTGACGATACTATATTAAATTGAACCATATGCTATATGTTGCTACAATTTAGATGCGCATGTTTGGTGTAGAAAAGTCCGCACGATCGGACATATTTTTATCTTTTGATTCGCACGATCGGACCTATTTTATCTTTTAATCCGCACGATCGGACCTAAGCAAAAGCCCGCACGATCGGAGCTATTTTATCTCTTAGCCGCGATAAATTCGCCAGATATCGTTTTTCTTTTGGTATGCGTTTGCTCGCCGAATAGCGCAGTCGCGATAAATCTACCCGCGTAAGACCGCATGCTCGACATTCGCAGAGACGCGTACGCGCGAATACCACGATGCTAGTCAATCGCCATGATGCCCACTGGACCAAAAGCCGTGGTATAAACATCTGCGATCATCCGAAACGCTCGAGTCTATGCGGTTAAGATAAATCCTTCTGTCTATTAGTCGCGGTCACGGACATCCATCCGAGTTTTATTTTATACATTTAAAAAACAAACAAAAACACAATTCATTATTTCGTTTGCACGATCTCACGACGGGGCGCTAAGACTGCCAATTTTCTTATATGCTATGTGCTATATATTTTTTTATGCTATGTGCTATATATTGCTTAATTTTATTAGGTTTTATATGCTGCGATTCGCGGCATATACTTTTAATCTTTGCATTGAGTGTTTTTCGCAGATTAAATAAGTTTAATGCACCTACATGAGTAGCACCATCAAACTTGGGGCTACAGGGTATACGCTACCACAAGTTTCCATGCGGTATATTCGAAGCAGATCAAAGACGAATTTAAATATTCACATCAACTTGCCGCACTAACATGCCGCAGGGGAGACGCCCTTCGGTTGTAAAGACTGCAGCACAGCGCGCCCTTATGCGCAGAAGCACGCTTCGTCGCACATCTTTGTCGCGCATGACTGGCAGAAGCACGCTTCGTCGCACCTCTTTGTCGCGCAAGCAAGCACACTTCGCAGAAGCACGTCTTCTTCGCACCATGCCGCCGCTAATGGTACAAAAGGTACGCCCTTACCAGGATACAGATGCGGGATCCACTTTCACCTACGCCATCAACTTAAGTTTAGCATAACATAGCCATGCGCTATCTCATACTAAACTTGGGGGGCTTGTAGACGTATGGTCCGACGGCCGGAATGGGTCGGCCCCGGCAGATGCGCCCACTCTACACCTAAAACCTAATGCATGCCTATATATACACACGCAGGTTATCTCTAAACCTAACACTTTTGCTATGCCACGTCAAGATAACTTGACCGTCGAGGTGGACCCCGGCTACGCGGCCCGTCCACTCCTAACGGGTTCTCTTTGTTGACAAATCTACTAGGGCTCGAGAAGACGACTAACGGCCAAGGAGAGTCGTTGAATCCTGCCCGCGCCAGATTTTGCATCAACATCGTACCTATTAGGCTGCATTGTTTCTTTTCAGAAATTAGACCCATAACGCTTCCAATCTGACCCAAATTATCTTCAACATTTTAAGTACTCTAATTTAAGTTTATACAACTGATTATGAGTCATTTTAACATCAAACCACTAGCAATTCATGAACCATACTTTCATTTAAGAGGTGTTTGAGTTAACTTATGAAATCATCCAAATCTATTAATTTTAATTCTAAAATTTCACTAATCTTTAACCTTGATAACATCACATATTCAACTCAAAATCATTATCTCATAAACAAACACCTTATAAACATCATAACACTTATATAATCATTTTGAACCTTTAAAATCCATTCTAACATGCATAATTTCATCGATTATCAATAATATAACATCATATCACATAACCCATCATTTTCAATCAACTTTCTAACAATTTCTTCATAATTTATAATTCTAATTTATCATCAATTAAGCATAGAAACATCATAAATCATATTAACACATGTTCTACACAAAGCATCTTATATCACTTCTATAAACCATTAACTAAACAAGTAATTTAATGACTCACCTTGATTGAGGATTAATGTTAGAATTTGATGCACCTCTTTAATTCAAAACCTTAACACCATTTGATTCTTTGACGAGTTAATGAATTCTTTAGTATGAAGAATTTTGATAAACAGTTGCTCACCCACAAACACGCAAAAATCAAGGTAGCAAAATCGCGAATCAAGAGTCGTCGGTTAAACCCCTTGTAACTTATAATCAGCATAGGTGAGATTAATCGGTGATTAATTGGATTGGCATTTTTGAAAAGTTTCTGGTATTTTCGTCGAGTTTTAGTATTTTACAGAAGATTTGCCTTATACTAACAACTTGTAATAGATGTAAACAACGACTATAAGTGATTAAAACAAGCCGACGTGTGTATGGTATTCCCAACAAGATTTGAAGGTTTCTATTAAGTTTTATCACCGTTGACAAATTTGTTTTATCAATTTTCACAAAGAAAAAGATGTTGGTGGCCGGTGATTAATCGGGTTTTGTAGAAATTTTTTGCAACGCTAGTAAGAAGAGAGGGATAAAATCCCCGTGATTTCTTTTGACAAGCCCATAAAGGTATTTTGGCATTTCCTGTAACTTGCACAAGTTTGCAATATTAGCCATCATGGATAATATGCATTACATCACATGTCTTACTCCGTTAACTTTTTCTACAATCCAAGTCCCAAGTAACAATCTTTGTCAACTCCGTTAAAATGAGAATTCACGCTTTACTCCACTAAAATAATATATTTATCAGCCATACTTTTCTTATATTTTAGGTGTTATATTACATTATTCATCACACTAAAAGACACTATGTATGTCATTTTAACTCATACTTTTCACCATATCTTCTATATGTATATTAGAAACTTAAAATAAATTAGTATAAAATTTATAATTATAAATTTCTCGTTGATACCTTCAAAACAAGTTTGTCAGTATATATAATAAGTTATAACACTAGATGTATTTTATATTTATAGCACCATTCGAACTTTTTTAATGAAGGATGATTTAGCTCAAATGTTTAGTGCATATTTAGTGCATATATTAGAGTAAAAAGAATTTAGTGCAAGAATATGTCATAAAGATTCTTGATTTGTATTATTATAGTGTATACTTACGTAGTGAGTATGTTGTAATCAAAGTTGGAATGGAAAAGGTTATTACGGTAGAATGAAAAAAATCTTGTTTGTTTACACATTTACAATTTAATGATTCATTGCAGGAACCATCATTACATCAAAAACTATTATTTTCATTCCTTGGGGTTCCTTTTTTCATTACATCTCAAAATGAAAATTACATAAAAGTCCATATGTAACTAACCACAGTTTGTTGCGTAGATTAGTTTAATGTAACACCGGGAGGAAGGGCGACTCCTTACCCAATCGATACCTGATCCACGCGCCGGCCGTGAGGTCGTAGAATCTGAAGTATAAATACCTTCCATCCTTGAAGGGGTGTGCTTTTCAATCTAACATTTCATTTTTTGCATTACAACTCTCTATCTAGAAAATACCAATCTCTTATCTTTCTCTCTAAATGGCTAACATGATTTCCATCATCCAGACCACCCGAATCATCAAACAACATAATATTTACGATCCTACAAATGGTATCAAGAGCCATGATTATTGTGTTGTGTTGATTTGTGTGGTTTCATACCATGGTTATTGTGTTGTTGATTTATGTTTGTTCGAATCGTGTTTAAGGCTGTTTTTGCAACATTTTTTAAAGTCGGAAAATTTTATTCCTTGTAGTGTGCTAAACAGTTTTGAAAACAAATGTTATGTATCTTTTGTTTTGGTCAAAAAAGTCATGTGGCTTATTCATGTATTCACATCTGTTTTGTGTCATATGTCCAAAACAATACCTTTGTGACTATTTTTTTGCACCAAACTTTATCCGTGAAATTGTCATGGTCATATTGTCAGTTTCTGAGTGCAAGTATATATGACCAAAAACGTGGCATTAAAGAAGCATTTTTATGCAGTTTTTCTGGGTAACTTTGAAGATGAACTGAAAACATGGTCGAATACTCACGAAAAAGTCAAATGGTCAAATTTTCTTGTTAGTGAGTTGTCAAAACCTTTTTCTTGTTAGCGAGTTGTCAAAAGCTGTTTCTTTATAGCGAGTTGTGTCAAAACACTTTTGAGTGTTCTGTCTTTTACTGGAAGCGACTTGTGGTTTAACAAATGTTTTTGACGCTGATTTTCTTAGCGATTTGTTATGATATGGTCATTATGTCATATGTTTACTTGTGTTATTTAACAAGTAGCGACTTGAGTCTAGCGACTTGAGTCAAGTAAGAAAGGTAGATGAAGAAATGACCAAAACCACCACCACAATATCAAACACCATATACCAAAACAACACGACCTTAGGTCTACACCCATCATCAGTTCACGGATTCGACTCAAATCACTTCCGACTTAATCACCAATAAATTCATCTCAAATCCAAGACTCAAAACAGAAATCGTAATAAATAAATTACAGCTTATCTCAGATAAGGTTCATTTTTTAATCTTTAAAGATTTATCAATTGAACCATAAATCTTCATCGATTATGTTGAAGGTTAAACTTCACTTCATATCCGAACTATTAAAAGAGAAACAAAATAACAATTATGTTACTTGTTTTCTTCGGTTCGTTCAACTCAATCACATGAAATCACAAGTCAATTAATTGATACCTACCTTGACCCCAACGGATCTTGAAGTCCCCTGAATACTTTCTTGACTTTGTTGGAGCAAATCCAAAACAAATGAATCTGATGTGATTCGTTATGCTTGTGTTGTGGGTTTAGATGTATGAGATTTTGATTGAGATTCGGTTTTATTAATGATGATAGAGATGGTGGCCAGTTAGATATTGTGACGCTTTGATAGGTTTAGATCT
>OU343220.1:122923304-122947588 GCA_910596185.1 Chrysanthemum makinoi
AAAACCCCGCAAACTCCAGTTATGGAAGTTCTTCATAACCTTCAAATGGATTTGTGCGGACCAATGAGAGTGCAAACGATAAATGGGAAGAAATATGTATTAGCCTGTTGATGACTACTTTCACTTTACTTGTTAAGTTTTTGAGGACAAAGGATGAAACTCCAGATGTCATCATCAAAATTATCAAGCAGCTTCAGGTTCGACTTAACAATACTCGCTAGAATTGTTCGAACAGGACAATGGCACGAGTTCGTTAAAAGACTTAGTCAATTTTATGAAAGCATTGGAATCAGCCATCAAAGAAGTGTTCCACGAACTCCTCAACAGAACGGTGTAGTTGAAAGACGAAATCGAACTCTTGTGGAAGTCGTAAGAACAATGTTGATTTACTCAAAGGTTCCAATGTTTCTCTGGGCTGAAGCCATTGCCACTGCTTGCTACACCCAAAATCGTTCCCTTATACATACCACTCATGGAAAAACTCCATACGAACTTGTCCATAAACGAAAATCTGATCTCTCCTACCTTCATGTGTTTGGTGCTTTGTGCTATCCAACGAATGACGGTCAAGATTTAGGTAAATTAAGAGCTAAGGCGGATATTGGAGTTTTTGTAGGTTATGCATCAAACAAGAAGGGTTACCGAATCTACAACAAAAAAACTTGAGATATCATGGAAACTATTCACGTCACGTTTGATGAGCTGTCCAGGAAAATGGCTCCTGGACAATCCAGTTATGGACCCGCATTTTAAAATAGTCCCATTAGTTCATCTCTTGTACAAAATCCCTTACCAGCAACTCCATATGTACCCCCTTCAGAAGATGATTTGAAGAAATTGTTTGATCCAATGTTTGATGAACACTATGAGCCAATTGCTAATAATCTGTCAAATCCATCAATAGAGGCCGCTCCTATCCCTGTCAACGTAGATAACCCTTTAGTTTCTATGTCATTAAGTCAAGAAGCACCAGCTACTGATCACTCAGTCTCATCATCAATTCCTCAATCATCAAGTGTACATCATCGAATTGTTTCTAGCACCTATAATGGAGATAACCCCTTTGCTACTCCCGAAGATGCTCCCTTTGAAAACATATTTGCTCGTGAATCATCATCAGAACCATCTTCATCGGAGAAAACGACTCGCTACTTCAGCCTCAACAACAACCACACGAACACCTTAGAAAATGGACACATGATCATCCATTGACAACATCATTGGAAACCCTTCTCATCCAGATCCACGAAATAACTTGCAACTGATGCGTTGTGGTGCTTCTTCAACTCAGTACTATCTAAGGTCGAACCAAAAGATGTTAAAGCAGCAATGACTGAAGACAGCTGGTTCAATGCCATGCAGGAAGAAATACATGAGTTTGATCGTCTAGATGTATGGGAATTAGTACCTACTTCTGACTGTGCTATGATCATTGCTCTAAAGTGGATCTTTAAAGTAAAACTTGATGAGCATGGTGATGTGCTAAAGAACAAGGCTCGATTGGTTGCAAAAGTATACCGTCAAGAGGTGGGTATTGACTTTGAAGAATCATTTGCTCCAGTTGCACGTATCGAGGCAATCGAATCTTCCGGCTAATGTTGCAAGTAAGAATAAGGTAGTCATCAGATGGATAAAGACGGCTTTTCTTAACGGAGATCTTAAAGAAGTCGTATACGTCAGCCAACCTGAAGGTTCTGTGAATCCAGAGCATCCTACACAGGTCTATCGCTTGAAGAAGGATCTTTATGGGTTGAAGCAAGCTCCAAGGGAATGGTATGATACACTATCAAAGTTTCTTCTATCTATTGGATTCAGCAAAGGAGCAGTTGATCCGACATTGTTCACCAAAAGGTCAGGCAAACATTTAATTCACGTTCAAATTTATGTTGATGATATTATTTTTGCCTCGACTGACCCCAATGAATGTGACCATTTTTCTAAGGATATGGGGTCCAAATTTCAAATGTCAATGATGGGACAAATGTCATTTTTCTTGGGATTACAATTTTCACAAAGTCCCGGAGGTATTTTTATAAATCAATCTAAATATGCAAATGAGATTTTAAAGAAATTTGGATTTGATTCTTGTGACCCTGTTGATACTCCCATGATAGAGCGTACTAAACTGGATGAGGACCACTTAGGGATCATGGTAGATCAAACGAAATATTGTAGTATGATTGGATCCCTGATGTACCTCACAGCTAGTAGACCTGATATTCTGTTTGCTGTATGCATGTGTGCTAGATACCAGGCTAAGCCTACCAAAAGCACCTTGAAGCGGTTAAACGGGTCTTTCGGTACCTCCAAGGAACCATCAATATGGGACTTTGGTACCCGGACACCGTATGTCACCTAATGCCTATTCATGCGATGCTGACCATGCAGATGTCAAGATACACGTCGAAGCGCTCAGAGGTGCTCTGGGGTGATAAGCTTGTCAGTTGGTCTTCAAAGAAACAAATGAGGACTTCTATATCCTCTACAGAGGCAAAATACATAGCCATGTCATCTTGTTGTGCTCAAATCCTATGGATGAGATCCCAATTATCTGACTATGCTTTGACTTCAACAAAATCCCTCTGTATTGTGATAACAAAAGTGCCATTGCTCTCTCCTGCAACAACGTTGAACATTCGAGAGCAAAGCATATCGACATTCGACATCACTTCATCAGGGAGCAAGTGGAGAATGGTGTGGTGGAACTCTATTTTGTGAGGACTGAATACTAATTAGCAGACATCTTCACCAAAGCTCTTCTTACAGAACATTTTGAGTTTATCCTCCCACGACTTGGTCTAAAGAGTCTACAACCGGAAACACTCAAACGTCTTCAAGAGGAAGACGAGGAGTAAAAGGTTTTCTTCATCCTTCTCTTGTAAATATTTATTCAAAAAGCAAAATACAAAATTACAAAACCGACAAAAAGCAAATAGAAAATTATAAAACTTTAAAAAATCTATAAAAATTCGAAAAACTAAAAAAATTTCAAAAATATTGTCATTTTGTCATGTTTTTCTTGATTCGATAATATCTACGGTCTTTGTGCTGTCATTCAAAGAGTGACACGGGTCTTTAGATGTTGTTCGAATGTACATAAATCGTTTAAAAAAATTTTGCGAAAGTGAAACAAAGGTTTATAGTCATTTTAGTCTATAACCCGTTTTAAAAGAAAGAACAGAGCCATACTTAATCTTTAATTTTAAAAAACGTCATGCTCTGATTCTAAAAACAAATGTTTGTCGATAAAAAGACAAATGTTTCTTTCCAAATATTTTTCCTTCTAATGATTTTTTTAAAAAATATTTGTCATCTAATGAAAACAAAATTGCTTTGAAAATACCTCGGACTCTACTTTTGAAAATCACCCGGGCTTATCATTTGTCAAAATCTCTATCTTTCAATCAACAACTTATGTCATTGATTGAGGGGGAGAATGATTTTAATCAAAAAGAGTATTTTTCAAACAATTGGCATTTAAACGAGCAAGGTCTACTCTTGAATAATCAAAAAGAACAATGTTTTATACAATTGGTACAAGACCTTGGTTATTATTATGTTTTCAAAAGATACTCAAGCATGTTTAATCTTTGGAGTCTAAAGTCTCAAATTTGATCCTTATCGGTTAAATGTTTTTCATAATCAAGTCACAATTCCCCTCAAAATCTTTCATAATCAATTTAAATCTAGAGAGATCACAAATCTCAAATGATTTGAAAATTGTGATCGGGGGAGAATTTGTGATTTAAATTGGATTTAAACTGATAATTCGATAAATGGTTTTATAACTGTTTAGCAAGCTCTCCTCCATTCATGTGCCAAACGATTTCAAATTTTCCATGCACATGTTAAGGGGGAGCATCTATTTCAAACCAAAAAGGATTGAAACGTGATTGATTTGTCTCTTGTGCAGATTTTCCCTAATATGTGCAAAACACTTTCAAATCTCGATGCACATATTGAGGGGGAGCAATTTTTTTTGAAAACCACGTCCTTTCCCAAAAATATCTTTAATTAAGTATGAAAAATACTAATCTGGATAGGGAAAGTGATGTCGATGTTTTTAGAAAATGTTAATCAATGAATTGATTTCTTCCTCTTACATCCATGTGCCAAAAATGATTTCAAATATAATGGCGTACATGTTGAGGGGGAGTTCGCGGTTCGAATATCAAAAATACCAGTGTACAAATGCTTTTATGTTCATATCAAGAGACCATTGACTAATGGAAGGGCTATGAGATATTAGGAGCCACGGTGATCATCAAATAAATTCTATCGTGACATCAGTTAATTGAAGACTCACTGTTGGAAACAATGTGGAAAGTGAGAATATATTTTAAGAGTCTACCATTATCTCTTGTGGTACGTTGCAATGACTGAAAGTGGTATGCCATCATACTCACTATGAAGATGGAAAGCCTTCTAGAGCCAACATCAAACAAGCTCTTGGTAGGTGGCATGAGATCTATCCAATAGATCAACCATGTGACAACTGAATGGAAACAATGGGGCGATCTTAAAATATGGATCAATCCCCTGGTCCTGTGTTATGGATTGACGGATTCCTTTGAAAACCGTCGTTGTGCTTAAAACTCTTTCTCTAGCACACGATCGCTGTATTAATGTTTCAAAATTAAAGGTGTTTATGATTAATTGATTTTCCTTAAAACCTTCGTTGGAAAACACTTTATTGAGCACACACGATTGTTTTTCAAATCTCTTTTCATCAATCATGAATCTCAAACGCTGTTCACTCATTGCGGTTGTCTTCTTTGAGACGCTCCGGTTTGAGAACAAAGCTAGAACATGTCGAAACCATGTCAAGGAGATTCTTCAGAATTATACCTGATCACAGGCAGTACTTGTCCTGATCAACGGGGAACCGTGGGTCGTGTACCTCAATTCAATGAAAGTGATCAAAGATACTTTCGTGCGCTTTATTGCTAACTATTGTATGCAGGTACACCCGACCTTTGCAGCTGATCAGAATGGATAGGTCAATTCATAGCCGCATGCTCACACAACACATTCATTCCTAAAGAAATCATGATAAGTGCAACAACGACTCTGATATTTTCACTCCATGCTTCTGCTACGCTGCTGCAAATATCATGAATCAATTAAAGCTTCTGCTACTCTGATGAGAAGATATCATGAACCAGAATGTGAGCATTTCGGTCCAAAAGTCACAACATCACATAATGGCAACACTGCAAAGGAAGAGTCAGAAATTTATGGTAGCTGATGATCTCAAAGCTGGCTCAGAACACATTATCACGTGGATCAGTTAAAGACCTCCACTTGGATTAACCAAACATGCAAAACATGAAGAATCAAAGACTATGAGCTACAGAGCTAAGAAATTTAACAAGAATCCAAGAACAATCTTTATGTAATATATGTTTGTATTCATTGTAATTTGAGGTGACCTCCCTTAGGGGGATATTGTTAGGATTTAGTAAATCCAGTTATTAAAGTGTCGGTCACCTCAAGTGTATGTAATCGTTAGAAAGATCGTAGTCGTAGTTATTTAATGTTAGGTAGTATTTTGTTAAGTAACACCGTGGAGGACGGACGGGTCTTTACCCACTGTATGCCTGATCCACAGCCCGTAGGTGGCGTTTATGTAAGAAACTATAAATACCCTCTACCTCCTAAGGTAGAGGGTTGGAGCTCATAATAATACTTTTACTTTCTCTCACTAAGTTTCCAAACCTCTAACTCTTTCTCTCTCCAAAACCTTATAGTATACGCCTACATTTGATCATGGTTTGATGTGTTTGTTAAATCTAATATGTTACAGTTTAGTTTTATTTAAAAGGGTTTTTGTAAAACGTAATTTTTTAGTTTTAATTTTTTTTTTTTGAAAACAAAAATTGGGTTTAAGAAAAATTTGAGATTTTACAAAAATGGGTTTTGGGTAATATCGAGATTTATTTGTATTTTTGGGTTTAAAAGGGGATTTTGGTCATTCGGGTATCGGGGACGGGTAAAATGGTGATTTTGGTTTTGAGTTAGGTTTTAAGGTTTGTTTTCCCACTCTCACTCCAAAAACATGTCCCGGGTTCTGAAAATGTAGAAAATCCACTCCCGCCCGCCTCTGTTTCAAAGACTTTTCTTTGGCGGTTTTGCTGTTGTTCGTTTTCCTCGTTTTCAATCTTTTTGTACCTGCAAGACACAAAACACACTCCGAGGATATTTGTAACATATTTTGATCATATTTGGGTGTTTTTGGTCGTTTTTGTGGTCTTAGGTGGGTAAAAACGATGAGTGAATAAGCACTCATCAGTGCTCATCGCTTAACACTCTATGCTTATTGATCAAGTGAGCAGTCTGAATGGTGTTCCCTTGTACGTACAACTTGTTTTCAAGTTTGTTTTTCAAAGTTTTTAGGTTGGAAAAATTATTTAAAAGTTTTGATTCCTTAGCATTGAATTCCTGTTTAAGCAACCTTTACATTTTCTTGAAGTTCTTGTTTTTGCTAACAGTTTTATTAAGCTTTTCTTGTAAGGAACTTAACTCTTGTTTTAATATTTCTTCCCTAAAATTACTTTTTCTGATGAGTGTACGCATTTGGTTATCCATCTCCTGCTCACGGGGTAGTCAACTCAAACTTAGCACGTTGTTCGTATATCGCAACTTGTTCCTTATAGGCATTTAGTTCAGTGGTTACAAAATTATCAGGGGCATATGCAGTGTATTCATCTAATATACATTCATTGTTAACTGCAGAAGATTCATCACTTGGTACAATAAGACTTTCCTTTTGCTTCACGTATTGATCATATGGGACAACATTGCTATTTCCCATATTTTCAATATCTGATTCAATGCCTTCCATATATTGTACTTTGTGGTGAATCTTTTGCGCATCAACCACATCGTATAGTTTCAGTACCTCTGATTTGATGGATTCCTTGGAGGGACTGGCCAGTTGAGGTGAAGATATCATTGGAGAAAAAACTGGAAAGATGTTAGCCATAAAGATGGTATGTGCAGTTGGTTCATCATCAACATCCGAGTCAAATGCATCACAGTCTGCAACTTGAAAGGCTTTAGGATTTTTTTTGAGCCACACCATGCACAGGTTGTTCGTCTACATCGGCATCATAAGTTTTGGCATTTCCCTCAGCAAGAAACAACAACTCTTCCTCTTCCAACACTGCACCATTGTCTTGAGCTTGCACTAATAACATCTTATCCCTGAAGTACTCAGCATTCTGTGGACGTTTTGGTTGAGTGCAATTCCTGGAAATGTGTCCTTTTCCTCCACAGTTGTAGCACTTAATTGGCTTCCCTTGACCTTGAGCCGCAATCCTTCCTTGATTCTGATTTCCCCCATAACCTGCACCGGCTCCTACATTCCCATAACCAGTACCAACCCCAACATTTCCTTGCTCATTGTGTGGTAGATAAGCATTCTGCCTTCCTTGCGTGTTTTGCACTACTACCCTTCCATCTTTAACCGTAGCCTGATTTTGTACATTAGATGCAGTTCTGAGATGATTGTTGGTGTGTGGGGTAAAGTTCAGGTTTTGCTTAACCATTAGAGCCAGTTGATTGACAAGTTGTTCCATGAATGAGTCTGAAGGCTTATAACTTAGATCCGGAATGAGTTTTTGATTACCATCCCCAGTAGGTATGACTTGTGATGCTTCGGTAGTTATTCCCACATTTGTGTATAATGCAGTTGAATCATTTAAAGAACTTGCGTCTCCAGCATTGGTTTTGAACTTTTCCATGATCATTCGTTCAAATACAGCATGCTTCTCATTTTGGAGCAAATAAGCATACAATTGCTCATAATTGGTGTTTCTCAATCCTTTGTTTAGTTTGACTGTAGTAACAAATTTATGCCATTCGGGATTCATGTTGTTCACAAACTTTGAATTGAGCTGAATATTTGGCATTGTCATTTTGATATTCCTCATATCATTCACAAACTTGTGGAATCTGTGACTTGATTTTAGGTAACCGCATTACGTTAAACTAAACCGAGCTTTTGCCTTTATCACTATTTTATCAACCATGACTTGATTTTATATCGTCTATTGGTTTTTATGGTTTATTTCACTATTGAATGAGTTATTGTATGAGTTTTAACTCTATTTGGTATGCACTATTCGATTCGGCACTAGAAAAGCCTAAAACGAGAAATATTGTAACTTAAGAAGTGATGACGAATCTCTATATGTTTTGTGTGAGAATGTAATACCGGATTCTTTCTTAAATCTATGGCACCCTTGTTGTCACATATAATTGCTATGTCACTTAGATGAATGTCGTAGTCAACTAACGCTTGTTTCATCCATAGTGCTTGTCGGCATGCTTTGCCGGCGGAGACATATTCGGCTTCGGTTGTTGATATTGCTAATGCCGTTTTTTTCTTTGAAAACCAAGATGTTAAACAACATCCCATAAAAGTACATACCCCACTTGTACTTTTTTGGTAAACGTAATCACCTGCATGGTCAGAATCTGCATATACAATTGTTTCTACTCCCGTGCCCTTAGGATACCATAATCCTAATTGTGTTGTGCCCTTAATATATCTAAATATTCTTTTTATGGCTTCTAGTGTATTCTTAGGTTCTATGGTTGAAACAAAACAAAATAAGCTACTTTGGTTTTGAACTTGAGACCTTAATGTTCTTTCGTTTAGCTTTCCTATGACCTTATCTACGGGGTGATCTTTGGACTCTTTAATGTTTATGACTTCATCATTTAAAGGTTCTTCTTCTTCATTTATCTTTTTCTTTATTACTATAGCTTCACTTTCTACAATCTCGTCATGACAAGAAGAGGTAGGGTTGGGTGGACTTTCATAAAATTTTATATTTAATGACTCTTCTACCTTCATTGTTTCTTTGTTTAATATGACGTAAGCTTTGCTATTTGGAGAGTAACCTAGAAAGATACCTTCGGTTGATTTAGGATCAAATTTGGTAAGGTAATATTTAGTGTTAAGAATAAAACATTTGCTACCAAAGACTCTAAAGTGATCTAACGTAGGCTTTTTGCCCTGAGTAACTCGTATGGATTTTTACCTAAGATTGGTCTAATTAAGACTCGATTGAGTATGTACGTTGAAGTATCAGCGGCATTGCACCAAAACTTTTGAGGTATGGATTGCTCATTAAGCATGGTTCGACTCATTTCTTGTAGGGTTCTATTCTTTCTTTCTACTACCCCATTCGATTGTGGAGTGCGCGGAGCCGAGAAGTTGTGAGTAATACCATTAGCATCACAAAAGGCTCCAAATTGCACTTCATTATTGAATTCCCTACCATGATCTGTTCTAATAGACACTATAGGACTTCCTAGTTGTCTTTGGATCTTCTGGCTTAATATTTCAAAATAATTAAACGTTTCCGTTTTGTTCTTTAAGAATTTTGTCCATGTATACCTAGAGTAATCATCCACTATGACCAAAGTGTAGTAGTTGCCTCCATAACTTTGGATAGCAGATGGACCAAATAAATCCATATGTAGTAATTCTAGACACTTAGTTTTAGACACCATGTTTTTATCATTATGACTAGAATGAACTTGTTTTCCTACATTACAAGCATCACAAAAGTGATGTTCATATTTTAACTTAGGTAGATCTCTTACTAGATCTTTGGATGATAGCGATTGAAGAAGTCGCACATTGGCATGACCCAATCTTCGATGCCATAATGTCGAAGTATCATCCATAGAGGTAAAACAAAGTTTGTCTTTAGGTTCATTACCAATTTTAAAGACATAGACTCCATGTTTCCTAATTCCTCTTCCTATGGTTACGCCATTTTTTAGTATCTTACTACCGGTTTTGGTAAAAAGTACATTACACTTTTTATCACATATTTGTCCTATACTTAAGAGGTTAAAGTTTAGGTTTTCTACGTGACATACATCGTTAATGGTTAGAGATTTGTTAGAAATCGTACCTTTACCGATGATTTTACTTTTGCTATTTCAAAAAACCACATTACCTCCATTGAAGGATTCATATGTGGAGAATAGATCTTTATTGCCGGTCATGTGCCTCGTGCACCCGCTATCCTTGACCCATTCATCGGGGTCTAGGTCGACCTTTAAGCACACCTAAGAAAATAATCAACTCAAAAGTTTGGTCCCCATTTGTTCATGGGTCCATTAGTGTTAAACATTCCATTCATGTTAGACATGTATGGATAAGGTGAATATGCATTCCATGGAGAAAAGTTTTGAAAAGGAAAGCCATTTTGCATATTTAGGTTCCATCCCATTTGATGGTTACTTCTTGGGTAAACATTATTAGGTCTCCTAGATAAGTTAGGTTTTGAAAAAGATGGAGCTTTGTTTCTTGCAAAAATAGGATTATATTTTGGAGGTGGTTGTCTAGTGGTGACATGAGTTGGTTTCTTCTTATTAATGATGACAAAATCAGTTCTAGATGAAGAAGCTACGTTATTTCCACTGTTGTTGCTAGCAGACCCACGGATCCCTGGCTTAACACTAGCCGGTTCCCTTTCGATGGGATCCGTGGGATCCGCCACAACAGTGGCTGGTTTTTCTAGTGCCTTAACAAATTGTGTTTCTTTGTTTTCACTAGTTGACGGATCCAGTTGTTGAATCCCTAAACCTTTTCGGTTGCCTTCAGTTTTAACACTATCTAGCATCATATTTAACGTATTAGTACTCATTCTAGCAATCTTAGAATCTAGTTGATCAACTAGTGTTTCAAGTTGAACGCAAAGTTCACATTTGCCACTTGCTATTTTAGCCTTTTCTAGACGTTTCAATTTTGATTTTAATTCTATGACTTCTTTATCTAACCGTTGTTTTTTACTTTTTAAAAGCTTATTTTTGTTAATTAGTTTTAAGCTAATATTGCAAAATTTGTCATATTCATTATGTAATGAGTCATCATCTAGTGATGAGCTACTATAGTATTCGTGACATACCTCGTCATTTGCCATGAGACAAATTTCTTCATCCTCCTCGCCGCTCATTCCCCATGTGCCGCTCACGAACGCCTTTTGATCATCCCGTTTGGGACACTTACTAATATAGTGGTTTGGGTCCCCACATTTAAAACAAGTACGATCATCCTTTGGCTTCTCGTCCTCTTTGCTTTTCTGGAATCCTTTCTTGTCGTCATACGGTTGTTTGACGTATCTTCCCTTCCTTCTAAAGAACTTTTTAAAGTCCCTTCCCGCCATAGCATACTCTTCGTCGTCACTATCCGAAGATGATTTCTTTTCATCACTTGAAGCCTTTTTGGCTTTAAGGGCAAGAGATTTGTGTTTCTCTTTCACCTTTGAGGCTTCGGAGTCTTTAGCAAGGACAAGCTCGTAGACTTTTAAGTTGCCTATGAGTTCCTCAAGGGTGAGGATTGTCAAATCTTTTGACTGTTCGATCGCCGTCACCTTGGATCTCCACTTGGATGGAAGTGCCCGTAGATATCTCCTAACATGGTTACGGCTAGAAAAAGATTCATCAAGTGCTTGTAAAGATGTAATAATAGTATTAAAATGAGAAAATGAACGATCTATAGTTTCCTCATCCGATATTGAAAATTGTTCATATTGTTGAACAAATAGTTTATTGTTGAAAATTCCAAATTTCTTTAGAGGTTTTAAGCATAGAAATTCTTTTGAATTCCTTTTTGGGTAAAGCATTATACAAAACCATTTTAGCCTCACTATTTTTAGAAAGCTTTTTCTTCATTTCATCATTTAGTTTATCATGAGGTATGTTAACTAAATTTCCTTTATCATCTTTTGAGGTAGCCTCAAAATCGCCTTCAACAATAATGTACCAAAGATCAATATCTTTAGACTTCACATACGTTTTGAATCTATTTTTCCAATATATAAAACCATTAGTTTCAAGTAGTGGTGGTCGTTGCATAGATTGCCCTTCCTTGTAATTTTCAGAACCCATAGTGATCGAAAAGTTTTTAAAATACGATTTACTTTAAAACTTTTATAAACTTAGCTCTTGATACCAATTATGGAAAACTAGAAGGGGGGTTGAATAGTTTTGCCGATTTTAAGTTAGTTTCAAAAACTTTAGATTCGATAATATGTGAGATCGTATGGATGTAGAGAAAGTATAGATCTAATGATAAAGCAAGTAAATAAATTAAAGCAAAGGGATAGAAATGACACAACCGATTTATAGTGGTTCGGCCACAAGGACACCTTCCTTGCCCTACTCCACTCCCCGAGTCACCTACTATCGAGTTCAAGCACTATGTCAACAAACTCCTTCACTTGGCGGAGAAGCCTTCACAACGTTGCTTACACCTTTTTCCGGTACAAAGCTAAATACCGAGTCCGTAACATGGTGGACCAAACCAACACGACTATTACACAACAAATATGTGAAATATCAAATACAAGATCTTTGCTACATAAATCTTGCGGAGGAACAAATCAATCAAGGACCCCTTGCTTGGATGACTTGTAGAATGCTCGTGATCTCACCTTAGAGAAGGACCTATATGAGAATCACTAAAGAAAGAAAGAAAGAAGTACTCTCTAGATCAAGTGATCTTTGTTAGAAGAGAATGAGAGTATATGAGAGAATTAGTAAGAAGAGGGGTGAGTTAGAATGAAGAAATGGCACTTTGTTTATAGGCAAAATCTTCCACTGTTCCCCCGATCCCACGGATCCCTCCCACACGGGATCCGTCTAGTGTAATCCTAGGGATCCGTGGGACGCTCCTCTTTGCCCATGGGTTTTTTGGTTATGGGTCATGGGTTATGGGTTGGTCCATGGGTATTCCTTTAGATTCAATGTATCTAATGAATACATTGTATCTAGTCAAATGGGTATGGGTCAATGGGTTATGGATATGATCCATGGGTTGTGGTTTTTACCCATCCTAATAAACTATTACAACAAATGATTAATTACAACATTTTTGTATTTAAATGGCTAAATGTAAATTCTTTACAAAATAACATGTATCCTTATAATTGTACTTAAGATAACATTATATTTGTTATCAACAAAACATAAAGAGATCACAAAATATTAATAAACGTTTTTACGGTTTATTTGTATTAACAGAGATAGTATCACGTAATGGAGTACCGATATCTATCATTTCCGATAGAGATAGCCATTTTACATCCCACTTTTGGAGATCATTACAGACGGCATTATGAACAAACTTGGATATGAGCACCGCTTACCACCCTCAAACCGATGGTCAAAGCGAGAGAACCATTCAGACTTTAGAGGACATGCTTAGAGCCTGTGTTATTGATTTCGGCAAAGGCTGGGAGAGACATCTCCCTTTGTCCGAATTCTTTTACAACAATAGTTATCATTCTAGCATTAAGGCTGCTCCATTTGAGGCATTGTATGGCCGAAAATATCGTTCTCCTATTTGTTGGGCTGAAGTTGGCGAGAGTCAACTGACAGGTCCCGAACTTGTCCTAGAAACCACTGAGAAGATAGTTCAGATTCGTAACCGATTGCAAAACGCTCGTGATAGACAAAAGAGTTATGCCGATAGGAGACGTAAACCTTTAGAATTTCAGGTTAGAGATCGTGTTATGTTGAAAGTTTCTCCTTGGAAAGGAGTGATTCGTTTTGGAAAGCGTGGAAAACTCAATACCCGATATATTGGTCCCTTTCCAATCCTGGAAAGAATCGGACCGGTAGCATAACGCCTGGAGCTACCATCAGAATTGAGCAGTGTACACAATGCCTTTCATGTTAGTAATCTTAAGAAATGTCTTTCGGAGGAAAACATAGTGGTGCCCTTAAGAGATATTTGTATCGATGAGAAATTGAATTTCTTTGAGGAACCGATTGAGATTATGGATCGTGAGATTAAACGGCTGAAGAATAGCCGTATTCAGATTATCAAAGTTCGATGGAACTCCCGACATGGACCGGAGTTCACTTGGGAACATGAGGACGTTTTCTGTAGGAAGTATCCTAAACTTTTCATGACATCAAGCAGCTCGGAGTGAAACCCGGGACGGGTTTCTTTTGAGGCTGGGAGGTTGTGACAACTGACAATTTAGGGAGTCTATTTTAGGTAACCGCATTACGTTAAACTAAACTGAGCTTTTGCCTTTATCACTATTTTATCAACCATGACTTGATTTTATATCGTCTATTGGTTTTTATGGTTTATTTCACTATTGAATGAGTTATCGTATGAGTTTTAACTCTATTTGGTAGGCACTATTCGATTCGGCACTAGAAAAGCCTAAAACGAGAAATATTGTAACTTTTAGACCGTAACTCGAAACTTGACAAATAAATAGTCAAAACTCGTGGAAAAACATAAACAACGATAATAGAAAGTCGAATCAATGTCGTGGGACACTCGGGGGACAATATATGAGCTCGGAAATGGGTAAACGGGACGTTTTACGAAAAATGGCAACCACAGCCCCTCCTCTTTTGCTTAGGCCGGCGCCCCTCCTCCCATATTTATTTGTTTTTGAGTCGCTCTCCCTAAATATATATACCCCATCTCCTCCTCATTTTATCCCTTCACTTTCTCTCTCTATAAATCACCTTCTCATCCCTTTCTCTCTCTACACTCTCTCTCTTCAAAAAAATAAAAACCCTAGCCACCACCACTACCATTGGCCGCTACCTTGTCCGGCCAAAACTCGGCCACTTTTCGGCGAGTGGTACTACACCTCCACCACCATCTTCTAGCTCTTCTCATCCTTTTTCTATTCATATATAATACTCTCACTAAAACCCTCATTAACACCTTCAAATCTTAAGATTAAGATTCGTACTTTTAGGGTTTTCATCAAATATTGTAGATCGAGCTTGAATAAGGTAATTGGAACATGGGTAACACTTGTTTGAGCTTTAATAAACCACGTATGGCTTAATTAGGGTTCGACCATATCACGAATTTTAGGGCTTTTGGTTTAAACGTGGGATTAAGTCTAATTAACACTTAAATAAACATGTAGCTAGTGTTTGGTAAGCATGTGGTGTATCATATTGATGGGTTTTTGCATTTTAGGTCTAGTTTCATGTTTTTTGGTTAGAATAGATGATGGGTTTGGTGTTTGGTTAAAGATTGGAGGTTGATTGATTCTATTTGGATGTTGTGGAATTGATTTGGTAGTGTTTGGATGTAAGTGATGAGGCGTACGAGCCACTAGGGACTCATACGTGGCTCATGGGTGGCGTACGAAACTCACATGGACCTTGGGTCCGGGTCGGGTCATTTTGGTAGCTTTTTGGTTGATGTTGTTGGTGTTTGGATGAGACGCGTGGAGCCGAAAAGCTTCTAGAGCTTGTTTGGTTCACGTGGTCTTAACCGTGAACGTGTCATGACCATTAGGGTCATAACATTGGTTTCGGGTATATTTGGTTGGTTGATTGGTTGGCGAGATTGATTTGAGTGGATTTGGGATTGAATTGCCCTATTATGACTTTTAATTGGACTTGATATATATAATTGTCAACTTTGAGCAACGTCGGTGTTACTTTGACTTTTTAGTCAATAGTTGACCCCGACAACGCAGTAACATGGACTTTAGTATAGTTTGGACTATTGATTGATTTCAAAACGAATAACGATATGAAACTAATATTGGAATTTGACGAAATTATTATATATATGAAAATGCTAATAGACTATGAAATGTAAATAATAAAAAGGGTTTTTATACCAAAAATATCGATAACAAGACTTATCTTGTTATTTACTATTTTAAATAGAAACTAACGACTAAAATGGAAATGTTTTATAATAAATAAGCAATTAATCTTTCGAGTACATGATTATTGAAATATGCCAATTATGGGCGTTTAATACTAGTTTCAAGTATTTGTTTACTTACGTTGTGTGCATGGGTTACGGATAACCTAACATTAATAGTGTTGATCCACGTTGATAGCGGACTTATTAGGTTGACGAATCTAATAAGAGCCCGCTAGGTACGTTGGGTAACCTTATTAATGGGTGAATTATCCTTATGACTCTTTAGGATGCGACTGATTTATGGGATAATAAGCGACACGAATAAATAATTGAGTTTATCGAGTTGACGAATTCGATAAGGTCTACTATTTATTCCGAAACTTATTGGACTATCGAGCTTATCGCTTAGATGTCTCATCGTGTTGCATTGAGTCACATATTGGTTATTTGAGTGCATTCATAGCATCATATTGAGTCGATAAACCCACATGAGGATACCAAACACTAGGATTAAATGGTGAAACGAGACATTTTTGGAAATAATGAAATGGAATACATTGGGGTAGATAACATTGATTTCGGGAGATATATTTATTAAAATTTTGTCTACATTACTAGGTTGTGCCGAGTCGATAGCTGCTGAGCCGTGATTACCGTTATCTTCTGCTAGTGTTTATTTGTACGTTGATTGCTTGAGGTGAGTTTCATAGCCCCACTTTTATCTACGTTTTTAACTATTTTGGGGTGAGAATCATGCTACTATTTTTGGATCTTTAAAACTATTTGGATTTGCTTATATGCTTGACTGTTTAGATAGATGTGCGGTAGTTGTTGCCTTAGACTACCGTTGCCTAGCTAAGAATAGACTTCTACCTCGACCTAGTCCGGGTTTAGAAATTGTTCTAGAGGTTGCTACGACAGTGTTGGACTAGAGTCGCGGGGCCCGAGTAATCCCTGGATGTGGGATATGGTTATATGGTTGGTGATCCGGGTAGGATCGGTGTGTGCAAACGATATTTATCTATCTTAGGTCTTGCATAGCAAATCAACTCCTACAGGTCCACTATGATTTTATTGAATTTAAACCTGTGACCTCACCAGCGTAAGCTGACCTTTTAGCATGATTTCTCAGGTGAGTTTCTGACTCTGATAAACTTTGGGGACCTATCTTATTAAATCATGTTTTGGGCTTAATATTTACACTTTTGGATTAAATGTTTTGAATACTTAAATTTGGGATTGGTTTTGAATGTTAAATGACCATCTTCTGCTATACTTGTGTGAGATACCAATCCAATAGTAACGCCCCAAAAACTTGATTAAGGGTGTGTTTGGTAAAAATAGCAGTAGCAGTGAGCTGTAGCAGTAAGCTGTAGCAGCGAGCAGTAGCTGTGAGTAGTAGCTGTATTTTTTTATAAAAACGTTTGGTAACGTAGCTGTATTTGTGATTATAATGTGTAAAACATCTCTTAAATGCTCAAAGCTCCTAAATGCTACTTTATAGAGCATTGGAAAATGAGCTTTCCGAAAAAATAGGTAAAGCTAATTGCTACTTGCCAAACAAACATGAAAAATCACAACGCTCAATGCTCGCTGCTCACCGCTCCTAAATGCTCCAAAAAGCTCTGCGCCAAACACACCCTAAGTATTCCGCTGTACCGAGATTTGGGGGTGCTGTAGAATCTCACATAATATTCTGTAACACTTCTCCTAGATTCATTTTAAAGTTCTCAAAGTCATTATACAACTGAGATTCTCTATCTTCCTTGGTTAGTTCCGAACCAGAGCATTTTGACATTATCCCAAACAGCCTTAGCTTCAGTTTTGTGATTGATTAGCTTATAAGTGTCTTTTGGTAAACCTTGAAGTATGATATTTGAGGCTCTAATGTCAGCATCATATATCTTCTTTTCCTTATCATCAAGCTCATCATACATTCTTGGTCTATCCAACCCTAATGTGACATTTCTATCAGTTCTAGTTTCGAGAATGTCCCTAGTCGTTCCAATTTGAAATGGTCCTTCATCAATTGACTTAAGGATGTTAACCCGATTCTCTTTTCCTAAGCAATACCGTCTGATTCTATGAGCCCAAGAGTCATAATCGGTTCTATCAAGCATTGGAGGAAGAGTGTCGGATCTTGTTGCTTGAACGTCATCAGCAACGGAAGAAATGATTGTAGACATGATTGATAATTTCCACAGGATTTTACTACTCTTTGATTAAACCGGGAAATAGATTCTTTCACGGGATTTTACAAAACCAAGAGAAAATCGTAAAACGTATCACAAAGAAATGACATGTCTCAAAAGACAAATCGCACTACTGACAAACTGCTTCTGTCAAATCGCTTAAGTGTCAAACCGCTTAAAGTGACAAACCGCTTGATACACAAATCGCTTAGCAGACAAACCGCTTAACAGACAAACCGCTTAACAGACAAACTGCTTAACAGACAAATCGCTTAACACATAAACCGCTTAACACACAAACCTCTTAATGTAACAAAACACTTACTACACAAACCGCATGGGAACACAAGTACGACCACTACTTCCACTACTTTGTCCTTTCTTGTCTTTTTGTCTCAAGAGACAAACCGCTTAGTTAACAAACCACTTCACAAAATAGGACAAACCTCTTAGTAAATGAGACAAACCGCTTCTCAAAAACGAAATCCGAGAGACAAACCGCATAAACTTTTGATCAAACCGCTTCAATGAAATCCAATCCGAGGGACAAACCGCTTCAAAGAAACATTCAAAAACTAAACTTTTCAATCCCAAAACAGAACAACCAAGATGATTGAGGCCTTCCAATTCAAAACCTAAACACTTATGATCATTCTAAACAAAAAAGTACTATTAAAATTCAAACTTTAACACCAAAAGTGATGCAAATGATGAAAACTACTCAAAACTCATTCAAACCCAAAAACTTATGAAAACCACTAGAAATCCAAGAACATGAAAGATAGATGATCAAACCATGGCTCTTGATACCATTTGTTACATATTGGTTATCACAATCACACAAACAAGCACAATAAGGGTCAAATGGTTTGTAGTTTTAGAGAGAGAAAGTGGAAGAGAGTTGGGAACTTTAGTGAGACAAAGAAAAATGAATTATGAAAGCTCCAACCCTTTGCCTTGCTAGGAAAAGGGTATTTATAGTTACAAGCATGAGCACCCTCCTTCGGGTTGTGGATCATGCATACAGTGGGTAAAGACTCGTCCGTCCTCCACGGTATTACTTAACACATTAGTTAATAACACTAAATGACTACGACTACGAGCTTTATAACGAATACATATACTTGAGGTGACCGACTCTTTAACTACCGTATTTTCTAAATCCTAACACTTATCTTACCTTTTAGTCATGAAGCGTGTCTAGGTTATGAAGCGAGCAATCTTTAGTGTCTTGGACATGGATTTGGTCATGTATCATTGATTTTGTCCACTTTGCCGTGACACATTAGTAATGACATTTCACCCTTAACCCATGTTGTGTCCACCCATATTGCCTTCAAAGATTGTTTAGTCTTTAACTCTAGTGGTGGAGATTTGTGTAACCCCCAAGCTTATGATAGAATACATGCTATGACTGTTCTTTGAGTGATCACCCCGAAATTGACACTTAGACTAGATGAGAGAATTTGAGTGTTTGTTCCCATTTTGTGAGGTGTTTGGTTTTGATTTATTCTAGCATAAGGGATTTTTAAACTCATATCTTCCAGGTAATGGGGGATATCTTTTTAGAAATTTTTCTAATAAGGTCCTGATTTTTAGTGTCAATTTCCCCCAATTATGCTCATATTTTATGTCATTTATATGAATTTATGCTTGTATTCCTTTATAGTTCACTTCAGGTAAATTATGAGCATTGTAGCTTAGAGACGCAGATTTGGAGATTTTCTTAACGGTTTATGATAGTATGCTATTTGTGAAGAAGCCACGGCGTAACTCATTCTCTCACATTACGTCGTAGCTAGTATTTTATCTCAGATTGCCTACTCAACAGCAATTACGACGTAACTCCCAACTAAGGTTACGCCGTAATCATATAGGTCATGAAGTATTTCGCGCCTCCATCAACTATGCCGTAACTCCTCACAATCATTACGCAATAGTCTACTTAACGAGAGTTCTGTTTTGAAGTTAATTAAGTTACGCCGTAACTCACATCCACTATACGGCGAAGCTGGTAACTACGGCGTAACCTTTCCATTTTGTTACGCCATAGTCTATTTAACGAGAGTTATATTTGGAAGATAATTAAGTTACGGCGTAACTGTCAACTTAAGTTACACCGTAACTATGATCGTGCCTATACATACAAGCCCTAAATTCTGCATTTCACATCATTCAATCACAACTCAAAGGCATAGAACGTGAAGAAGGTTCCAAACGAAGGAGCATACGGAGCCATCTCCAAGAGAGGAATCACTCCATATCGATAAGCATTAGCGATCATTTCTATCTTTTACTATTAATTCATGTCTTTCATTATGTTAAACATTGAATTCATTGTTTCTTTTAATATGATCGGCTAAGCACCTTTGGTGCTAGCCTAGTTATGATTCCTTGAATGTATTGTTTATGTTTTCATGCTTCCATATAATTGTTTCTAGTATATGCATGCATAGTTCGATGGTATTTACCCTAGCTTCGGTAGTTTTAAAATGCGGTCGTATCTAGTTGCTTAGGAGAATTGACCAACTGACCCTAAGTAGGTAGGTAGAGTTTGGAAGGGTAAGAATTACCAACTGACGACCCTTCCTTTCTTGCGTGAACTGACTAAATGATCATCGGTCGTCCGGATGAACTTAAGAAATTAGGGATGAGTGTCTAATATGGTAGCGCCCGGGCACTCATTATTTCGAATCTTGCATGTAGGGTACTTAATGACTTGGCTTAGGTAACTTAAGACCCTCGACTCCCTAACGGGTAAACCTTTGACGTCGGGTAGGAACCTTTGTTGATAGGTTAGGACGTATTGACCAAATGTTATCCTAGCGGCTTAAACCCCCACTTGAATCAATTGGAAGTAATAAAAAATAGACGTTACATAATAGGATGATTAATTAGGTTAGCACACTTTCTCTACATTGATCACAACCTCTATTTACTTTAAGAGTTTTATTTCGTTTCTTAGTTTAATCATTTCTATCTCAAACCAGTTAAAATAAGTGACACTTAGACTTGATAGGATCCTCATCTACGTAGCTCTTGGGAACGACCTCGGCTTTACCACCTTCTATACAACGCATGATCAGGTTTACTGCTCGTTATTACATTCGGTAGACCTTAGGTAGTCGAGAAAATATAAATATTAAATCCTAGTCGGAAATCCTGCATCAACTACGAGAAGCGAAATCATGTTTACAAACTTAAGAGAGCACTATATGGTCTTAAAAAAGCCCCTAAAGCTTGGTACGATAGATTAAAGGCCTTCTTGGTTAAACATAATTATATCATGGGGATGGTAGATAACACACTTTTCATGAAGAAAAGAAATTCACATCTCCTCATTATTCAAATATTTGTCGACGACATAATATTTAGATCAACTTGTAAATAGTATTTTGATGATTTTGCGAAAATCATGCATGATGAGTTTGAGATGAGCATGATGGGTGAATTAAATTTCTTCCTTGGTCTACAAATAAAACAAATGGAAGATGATATCTTCTTTAAACAATCTAATTACATAAAATAAATGCCTAAGAAATTTGGATTAGAAGAGTCTAAACCAATGAAAACATTCATGTCCTCGGATACAAAACTCACGAAGGATGAAGAAGGTGAGTCCGTTGATAGTACTAAGTACAGAAATATGATAGGTAGTTTATTATACCTAACAACAAGTAGGCCGATATCATGTTTAGTGTCTGCCTTTGCGCTCGCTTCAAAGAGGATCCCTAAGCCTCTTATTTTAAAGCGGTTAAACGTATCTTCCGATACATTATCCCAAAGGAACCGATATAAAACTGTTGTCTATGCCGACTTTGATCATGCGGGACATTATGTGGATCAAAAAAGCATGAGTGGCATTTTTACCTTCAAGGGTAGTTTTCTAACTTCTTGGTTCTCCAAGAAACAAACGACTCTAGCTATCTCCACTACCGAAGCCGAATACGTAAGCGCCAGAAAGGCATGTCAACAAGAACTATGGATGAAACAAGCTCTAATTGACTACGACATACATCTAGACGACATTCCGATTATGTGCGACAATAAGGGAGAGACTGACTTGAGCAAGAACCTCGTTCAACACTCATGTACGAAACACATCAAAATACGTCATCACTTCCTTCGCAACAATGTTCAAGAAGGAAACATTTCCATTGAAAAAATCCCATCGAAAGATAATATCGCCGATATCCTAACCAAACCCCTCAAATGTGAATCTTCAAATTATCTATGCTTAGAATTAGGAATGATGGAACACATTTCGTAAATGAATAATTTACGTGTGCTCATAAATCAAGTCTCGTCTTATGACTATTTCTAGTTCATCCTTTGATTATCGAACATCTTTTGATTGTCTTCCAAAATAAATTTATTATGTATAAATTCTTTTGTCGCGTCTAAAAGTCTCACCAAACAAACGAGACTTAATCGTCAAAAATCAAAATGAGACCAAAAACTGTCTCAGCAGGTCACGGCACCACTAAATTTAGTGGTACCGTGCACCTGACAAAGTCGATTCTCCTTTTCTTTTTCCCCAAACTGCACCTTCAAACACAACCCAATTTTCTGCAAACTGTCCAAACTCGAACCAACACCCAAAATCTAATTCCAATCCATGAAATCACAATTGAGGCATTGAGTTACAAGGTTATCAACCACAACACTTTCCTAAACATTAATTGTAAGTCAATTCATTCCAATTTTCTTTAATTTGAGTCTAGGATTTTACAGTTCACATAATCTAAATTGGGGGTTTTCAATTTTGATTAAGTTGTTACGCAGTTAGGACTAGGATTAGGCAATGTATAACTACATTGATTCATCCAAACATTGGATTTGCATAAACCCTTATACTTTTTATGTTAATCCGAATTTTAAATTAAAATTTTGAATCATTAGGCACATTAGGTGGAATCATGATTAGGAAACTTAAAATGATGTTAGAAATCATTGAAATTTATGTTTTTCAATATTAAAGAATCATTAACATCAAAATTTTGAACTAGCCAAACACCCCCTAATTCCAAGTTTGAAGAAACTCACAAGACTAGAATCATTATAAAATGTTTTTCATGCATTGTTAATACAACCTAAAAATGTTTTTTCATGCATACACGAACTCACGAATTTTTCCGAAATACATAACTAATATGTATTCTTCGACATATACATTTGAGCTAAAGTGAACTAAGGAGCGTTTGGGTAATCTCATTATTTTTGTTTTTGAGTCGAGATTACTGCACACCACATTGTTTGCATATAGGCATACACTAAGCACGTGTTCACTATCAAGTGATCACAAGTTAATTATAAAAACTTATATAAACATTATTTTTGTTTTTGACTATCAAGACACCAAAACCTATATCCCCTTCTCATCGAAGATCTAAATATCCCTGATCACCTCAAATCCTTTTACTAACACGTCCAACATTGATTCATTCATGAGGGTCTTGTTGTTGATCTCGCTATGTTCCATTGAATGGCATAAATGTATGCTTTCCAACCATTAACTTTGATTGTTTATATAGCATAAATGATCAAGTTTGTCCTCATTTCATCCTTGATTTCTATAGTCGTGTATGTACCTTCAACGATCGTGATGATAATGTCTTCATAGAATTTTGGATTCAAGATGAACATATCAGCCTGACCATTCTCGAACTCGGTGACATTCTTGGTGTCCCTTCTGTAGGACAATGCGCCTACACGAAAGATCATTCTCTTGAGTCTCTCATGTATAACTTGGAAAATACTTGTCCTTATCGAACCGATATTCCTACTCCCGAAGAAATCAAACAATTCATCCAAGTTCCTCGAGTCCAAAACACTTATAAAAAACGCGATGGTACCATTTCTACCTCGACTCAAACAAAATCTATCTCAAAGAAATTCTTCCCGATCTCAAACAATGGAAAAAGTCCTTCATGAAAATTTCTTGTCTCTAGGGGGCAACTGGGATCATGTTCCGCCTTGTAGTACCCATATGCTCTATTGTCTTAGTACCGAAACTCCCTACAACCTCGCTTACTGCATGGCAAAGCGAATGGGAAATGTCAATAGTCGTTCCGATAAGCTCATGCCTTATGGTATGTTTCTTAATCGTCTTTATGGTTAGGTCATGGATAATTATCCACATCTCGAAAGTGATAGCTTATTCCTCATTGATCCCATTTTGAAACCTCTTGGTAGACCACAACGTCGCACAAAAGCAACGTAGTGACAAAGGGTCAAAACGTGGTCGTAAATCCACTTTCGATGCCTCATCCTCTTCCTTCCATCATGGATTTTCATCTCAACCTATGGAAGATGATGATGTTGAAATGAATGATGAAGGAACTTCCCGTACTCGTTCTCCCTCACCAACTACTTACTTTCGTGATCTCGATATGAGGGACTTCACAAGAACCACC
>OU343220.1:122947688-123006415 GCA_910596185.1 Chrysanthemum makinoi
CCATTTGGGACCTATTCTTAAACTCCGAAATATTTTACTTAATCAAACGTATGTATTTTCAAAAGACACTTTAGGCCGCTCACTATCAATCGTAACTATGTATGCTAAGTGGCAAATTACCAAGTATTCTATTCCGCTACAAAACAGGTATTTTGGGGGTGTGACACCCCCCTCGTTTGGAGGGCACCAAGGAATCGAGCGATGGTTCATGCTACAAAAACAAAGGACGACAAATATGCAACATCTAACAATAAGCAACCACACTCTAAAAATATATATATATATATATATAAATAATATCCAAACAAAGATTGTTCCAACCAATACCATTAAAATAAGATAACCATGTCAATTCATAAGTAAAAACAAGATATAACATTTCAATGTGATTACACCACAAGAAACTAGATTAGTACAACCAAACAAGCTTTACAAACTACAACTAGAGAAAACACATAAACATCCTTAGTGACACTTGAGGCCCTAGGATTTGCTTCTTGCACAAAGGGGTTCCAAATCATTTATTCATTAAGACTAAACATCCTAATATTTAGTTGGAAGGGGCATTGGATGGTGGAGGAGGTGATATGATTGGTTCTTGTGGTGGTGTCAAAAGATACTTCACATAGGAAAACATGACATGCATTTCATCTCGAAGAGTCAAGATGAGATTACGGTTATGGTGACAACATGGAAAACTCAGGCTATGTGGTTCAAGTGGGTAGATAATGGGGTAGCCCATGAGTGGTTGTGGTGATGGAAAGGTAGAAGATGATGGTGAGTAGGTAAAGTCAAGTGGACTTGTTGGTGATAGAGTGAATGTTAGAGCTAAGGGATGAGGAGAGCTAAGTGGTGATGAGTGTGTTGTTATCATAAGGTTAGTGGAGGAGGATGAATTGGCTCTTGTTGACAAGGTCTTTGAAGGAGCATTTGGTGTAGGAATGGATTGATGTAAGTTGATTGAAGGTGGTGTTTGTATCTCATCATCATCATTAAGTGTGAGGTCAATGAAGATATCTTCTTTAGGTGGTATAGTGGAGACTCTTGGCTTATTGACAAGGTTGGTTGAAGTGGTAGCAATAGTGGAAGACATTGTGTGTTTGAGGATTGAGAGATTAGTTGATTGATGAGATGAGGATGAATGTATGAGAAGAGCTTTAAATAGCCCATTCTAATGCATGCAAGATGGTGATTTATGGAAGAATACTAAGGATAATAAGGTGTAAGGTGTTTTGGGAAGTGAGAGGTGTTGGAATCAGCTCAAAGTTTACAGAATCTAAGGGAAAGGAAGTCAAAAAGTGAAAGCAAATAGTGAAAATTGTATTTCTGGGGGACTAAACACTAAATCACCTAATTTTACCACTAAATTTAGTGGTGCCTTGGCATAATTAGTGGTGCAAAGGACCTACTGGGTTCAAATTTTCCATTTTGCACTATTTTGGGCAAATATAAGTGTGAGTGTTTAGTGGAACTATAATATGAATATACTTATAATATATATGTTAGTATAATATTGTCAAAATAATAATTATGTGAATGACACACCTCGAGCTTTTTCAATAACTAACTAGTTAGCGATCATAAAAACTAATTAAGTCAAGTACTTAGTGTAATAAGGCCTTAGCCAATAACCCATACTAAGTTAGTGTATTGATAAGCGTTAGATAGTTGTTTAAAGAAAAACAATCTAATTGTGCCTCCTTTAAAGCTTCTTGATCGATTTGTCAATGCCCTTGATCGCCTTCCAATTGACTTGAGACCCCCGATTGTTTTCTCATGCATCAAAACTTGTCGATTAAACATCGTTGTTTTCCTTCGTATCATTGAGCTTAGATTGGTGTTTTGAAAAGGAGGATCTGGTTCTTGTGAAGTCCCTCATATCGAGATCACGAAAGTAAGTAGTTGGTGAGGGAGAACGAGTACGGGAAGTTCCTTCATCATTCATTTCAACATCATCATCTTCCATAGGTTGAGATGAAAATCCATGATGGAAGGAAGAGGATGAGGCATCGAAAGTGGATTTACGACCACGTTTTGACCCTTTGTCACTACGTTGCTTTTGTGCGACGTTGTGGTCCACCAAGAGGTTTCAAAATGGGATCAATGAGGAATAAGCTATCACTTTCGAGATGTGGATAATTATCCATGACCTAACCATAAAGACGATTAAGAAACATACCATAAGGCATGAGCTTATCGGAACGACTATTGACATTTCCCATTCGCTTTGCCATGCAGTAAGAGAGGTTGTAGGGAGTTTCGGTACTAAGACAATAGAGCATATGGGTACTACAAGGCAGAACATGATCCCGCTGTTCCCCTAGAGACAAGAAATTTTCATGAAGGACTTTTTCCATCGTTTGAGATCGGGAAGAATTTCTTTGAGATAGATTTTGTTTGAGTCGAGGTAGAAATGGTACCATCAGCGTTTTTATATGTGTTTTGGACTCGAGGAACTTGGATGAATTGTTTGATTTCTTCTGAGTAGGAATATCGGTTCGATAAGGACCAGTATTTTCCAAGTTATACATGAGAGACTCAATAGAATGATCTTTCATGTAGGCGCATTTTCCTACAGAAGGGACACCAAGAATGTCACCGAGTTCGAGAATGGTCAGGCTGATATGTTCATCTTGAATCCAAAATTCTCTGAAGACATTATCATCACGATCGTTGAAGGTACATACACGACTATAGAAATCAAGGATGAAATGAGGACAAACTTGATCATTTATGCTATATAAACAATCAAAGTTAATGGTTGGAAAGCATACATTTATGCCATTCAATGGAACATAGCGAGATCAACAACAAGACCCTCATGAATGAATCAATGTTGGACGTGTTAGTAAAAGGATTTGAGGTGATCAGGGATATTTAGATCTTCGATGAGAAGGGGATATAGGTTTTGGTGTCTTGATAGTCAAAAACAAAAATAATGTTTATATAAGTTTTTATAATTAACTTGTGATCACTTGATAGTGAACACGTGCTTAGTGTATGCCTATATGCAAACAATGTGGTGTGCAGTAATCTCGACTCAAAAACAAAAATAATGAGATTACCCAAACGCTCCTTAGTTCACTTTAGCTCAAATGTATATGTCGAAGAATACATATTAGTTATGTATTTCGGAAAAATTCGTGAGTTCGTGTATGCATGAAAAAACATTTTTAGGTTGTATTAACAATGCATGAAAAACATTTTATGATGATTCTAGTCTCGTGAGTTTCTTCAAACTTGGAATTAGGGGGTGTTTGGCTAGTTCAAAATTTTGGCGTTAATGATTCTTTAATATTGAAAAACATAAATTTCAATGATTTCTAACATCATTTTAAGTTTCCTAATCATGATTCCACCTAATGTGCCTAATGATTCAAAATTTTAATTTAAAATTCGGATTAACATAAAAAGTATAAGGGTTTATGCAAATCCAATGTTTGGATGAATCAATGTAGTTATACATTGCCTAATCCTAGTCCTAACTGCGTAACAACTTAATCAAAATTGAAAACCCCCAATTTAGATTATGTGAACTGTAAAATCCTAGACTCAAATTAAAGAAAATTGGAATGAATTGACTTACAATTAATGTTTAGGAAAGTGTTGTGGTTGATAACCTTGTAACTCAATGCCTCAATTGTGATTTCATGGATTGGAATTAGATTTTGGGTGTTGGTTCGAGTTTGGACAGTTTGCGAAAAATGGGTTGTGTTTGAAGTTTGGGGAAAAAGAAAAGGAGAATCGACTTTGTCAGGTGCACGGTACCACTAAATTTAGTGGTGCCGTGACTGCTGAGACAGCTTTTTGGTCTCATTTTGATTTTTGACGATTAAGTCTCGTTTGTTTGGTGAGACTTTTAGACGCCGCACAAAAGAATTTATACATAATAAATTTATTTTGGAAGACAATCAAAAGATGTTCGATAATCAAAGGATGAACTAGAAATAGTCATAAGACGAGACTTGATTTATGAGCACACGTAAATTATTCATTTACGAAATGTGTTCCATCATTCCTAATTCTAAGCATAGATAATTTGAAGATTCACATTTGAGGGGTTTGGTTAGGATATCGGCGATATTATCTTTCGATGGGATTTTTTCAATGGAAATGTTTCCTTCTTGAACATTGTTGCGAAGGAAGTGATGACGTATTTTGATGTGTTTCGTACATGAGTGTTGAACGAGGTTCTTGCTCAAGTCAGTCTCTCCCTTATTGTCGCATTATAATCGAATGTCGCTAGATGTATGTCGTGAGTCAATTAGAGCTTGTTTCATCCATAGTTCTTGTTGACATGCCTTTCTGGCGCTACGTATTCGCTTGGTAGTGGAGATAGCTAGAGTCGTTTGTTTCTTGGAGAACCAAGAAGTTAGAAAACTACCCTTGAAGGTAAAAATGCCACTCATGCTTTTTTGATCCACATAATGTCCCGATGATCAAAGTCGGCATAGACAGTTTATATCGGTTCCTTTGGGATAATGTATCGGAAGATATCGTTAACCGCTTCAAAAGAAGAGGCTTAGGGATCCTCTTGGAAGCGAGCGCAAAGGCAGACACTAAACATGATATCGGCCTACTTGTTGTTAGGTATAATAAACTACCTATCATATTTCTATACTTAGTACTATCAACGGACTCACCTTCTTCATCCTTCGTGAGTTTTGTATCCGAGGACATGAATGTTTTCATTGGTTTAGACTCTTCTAATCCAAATTTCTTAGGCATTTATTTTATGTAATTAGATTGTTTAAAGAAGATATCATCTTCCATTTGTTTTATTTGTAGACCAAGGAAGAAATTTAATTCACCCATCATGCTCATCTCAAACTCATCATGCATGATTTTCGCAAAATCATCAAAATACTCTTTACAAGTTGATCTAAATATTATGTCGTCGACAAATATTTGAATAATGAGGAGATGTGAATTTCTTTTCTTCATGAAAAGTGTGTTATCTACCATCCCCATGATATAATTATGTTTAACCAAGAAGGCCTTTAATCTATCGTACCAAGCTTTAGGGGCTCTTTTAAGACCATATAGTGCTCTCTTAAATTTGTAAACATGATTTCGCTTCTCGTAGTTGATGTAGGATTTCCGACTAGGATTTAATATTTATATTTTTTCGACTACCTAAGGTCTACCTAATGTAATAACGAGCAGTAAACCTGATCATGCGTTGTATAGAAGGTGGTAAAGCCGAGGTCGTTCCCAAGAGCTACGTAGATGAGGATCCTATCAAGTCTAAGTGTCACTTATTTTAACTGGTTTGAGATAGAAATGATTAAACTAAGAAACGAAATAAAACGCTTAAAGTAAATAGAGGTTGTGATCAATGTAGAGAAAGTGTGCTAACCTAATTAATCATCCTATTATGTAACGTCTATTTTTTATTACTTCCAATTGATTCAAGTGGGGGTTTAAGCCGCTAGGATAACATTTGGTCAATACGTCCTAACCTATCAACAAAGGTTCCTACCCGACGTCAAAGGTTTACCCGTTAGGGAGTCGAGGGTCTTAAGTTACCTAAGCCAAGTCATTAAGTACCCTACATGCAAGATTCGAAATAATGAGTGCCCGGGCGCTACCATATTAGACACTCATCCCTAATTTCTTAAGTTCATCCGGACGACCGATGATCATTTAGTCAGTTCACGCAAGAAAGGAAGGGTCGTCAGTTGGTAATTCTTACCCTTCCAAACTCTACCTACCTACTTATGGTCAGTTGGTCAATTCTCCTAAGCAACTAGATACGACCGCATTTTAAAACTAAACGGGCTAGGTAAATACCATCAACTATGCATGCATATACTAGAAACAATTATATGGAAGCATGAAAACATAAACAATACATTCAAGGAATCATAACTAGGCTAGCACCAAAGGTGCTTAGCCTATCATATTAAAAGAAACAATGAATTCAATGTTTAACATAATGAAAGACATGAATTAATAGTAAAAGATAGAAATGATCGCTAATGCTTATCGATATGGAGTGATTCCTCTCTTGAGATGGCTCAGATGTCTGCATGATCCGTTTGGAACCTTCTTCACGTTCTATGCCTTTGAGTTGTGATTGAATGATGTGAAATGCAGAATTTAGGGCTTGTA
Organism: Chrysanthemum makinoi; assembly: GCA_910596185.1. NCBI lineage: Eukaryota > Viridiplantae > Streptophyta > Magnoliopsida > Asterales > Asteraceae > Chrysanthemum > Chrysanthemum makinoi. The sequence continues at coordinate 122,953,803 of OU343220.1, forward strand.
TGTATAGGCACGATCATAGTTACTTGTAACTTAAGTTGACAAGCATCAGAACTTAATTATCTTCAAATATAACTCTCGTTAAATAGACTATGTAGTAACAAAATGGAAAGGTTACGCCAGTAGTTACCAAATTTCGGCCAGATAGTGGATGTGAGTTACGGCAGAACTTAATTAACTTCAAAACAGAACTCTCGTTAAGTAGACTATTGCGTAATGATTGTGAGGAGTTAACGCATAGTTGATGGAGGCGCGAAATACTTCATGACCTATATGATTACTGCAACCTTAGTTGGGAGTTAATCCGTAATTGCCGTTGAGTAGGCAATCGAGATAAAATACTAGCTACGATTTAATGTGTGAGAGAATGAGTTACCCGTGGCTTCTTCTAAATAGCATACTATCATAAACCGTTAAGAAAATCTCCAAATCTGCGTCTCTAAGCTACAATGCTCATAATTTACCTGAAGTGAACTATAAAGGAATACAAGCATAAATTCATATAAATGACATAAAATATGAGCATAATTGGGGGAAATTGACACTAAAAATCAGGACCTTATTAGAAAAATTTCTAAAAAGATATCCCCCATTACCTGGAAGATATGAGTTTAAAAATCCCTTATGCTAGAATAAATCAAAACCAAACACCTCACGAAATGGGAACAACCACTCAAATTCTCTCATCTAGTCTAAGTGTCAATTTCGGGGTGATCACTCAAAGCACAGTCATAGCATGTATTCTATCATAAGCTTAGGGGTTACACAAATCTCCACCACTAGAGTTAAAGACTAAACAATCTTTGAAGGCAATATGGGTGGACACAACATGGGTTAAGGGTGAAATGTCATTACTAATGTGTCACGGCAAAGTAGACAAAATCAATGATACATGACCAAATCCATGGCCAAGACACCAAAGATTGCTCGCTTCATCAACTAGACGTGCTTCATGACTAAAAGGTAAGATAAGTGTTAGGATTTAGAAAATACGGTAGTTAAAGAGTCGGTCACCTCAAGTATATGTATTCGTTATAAAGCTCAGAGTCGTAGTCATTTAGTGTTATTAACTAATGTGTTAAGTAATACCGTGGAGACGGAACAGTTTACTTCCATCAGATGCATGATCCACAACCCGGAGAGGTGCTCATGCTTGTAACTATAAATACCCTTTTCCTAGCAAGGCAAAGGGTTGGAGCTTTCATAATTCATTTTTTTTGTCTCACTAAAGTTCCCAACTCTCTTCCACTTTCTCTCTCTAAAACTACAAACCATTTGACCCTTATTGTGCTTGTTTGTGTGATTGTGATAACCAATATGTAACAAATGGTATCAAGAGCCATGGTTTGATCATCTATCTTTCATGTTCTTGGATTTCTAGTGGTTTTCATAAGTTTTTGGGTTTGAATGAGTTTTGAGTAGTTTTCATCATTTGCATCACTTTTGGTGTTAAAGTTTGAATTTTAATAGTACTTTTTTGTTTAGAATGATCATAAGTGTTTAGGTTTTGAATTGGAAGGCCTCAATCATCTTGGTTGTTCTGTTTTGGGATTGAAAAGTTTAGTTTTTGAATGTTTCTTTGAAGCGGTTTGTCCCTCGATTGATTTCATTAGCGGTTTGATCAAAAGTTTATGCGGTTTGTCTCTGATTTTGTTTTGGGAAGGTTTGTCTCATTTACTAAGCGGTTTGTCCTATTTTGTGAAGCGGTTTGTTAACTAAGCGGTTTGTCTCTTGAGACAAAAGGACAAGAAAGGACAAAGTAGTGGAAGTAGTGGTCGCTTGTGTTCCTATGCGGTTTGTGTAGTAAGTGTTTTGTTACATTAAGAGGTTTGTGTGTTAACGTTTATGTGTTAAGCGATTTGTCTGCTAAGGCTTTGTCTCATAGTTTGTCCTGCTAAGCGTGTCGGTCTCAAGCGTTTATTTGTGTATCAAGCGTTTGTCACTTTGCGGTTTGACACTTAAGCGATTTGATGTATGTGTTTGTCAAGAGCGATTTTTCTTTGAGACATGTCATTTCTTTGTGATACGCTTACGATTTTCTCTTGGTTTTGTAAAATACCGTGAAAGAATCTATTTCCCGGTTTAATCAAAGAGTAGTAAAATCCCGTGGAAATTATCAATCATGTCTACAATCATTTCTTCCGCTAATGATGACGCTCAGCAACAAGATCCGACACTCTTCCTCCAATGCTTGATAGAACCGATTATGACTCTTGGGCTCATAGAATCGCAGCGGTATTGCTTAGAAAAGAGAATCGGTTAACATCCTTAAGTCTATTGATGAAGGACCATTTCAAATTGGAACGACTAGGGACATTCTCAAACTAACTGATAGAAATGTCACATTAGGGTTGGATAGACCAAGAATGTATGATGAGCTTGATGATAAGGAAAAGAAGATATATGATGCTGACATTAGAGCCTCAAATATCATACTTCAAGGTTTACCAAAAGACACTTATAAGCTAATCAATCACAAAACCGCTAAGGTCGCTTTGGGATAATGTCAAAATGTTCGTTTGAACTAACCAAGGAAGATAGAGAATATCAGTTGTATAATGACTTTGAGAACTTTAAAATGAATCTAGAGAAGTGTTACGTAATATTATGAGATTCTACAAAGACACCCCAAATCTCGTACAAAATGAATACTTAGGGTGTGTTTGGCTGCAGAGCTTTTGGAGCATTTAGGAGCGTGAGCCGCGAGCATTGTTGTGATTTTTCATGTTTGTTGGCAAGTAGCAATTAGCTTTACCTATTTTTCGAAAGCTCATTTCCAATGCTCTATAAAGTAGCATTTAGGAGCTTTGAGCATTTAAGAGATGTTTTACACATTATAATCACAAATACAGCCTACGCTACCAAACGCTTTTTATAAAAAATACAACTACTACTCACGTACAGCTGAAATTCAGAAGCACGCCACTGCTACATTACCGCTATGTTTCACCGCTACTACTATTTTACCAAACACACCCTTAATCAAGTTGGCGCTACTATTGGATTGGTATCTCACACAAGTATAGCGTAAGATGGTCATTTAACATTCAAAACCAATCCCAAATTTAAGTATTCAAAACATTTAATCCAAAAGTGTAAATATTAAGCCCAAAACATGATTTAATAAGATAGGTCCCCAAAGTTTATCAGAGTCGAAACTCCACCGAGAAATCATGTTAAAAAAGGTCACTCTTTACGTACCGGTGAGGGTCATTGGTTTAAATTCAATAAAATCATAGTGGACCTGTAGGAGTTGATTTGCTATGCAAGACCAAAGATAGATAAATATCGCTTTAACACACCGATCCTACCCTGATCACCAACCATATAACCATATCCCACATCCAGGATTACTCTAGGCCCGCCGACTCTAGTCCAACATCACGTAGCAACCTCTAGAACAATTTCTAAACCCGGACTAGGTCGAGGTAGAAGTCTATTCTTAGCTAGGCAACGGTAGTCTAAGGCAACAACTACCGCACATCTATCTAAACAGTCAAGCATATAAGCAAATCCAAATAGTTTTAAAGATCCAAAAATAGTAGCATGATTCTCACCCCAAAATAGTTAAAAACGTAGATAAAAGTGGGCTATGAAACTCACCTCAAGCAATCAACGTACAAATAAACACTAGCGAAGATAACGTAATCACGCTCACAGCCTATCGACTCGCACAACCTAGTAATGTAGACAAAATTTTAATAAATATATCTCCCGAAATCAATGTTATCTACCCCAATGTATTCCATTTCATTATTTCCAAAAATGTCTCGTTTCACCATTTAATCCTAGTGTTTGGTATCCTCATGTGGGTTTATCGACTCAATATGATGCTATGAATGCACTCAAATAACCAATATGTGACTCAATGCAACACGATGAGACATCTAAGCGATAAGCTCGATAGTCCAATAAGTTTCGGAATAAATAGTAGACCTTATCGAATTCGCCAACTCGATAAACTCAATTATTTATTCGTCGCGCTTATTATCCCATAAATCACCAAGATCCTAAAGAGTCATAAGGATAATTCACCCATTAATAAGGTTACCTAACGTATTAGCGGGCTCTTATTAGATTCGTCAACCTAATAAGTCCGCTATCAACGTGGATCAACACTATTAATGTTAGGTTATCCGTAACCCATGCACACAACGTAAGTAAACAAATACTTGAAACTAGTATTAAACGCCCATAATTGGCATATTTCAATAATCATGTACTCGAAAGATTAATTGCTTATTTATTATAAAACATTTCCATTTTAGTCGTTAGTTTCTATTTAAAATAGTAAATAACAAGATAAGTCTTGTTATCGATATTTTTGGTATAAAAACCCTTTTTATTATTTACATTTCATAGTCTATTAGCATTTTCATATATATAATAATTTCGTCAAATTCCAATATTAGTTTCATATCGTTATTCGTTTTGAAATCAATCAATAGTCCAAACTATACTAAAGTCCATGTTAATGTTGTTCGGGTCAACTATTGACTAAAAAGTCAAAGTAACACCGACGTTGCTCAAAGTTGACAATTATATATATCAAGTCCAATTAAAAGTCATAATAGCGCAATTCAATCCCAAACCAACTCAAATCAATCTCGTCAACCAATCAACCAACCAAATATACCCGAAACCAATGTTATGACCCTAATGGTCATGACACGCTTCCACGTTAAGACCACGTGAACCAAACAAGCTCTAGAAGCTTTTCGGCCCCACGCGCCTCATCCAAACACCAACAACATCAACCAAAAAGCTACCAAAATGACCAACCGGACCCAAGGTCCATGTGAGTTTCATGACACCCATGAGCCACGATGAGTCCCTAGTGGCTCATCACCATCACTTACATCCAAACACTACCAAATCAATTCCACAACATCCAAATAGAATCAATCAACCTCCAATCTTTAACCAAACACCAAACCCATCATCTATTCTAACCAAAAACATGAAACTAGACCTAAAATGCAAAAACCCATCAATATGATACACCACATGCTTACCAAACACTAGCTACATGTTTATTTAAGTGTTAATTAGACTTAATCCCACGTTTAAACCAAAAGCCCTAAAATTCATGATATGGTCGAACCCTAATTAAGCATACACGTGGTTTATTAAAGCTCAAACAAGTGTTACCCATGTTCCAATTACCTTATTCAAGCTCGATCTACAATATTTGATGAAAACCCTAAAAGTACGAATCTTAATCTTAAGATTTGAAGGTGTTAATGAGGGTTTTAGTGAGAGTATTATATATGAATAGAAAAAGGATGAGAAGAGCTAGAAGATGGTGGTGGAGGTGTAGTACCACTCGCCGAAAAGTGGTTTCAGTTTTGGCCGGACAAGGTAGCGGCCAATGGTAGTGGTGGTGGCTAGGGTTTTTATTTTTTTGAAGAGAGAGAGTGTAGAGAGAGAAAGGGATGAGAAGGTGATTTCTAGAGAGAGAAAGTGAAGGGATAAAATGAAGAGGAGATGGGGTATATATATTTAGGGAGAGCGACTCAAAAACAAATAAATATGGGAGGAGGGGCGCCGGCCTAAGCAAAAGAGGAGGGGCCGTGGTTGCCATTTTTCGTAAAACGTCCCGTTTACCCATTTCCGAGCTCATATATTGTCCCCCGAGTGTCCCACGACATTGATTCGACTTTCTATTATCGTTGTTTATGTTTTTCCACGAGTTTTGACTATTTATTTGTCAATTTTCAAGTTACGGTCTAAAAGTTACAATATTTCTCGTTTTAGGCTTTTCTAGTGCGAATCGAATAGTGCCTACCAAATAGAGTTAAAACTCATACGATAACTCATTCAATAGTGAAATAAACCATAAAAACCAATAGACGATATAAAATCAAGTCATGGTTGATAAAATAGTGATAAAGGCAAAAGCTCGGTTTAGTTTAACGTAATGCGGTTACCTAAAATAGACTCCCTAAATTGCCGGTTGTCACAGCCTCCCAGCCTCAAAAGAAACCCTCCGCCCCGTTTCACCCAGCTGCTTGATGTCATGAAAAGTTTAGGATACTTCCTACGTAAAACGCCCCATGTTCCCAAGTGAACTCCGGTCCATGTCGGAGTTCCATCAACTTTGATAATCTGAATCACGCTATTCTTTCACCGTTTAATCTCACGATCCATAATCTCAATCGGTTCCTCAAAGAAATTCAATTTCTCATCGATACAAATATCTCTTAAGGGCACCACTATGTTTTCCTCCGAAAGACATTTCTTAAGATTACTAACATGAAAGGCATTGTACACCGCTCAATTCATGGTAGCCTGCGTTATGCTACCGTCCCATTTCTTTCCGTGATTGGAAAGGGACCAATATATCGGGGATTGAGTTTTCCACGCTTTTCAAAACGAATCACTCCTTTCCAAGGAGAAACTTTCAACATAACACGATCTCTAACCTGAAATTCTAAAGGTTTACGTCTCCTATCGGCATAACTCTTTTGTCTATCACGAAGCGCTTGCAATCGTTAATCCAACTATCTTTCCGGTTTCTAGGACAAGTTCGGGACCTGCCATTGACTCTCGCCAACTTCACCCAACAAATAGAGAACGATATTTTCGGCCATACAATGCCTCAAATGGAGCGGCCTTAATGCTAGAATGATAACTATTGTTGTAGGAGAATTCGGACAAAGGGATGTTCTCCCACTTTGCCGAAATCAATAACACGTGCTCTAAGCATGTTCCTCTAAAGTCTGAATGGTTCTCTGCCACCATCGGTTTGAGGGTGGTAAGTGTGCTCATATCCAAGTTTGTTCATAATGCCGCCTGTAATGATCTCCAAAAGTGGGATGTAAAACGGCTATCTCTATCGGAAATGATAGATATCGGTATCTAATACGTGATACTATCTCTCATAATACAAATAAACCGTAAAAACGCTATTAATATTTTGTGATCTCTTTATGTTTTGTTGATAACAAATATAATGTTATCTTAAGTACAATTATAAGGATACATGTTATTTTGTAAAGAATTTACATTTAGCCATTTAAATACAAAAATGTTGTAATTAATCATTTGTTGTAATAGTTTATTAGGATGGGTAAAAACCACAACCCATGGATCATATCCATAACCCATTGACCCATACCCATTTGACTAGATACAATGTATTCATTAGATACATTGAATCTAAAGGAATACCCATGGACCAACCCATAACCCATGACCCATAACCAAAAAACCCATGGGCAAAGAGGAGCGTCCCACGGATCCCTAGTTTTACACTAGACGGATCCCTTGTGGGAGGGATCCGTGGGATCAGGGAACAAAGGGAAGATTTTGCCTATAAACAAAGTGCCATTTCTTCATTCTAACTCACCCCTCTTCTTACTAATTCTCTCATATACTCTCATTCTCTTCTAACAAAAGATCACTTGATCTTGAGAGTACTTCTTTCTTTCTTTCTTTAGTGATTCTCATATAGGTCCTTCTCTAAGGTGAGATCACGAGCATTCTACAAGTCATCCAAGCAAGGGGGCCTTGATTGATTTGTTCCTCCATAAGATTTATGTAGCAAAGATCTTGTATTTGATATTTCACATATTTGTTGTGTAATAGACGTGTTGGTTTGGTCCACCATGTTACTCGGACTCGTATTTAGCTTTGTACCGAAAAAGGTGGCAACGCTGTGAAGGCTTCTCCGCCAAGTTGAAGGAGTTTGTTGACATAGTGCTTGAACTCTCGAGTAGGGGGAGTGGAGTAGGGCAAGGAAGGTGTCCTTGTAGCGAACCACTATAAATCGGTTGTGTCATTTCTATCCCTTTGCTTTAATTTATTTACTTGCTTTATCATTAGATCTATACTTTCTCTACATCCATACGATCTCACATATTATCGAATCTAAAGTTTTGAAACTAACTTAAAATCCAAAAACTATTCAACCCCCTTCTAGTTTTCCATAATTGTATGTAAAGAGCTAAGTTTATAAAAGTTTTAAAGTAAAACATATTTTAAAAACTTTTCGATCACTATGGGTTCTGAAATTACAAGGAAGGGCAATCTATGCAACGACCACCACTACTTGAAACTAATGGTTTTATATATTGGAAAAATAGATTCTAAACGTATGTGAAGTCTAAAGATATTGATCTTTGGTACATTATTGTTGAAGGCGATTTTGAGGCTACCTAAAAAGATGATAAAGGAAATTTAGTTAACATACCTCATGATAAACTAAATGATGAAATGAAGAAAAAGCTTTCTAAAAATAGTGAGGCTAAAATGGTTTTGTATAATGCTTTACCCAAAAAGGAATTCAAAAGAATTTCTATGCTTAAAACCTCTAAAGAAATTTGGAATTTTCAACAATAAACTATTTGTTCAACAATATGAACAATTTTCAATATCGGATGAGGAAACTATAGATCATTCATTTGCTCATTTTAATACTATTATTACATCTTTACAAGCACTTGATGAATCTTTTTCTAGCCGTAACCATGTTAGGAGATATCTACGCACTTCCATCCGTGGAGATCCAAGGTGATTTCAAGGACGAATGTCAAAAGATTTGACAATCCTCACCCTTGATGAACTCATAGGAAACTTAAAAGTCTACGAGCTTGTCCTTGCTAAAGACTCCGAAGCCTCAAAGGTGAAAGAGAAACACAAATCTCATGCCCTTAAAGCCAAAAGGCTTCAAGTGATGAAAAGAAATCCTTCTTCGATAGTGACGACGAAGAGTATGCTATGGCGGAAGGAACCTTTAAAAGTTCTTTAGAAGGAAGGAAGATACGTCAAACAACCTGTATTTGACAAGAAAGGATTCCGAAAAGCAAAGAGGACGGAAGCCAAAGGATGATCGCACTTGTTTTAAAATGTGGGGACCCAAAACCACTTTATTAGTAAGTGTCCCAAAGGATGATCAAAAGCGGCGTCAGAGCGGCAATGGGGAATGGCGATTTGAGGAGGATGAAGAAATTTGTCTCATGGCAAATGACGAGGTATGTCACGAATACTATAGTAGCTCGTCACTAGATGATGACTCATTACATAATGAATATGACAAATTTTGCAACATTAGCTTAAAACTAATTAACAAAAATAAGCTTTTAAAAAGTAAAAAACAACGGTTATATAAAGAAGTCATAGAATTAAAATCAAAATTGAAACGTCTAGAAAAGGCTAAAATAGCAAGTGGCAAATGTGAACTTTCATGCTCAACTTGAAACACTAGTTGATCAACTAGATTCTAAGATTGCTAGAATGAGTACTAATACGTTAAATATGATGCTAGATAGTGTTAAAACCGAAGACAACCAAAAGGTTTAGGATTCAACAACTTGATCCATCAACTAGTGAAAACAAAGAAACACAATTTGCTAAGGCACTAGAAAACCAAATTATCAGTATGGCGGATCCCACGGATCCCATCGAAAGGAACCGCTAGTAAGCCGTGTGGATCCGTGGGTCAGAAGCAAACAATGGGTAATAACGAGCTTCTTCATCTAGAACTGATTTTGTCATCATTAATAAGAAGAAACCAACTCATGTCACCACTAGACAACCACCTCCAAAATATAATCCTATTTTTGCAAGAAACAAAGCTCCATCTTTTTCAAAACCTAATTTATCTAGGAGACCTAATAATGTTTACCTAAGAAGTAACCATCAAATGGGATGGAACCCAAATATGCAAAATGGCTTTCCTTTTCTAAACTTTTCTCCATGGAATGCATATTCATCTTATCCATACATGTCTAATATGAATGGAATGTTTAACACTAATGGACCCATGAACAAATGGGGACCAAACTTTTGAGTTGATTATTTTCTTAGGTGTGCTTAAAGGCTCCACCTAGACCCCATGAATGGGTCAAGGATACGGTGCACGAGGCACATGACCTAATAAAAAGATCTATTCTCCACATATGAATCCTTCAATGGAGGTAATGTGGTTTTGAAATAGTTAAAGTAAAATCATTTCCGGAAGCTGCACGATTTCTAACAAATCTCAACCATTAACGATGTATGTCAATGAGAAAACCTAAACTTTAACCTCTTAAGTATAGGACAAATATGTGATAAAAAGTGAAATGTACTTTTTACCAAAACCTAAGAGTAAGATACTAAAAATGGCGAACCATAGGAAGAGGAATTAGGAAACATGGAGTCTATGTCTTTAAAATTGGTAATGAACCTAAAGACAAACTTTGTCTTACCTCTATGGATGATACTGACATTATGGCATCAAGATTGGGTCATGCCAATGTACTCTTCAATCGCTATCATCCAAAGATCTAGTAAGAGATCTACCTAAGTTAAAATATGAACATCACTTTTGTGATGCTTGTAATGTAGGAAAACAAGTTCATTCTAGTCATAATGATAAAAACATGGTGTCTAAAACTAAGTGTCTAGAATTACTACATATGGATTTATTTGGTCCATCCGCTATCCAAAGTTATGGAGGCAACTACTACACTTTGGTCATAGTGGATGATTACTCTAGGTATACATGGACAAAATTCTTAAAGAACAAAATGGAAACGTTTAATTATTTTGAAATATTAAGCCGTAAGATCCAAAGACAACTAGGAAGTCCTATAGTGTCTATTAGAACGGATCATGGTAGGGAATTCAATAATGAAGTGCAATTTGGAGCCTTTTGTGATGCTAATGGTATTACTCACAACTCGGCCCGCACTCCACAATCGAATGGGGTAGTAGAAAGAAAGAATAGAACCCTACAAGAAATGAGTCGAACCATGCTTAATGAGCAATCCATACCTCAAAGTTTTGTGCAATGTCACCGATACTTCAACGCATATACTCAATCGAGTCTTAATTAGACCAATCTTAGGTAAACTCCATATTTAGTTACTCCGAGGCAAAAGCCTACGCTAGATCACTTTAGAGTCTTTGGTAGCAAATGTTTTATTCTTAACACTAAAGATTACCTTACAAAATTTGATCCTAAATCAACCTAAGGTATCTTTCTAGGTTACTCTCCAAATAGCAAAGCTTACGTCATATTAAACAAAGAAACAATGAAGGTAGAAGAGTCATTAAATATAAAATTTGATGAAAGTCCACCCAAACCTTCTCCACCTCTTGTCGATGACGAGATTGTAGAAAGTGAAGCTATAGTAATAAAGAAAAAGATAAATGAAGAAGAAGAACCTTTAAATGATGAAGTCATAAACATTAAAGAGTCCAAAGATCACCCCGTAGATAAGGTCATAGGAAAGCTAAACGAAGAACATTAAGGTCTCAAGTTCAAAACCAAAGTAGCTTATTTTGTTTTGTTTCAACCATAGAACCTAAGAATACACTAGAAAGCCAAAAGAATATTTAGATATATTAAGCACAACACAATTAGGATTATGGTATCCTAAGGGCACGAGAAACAATTGTATATGCAGATTCTCGACTATGCAGGTGATTACGCTTACCAAAAAGTACAAGTGGGGTATGTACTTTTATGGGATGTTGTTTAACATCTTGGTTTTCAAAGAAAAAAACGGCATTAGCAATATCAACAACCGAAGCCGAATATGTCTCCTACGCAAAAGCATGCCGACAAGCACTATGGATGAAACAAGCGTTAGTTGACTACGACATTCATCTAAGTGACATAGCAATTATATGTGACAACAAGGGTGCCATAGATTTAAGAAAGAATCCGGTATTAAATTCTCGCACAAAACATATAGAGATTCGTCATCACTTCTTAAGTTACAATATTTCTCGTTTTAGGCTTTTCTAGTGCCTAATCTAATAGTGCATACCAAATAGAGTTAAAACTCATACAATAACTGATTCAATAGTGAAATAAACCATAAAAACCAATAGACGATATAAAATCAAGTCATGGTTGATAAAATAGTGATAAAGGCAAAACTCGGTTTAGTTTAACGAATGCGTTACATAAAAATCAAGTCACGATTCCACAAGTTTGTGAATGATATGAGGAATATCAAAATGACAATGCCAAATATTCAAATTTCAATTCAAAGTTTGTGAACAACATGAATCCCACAAAAGTTACATACCAAACTAAACAAAGGATTGAAAACACCATTATGAGCAATTGTATGCTTATTTGCTCCAAAATGAGAAGCATGTCAGATTTGAACGAATGATCATGGAAAAGTTCAAACCAATGCCGGAGACGCAAGTTCTTTAAATGATTCAACTCGCATTATACACAAAATGTGGGAATAACTACCTAGCATCACAAGTCATACCTATGGATGGTAATCAAAAACTCATTCGATCTAAGTTATAAGCCTCAGACTCATTCATGGAACAACTTGTCAATCAACTGCTCTAATGGTTAAGCAAACCTGAACTTTACCCCACACACCAACAATCATCTCAACCGTGATCTAATGTACAAAATCAAGCTACGGTTAAAGATGGAAGGGTAGTAGTGCAAACACGCAAGGAAGGCGTAATGCTTATCTACCACACAATGAGCAAGGAAATGGGGGTTGGTACGGTTATGGGAATGTAGCAAACGGTGTTATGGGGAAATCGTAATCAAGGAAGGATTGCGGCTCAGGTCAAGGGAAGCCAATTAAGTGCTACAACCGGAGGAAAAGACACATTTCCAGAATTGCACTCAACCAAAATGTCTACGAATGCCGAGTACTTCAGTGATAAGATGTTATTAGTGCAAGCTCAAGACAATGGTGCGTTGTTGGAAGAGGAAGAGTTGTTGTTTCTTGCCGGTGGAAATGCCAAAACTTATGATGCCATGTAGACGAACAACCCGTGCATGGTGGGCTCAAAAACCAAAGCCTTTCAAGTTGCGCATGTGATGCATTTGACTTGATGTTGATGATGAACCAATCGCTACCATCTTTATGGCTAACATCTTCCAGCTTTTTTCTCCAATGATATCTTCACCTCAATCGCCCACCTAAGGAATCCATCAAATCAGAGGTAATGAAACTATAATGAGATGTAAATATGCGCAAAAGATTCACCACAAAGTACAATATATGGAAGGCATTGAATCAGATATTGAAAATATGGGAAATAGCAATGTTGTCCCATATGATCAATATGGAAGCAAAAGGAAAGTCTTATTGTACCAAGTGATGAATCTTCATAGCTAACAATGAATGTATATTAGATGAATACACCGCATATGCCCCCTATAATTTTGTAACCATCGAACTAAATGCCATAAGGAACAAGCTTATATAATGAACAACGTGCTAAGTTTGAGTTGACTACCCCGTGGAGAGTGAGATGATAACCAAATGCTACATTAATTCATCGTAAAAAAGTAATTTTAGAAGAAATATTAAAACAAGAGTTAAGTTCCTTACAAGAAAAGCTTAATAAAATTGAGAAGCAAAAACAAGAACTTCAAGAAAATGTAAGGTTGCTTAAACAGAATTCAATGCTAAGGAATCAAAACTTTAAATAATTTTTCCAACCTAAAACTTTGAAAACAAACTTGAAAACAAGTTGTACGCATAAGGAACACCATCTGATCAGCCACTGATCAATAGCATAGAGTGTTAAGCGATGAGCACCGGAGTGCTTATTCACTCATCGTTTTACCCACCTAAGACTACAAAAAATGACCAAAACACCCAAATATGATCAAAATATGTTACAAATATCCTCGAGTGTGTTTTGTGTCTCTGGTGTACAAAAAAGATTGAAAATGAGTTAAAAACGAACAAAACGAAGCCAAAATCGTGAAAAGTGTCGAACAGATTTTGTTTGAGTGGATTTTCTACATTTTCTAACCCGGGACATGTTTTGGAGTGAGAGTGGAAACAAACCTTAAAACCTAACTCAAACCAAAATCACCATTTTACCCTGCCCCTCATAATTCTAATGACCAAAATCCCCTTTAAACCTAAAAAATACAAATAAATCTCGATATTACCTAAAACCCATTTTGTAAAATCTCAAATTTTTCTTAAACCCAATTTTGTTTGTTTTCAAAAAAAAAAAAATTAAAACTAAAAATTACGCTTTACAAAAACCCTTTTAAATAAAAACTAAATCAGAAACATATTGGATTTCACAAACACATCAAACCATGATCAAATGTGGCGTATACTATAAGGTTTTAGAGAGAGAAAGAGATAGAGGTTTGGGAACTTAGTGAGAGAAAGTAAAAGTATTATGAGCTCCAACCCTCTACCTTGGGAGGTAGAGGGTATTTATAGTATAATACATAAACGCCACCTAGTCGTGGATCAGCATACAAGTGGGTAGAACCCGTCCGTCCTCCACTTTCCGCACATTTAAGCAAAATACTACCACACATTAAATAACTACTTACTACGATCTTTCTAACGATTACATACACTTGAGGTGGCCGACACTTTAATAATCGGATTTACTAAATCCTAACAATATCCCTAAGGGAGGTCACCTCAAATTACAATGAATACAAACAGATATTACATAAAGATTATTCTTAGATTCTTGTTAAATTTTTAGCTCAGAGCTCATAGTCTTTGATTCTTCATGTTTTGCATTAATCCAGTGGAGGTCTTTAACTGATCCACGGATAATAAGTTCCGAGCAAATTTTGAGATCACCTACCATAAATCTCTCTGACTTTCCTTTGCAGTTGTTGCCATTATGTGATTTTGTGACTTTTGACCGAAATGCTCACATTCCGTTCATGATATCTTCTCATCATAGTAGCGGAAGCTTTAATTGATTCATGATATTTGCAGATCGTGAGCGAAGCATGGAGTATATCGTGAGTCGTTGTTGCACTTATCATGATTTCTTTAGAATGAATGTGTTGTGTGAGCATTCGCTATGAATTGACCCATCCATTCTCGACAATGCAGGTGCGTGTACCTCGATACGATAGTTAGCATAAAGCGCACGAAAGTATTGATCACTTTCATTTAATTGAGGTACACGACCCACAGTTCCCGTTGATCGTGACGGCACGCCTCGCGGATCGTATAATTCAAGAATCTCCTGAATTTTTCGCAAATGTTTCTAGCCGTTTCTCAAACCGAACGTCTCAAAGAAGACAACACGGAGGAGTGAACTAAATGAATTTGAGATTCACGATGATGAAAAGAGATTTGAAAACAATCGTGGCCGCCAATAAAGTGTTTTTCAATACAACGAAGGTTTTAAGGAAAATCAATTATCAATCATAAACACCTTGTATTTTGAAACATTAATACGCAAAATATGTGCTAGAGAAAAGAGTTTTAAGCAACGCACGGTTTTTCAAAGGAATCAATCCATAACCTGAACCAGGATTGATTCATAATTTTGAATCGCCCCATTGTTTCCATTCAGTTGTCACATGGTTGATCTATTGGATAGATCTCACATGCCACCTACCAAGAGCTTGTTTGATGTTGGCTCTAGAAGGCTTTCCATCTTCATAGTGAGTATGATGGCATACCACTCAGATGTTCTGGCAATACCACAAGGATAATGCGTAGGACTCTTAAAATATATTCTCACTTTCCACATTGTGTGAAACAGTGAGTCTTCATTGACAATGTCCTGATGAGATTTATTTGATGATCTCGTGGCTCTAGACTCAATAGTGCACATTTGGTTCCATGCCGGAGACTAGGAGAGGGTCTCCTTCTTCAATATCCATCTCTAAGAGAAAGTCGATAGGATGTAGGTTCTTTGGAGAATAAAACAAGTCCTTTAAGAGGAACTTGATGGCTTGGGAAGTTGTAGTGAAAGTGTTGCATCATCGGGTCCATGACGTCTTGTCTTCAATACCGTTACCTTAGTAACAACCAAAGAGTATACTGATTGAACCCGATTCTGCCTAAGGTTGAATTAATTAGAGGGCTATCTTTCACCCTTTCATTCAATTCCTTTTCATTTTCTTCTCTTCGAAGGCTTAATGAGACTTCATAACTAGAACCTTGTTGGGTTTGTTCTAGTACTAGCTCACCAACCCAAGCACACTTCCCGCTTCTCACTTTCTCTTTTTTCATCATACCTAAGGACTTCTACACTATCTAGTGGATTGTCCCTGGGTATATCCCTCCGGCTCTGGAGGGATCGTGGGAACGAATACCTAACCTAACCATCCTTATATCACCATACATATAGTAAATTTGGTCGGCCTTTTTGGTATTGTTCATCTGCCTTTGGAAACAGTTGAAAACCATTTAAAACTCAATCCAGATACTTGTGATATATTATCAAAGCATTTTGTACCTGAATTGTTTTTGATATTCCAGAACACGAGCTCCCCCTCAACATGTGCATCGTATATTTGAAATCATTTTGGCACATGGATGTAAGAGGAAGAAATCAATTCATTGATTAACATTTTCTAAAAACATCGACATCACTTTCCCTATCCAGATTAGTATTTTTCATACTTAATTAAAGATATTTTTGGGAAAGGACGTGGGTTTTCAAAAAAATGCCCCTCAATATGTGCATCGAGATTTGAAAGTGTTTGCACATATTAGGGAAAAATCGCATAAGAGACAAATCAATCACGTTTCAACTCCTTTTGGTTTGAAATAGATGCCCCTAACATGTGCATGGAAAATTTGAAATCGTTTGGCACATGAATGAGGAGAGCTTGCTAAAATGCTTTATAAAACCATTTATCGAATTATCAGTATAAATCCAATTTAAATCACAAATTCTCCCCCGATCACAATTTTCAAATCATTTGAGATTTGTGATCTCTCTAGATTTAAATTGATTATGAAAGATTTTGAGGGGAATTGTGACTTGATTATGAAAAACATTTAACCATAAGGATCAAATTGAGACTTTAGACTCCAAAGATTAAACATGCTTGAGTATCTTTTGAAAACATAATAATAACCAAGGTCTTGTACCAATTGTATAAAACATTGTTCTTTTTGATTATTCAAGAGTAGACTTTGCTCGCTTAAATGCCAATTGTTTGAAAATACTTTTTGATTAAAATATTCTCCTCAATCAATGACATAAGTTGTTGATTGAAAGATAGAGATTTGGGCCTGACAAATGATAAGCCCGGTGATTTTCAAAAGTAGAGTCCGGGTATTTTTCAAAGCAATTTTGTTTTCATTAGATGACAAATATTTTTCAGAAAAATCATTAGAAGGAAAAATATTTGGAAAGAAACATTTGTCTTTTATCGACAAACATTTGTTTTAGAATCGAGCATGACGTTTCTTAAAATTAAAGATTAAGTATGGCATTTCGTTCTTTTCTTTTAAAACAAGTTATAGACTAAAATGACTATAAACCTTTGTTTCACTTTTCTAAAAAAATTTTTTAAACGATTTATGTACATTCGAACAACATCTAAAGATCCGGTCACTTTTTGAATGACAAGACAAAGACCGTAGATATTATCGAATCAAGAAAAACATGACAAAATGACAATATTTTTGAAAATTTTTGAGTTTTTCGAATTTTTATAGATTTTTTAAAGTTTTATAATTTTCTATTTGCTTTTTGTCGGTTTTGTAATTTTGTATTTTGCTTTTTGAATAAATATTTACAAGAGAAGGATGAAGTAAACCTTTTACTCCTCGTCTTCCTCTTGAAGACGTTTGAGTGTTTCCGGTTGTAGACTCTTTAGACCAAGTCGTGGGAGGATAAACTCAAAACGTTCTATAAGAAGAGCTTTGGTGAAGATGTCTGCTAATTAGTATTCAGTCCTCACAAAATAGAGTTCCACCACACCATTCTCCACTTGCTCCCTGATGAAGTGATGTCGAATGTCGATATGCTTTGCTCTCGAATGTTCAACGTTGTTGCAGGAGAGAGCAATGGCACTTTTGTTATCACAATACAGAGGGATTTTGTTGAAGTCAAAGCATAGTCAGATAATTGGGATCTCATCCATAGGATTTGAGCACAACAAGATGACATGGCTATGTATTTTGCCTCTGTAGAGGATATAGAAGTCCTCATTTGTTTCTTTGAAGACCAACTGACAAGCTTATCACCCAAAAAATCGAAAGCACCTCTCCCTCGACGTTTCGACGTGTATCTTGACATCCTGCATGGTCGCGATGATAGGCCGTTAGTGACATACCGGTGTACTTCGGTACCAAAGTCCCATATTGATGGTTCCTTGGAGATCTACCGAAGACCCGCTTAACCGCTTCAAGGTGCTTTTTGGTAGGCTTAGCCTGGTATCTAGCACACATGCATACAAAGCAAACGAATATCAAGTCTACTAGTCTGTGAGGTACATCAGGATCCAATCATACTACAATATTTCGTTTGATCTACCATGATCCCTAAGTGGTCCTCATCCAGTTTAGTACGCTCTATCATGGGAGTGTCAACAGGTCACAAGAATCAAATCCAAATTTCTTTAAAATCTCATTTGCATATTTAGATTGATTTATAAAATGCCTCCGGGACTTTGTGAAAATTGTAATCCCAAGAAAAATGACATTTGTCCCATCATTGACATTTGAAATTTGGACCCCATATCCTTAGAAAAATGGTCACATTCATTAGGGTTAGTCGAGGCAAAAATAATATCATCAACATAAATTTGAACGTGAATTAAATGTTTGCCCCGACTTTTGGTGAACAATGTCGGATCAACTCGCCCTTCCTTTGAATCGGTAGATAGAAGAAACTTTGATAGCGTATCATACCATGCCCTTGGAGCTTGCTTCAACCCAAAAGATCCTTCTTCGCTTATAGACATGTGTAGGATGCTCGATTCACAAAACCTTCGGGTTGGCCGACGATACTACGACTTCTTTAAGATCTCGTTAAGAAAAGCCGCCTTTACATCCATCCGATAGACTACCATTCTTACTTCAAGATTTCGGCCAGAAGATTCCGATTGCCTCGATACGCGTAAATCGAGCAAATGATTCTTCAAAGTCAATACCCACCTCGACGGTATCCTTTTGCAACCAATCGAGCCTTGTTCTTTAGCACATCACCATGCTCATCAAGTTTTACTTTGAAGATCCACTTTAGGGCAATGATCATAGCAACACGCACAATGAAGCAGTACTAATTCCCATACATCTAGTCGATCAAACTCATGAATTTCTTCTTGCATGGCATTGAACCATGTGTCTTCATTCATGGCGGTTTTAACATCTTTTGGTCGACCTTAGACATAGGAAAGTTGAAGAAGCACCATAAGGCATCATGCAAGTTATTTATGAGTGGATACCGATGAGAAGGGTTTCCAATGATGTTGTCCAATGGATGATCATGTGTCCATTTTCTAAGGTGTTCATGTGGTTGTTGTTGAGGAACTGAGGTAGCAGAGTCGTTTTCTCACGATGAAGATGGTTCATGATGATTCACGAGCAAATATGTTTTCAAAGGAGCATCTTCGAGTAGCAAAGGGTTATCTCCATCATAGGTGCTAGAAACAATTCCATGATGTACACTTGATGATTGAGGAATTGATGATGAGATCAGAGTGATCAAGAAAGTTGGTGCTTCTTGACTTAATGACATAGAAACTAAAGGGTTATCTACGCTGACAGGATAGGAGCGACTCTATTGATGGATTTGATGATTATTAGCAATTGGCTCATAGTATTCATCAAACATTGGATCAAACAATTTCTTCAAATCATCTTCAGATGGAGGTACATATGGAGTTGCCGTAAGGGATTTTGTACAAGAGATGAACTAATGGGACTATTTTAAAATGCGGGTCCATAACTGGATTGTCTGTGAGCCATTTTCCGACACTCATCAAACGTCGACGTGAATAGTTTCCATGATATCTCAAGTTCTTTTGTTGTAGATTCGGTAACCCTTCTTGTTTGATGCATAACCTACAAAACTCCAATGTCCGCCTTAGCTCTTAATTTACCTAAATCTTGACCGCCATTCGTTGGATAGCACAAAGCACCAAACACACGAAGGTAGGAGAGATCGATTTTTTAGCTTATGGACAAGTTCATATGGAGTTTTCCATGAGTGTGTGTATAAGGGAACGATTTTGGGTGTAGCAAGTAAAGGGCAATGGCTTCGACCCGAGAAACATTGGAACCTTTGAGTAAATCAACATTTTTCTAGCGGCTTCCACAAGAGTTCGATTTCGTCTTTCAACTACACCGCTCGTTGAGGAGTTCGTGGAACACTTCTTTGATGACTGATTCCAACACTTTCATAAAATTGACTTAAGTCTTTGTTAACGAATTCTGTGCCATTGTCTCCGTGCTCAACAATTCTAGCAAAGATTGTTAAGTCGAACCTCAAGCTTGATAAGTTTGATGATGACATCTGGAGTTTCATCCTTTGTCCTCAAAAACTTAACCCAAGTAAATTGAGAGTAGTCATCAACAACGACTAATACATATTTCTTCCCATTTATCGTTTGCACTCTCATTGGTCCGCACAAATCCATTTGAAGGTTATGAAGAACTTCCATAATCGAGTTTTGGGTTGGGTTTGTGGGCATATTTCCTGCTTTTCCCAATTGGCATGCTGAACAAAGATGATCTTTTTCATACTTTAACCTGGGTAAGCCTCTGACAAGGTCCTTTTTGGAAAGATCATTAGTGGTGCCGAAGTTCAAGTGATTGAGAAAACGATGCCATAACCATGACTTTGTTTTCAAAGCCTTTGACAACAAGCAGATTGGAGAAGCCTTCATCCTGTCTTCGATAGAGATGGTGTATAGGTTTGACCCACGTGTTCCTCTTAACAATTCTACACCACCAAGTTCTCTAATGAAACAAGTATGTTTTCTAAAAGCCACTTCTAGATCAGAGTCACAGAATTGACCGATAAAAAATAAGTTATGACCAAGACCTTCAACATAATATACCCTGGAGATTACACTGTCACCAACAACATAATCTCCATAACCCACAATTGCACCAAAATGGTTCGTTCCAATCTAATGTCCCGTGAATTTACTCACAAAGTTCATGAGCCGCGACCGTCTCCGCCATATGCTTGGAACAGCCCTGAGTCCGTGTACCACGTAACGATTTGAACGATCATGAGTTGAACACAGAGACAAAAATGGATAACTGGATATTGGGATCCCCATGCAAGAATGGGTTCCATTTGGTTAGTAACAGTGATTGGAACACCCACATCAGAAGAAAAATCAATGGAATCATGTAGGATAGATGCAAGGTTAGTGTCCGCTTTTAGACCTATTCAAAGTATGTTTACTTCTTAAGGGAATAGTTCTACCAGTAGGCATCCATTTCCTAATGGGCATTGACTTATCTAATTAGGCACATCTCATTAAGATTGAATTTGCCAAGAGGTATCCAAAGGATAACCTATGTTACTAAGTTTCTTCTGTGGTTTCCAATGTTTTCTAACCTTCTTCCGCCATTGCTTTCTAGCCTTCTTAGCTTGATTTTTGGCATTAACAATCGTAACAGGGCATTTAATAGCATTAATCAAATCATTCATACCACATTCATCATTAGTAACAGAAACCAAGCATTCATCATTACACGTTTTGCAAAAAGTAGCAGAATTTGAATTAATAACAGTACGCTTATAGCTAATACTAGAATCAACACGATTTGTTTTATTCAACTTAAACTTAATGTTCCTAGGGTGGTCTTCTACTCTCTTCCAATGCACACTCTTAGCTTGCGAGGTCCTATCTTGCTTTGTATTGCTTGGAGGCTTTGACCCACTTGCTTTTGTGTCACCGACTTTTTACTCTGTAGAGGAATTATGGGAACATTAGTTGGTTGGGCTACTTTTGCATTCCCCTAACTAGAGGTGTAGGGATCTCCGAACTACTTGAAGGCACATTAGAGTTCACATTCTAATATCGGGCATAAATGGGTTGCATACTTAGCACTAGGCATAGAACAAGACATCACAGCTTTATCTTTCTCACATAAGGATTTAGGACATGTTGCTCTTAAACATTCTAACGCACTCTTGAGATCGCTTTGGCCCGAATGCAAGCAAACCTAATTTCACTATCAAGTGGCTTATTTATGAAATCCTCTTCTACAATCTCATGGAGACATTCTAGACTATCCTTAAGGTGAGCAAAATAGTTATGAAACACAAGTTCATTATTTCTAAGATGAGGAGGAATTTATTTAATAAATACAGATATTTTGGAGTATCTGCAGATGACTTTGATGCAACATTCTCATTAAAGACAAGTGGCATTTTCCCTTTACTCCGACTCTTCTAGATTCTCAATTTCCTTTTGTAAAGACGTTATTTTGTCGTTGTTCTTGTCCCGAGTGACTTTCACTGAATCATATAACTCTTTAAAGTGTCGTTTAACTTTTTTATTTTCTTCTAGAAAACTCTCATTTTCTTTTTGTAAAACATTAACCAAGTTTTGAAGATCAAAAGTTTGAGAACACTGAGAATCTAAAGGAGGAGGCATTTGGGAGCTAGTCACATTATTCTTTTCACCCTTTAATTGTGAAATTTGGGCTTTCAACTTTCTGATCGTGTTATGGTGAGCTTGAATCTGTTCATCACGTTTGTTTATTTCAAAAACTGCATCAAACTCTGGAACATCCGAGGATATCTTGATGTTTGAGGTTTTAACATTTTTTTTTAGATGTTGATATTTTAGTTGCAAATCAATGTGTTCAACTTCTAATTTAGAAAAATGTTTTACCAAATTATCGTGATCATCCTGGTCAATTTTGTCATTTAGTTTTGAGTTTTTGTTTTCAAGCTCAATGACACGATCATGGGAAACTTTCAACGCAATAGATAATTCATGAAATTGAGAAGCAGTAATAGAATGCTTAGTGACAGTATAAAACACATCTTGAGCCACACAACTCAATACTAAGTTCTCATTTAAGATATGCAGATTCTTCCTTTCAATTTCATTATATTTGATTTTCCGTTCATAATCATTGACGTCAACAATTATTGCATCAAATTCCTTTTCCATTTCTTTAATATCCAAGTTTATCCCCTTTTGAAGACTTTCAAATTGACCTTTTAGTTGTTTAAAGAAAGGCATGACCTCGCTAAATAACATTCTTAGTTTGCTCAAAACCCCTTTCCCTTCGCTATCCCAAGTAGGTGTGATTCTCTTCTTACATCGTCTTCTCAAAATCAACAAATAGTTGGATAAACTACATAGGCCATTAAGGTCTTGCTATTAGTGGAAATAGTTCTAGGAACTAAATGCATTGGTGTATTCGGAGGATACACGGTATGAGTCTGGTGCAATTTCCTAAGGGAGTATTTGTTTCAACAAGTACTTTTGCTTTTGCTTATCCATGTCTTTCTTCCAAAAAATTGTTCAGGGTTAATTGAGCTTGAGGCTTAAACCTGTTCAGGGAGATCCAATTTTCTTTTGTGTAATCATGGGGTTTGACCATTATGTTTTGCTTTTTACACTCAGGATCATCTAGCTTCTTATCCATTTTCTCCCTAGAGGCATCTTCTAGTTGAATATCTTCCTCAGTGCACTCAACACAACTAGGTTTCTGTCTAGGCTTAATAATCTCATTGCCATCATAGATTACATTTTGAGCTTGCTACCTTACCATACTGAGATTTGGGTTCCTTACAATGGGAATACTATGCTTATCGCTAAGACTCTATGCTTAGTGATCATGTGAGCACCTGAAGGGTGTTTCCTTGTACGTATAACTTATTTTCAAGCTTGTTTTTCAAAGTTTTTAGATTAGAAAAGTCATTCAAAAGTTTTGATTCCTTAGCATTAAATTCTTGTTTAAGTACTTTAACATTATCTTGAAGCTCTTGCTTTTGCTTAACACTTTTAGAAAGCTTTTCTTGTAAGGAGTTTAACTCTTGTTTTAACACTTCTTCTATGAAATTACTTTTTCTAATAATTGTAATGCGATTTGGTCATCCATTTCCTCGCCACGGGTAGTTAACTCAAACTTAGCACGTTGTTCATAAATGGCAACTTGTTCTTTATAGGCATTCAGTTCAGAGATAATAGAATCATCAGAGCACATGCAAAGCATATTCATAAAAAACATAGTCATCATTGACTGTAGAAGATACATCACTTGGTATAATCTCACTTTCACTTTGTGTCACATATTTATCATATGGGACAATATTACTATTACCCTCATTATCAATATCTGATTCATAAGTTTCATGAGATTGTACTTCGTTATGTATCTTTTGCCCATCCACCTCATAGTATAGTTTTAATACCTCTGAGATGATTGATTCTTTGGATGGACCAACCTGTTGTGGTGACGAGACCTTTGGAGAGACCATTGGTGAAATGCTAGCCATGAAGATTGTTCTGGGCAAAGAGGTTCATCATCGACATCGAGTCAAATGCATCACGTCAAGAACTTGAAAGCATTTTGATGATTGTGACCTATTTCCTGAATTGGTCGCTCATCCACACCGCATCATATGTCTTAGCATTCCTTCGCAAGAAACAAACAACTCCTTTTCATCCAAAGTTGCTCCATTATCCTGAGCTTGCACAAGCAACATCTTGTCTCTGAAGTATGCATTCTCGTGTGGACATTTTTGTGATATGCAGTTCCTCGCAATATGTCCATCACCATCACAGTTGTAGCACTTGATTGGCTTTTCTTGTCCTTGATTGGCATTCCTTCCACGATTCTGATTAGCCACATACCATCCACCTACTCCAAAGATACTATATAACTCGCCTCCAATCATCCCTTGTTCATACCTTGCTCTTCCTTGCACATTTCCTTTTGCGCCACTACCTTACCATCTCCGACAAAGAGTTTGATTGTGTGGATTGGAAGCTGTTCTGAGTTTATTGTTGGTGTGTGGAGTGGAATTCATATTTTGACTAACCATGAGGCATAGTTGATTGATGAAGTTTTCCATGAGTGTGTTTGAGTCCGGAGGATTATATGTTGATCGAATGAGCTTGTAATTACCATTACCCGTGGGTATGACTTGAGAAGCTTTGGTGGTAATTCAAACATTGGTGTAAAAACATTGAATCATTTGATAACTTGTTTCTCCCTCGCTTAGATTTGAACTGCTCAAGAATCATTCGCTCAAACATAGCATGTCTCTCATTCTGAAAGCAGAAGGCATATAGTTGCTCATAGTTGGTGTTCTTCGAACTTTGGTTAGCTTCACAGAGGTGACAAACTTGTGCCATTCGATTCATGTTGTTCACAAACTTTGAGTTCAGCTGAATATTTGGCATGGTCATTTTGATATTCCTCATGTCATTAACAAGCTTGTGGAATCTCACGTAATATTCATAGACACTTTCTTTTGGTTTCATCTTAAAGTGCTCAAATTCATCATACAGTTGTGATTCTCTGTCTTCCTTAGTTAATTCAGAAACCGAGAGAAGCATCTTGACATCCCAAACCGCTTCTTGGCTTCAAAGAAGTTGTGATTGATAAGCTTGTAGATATCTTTTGGAAGACCTTGAAGTATAATGTTTGAAGCCTGAGACGATATGATCATATCTCTTTTTCTCCTTATCACTGAGCTCATCATACGTCTTTGGTATGTCCAAACCTAAGATCATTGCTCCATCTCGCAACATTTGTTTCAAGTGTATTCTTGTAGTCTCAATCTGATAAGGTCCTTCATCAATTGACTTGAGAATGTTTATTCCATTTTCCTTTCCTTAATAAAGCATGTACAACCTAATTTGTTGAGCCCATGAGTCATAATCGTCCCCACAAGCATGGGTAGGCCGATCTAGTATCCGATCCACCGCTTGAACGCCCTCACCAATGTAAGAGATGATCGTAGGCACGTTGGTAGACATGTTTACAGATTTCACAGGATTTTATAACTCTATGATTAAACCGGGAAATAGATTCTTTCACGGGATTTTACTAAATCAAGAGAAAACCGTATTAGAAACAATAATCAACCAAGTCGCTATAACTCTTGAAGACAAGTCGCTAAGTCACCAAGTCGCTAAGTAACAACTCGCTAAAAGTACAAGTCGCTGTGAACCAAGTCGCTAGACACAAGTCGCTAAAGCAACAACTCGCTAAGTTGACAAGTCGCTAAAGAACAACTCGCTAAGAAGGCAAGTCGCTAAAGAACAATTCGCTACTGACAACAAAGTCAAGTCGTTAAAGTTAGCAAAGACAAGTCGCTAATGTGCTTGAAAGACAAGTCGCTACCAAGTAATGGAACAACCACTACTTTGTACTATTTGTCGCTTTGTCTCAATAGACAAGTCGCTAGTGCTCAAGTCGCTACCACCACAATTTATAAGTCGCTAATAATTATAGAAGCAAAGCTACCAAGAAAACTAATCCGAGACTCAAGTCGCTACCAAGAAAAGTTCAAACACAACACTTTTCAATCGAAAACTAACCCAACCACAAAGGATTCAAGCTTTCCAAACCAAAACCTAAGCACATATGATGATTCTAAGCACAAAAGTACAATCAAAATCAAAACTTTAACACAAGATATGGTCCAAATGATGCAAATAACTCTAAAATCTTTCAAACCCAAAAACCATATAAAACCACTAGAAATCCAAGAACATGTAAGAGAGATGATCAAACCATGGCTCTTGATACCATTTGTAACATATTGGATTTCACAAACACATCAAACCATGATCAAATGTAGGCGTATACTATAAGGTTTTAGAGAGAGAAAGAGTTAGAGGTTTGGGAACTTAGTGAGAGAAAGTAAAAGTCTTATTATGAGCTCCAACCCTCTACCTTGGGAGGTAGAGGGTATTTATATTATCATACATAAACGCCACCTACGGTACGTGGATCGTGCATACAAAGGGTAAAGACCCGTCTCGCCCTCCACGGTGTTACTTAACAAAATACTACCTAACATTAAATAACTACGACTACAAGCTTTCTAACGATTACATACACTTCAGGTGACCAACACTTTAATAACTGGATTTACTAAATCCTAACATAAACCCTCCTAATAAAACCAGAAACAAAATCCCAGAAAAGATACCTTTTGGCGCCAAAGCAAAGTTACCCAAATCCCATCTCACTCATGTCTCTCTCTAATCCCAGATGCTGCCAAGCCAAGTTCACATGGGGCATCTTGCCACTGTGGCAATCCAAGGGACACAAAGAAGCAATCCAATGGTTGATATCGTAGGGATTGGGCACCAAGGAATTATCAATGGCTGTGATGAATAGACAACAAGCACAGATGGACAAAGTCTCAATTCTCTCACACAAAACAAACACAAGCATGTAGACAGAAGACCCAAGACCTAGTTTTATAGCTTAGTATATAAATAGCAGTTAGAATTATTAAAAAGATTGTCTAGAAATTTATTGTTCTAGTCCCATTTTTAAATTTCATTGTCATTTACATTATTGTTATTTTTAAATTAAATGCAATTTAATTCATGTGTTTTTTTTTAGTTTCAGTATTCACAAATTTATGCATTTTACATTTGTTGCTCATTATTCTTCAATTCCATTCATTAAGCTCTTAATGTGTTTTAAAGTCAAAAAATTAAAGTCCCTGTAGTGATTAAACCAAGATTTCAAGTCCTTTACAATTTTCTTTAAATCATTTCTGTCAATAAGGGACTGTCTTGATTTGCAGATTTCTGGGTCAAAATTCAGTCTCTGACCCATTTTAGGTATCAAGTAGGATTGGTTAGGTGTCAGTTGAATGCACTTTAGTCTTCAAAGTTGAGTTTTATTCCCAAGTTTCCTTTTAGAGTGATTTGCAAAAAAAAAAAAAAAAAAGAGAAGGGAATTTTTGGCTTCAGTTGTTTCACTGTTCGGCCTATACTCTTTGCCTCTTTTCAGCTTAGATTTAAGTAGTTTAAGGGTAGATTTAGGATTAGATTTTGTTTATACTAGGAGTTAGTAGTACTAGGGAAATTATTTTAAGCTTGTTCTTCACTTTTAAGCTTATTTTCTTACTTGTTTATGCCCTCGGATAAAAATGTCCCATCTTTTTAAGTATGCCAGCCTTGTGTACCTATCTTTTGTTCTTTTTTTTAATGCTCCATATTAGCTTATTTAGGCTCATTGGCTTCTTTTTAGATGAACTAGATTAGGATAGATCATAGTTAGCTTATTAGGTGCTTAGTTGTAGTCTTTAAGTGCTTATTCTCCATTTTCCTCGTTTAGGATTTCCCCTAGTATAGTTTACTTGCCAACTGTTTTCCCTCGTGTCTTATTAAGTGCTTGTTGTTGTTTATAGCTTACTTTAGTTTTTTACTAATATCTTAGCTTAATTCTCATTTTGTATGCTTTTCAATTGCTTGTCTTAGCTTAATTAGTGCCTATCAAATGGTTAAAGGTGTGTTTGATTGTGCTGTCCAAATCAGCAGCTTTTGAGCTGTTTCTACAGCTTATTAAATAGCTTTCAGAAACTCTTCAAACTGATTGCCTTTTGACTCCTAAAAAGAAAAATTTGAAAAAAAAAATTAAATAGCAAAAGAGTGCAACTTGATTCAACTCCGACCTTCTCAAGAATGCTCTCCCATGCTCTAACACCAACATATACCTTCCATCTGAGCTAGTGCCTATGTTGTGTCATTCTTCACCCTCTTTAATATTTAACTAGCAGAAATTGCAGCGTTCGCATATGCAGGTATCAAGTAATAAAATTTTCGGCAAAAAATGTTTTCAATTTATGTTTTCTCTTACAATAACCTTACCAATAGATAAAACATAATAAGTTTGAGTGACTTTAAAAAAAGTGATGGATAATATCAAACTAATTCACATAAAAACAATCAAAAGTGGCGTGATTTTGTGTTGCGGTAGTCAATAATGTTATGGGGTTATGGTCAAATGAGTTGATAGTTGTAACATAGAGGATTTCACAAACACATCAAACCATATCCATATAGGGCGTATACAATGTTTAGAGAGAGAAAGGGAAGAGAGTTGGGAACTATGTGAAACAAAGAAAATAGTATTGAAGCTCCAACCCTCTATCTTGGGAGGTAGAGGGTATTTATAGTTTCTTACAATGAACGCCACCTACGGGCTGTGGATCAGGCATACAGTGGGTAAAGACCCGTCCGTCCTCCACGGTGTTACTTAACTAAATACAAACTACTATTAAATGACTACGAACACGAGCTTTCTAACGATTACATATACTTGAGGTGACCGACACTTTAATGACTGGATTTTCTAAACCCTAACAATCTCCCCTAAGGAGGTCCTCAAATTACAATGTAATACTAAACAGATATTACATTGAGATTGTTCTTGATTCTTGTTTAAGTTCATTGCTTTGTTTGTAGTCTTTGATTCATCATGTTTTGCATGTTTGGGTAATTCAAGTGGAGGTCTTTAGCGATCGGCGTGAGGATGAGTTTTGAGCCGCTTTTGAGATCATCACCACAAAGAAATCTTAACTCATCATTCATATCGCCATTGTGTGAGGTGATGTGACTCTCGGATTCCCTACATGCTCATTTTAGGATCATGATATCTTCTCATCGAGTAGCGGAAGCTTTTGTTGATTCATGATATTTGCGGCGTAGCCAGAAAGGTAAGCATGGAGTGAGAATATCAGAGTCATTGATTCATTAATCATGATTTCTTTTGAAATGAATGTTTTGTGTGAGCATGCGGCTATTTATTGACACCTCATCGGACAACAGAAACGCCATGAGTACACTGCATACAACAAAGCAGCGTTAGCAATAAAGTGCGCGAAAAGTGTCTTTGATCACTTTCTGAATATACACGCCCACGGTTCCCCAGTTGATCGATCAAGACAAGTCGCTTGTGATCATGTATAATTCAAGAATCTCCTTGATGTATTTCGCAGTAGCGGTTCTGAAATGTTCGTTCTCAAAACCGTAACGCCTCAAAAGAAGACAACATCGAAGTGAGTGAACCCATTTGAGATTCAACATTGATGAAAGAGATTTGAAAACAATCAGTGTCTTGCTAAATTAAGTGTTTTTGCAATACAAAGAAGTTTTAAGGAAAATGAATTATCAATCATAAACATCTTTTAATTTTGAAATATTGACCGATGTGCTAAAGAAAAGAGTTTTACCAGCGATCGGTTTTTCAAAGGTATCCATAATCCATTACCCGAACGTGATTGATTCATAATTTGATAATCGCCTCCATTGTTTTTGCTACTGTACATGGTTGATCTATTGGATAGATCTCACATGCCACCTACCAGGAGCTTGTTTGATGTTGGCTCTAGAAGGCTTTCCATCTTCATTGTGTGTATGTTGGCATAACACTCAGATTTTCTAGCAATACCACAAGGATAATGCGTAGGACTCATAAGATATATTCTCACTTTCCACATTGTGTGAAATAGTGAGTCTTCATTGACTGTGTCCTAATGAGATTTATTGATGATCTCGTGGCTCTAGACTCAATTGTGCACATTTTGTTCCTATGCCGGAGACTAGGGAGAGGGTCTCCTTCTTCAATATCAACAATCTCTAAGAGAAATTTGATAGATTATGTAGGTTCCCCGTGAGAATGAAACAAGCCCTTTTAAGAGGAACTTTTGTAGCTTGGGAAGTTTTAAAGTGTAGTCGTCCTGGGTTCATGACGTCTTGTCTTCAATACCGGTATTACCTAGGTAACAGCCAGTAGCATATGTATTGAACCCGGTTTCTACCCTAAGGTTGAAATAATATAGGGCTATTTCTTTTCACCCTTTTCACATTTAATTCTTTTCATTCTTCAACCCCTTCAATGCTTACCGAGACTTCATTACTAGAACTTTGTTGGGTTTATTCAGTTCCTCTATCTCAATCCACACTCTTCCCATATCTCACTTTTTCTCCCTTTTTCATCATACCTTGACTCTACACTATCTGTGGATTGTCCTCCCTCGGGTAGATCCCTCCCCGCTATGGCATGGATCGTAGAACGTAATACCTAACCTAACCATCCTTATATCACCATACATAAAGTAAATTGGGTCGGTCTTTTTGGTATTGTTCATCTGCCATTGGAACCAATTGAAAACCTTTTGAAGATCAATCCAAGTACTTGTGATACATGATCAAAACATTTTGTACCTGAATTGTTTTTGATATTTTCAGAAAAAGGCTCCCCCTCAACATGTGCATTGTATGTTTGAAATCAGTTTGACACAAGGAGGCAAGAGGACTTGAAAATCTCATATTTAAGAATGAAATATTCAATTCTTTGATCAACAATTTCTAAAAGATATCAACATCACTTTTGTTGGAATCACTCCTAAACTAGATTACAAGTGTTAGTAATTAATATGTAATAGTTAGCTTAATTATAGCCTTTATATTTGTTATTAAGCCAAGGCTTATGTAGAAGGCCCATAAGCCTTGGCCCAAGCCCATAAGAAGGGAATGATGCTAGTAGTGTTGCCCTAGCTCCTTGCCTTATAAATAATCTTGTAAGTCTTCTTAGAAGGTTGGTTTTTCATTTACTTTTCATACTCTACGCCGTAACCTTTCTTATTATCCATACGAGTGTGTTTTTCTTGTTCAACCTATCTATCGCTTTATCTATCTTTCTTACATATTGATGCTTGTGTTACAAATATGGGAACTATGATGGTATCTAACAAAGGTATCAATCGCCAAATATGTACAAAATTTTGTTACTGCATATGTTCTCTGATCAAAACTTTCACAAAGATAAAAACTCATCTTTTTTTCACTTTCAAATCCAAGATTCATCAAGGTTTTAGGTGTTAAAGGTTAAGTTTTTGGCAAAAATTTTCAAACTTTATGTGTATTTCTTGGTTTTTAAGCTTGATTTCATTAAATTAGTAGCTTGTTCTATTTGGTGAAGGTGTACAAAAAGTTTTGAATCATCAAGTTTCACACTTTTGTGTTATTTTGGTGATATTGAAGTTGTCTCATCACAAAAATATGGTTTAGAAACACTTTGGGCTGCAAACTCATTTTTGAAAATCCTACAGTGCCAACAAAACCCTAAAGTTTAGTTATCCGATGGTTTGATCTTTAGTTTTTTGAGTACTCGTTTTCTTGCTTGGATAAGCCCCGAAAACACTTCGACTTTGGATATCTTTTGCTCGGAAGAAGTGTAAAGGATTTTTAGGCAAAACCCTAATTTTACGCATAAGCTAAAACTTACGCTGGAACCTTTACGCCTAAGCATTTTCTTACGCCCTAAGCTTTGTCTTTACGCATAAGCCAATCTTACGATAAATATTCTACGCCTAACTTTCAGGTTTTACCCCTAACCTTAGTGTTTTCAAATCTTAGCAAGTAAAGCTAATCCTGCAGCGTAAACATTACCTTACGCAGAAGTTTGGTGTTTTTACTAAGCGCCTAAGGTTTTCTTCCTAAGCTTGATTTCTACTCTAAGGATACTTCATCAACAAAGTTTCATTCGACTACAAAGATCCATTTTACAACACAAGTTTTCAAGATGTCTCAACCACCATACTTTAACTACTTTCCTCATGTGTATCCCTCAACCAACAACAACTTAGTCATCAACAACAACGGATTCAATCTACAACAACAAGTTTATCAACAAGAATTTCAACAACAACATTTTCCACAACAAGGAGCAATTCCCACCATATAAATGGTTCAACCACCACCTAGTCTACAAGTAAAACCTTACACAAACTTTTACAATCAACATCCATCCAGGAATACTATGAAGGAACCGGCCATGGTTTGGCAAGATGTGTGAAGCAGTAGCCAACAATCAATTCATGAAGTCCACTTGATAGACTCCACCTTCGCCACTCCGGGAAATTATGATCAATGTACGGTTCTTTAGGTTTTGTGATCTAAAAGAAGCCACATGGAAAGTTCTTAAAGAAGGTTGGAATCACTCCTAAACAGGATTTCAAGTATTTATATTTCATATGTAATAGGTAGCTTTATTATGGCCTTTATGTTTGTTTAAGGTCAAGCTTATGTAGAAGGCCCATAAGCTTGACCCAAGCCCAATAAGGATAGGAAGGGAACTAGGAGTGTTGCCCTAGCTTCCTCCTATAAATACCTTATGTAAACCTTCATTTGAAGGTTGGTTGTTCAAGTTTTTCTTTCACTACATACTCTACGCATAACCGTTATATTATTGTGTGTGTGTGTGTTTGATACTTGTTCAATCGCCTTCATCTCCTTTCTTATAAGCTTGTGTTGTAAAACTAGTGACCTAACAAAGGGTATCAATCGCCAAATAGTTGGGTGTACTCGCTTGTTTTTGAAGTTTTGATTTTGTGTCTTACGCGTAAAGATAACGCAATCTTTGGTTATCTTAAAAACTCGTTTTTTACACTTTTAATCCAAGATTCTTGTACTTTCAATGTTTTGAGGTGTTAAAATACTTGTTTTTGGCAAAAGTTTCAAACTTTACGCGTGGATTTACGTTTTTAAGCTTGTTTTTGTTCGTGGGTGTCGCTCTACGCAGAACCCGCTTAGCGCTTTGGTACATCAAAATTCACACTTTTGTGTTCTTTTGGTACTATTGAAGCTATTCCATAACAAAAATCTGGTTTAGAAACACATTTGGGCAAAATCAAAGTTACGAGTAATCCTACGCCTATCAAAACCCTAAAATTACGCGTAAGATTTTCCTTGGTTTGATCTTCATTTTCTCGGTTTATTCCGTTTTCTTACTTGGATAAGTCCAAAATACGCCGACTTTGGATATCTTTTGCAATCGCGGAAGTGTAAAAGATCATTTGGGCAAAACCCTAAAATTACGATAAGCATAAGCTTACGCCAGAAATCCTACGCGATAAGATTCACTTTACGCCAGAAACTTAGGTCTACGATAAGGTAATCCTACGCCTAACTTTCTACTAACTTTTGTCTACGCGATAACTTTAGTGCTTTTATCCTACTTACGCCAGAAGCTAAAACCTACGCCAGAACTCCTCATTGTTACGCGTAACTTTTGGTGTTTTTACGCATAAGTGCTACTTGGTTCTTGTCTTTTCTACACCTAAGGACACTTCATCAACAAAGGTTCATTCGACTACAAAGATCCATTTTACCACACAAGTTTTTCAACATGTCACAACCACCATACTCTAACTATTTCCCTTACACTTATCCTCAACGACAACAACAACTAAGTCCACAACATCAAGAATGGAATCAACAACAAGCAATTTATCAACAACAATTTAATCAACAACATACTCCACAACTTGTTGCAAATCCACAACCTCAAATGGTTCAACCACCACCAAGTCCTCAAGTTCAACCATACACAAATGAATTCAATCAACATCCATCAAGGAACACTATGAAGGAACCCACTTGGTTTGCAAAGATGTGTGAAGCTTTAAGCAGGAAACAATCAATTCATGAGGTCGATCACTTGATAGACCTCCAATGCTCACTCCAGAAACTATGATCAATGGGTGATAAGGTTCTTTAGGTTTTGTGATCTCAAGAAGCCACATGGAAAGTTCTTAAAGAAGGTTATCTTAGAAGGTCCATTTGAGATGCCTACTATCATTGTACCCGTAGATCCAAATGCCATTCCACCAAGAGATGAACAAACCAACATTGCTATCAAGCAGTGCATTTAAATCCCACGTAACTTCTACACTATGAAGCCGATGAACTTGCAATGGAATACATCCTCTTAGGATTACCAAACCCAATTCTTCGTAGTTTTGATGCTCAAAAGATCGCACAAAAAATGGGATCATATTCGCCTTCTTATGGAAGGATCTCAGACTCAATCGAGGATTTGGAATCCAAAATTTACTTGGCTTATGAACACTTCATGATTGAACCTCGAGAGACACTAGAGTCCTATCATCATAGATTTTCCGACATCATCAATGATTTGGATAAACACAACATCATCATGCCAAGAATCGCTGTGAATACTAAGTTCCCGAAAGTAGTCTTGGTCCCGAATGGGAGAAGTATGTCATTTTTCTCCGCCGCTTAAGAACATGCATCATTCTACCTACGGATTGTTGTACGATTACTTGAAACCTCATGAAAAGGAAGTTGATCCGGAAAGGATTCTCCGTGCTCAAATTGCTCCACCAACACATCCGGAAAATCAACAACAACTTGCCTTATATGCTCAAAACAGATATTCTCCTCAACCAAAGAACTCAACCAAATGCTTCAAACACACCTTCACAACAACAACCTCAACAAAATCAATTGGTTCCATACAACAACATTGCTCAAGCATATGTCGCTGAAGTTTAATCGAGGAATCCGATCCGCTCAAGCATTGCAACAAGGATTTGCTATAATTGCTAATGCCTTTGGCCGTTATACCAACAAATCCAACAATCGATTCGCTCCTCATCTAACACACGGACTCAAGCCGCTAGAACAATGGACGGTTGAAGTTCGTAATCGTGATTATGGTCGCCGATGGGCGGTGGTCAAGGGTTTAATGCCGTGGGTAGGAATAACAACAGAGCTCAAGTGGTGGAACAGGGAAATGCTCAAAATGGGTTGAATGGTCTTCGATGCTACAACCGCAATGAGAAGGGACACCTGGCTAATGCATGCCCAAAGCCAAGGACTAAGGGCGGTGCTTATTTCAAAGAGGCTCTTCTTTGGCTCTTAAGGATGAAGCCGTGGAACTCTCACGCACAAAGAACAGAGCTTTATGGCAAATGCCGACTCTGATGATGATATGGAGGACTTGCGTGCCAATGCACCAAGTTATGTTGATGGCTAATATGCAAGCTACACATGAGTGACACAGCCCAAGTATGACACCGATGGCTTGTCTCGTGCACCAACAAACCATATTTATCTCTCGATCTCATATCTCCGCCAACATCCAGATCCGCAAGGCTCGAATGTTCAAAATGAGTCATCCACATCTCATTCGACGATTTTCAACTAGACCCTCAGAGTTATATTTGACGCATCAAGATGACCAACCGTTTCCCTTGATAATCAAATTGACTCGCGGGTCATACTTGAGGATCTAAATAATGATCATGTTGTGACTCACGCTGAACAAGATGAACCTTTGCCCCATCCGCATCTTGTTCTTACTTCAAGACCAACAATCTCAAATTTCTGCATGTGTTGCATTAAATCAGGACTTGAAAAGTAAAATGCACTGTTAACAAAGGATTTTGAATGTTTACAAAAGCAACTCAACTTTTTCAAAACTCAAGAAAACGTGAAAACGGTTTTGAAGCAGCCTTTGCCAAATCTTATCAAAACTAAAAATATTTAGAACGACAGATGCGTGATCTAGCCGCTTCGAAGAATGCTTTGTTGTCCAAATAGAACAATCAAACATGAACATAAAAAGCAAATTAACGCCTCACCTTGGAAAATCAAAAAGCTAAGGCCGAAGTTGTTAACTTGTCAAAAACAGCTCTCGCATACAAAAAGCATTCAACGAAACTAATAGATGATCATCTTGAAGAAATCATCGGCTTGCAAAACAAACTTAAAGAGTTTAAAACTGTTGTTTACAAACATGGCAAGTCGGTCACAACCATTGAAAAGTTTACTTTAAAACCAAATCCAAATGGATATGGACCGAATCTTGCCGATTACAAACCTAAGCTTTCAACCAAAACATTCAAACCAAATCCTCAAGTTTCCAAAGGCGTAATATAAAATTGATAATTCGTTATGAATGTTGTTGAATATCATCGCCAAGAGGAATTAGATGCGTAAGACGAGAGTCGATCAAAATTAAAAACCGTTGTTTACAACAAACCTTTTAATTATTCTAAACCGGTCACTTTCGCCACACCAACGGATTCTTCCAACACACCAAGAGTTATCATCGTAACACCCGAAGTCTTCTATTGTTAATCCCAAAACAGACTTTGCACAAACTTATGGTCCTTTACCTTCCATTAGTGAAGTAAACTCACAACCCGAAAATCGAAAAATTCTTCGATATTTTGACATTTTCATGGCTGGCCTCAAAATTTTACAAAATGAGATAGAATATCGACCAAATCAAAGTTGAACATTTTCAATCGGCGCGAGAACAAAGAGACATTTTTCGGAAAAATCTTTTACCTAATGTTAAAAACTTGAAAAGTTGTGCAATTCCTGGGAAAAGGATTTTCATAAGGAACTTGGGGTCATGAAAACGCTGAGAAAACGTAAACATCTATTTCAAACACTAAACGTAAAAAGAAAATGTTAAGAAAAGATGTTGATCGACTCTTGGAAGATGTTATCTGTGCGGATGTTCAAAATGTTGTGTTATTGAATTCGCTGTCATATGCATTTGATAATATCTCTCACGATATCGTTTTCGTGGTAAATGTTGAGAACACCGATAATGTGCTTCGACGAGTCCTTAATCGTTGAAAACAAACGATTGTCAAACAAACTTTCAAATGCAATTCGCCGTCTTAATTGGTGTCAAAAAGATATTCATGATCAACAAATTGCTTTTCAAAACAAAATCAACCAGCCATGCAAAACCTTCTCGATTCTAAAATTGAGCAACTGGATGATCAAAACGTTTCTTTCAAGTGTCAAATCTCAAAATATGAACAAGAACTTGTAAAAGTTAAAAAGGAATATGGTGTCATATTTGATTTACTTAAAAAGACTCGTGATGAAGCATCAAATGAACTTGATCATTATCTTGCACACACTAAAGAAGTTATGCATTTTGCTCGAAATGTTCGGTCTGAAAATCAAGATCCGATTCACACTATCATCAAGTTAAGAGAAATGTTAGGAAAGTATGAACAACTTCCGCCAACAATCATTAAGAGATTAGCCCCG
This sequence comes from Chrysanthemum makinoi, assembly GCA_910596185.1. Lineage (NCBI taxonomy): Eukaryota > Viridiplantae > Streptophyta > Magnoliopsida > Asterales > Asteraceae > Chrysanthemum > Chrysanthemum makinoi. Next base: position 122,991,316 of record OU343220.1, read on the forward strand.
TAACACTTAGTACTCATGCACCTAGAATCTCTACCGCCAAATCACAAGTAGCTAACGTGCTTCCTTCTATCAAACAGAATAGTTGAGCCTTTTCCAAACGTCCGCGACTTCACGTTCTAAGAGCACTCAATCAAGAATAGGAAGTTGCACCTAAGAAAAGATCAATCAAGAATGCTAAAGTAGAAGAACACCCTAGGACTCTGAATAAGACACACGTGGCCTCCACTATAGATATTAAGGCCTAGCAAATGTAATAGAAATAGTGATGTAACGAATGCTAAACCGTTAAGTACTTTTGATATTCAGTCCGATGCACCTTGTGTTATTTGTGGTAAAAGTATGAATTCTGATTGCCATGATAAATGTGTTGCTAAAGCTATAATCTCTCGCTTAAGGAATCCTAAGAACCGGAATACCTCTAGGCCAACTAATCTTTCTAAGTCTCTGCTTGGTAGACCGCCATCTTTAGATTCTAAGAAACGCATTGCCGCCCCTCAGAGCTCCAGCCACCTCCTAGGAATGTAGTACCACCTAGTGAATTCACTAAGACTAAAGCAAAGAGTAGTTATAGATGGCATAAATGGATATATAACACACTAGGATTTAAGTGGATACCTAAAGCTATTGATGTGTGTATATCTACTATAACCGCTACGGAACCCTCTAACATTTCGGGTTCCACATCTACTTCTATTCCATCCGTGTCGCCCGGTGTAATGCAGTGATACGATCATTCTCTCGATTGTTGATAGCGGATGTTCCCACACATGACAGTAATCTTAAATCGTTATCAAACTTTATTGCAAAGTTCATTGGCACCGCCGTTCGAATGATCACTTCGCACCTATCATGGGCTACGGAGATTATGTCAATGGGAACATCGAAATTAGCAGTGTTTACTATGTGGAAGGCCTCGGTCACAACTGCTTTCAAGAGGTCAATTTTGTGATGGAGATTTGGAGGTTGCTTTCATGGAGAAAACTTGTTTCATTCGTGATCTACAAGGAAATGACCTTATGTCTCGCTCGCGTAATTCTAGTCTCTACACTATCTCTATGCAAGACATGGTTGCTTCCTCTCCCATTTGCTTACTTTCTAAGGCAACATCAACAAAACCTTGGCTATGGCACCGCCGCTCTCACATCTAAACTTTCAAACCATCACCAACCTTGCTCGACACAAACTAGTTGAAGGACTCCCACGATTCCGGTATTCAAAAGATCACCTTTGCTCACCTTGTGAACAAGGGAAAAGCACTCGTGCTCATTTTCCCTCAAAGGTGGAACACGCTCTCAAAGATGTGCTTCATCTTCTTCACATGGATTTGTGTGGCCCGATGCGCCTGCAAACGATCAATGGCAAACGCTACATCTTAGTAATTGTTGATGACTACACTCGATGGACTTGGGTCTACTTTCTTCGTAGCAAAGACCAAGCTCCACATATGATCATCACCTTTCACAAAAATACGTGTTCACCGCAACACCGCCGTAATCATCGTAATGCATAAAGGAACTCAATTTGTTAACAAAACCCTTCGTGAATTCTATGAGAAAGTGGGAATTCAAAGATCAAACATCTATTGCACGCATACACCAACAAAACGGAGTTGTTGAAAGATCTAAACCAACGCTAGTGGAAGCCGCAAGAACAATGTTAATAAATGCTAAACTTCCAGATTACTTATGGGCGTAAGTCGTGATTCATCGCGATGCTATACTCAAAACCGTTCTATGATCACCAAACGCCACAACAAAACACCCTTCGAGCTTGTCCATAACAGAAAACCGAATCTAAAACACTTTCATGTATTTGGATCTCTTTGCTATCCTAATAATGATCGTGATGACTTTGGAAAGCTCAAAGCCAAAGCCGACATTGAGTCTTTATCTGATATCGTGATAATTCCAAAGGTTTCCGAACCGAATCGCCGACAAAACAGTGATGGAAACGATTCATGCTCATTTCGATGAACTTACCGAAATGGCTTCTGAGTATAACAACTTAGAACCCGTTCACAACCGCTTAAACTTCCTCAAACCCCATCATCACCAAGAAAGCCCTCGCCTTACTCGCCAACAAATGGAAAGGTTATTTGCTCACTGCTCGCTGATCTATATTGATGAACGTGCTCCGTGTGTATCCGCCAAGCTTCACGACAACCCGATAATATTCCTATACCCGATACACCGCTACAACAACTATCGTTGAAGAATGCACCTACACCGCTTGACTCCAACACAACAGCTTGAACACACCGCCTCCAACAATGATGAACCAAACCGATGATATTCTCAATGAAATACCCCCACCGCAGATTTTGATCCAAATGCGCTCTTCAACCCGCTTGCTAATGAGATCGCCGCACTGATGTCGCGCGAATCTTCCACAAACCATTTGAATCCTCGACCGCACAATGTATACCAACATCAACCCTCCACACATAGATGGACAAAAGACCATCCTCTGGAAAACATTATTGGCAACCCGAATCAACCAGTCGTTACGAGACAACGCCTTCACACGACGGTGAACATTGCATTTATGCACTCACCGCCCGCCAATCAACCTAAAACATCAAAGACGAATGACAAAAGACAACCGATTGAATCCATGCAAGAAGAACTCAACCAATTCAAACGCCTTGAAGTATGGGAATCGTTGAAAGACCAACAGAGTCTACGCCATTGGTCTAAAATGGATTTGGAAAACAAATTGATGTCAAGGGAACGCCATCCAAACAAGTCACGCCCGTGGCTAAGGGTTATCGCCGTGAAGAGGGATTAGACTTTGAAGAATCTTTTGCCCGCTGCTCGCCTTGAGGTCGCTCGATATTTCTAGCGCTCGCAGCTCATATGAATATAACGGTCTATCGATGGATGTCAAAACCGCTTCTCAATGGACAACTTAAAGAAACGGTTTATGTCACCAACCGTGATGGATTCGCTGATCCCGAAGCCCAATCATGTCTACAAACCTAACAAAGCTCAGATGGTCTCAAACAAGCTCCTGCATGGTACGATAAGCTATCATCTTTCCTCATTGCTAATAATTTCACCAAAGGTTCGGTTGACCCAACTCTTTTATACAATATCACAGGGAACATATCTTAATTGTTCAAATTTACGTGGATGACATCATTTTGGGTCTACACATAAAAAGTTTTCAATCGCTTTGCAAAACTAATGAAGAAAAATTTTGAAATGTCCATGATGGGTGAACTTACATTCTTTCTCGGACCGCAAGTTCATCAATCACCCCGTGGTATTTTCTTGAGTCACCCAAATATGCCCTTGAATTGTTAAACAAATTTGGAATGAAAACCTCTGACACCTATGCCACACCAATGGCTCATACCAAGAAGTTAGACGCCGATTTACATGGGAAATTGGTGGACCCTACAAAATACCGTAGTATTATTGGGACTCTCATGTATCTAATGTACCAGCGCGTACTGATATTGTCTTTGCCGCTTATCTATGCTCCCGCTATCGGCCGCGACCAATCAAACCCACCTCTCGAGGCTAAAAGAATCCTCCGATACATAAAGGGAACCATTAACTTGGGGATCCGTATCCGGCGATTCTCGGTTTTGAACTAATCGCTTTTCAGACGACCACGCAGATGCTTAGACTCACGGAAAAGCACTTCGTGAGCTTTACAATTTCTTGGTTATAAACTGGTGTCTTGGCAATCGAAGAAGCAGGATTGTACATCGCCGCCATCAACCGGCGTAATATGTAGCCATGTCCGCATGTTGTGCTCAAGTCATATGGATGAGAACACAACTTAAAGACTATGGTTACGATTTGACGTAATCCCGATGTATTATGACAATCGGAGTGCCATTGCAATCTCGCAACTCGCCAAAGACTCAAATCAAAGCACATCGATCTTCGATATCATTTCATCAAGGATCACGTGGAACATGGTACCGTTGAATTATATTTTGTGGGTACGTAATACCAATTGGCGATCTTCTCACCAAAGCCTTGCCTCCCGCTAGGTTTAATGAGTTGGTCCACCGGATTGGTATGAGGTGTTTGACTCAAGAGGAATTGGATGACCTCCTAAAACAGCCTTTAAAACCTCACAAACACCAAAACATCTTTTGTAAATAATTTTTCAAAAACAAAATACAAAATTATAAAACCTGATAAAACAACAAAAATATTCTTCTATCTATTTTTCTTTTAACATTGCAAGTACATTTTTCCACAACACTTTAATCTTTCAAAATTCAAGATTTTTCCGATCAAGTGTTGAGGGGAGAAAATAAACTTTAACCGCTTCAAAACATCCGTGTACTTGCATGTTATCATGTCTCGGTTGATTCTTTTACAAATGGTGGTACATTTTCTGGTTCAAAGACACTCTGACTTTAATTAATAACCTTTCATTATTTTCTCAAGTCGAGGGGAGTGTCGTCAAGTTTCTTTCCTAAAATCTTCATTTGGTAACCAAAATGGAAGTTAAAAGGCTTTGGATGAAAATGGAAAAGGTGGAGGGACCAAAACTGCCAAAAGCATAAAGTTATTTTAATAAAACACCTCCCACCTAACTTTCACTTCTCATTTATTACAAAAAAAAACCTAAAACCATCCTACGCACAAAATTCACTCAAGAAACCGTGTTTTGATCATCATTTTGTAAGTGTTTTTGTGATCAAACATGTTTTTAACATAAGGTTTTGAATCATTCAAATCCAACGGCTAAAACGCTTTTAAGTGATTATGTGTTCTACGCATAAGCGTATGAACACACAATCATTGGTGTGTGTTTGTGGTAAAATGGATTGTGTCAAAACGCTCAAAATACATCAATGATACCATTTTACCATCAAAATCCACCCGTAAACACTAATTGATGATTTTTTTTGAAAATTAGGGTTTATGAGTCGAATTGGGTATTTTCAAATGTGAAGTGTTTTGGTCAAAAAGATTGTTGTGTTATGCTCTTGTATTATTGAATTGATGATTTCCACGGTCTATAACCACCCGTAAAACACTAATTGGTTAACAATTTGAAATTAGGGTTTAAGGTTCTTAAGATTGGGTATTTTTGATTCACTGCAAATTAAGTGTTAAAACTTGGTCATTATGCTCTCACAACATCTAAGATATACCATAAAAACTTTGGTGCATATTCCATGGCTAGATCTCATACGCCAGAGATTTAGGGTTTAGACTACGCTGTATGCGCTTCTACGCAGAATCGCTTTAAATGCCCAAATGTGTTTTGATCTGTCATAAAATGAATGTTATGTGTTTAACATTGATGATATGATGCTTTATTTCAAGCTTGCAACACTAAATATTCGTAATCAAGGTTAATATACGCGATAAGGATCACCTTACGCCGTAGCTTGTTATGCGAAGATTTGTCTTACGCGTAGCGCCTACGCATAAGGTTCTACATATGGGACTACGCCAGATCCCGTGAAGGATATGCGAACAAGGACCTCTACGCGATAAGGTCAACTCTACGAGTAGCCTTACGCTGAAGGTTAATATATGCCTACGCATAAGCTTTACGCGATAAGGTCCTCTTTTCCTACGCTGCAACACTTTACGCCGTAGTTAAGACCCTACGCTGAAGTTTACGCCACGCATATATCATTCCCGCTTCACGCATAACTTTACCAATCCTACGCATAAGCCGTGATCATACCTTCGGTATGAATTGTTACGTGTACAAACTTGTAAATAAACTAATCATATCATCACTAATCCTAAAATGTCACTAATAAACTGAAATCGCTTGATATGTTGTGAACAATAAGTGATAAAATAAACTTTAAAACTTAAAGTTAACTAACTCACTAAACATTTCACGACGTCATTGGACTATTGAATATACAAGTGACTTAGGACTCAGAATAATCATTGACACCGCACATTCAATAACTAGACAATAAGACCTTCGTTGACTAACATTATGTCTTTCGATATGTTGGTTCTTTTGGCTAATGTTATTTCGCATCACACATGGTCAACAAATGAATATGGATGCACCCAAGTTCTCTCCATTGCCGATATCTATCCTCATGGCTATCCAATGAAGATAGGAAAGAATAATCTCCGTGTTGACTTTGACAACCTCACTTGCTCTAAATCTTCATGTTTAATTGCTATTGACATTCTCGAGGACTCATCCGACGTAACATGCTTTCACACTCGCAATCGCTCTCGAGATCTACATCCAACAGCTTCCGAACACTATGGAAAGGGTCAAAGGACAAACCGCCGTGACGGTGACTCAATCACAAACAAGTCACCATTACACCCGCAGACTTAAGGGTCGTTTCTCCTAATTCCCGATGTCGATCCAACCAAACTATATGCCACACCCGCCAAGAGCTCACTCTCCAATTCTTAATCAATATCGGTTATGACGAGGCTACGTGAGTAATCACCAAGCATTCTCACGTAGAGCTTAAGAGTATTCCTCAACCCTCGAGAACTCTCTACATGATCATCACCAAGTCTGCTTCGTCGGATAAATGCTATGAGCACCCTAAGCTCATGGAACTGCAAATATTCTGGGCATTGGTCAACAAGCAACACATCGCTATCGGCTCGATTTGGGATGACATGATGTCATTTCTCAACAAACTTGGCTCAAAGATTCCCTACATCAGATATACAAAATTGTTGATCCAGAGAGCACTTGGACTTCATCCCGACATTCCCAAGAGGCTCAATGACCCCAACAATCACGACATGTTGACGGAACCCATTCTATCTGATAGAATCAAGGAAACGTCTACAAAGAAACAAGGTGTGGCTACCGATTTCCTTCTAATCAAGATGTCGAAAGCTCAAACGCATAAAAGGTATCCGAAGCGCTAGACAAGGCAAAGTTGGTCATCTCGACGAAAAATCTTCTGGAACACCCGTAAGGAAAACCAAAAGAGGAAGTGCGTGAAGTACGGCAAGTACCGTGAGTCAAAGGAAGTTCCCCAAGAGGAACCCTCCTTCAAAGAGGATTGTTTCATCTAAGGAAGCCGCTCCCATCCCAATTCCCAAACCCGAACCGCAAAGAAAGCTTGTGGACTAAAGCTCGAAGGTACCATACGATGAAGAGATTACCTTCTCTCGACCAGAACCGTGATCCCTCCTCCCAGCCTAAACCTACAAGTCCAATAGCCTAACATGGAAAAGGAAAGACTCTGCATTTGAGTCTCATGATGAAAGCTCAAGAAGAAGAAGAGCAACCGATCAATCCTACAGAAGAAGTTTAAATTAGTTAGACAAATTCAAAAGTCAAGAATTTGCAAAAGATCAAATGGGTGGCCCCGAGGATCAAGTGGTGTCGCCCACTCTTCACCGTGTCCCGATGCGTTAATCAACCCGATAAGGATCCGTGCCACCACTCTTGTGCAACAACAAACGCCAGAAGGAGTCTACCGATCTTAACATTGAGGAACCGTAAAAGAATAAGACCGAGAAAGAGAAAACCGATGAAGAAGCTAAGGAACGACGGAAGAAAAGGCTAAAACCGACATGATGACGAAGAAGATTATGATGACTTTCTTCTCAAGCCCAACTCGCTCCAAGGAGGATACTTCGACCTCCAAAGGACCCCAATCTCCTCATGTCCCTCCTCATCGATTCTTCATCTCACTCATCACCACCACCATCAAAAAGATCAACAAAATCATCATCCAAATCAGTGAAGAAACCACCTCGATCTTGGATTTCTCAAGCTCATAAACGAATTCACAAAGCCGCCAAACAAGTCGAAAGAAAACGTGCTCTACAAAAGCTAAATTTCTTTGTCGATCACATACAAAGATATGTATGACGAGCATGACAAGATGGAGAAAGAAAGGGAATTTGTTCAGAAGTTCATGAAGAGTTATCGTAAAGAGGAACCGAACTAAATGATCAAGGTTACACTAACAAGTACCTTCGTGATATCGCTCCTAAAGTCCAAAAGGAACTGAAAAGACAAAGAAGAGATCATACTCACAAGTTTCTTCTGACATCGCCCCTGTGACTAGAGAAATATTTTCCGGATAACTCACCCCTAACATCGTAGCATTGGTTAAAAATACAATGGCCAAAGAAGCCGATCTCTCGAACTGAAGTTAATCGCTAAACTTGTGATACAAATGTCAAAGCGATCCGAACGCTTACTCGATGAAGCTAAATTTTTCGAAAATCTACTTGATTTTCAACTCAGATCATCATGCAAGGAGTCAACCGATCAACCCAAACGACCAAGAGATGACGATGATAAGGATAAGGATTCTCGCACCTAAACGCCGTAAGGGCCCGTAAATCTACCTCTATGCCACCTCCTCCACCACCTAACTTCTTCTCAACAAAGTCTCCTCCACCTCGGTCTTCTATCGATAAACCTCGACGATTCCGAAGTTACCACCCCCGACTCATAAAACAGTGATTACTTTGAGTATACGGGTGGTGACGATGAAGAGGTCCTTGAGCCCCGACAACAACCCACCACACCCAAACAAGTGCGTAAACCAAGATCATCATCAAGGCCTTCCAAAAGAAGAAGAAGACGACTCACCGAGTTGTCTCATGGCTAGATGACGATAAAACCAAAGAGTTTGAATGGTTCTCCACACTTGTCAATCAAACTCCCTACCCCGATGAAGGTCAAGAATTGGTAGACGGTTCTACATTGAGCACGCAAAACTTTTGCAAGAAAAGTTCCATGTGAAGAAAATGACGAAATCTGAATTGAAGCTTAATCAAGAATGAAGCATTCCAACTTCTTAAAGACAGCTCAAAGCCGCCGAGGTCTAATATCATCTTGAGAACATCGACCGAGCTATGTCTAACGACATGGATTGGCTCAATCCGGAAGCAAACATTGACTTCACACAAAGGGACAACCCTCCATACTACATCGATTGGACCAAACCCCTACCGACCATTGGCCAAACAGACGAACCACGGATTCCCTTCCGACACTTCTTTAACAGAGACCGATTTTTCTTACACGGTAGCGATGGTTCGCGAAAATACGCTACATCATTGACTCTTCCATTCCCAGCGGCTATTTACTCAAACTGCATAGCTATCGAGGAACGCGTAAATCACTTGTTTTCTCGACAACGCAAGCATACCACCAAGATGCATTGTATGGGATTCATCATTGGCCCGAACGCCAAGAATCTACTACGTAAGCCCGTTCGTAAGTCTCAACATGCAAGTATAGTTCTAAGGACATCGTGGCCATCAAACACATTGATCTCAAGTCTAAGTGGGACTATTCATTCTTAAAGAATATCATAGTCAAACGACAAGATGAACAGAACTATGGATTCTCCGAGGTCGACTTTGAGAACTTGTCCTCAACGACATCAAGACATGTACCTTGCCAAGGTACGTGGTCGATGAGACAATTCTCGATCAAGTTCAACGTGAATTTATCAAGTCAGCTTCATCTTCATTAGACGATTGTGATCAAAGAACGGTTGAAGATATCCAGATGGTCGTTGAATCTTATCGACGCTGTCAACCTCACTCCTCCAATGCTTACTCTTCCCGATCTCAATCAGCCTACCTCAATATACGCCATCAAAGAAACCTTTCGAGTTGTTTACCGCAGTGAACTTCAAAGAAACCGCTTAATGGCGTAGTGATCTTCGTAAATTCGGGATCATACTTTGAAGCCGGTTAGGGACGGATTAGCATACGTGTTGAAGGATATACCAAAGTGGGTCTCGTAGTTACCGGAATTCTCGTGAAAGGAGGGATGTGAGAAGGATCATCACCATGATTGATGAACGGTTGTTCGAAGGGATCGCCTGCACGCATTGGAGAGCTATGTTGGTGGTCGCACCCAGAGAAACATCACCGCTTTCAACGCCCGCGCACTCGGGAACATCACCGCACTTCCCGGTACCCCTTGAATTGTTTCCTTCATAATTTTGGATGTATGATTTAATATGTTAATGGCTTGTGCACACATAAGCTGTACAACCCGTAATTGTCAAGAAAGGACCCCGTGGTACGCCTGCCACAATCCTTATAAAAGGAGCGAAAGCTTCTTACTTTTGAGTAAAACTTATCAAACCTTTCAATTTTCAAGGTTTGGCTCAAAAGAACAAGTACTTCCCCTTACGATTTTCAAGACCTCAACCGCTTATATCACTTGTTGAGGGGGAGTATTTGAAACTTTGTTCACAATTGTTCACAGTGGTCATTCTTCCCGCAACACTCTAAATGGTCATATTTATTCTCAAACTGTTCAAAAATAACATTTTATATGCCATTTTTTAGGGGGAGAAAATTGTGTGATAAGAAATATGTTGTACAAATGCAAATGAATCTCAGGTACCTCGACTTAACCAACTAATTGACGATACTTAAACGTTAGTAACTCAAAAGACTTGTCCCGACGGTAATAATTTCAAGCTAGTTCGCTAGTGATGTAAACGTGTCTCGCAAAGGACTTGTCCGAGTAGAATGTACCATTCGAGAAACTTTTGATAGACATGAACTCCGACGGGTTTGACAACCTTCCAAGGTTTGTCTACACCTTCAAGGTAGTTATTAGAGCTAGTTGTCACCTAAAAGTTGACAATGTAACTCTTTAACTATGCAACGTAACCGTCTCGGGGATTGTCTATCTTCGGATCAATTCAAAAGTGCGCGCTTTTTCCTCATCGCATTTAACCATTAAAACTATTAAGCACATGTGGAGGGGAGTATTTATGCAAAACATCATCTCTCACAATGGTTCAAACATGTTTTTCATTAACAAACCCTTTGAGAGACATTTTTTCATACAAAGGGTTTTAATGGCAAACATAGGTTAGTCATGGAGTTATAAGGTGACTAAGGTTAGGAATAACCGTCCTATGATCCGCCAGAGTCGGAGGGATCTACCCAAGGACACTACAAATAGTTAGTATTTAGAAGTCCTTAGGTATGATTGTAAAAAGGAGAAAATGAGAATCTGAGAAAGAAGGAGTTGAAGAATTAAAAAGAAATGCAAAGAAAAGGGTGAAAAGAAATAGGCCTCCCGATTATTCAACTTAGGCGCATAATCGGTTCAATTCATATGCTACCGGTTGTCACTTAGTGACGCCGTATTGAAGATTAAAAGTCGCCATGGACCCAAAGGACGATGCACTAAACCTTCTTATCCACTCAAGTTTCTCTCAACGTAAGCTTGTTTCATTCTCACAGGAACCCTACGAAACTATCGGCTTTCTCCTAGAGATTGCTGGTATTGAAGAAGGAGACCCTCTCCCTAGTCTCCGCTCCAGAAAACCAAAACGCACTATTGAGTCTAGAGCCACGAGATTCATCAAAAGATCTCTTAGGAACACTTGACATTTAATCACTTGATGATCAACTAATAAGATCATCGGTGGTTCATATCGAGTCCTTCACAGATCTTAGCAACTGTCGAGAACATTTATGAGAGGTTCACATCCGTGATCCTCGCGATTGAATGGAAACTCCCGCCAGTGGTCAACATCAAACCGCCGCCAGGTCATTTCGTAACTCCCCGTGGATTACGCGGAGTGTGTCTCAAACGGTCTACGTCAGAGGTGATGCTTCGTGTACCTCGACTCATCTCGAATCGTAGATGTACTTCGTACATCGCGTTATCTCACTTGTGGGACTCCAGCTCAGAACGCCTTTGTAAGAATTAGAGTTGTGTTTCACACTATGCCGTTGACACTCTCGGTTCAAACTTGTAAGTGCCCGAAACCGCTTATTACTAACCGTTTGAAATGTTTTCTTCTTATGGAAGCTCCGGAGCGGGATGATCGTGCCGATTCTTCTCATGCTCACGCCAACATCATCACTAATGGAAGTTCTATCCAAAAGCAACACAATGTAATGATTCTTCATCAAACCAAAGAATCTACAAAGTTAAAGACTTAAAGAACTTCATCAAGATTGAATTCCAACGCCAAAGAGCGGTGAGCATGTTGAAGAATGACGGAGACACCGGAGCAACGAAGCGCACTGGCGCATCGATGCGCATAACAACATACTATCACTTTCACCACAAAGAACAATGATCAAAGAACAAAGTTAAAGATGACGTCAAAGCATAACTGTTCAAAGATAACTATCTCTACACCGGGAGATTGTTCGATCAAGGCAATTCTTCTCACAAGAAAGAAGAATGTCGAAGACGCCATCGCTACTATTACATCAACGCCTTCACCGCTTTCATTCATATATACTTGAGGGGGAGATTGTTGGAATCACTCCTAAACAGGATTTCAAGTATTTATATTTCATATGTAATAGGTAGCTTTATTATGGCCTTTATGTTTGTTTAAGGTCAAGCTTATGTAGAAGGCCCATAAGCTTGACCCAAGCCCAATAAGGATAGGAAGGGAACTAGGAGTGTTGCCCTAGCTTCCCTCCTATAAATACCTTGTAAACCTTCATTTGAAGGTTGGTTGTTCAAGTTTTTCTTTCACTGCATACTCTACGCATAACCGTATATTGTGTGTGTGTGTGATACTTGTTCAATCGCTTCATCTCCTTTCTTATAAGCTTGTGTTGTAAAACTAGTGACCTAACAAACTTCGCCAATATCATGATTCAACAAAAAGCTCGCTTACTTCCTGGCGATGAAGATATCATGATCCGTAATGTGAGCATGTCTAATCAATGTCACAATATCACATAATACCAACACCACAATGTAATGGATGCCAAAGATCTTGATTGCCGATGATCCTATAGCTGGCTCAAATTTACTATCACGGATCACAGAAAAGACCTCCACTTGAAGTAACCAAACATGCAATGTGAAGAATCAATGATCTATGAAGCCAAGCAAAAGCACTACATCAAGAATGCAAGATCAATTTTTAATGTAATATCTGCTTGTATTCATGTAATTTAGTACATGATTGAGGGACTCCCTTAGGGAGATTGTTGTAAATTAGAAATCCGGCATTAAAGAGTTCGGTACCTCAAGTATATGTAATCATTAGGAAAGCTCAGAGTGCGAGTTATTTAAGTTAAGTAGTATTTAGTTGTAACAACCGCTGGAGGACGGATTCGGTCTTTACCACTGATGCCTCCGATCCCACGTTCTCGTGTGTATGATTTATAAGATTATAATACTCTCTACCTTCCAAGGTAGAGAGTTGGAGCTAATAATAATATCTTTCACTTTCTCTCACTAAGTTCCCTAAACCTCTAACTTTCTCTCTCTAGAATCCACTCTATATGCCACTCACTTGGTTAATGGTTTGATGTGTTTGTGAAATCCAATATCCAACACGTAGAGTGCGCCCAAGCAGCGGGCCTCTAGAATAGTCCTTCTCCTTTCCCTCAGCGACTTCCTGCCGCCGACTGGCGGCCCTGCCAACAAGCATTAACCGTGGAAAAGATCCATCTCGCGCAATAGAAGACAATAAATAAAGATGTTACATAATGTGTAAAAGGAAAAGAAATCTTCATTAATTAAAAAGGGGATGCGAAGGACGAAAGCACCCACCCCGCCATCATTGCCTAAGAAGATTGGTATCTCATCCGCATACCAAAGTAGTTACTACTAATGCCCATATGCACCAAAATTCCTCAGATAGGAACTAATGGGGATGCGGTTGGTGTTTATCGCCCGCGATCCTCCACGCTATATAGTCCAGTGGAGGGGCCATCCTTGGCAATGTACCGGGTGAAGAAATTATAACGCCATGGGAAGCACGCAGTCATCTACCCAAGAAGACGACTTCCAATTCTAAGCGCATCTAGTTTTTCAAGATAACACCGTTTACCAGCTAGCTTAAGGATACCCACCCGTGTGACCACGCCATGTGATAAACGCAGCGGAATAATGGATAGTTAATCGCCAGAAACGCAAAGCACCTCGGTTGGTAATTTAGTTGCACCGATGCAGCGGTACCGGGATAGGTGCAGCATCGTAATAATTTAATACGCCGCGCGACAGAAATAGATAGGCACACGCTGATTCGAATTCAAAAACGCAGTGTATACCCCTACTTCGAAGTCCGGAATCGATGCCCGCATCCGGGACAACCGATGCACGCCAAGAGGAATAAAATAATCCGAGGTGAACTCTGAAGTTCGCCTCGGTTATCTCGGATGTGAAGTCGATAACACCTTCACCATCGATCGTTTTCCGTATACGCGCTGTTACCTTTAGAATATTACGGTTTTCTTTGCCGGAAAAGTTTGAAGCTTTGTTAATGGCGGAAGTGTTTTTACTGTGGTAATCACCGTAATAGGGAGATGGTGGATATAAGTTTCTTACCCACGCGCATGAGCCACACGCGGATCCCACTATCTCCATATGTGGCTTCCTCGGATCTCTTGACGTGACCTGCCAGCGCCATTTTCCCCCATTTCCTAGGCATACATTTTTAAATACTATGTATCTCTTGTGACGGTTAGTTTTGGTTTCCGCTACGCCGCAGTTTCTTTGATGAGCGATATAGTCTAGCATCCGCACTGCCATGCGCATACTAGATGGGGGACATGATGACGAGGTTACATTCGTCACGAACCCACTAACGATTACTTTAAAGCCCAAAACGAACTGGACGGAAAGTTAATATGGTTGGCTCACAAAGCCCAAACCAAACTTATTTATGGAATAGATATCGCTATCTCCTAACTTTGGAGATAATCATTCATAAACCGACTTAGGCGGATACACTATGCTTGAGGAACACGAAACCAACAAGGATTCCGTGTGTATACAAAGGGTATCTCGGCTCTCACAAAGGTACGATATAAAACCCTAACTCCATAACCCTAAAACCATTACTTACTCTCACGCGGAGGATAATCGTGGGAGACAATCCACCGATAAGCCTAACGGTGTTTTCTCGCTTATTAGCGCAGTTCCAAGCAGCAAACATCCAATTGATACGAGAACCGGAGCCCTAACTAGAAACGTCCAACTTTTGTATCAACAATAATACTTAATTAAGTAGTTATATTTTACGTAAACAGTTTTTATTATATGTTTTACCAAAGGTATACAATTTTCAGTTTAACTTTTAGGTTAAAGCTTCATTTTTAATTCTCGCTCACGGCTTCCAGAAACCCAAGAACAGACTTTATACACAATCATGCATTATCTTTTCTTTTTAAGTTTTGCTCACAAGATC